>CM023449.1:257842250-259042250 GCA_013339765.2 Haemaphysalis longicornis
TAAGGAAGTAAACATTAAAAATAAAACAGAGGATTTCTTTTATCAAACTTGCAAATCGCCTACTTTATGGGCAGCAGATAGCGAGCTGGAATATATGTTCAGTAACCAAATTACACAATGAACAAGGTGAATAAAGGTTCGCGATTCATATAGCTGGCATTATGTCGTAGGTAGCGCGGTACCGTGAGACTGTGCTTCGTACGCGCATCATTCGGGGACGCCGTTCGCAAGCCGCTGGTCTCATCGTCTATAAACGAAAAGCATAAAACAAACAAATAAAACTTTACGCGCAAGTGTTTATCAGGACGAGAGGAGCACTTCAGCCAAAGCCCTCGCAATCATCACGTTAGGCCCCAAATGTGTCATCGGGAAGAAAGGAATGCTACAAAGGCGTTGCTATGCGGTGCTTGAGTGACCGTTGCAGCACCGCTGCAAGAAGCGAGAAAATCGGCGTGCCTGCGAGTGAAACAGGACGCGCATGCGCGCCGAGCCGGTCTCGACAACAGGCGCCGGGCCTCCAGAGCGCGCATCGGTGGCTTTTGCCACGCGCTCGCGTGGTCTGCAAAATTAAGTCCCCGACTGTACATGAAACGTGGAAAGGGTGAAAAAGCAGCGAACACAAACAAAATAAAATAAAATAAAATACTATCGAACGCGTCGTACTTGCTGATATCACAAAGCCACCTCATAGTACCCGGCAATATCACACGGCGTGAATTACGCCTACATGTATGGGCGGCTATCACCCCTCACCCGTGAACAACCTGCACCCCCTCTCCAAAAAACCGATTTTTTTTGCGGACAGTGCCAAGGATGGTTAACTGACGCAAATGTCCCCTTCTCTGCCTATCATGAAGGCCTCAAAAATTTCTCCTTCCGTCTGCGCGGAAGACCTGTACAGGATGCGGGTCTGCAGAAAATTTAGAGTGCAATCCTTACACCTCCGGCAATGATCAGCTAGGTGGCCAGCCCCCATCTGCGCGTTCACAGCCGCTTGGTGCTCTTTCAGCCGTACATTAAGGCACCTGCCTGTTTGACCGACGTATCATTTTTTGCACGACAGGGGGATCCTGTAGACTACGCTCGTCGCACAATCCACAAACCTACTTTTGTGCTTCGTGTCACAGCGGGGCTTTGTGCAAGGGTTTTTCACCGTACGCAGCATCTTTGAAAGCTTCTCAAGTGCCGAGAATACCACCTACACACCACCCTTCCCAACGAACTTGTTCAGGCGGTGGGACACTTGATGCACGAACGGAACAGCCACCACAGGCACTTTTTGCCTTTGGCTTTCCGAACCTGGCAAGTGGCCACTTTTCAGATCCTTGACAAGGTTCTCCGCCACAGCGGCCACAACTTATGATTGGAAACCTGCCGCTCTCAGTCGTTCAGCTTGCTCAAGCAAACTAGCTGTATTTTATGCTGGCACGACCTGGTGAGCGCCGCCCTCATAACGTTCTTCGCCATGCCTCGTTTCACCAGCTTTGAACGGGCTGACTAGTAGGGCAGGATTCCCATTTTACTACGAAGCGGACACTGCCAACACGGCTGATCACCGCCCAGGTGCAGGCGTACATCCAGAAACTGCAGAACACCCATCTCAGACACATCGTGCGTGAAATTCGTTCCGTCGCAGAGGCTCAGCATAGCTGCCGTCGAGAGAACCCACGAGTGAGTGCTGCTTCAGCGCACTGCAGCCATCAGGATTGAGTGCTAAACTGCGAGTGACGCAACCGGTCGTGCACTTCATAGTTTGTAGCCAATCATAGTTTGTAGCTAATCTATGATTTACAATATCTCATCTCTCCACAACATGCACTGCGATCGTCATAAACGGAGTCGAGAAAAACGCAGGAGGTAATTGGAAGGGTTCCCTCTGAGGTTGTTCGCAGATATCCGAAGTCGACGATGACGACGACGAAAGCGCAAAGGCCAAGTACGGTGGACGGAGTAAAGCACGTTGAGAGATGTTGCTGCTTGTGTTGTTGTCCTGTACAAACATGTTTTAAGCCGATAAATAAAGCAAATTAACAAAATGAAGGTGGGTGGCAATTATTGTTAAAAAAAGCCGGGGGCAAAAACTGCTTCTGTAGCCCAGGTGACTATGGTTTCCAGATCGTCGAGCTGATGCTGGTCAGTCCACTCCCACTGATGCTGGGTGAGAGGAGGACGAGTACTCGGTTGATCGGGGCCCGGCTATACGATATGATGGGTTGTATTGGGAGTTTGACAGCTTGGACGATTATATGAGGTTTGTGGTGGGAGATGTCTGATGAATGGGGTTGTTGAAGTATGTTTGAGCATGTAGTCTTCTCCACAGTCGGATATAATGGAAATCAAAGTAAAGGAGTGGAGGTGGGTAACCGGAGCTGCTGTGACGATAGCGGTGGTGGATACGGGCGTAGGGGGGGGGGGGGGTGATTGAAAGGTTGGAGAGGGGTGCGGCAAAGTCGCACGTCCTCGACGGAAACGCTAGGACTAGAATATGGCCGGTAGAGGCAAGAGCCCCCTCGTTCTTCAAAAAAAAGGCATGCCATTGGCTCTACACGACTGAGAAATGGGGCAGAGCCTTGATTGTGTGGAGACGGTTGAGAGAAGAGGGTGACATGCGGGTGGTCTGAAAGTGGCGGCAGGCTTGCTGAGAGTCGGACCCAGACCCAGCTTCGAGTTTTAGCATCGGCAGCTGCATATACGCGTTCGCCGGCCCATGGGCCCACAAGAACGCGTAAGCAGTTGTAAAAAGGTCCAATTAACAGGACGTGTTCAGAAACCCACATACGCACAGCCCAATTCAATCCCGCTAGTAGTGTCGTTAACAAGCAACATTGTTTCATTTTTATGTAATTATCCTGCTAGCAGTTAAATAAGATATGTTCAGCCAAGGCGCACCTTATGATTTAAGTCTTTGGTACGAGAAACTATATATTTAAAGAAAGCAACAGGAAAGAAGAAGTAAGCGAAATGAAAAAGAAATTTTTCTTTAAACAAAATACTATGAGCTTCAGCGTGCCACATTGAAATACATAGGGATTAAAACGCGCACAGTAAAAGGAAACGAACTATCTTCATTATAAGAAGGCTTATAAAGGAGGTCTTTGCAGGAGCTAGATACTTGTAGAGGGCAAAGGAGGGGAATAAGCAGGAAAAAGAGAAACATCTTGAGGGCCGGTGTCCTGTACAGTAAGATGCGCTTGCTTCGGTTGCCCGAGAACCGACATAGGGTTTTTTGGCTCGAGTTTCTCTTTTTTCCTCTGAAGCCCGCGGCTGCGTTAGGGTGATAAATGTTCCCGTAGGCAGAAAGGCCGAATGCTATAGCCAGCGCAATCCGGCGCCGAATACGCGATTCTGTACGACACCCACGTGGCTCCTACTCCATCAAGTCAGGGATGGTGCCGCTTCGGGAATGCAACATATTGGGCTCTCGGGCTCCGCTTCACCCGGCTTGTATAGAACCAGAGGCTAAAGCTCTAGAACAATACGCTACTCTGGTCACCAGAAAAAGAAAGAAACAAACTACAAAGTAAAAGGCGAAACATGCAAAAGGAGCGAAAACGACGCAACCTTCAGGGAGCTCACGACATAAAAGGGCTAAAATTATTGTAAAAAAACTGAGCCAACATTCACATTGGTGGGCGGAAATTCCGCGTAAAAAAGTAATCAGGCAGGGTAGAAGTGCCCGTTTGAACCATGGTTTCGCAAAGGAACCTGGAGGCGCTCCCAAAGCGGTGAATGAGCACCCGCATTTGTTGCATTCAAGGAAAGAGGGTTTCAGCAGTCTTTTCGGTGCGTGAAAGAGGATATCATTGCGTAGAATTGAAGCCATAAACAAAGCATTACTAAACAATGATTCTCATTCGTATCATCTCATCGACAGGGAATGGTCATTAGTAACCGACAAGCGCAGATGCGAGACTATGTTGGCATGTGTGGCGTTTTTAGAATAATCATGAACAGACACGGGGCCGCATGACGCACTAAGTACATGTGGTGGAAACCGGTCTACCGGAGCCAGTCTAATATCTCAAGCTGAGTTGAGATCAGGTTATATTTGCGGAATGAAGAAGCGGGCCTTTTTGTACGCTTTATACATGCTTACTTTTATTTCTTTTTGCGCGAAAAGTACTTCTCTTGACAGCCCTATGCAGGACGCAGAAGTGGGTATTCCGCTATTTTAGGCCGAGGAAAATGAAAAGTAGGGTTCAAACACACGCTTTAGAGTTCGAATAAGTGCGTCTAATTTGGTCGGCATAAGGTGAACCCTTCCCCACAAGCAGGTATTCAGATTAGGTCTTCCAGTTAGGTTTTACAGCTTTATTGCAATGCTTGACAATCAATTTGGTATCGATGTTTCGGCACTAGCTAACTGTCGTTTATAAGGATCTATCCATCGATGAGGAAACCGCAGTACAGGGAAAATAGTAAATTTCGAACCTAATATCAGCTTGCAAATAAAATCTATGGAAATAAAAATTCTCACAAGAGACTAGCTGCATTCTTTATCCACGCAGTGTGGAAGGACTCCTCGCCAATCAGACGTCTAAAGATTAGCATCTGCTGCCGTCTGGCATTTCATAGTAACTACCTCATGATCTCAGAGTAAAGAACTTTTTCGAAAAAAATGTGTTAGATCAGACTGGTACTTTTTGTAGCAGTGCTATTGTTAGTAATTGTAGACAGGCCGCGGAAACGCGTAAGCAGTTTGCACGAAAAACTAAGCGCAAATTATATATAGCTATGACCTCACCCTAAATAAAATGTTTTGTAATGATTAGGGGGGAAGGCGTTAACCAGCGCACAGTGCCTTATCACCATCCTGGGCCATCGGAAATTGCCGTCGCCATTTCCGGCGTATAATCAGCCGCACGCGAAGAACCAGCAGCAGTGTGGGAAGAAGCTCGAACTGCGCGGCTTTCGTTCTAATCATCTGATGGCTTCCTGAGCAGTCTGGTCTTCTGCTGACTTCGACCACTGAACACTCTTTCAGTATTATTTACAAAAAACAACGATAACTGGTTGACACGAATGCCCTAATCTATCTGCTTTAAAACCTCTTGGGCCATTCCTCGGTGGTATTTGTAGTGGTGAAAGGATACTGAAATAAAGTATGACGAGGTGTGCCTTCAAAGCGTGAGCCTCCTCACAAACCATAATCTTGTGGAAAATCACCTCCAAGGAGACGGCTCCAAGGAACTCTGGAAGAAATTCTGTGTTCTACCAACAGAAAACCAATGTTCGTTGTGACCTCCTCGCAGTGTACAAGACAAGCTGCCCGAGAGAAAGAAAAAAATGGGACGGCCAGAGAGTAGGTGGCTTGCAGCTACGGTGTATAGTCAACCAGGCCTTGCACAGGAGTCCTGGAAATCGCTCTACACGAGCTGTGCCTTTCTAATCTAACCGATTAAACTAACCGTGACCTCTGAGACAGATTAAAAAGGCCTGCAAAGCTGCCGTGCATTCAAAATAAATACCGCATGAAATAGTGGTCTTTGGGTGTACTTTTTTACGTCACTCCCATGCGAGCGGAGCGTGGATATCCGAAAACTTGTTGCTCAAAGAGACACCGCAGTGATTTGTAAACATTGCGGGATTACTAACGCAAATTGTTGTCTGGACTCCCTAGGCAATGTATCGACCACTCTGGGTGCGTTTACGCGAGTTTATGTAGTAGAAAAATCAATTCGAAAATGCTGCCCTCCTGTCTGCATCCTCGCCCATTTTCTGTGGCGTTTTCGTGTGACGTCAGGGAAAAAATGACTTGGCGGGACTGCGCTACTGCGCGACTCGCCGACCTTCCGACACAGTCGGCCCAGCGTTTAGTCCGCCGGCCGCCGACGATTCGTCGCAAATCGTTCGCTCAGTTGAAATTAAGCGACGACACGTTTGTGAAGGAAGAATTTGCCTTTCTTTAGTTTGTTAGTTTGTACACTGTATCAAGCTCCAAGTCCAGGTCACTCCATACAAGGCCTCCAGAAGCCCACATGCGACGCTTCGCTGACTGGTACGCTGACAGGTAGGATAATCTAAGGTCACTTGAAGGCGCGAGAAGAGCCAGTGAAGTTTAGGTACTAAGGAAATAAAATCAACTGAAACTTTTATCGTACAGCGTAAAACTAGGGTGCAGAAACTACTTTTTTGCGCTGGGTTAGCAGCGATTAGCAGCACGACCACACATCTGCGAACGCTTTTCCGTGCAACAAATGTAATTGTTAGACGTGATATATCGTGGAAATTTGGGGGACGCTTACTGCACGAGAGCTATACAATGAATAGTTATCTAAGATGCTTGAAATGCTGAAACTAAATAAAAGTGCGCACTGGTTATACATAATCTACCTTATGTTTCCAACATACGGCAGCGAACACTCTTATTGAAAGTCTATTCCCGGTGCCTATTTATAGCCAGCCTTACTTAGGCCACCAGAAAAGCAATGTTTTAAAACGCGTAATGAGTACGTGTATCCCGCCAAATGCAAAAACATTTTTCTTCAAGCTTCATTCTTCCATACTCCCAGTTAAGACATGGCTGCGCGATAAGGGAATGCCTATTCCTTGGTCGGACAACCAGAGACCATTGATCATTGTTTTGTGTTGTGCCGGGACGCTGTGTCCTTCTGGGACGTTTTGCAGTTCACACTAAAAAAGGAGATTGACATCCCCCCGTACACCATTCGCTTCCTGCCATTTGAAGATGTTAATCGGGTGCCATAGGACGTTTTTGTTCTACTAGGATTGTTTAGCTTGTGGAAGTGCCGCATGACTGATCGGCATGCGGGACGCCCTAGGCCGACCAAGTGTTTATGCTTCGCAGAGTGATCCATTGGAGTGGCTGCGTCTTTTGGATGCGTGCGTTTGCTTGCCTGAGTTTTGAAATGGTGCCGATCTTTGTTCGACTGATTACTTTGCCCTTTGCTGTCTGTTAGTCTTTATATTGTGTGTTAAATGTCTTGTATGAGTTTTTCTAAAGTTGTATAAAATTTTCATGCATTAAAAAAAAAAAGCTGACTCGTGGCCGAGTGGTCTGGAGCCCTAGAAATGTCATTTTGCAAGTCGCAAGTTCGAATCCCCGAGAAAACATCCTTTTTTTTTGTAAGTTGATTTCTTCGTTTTCGGCCGATGTTTTCTATATTGAATTCACCATTTTTGGGCCGTAACGTGCTTTTCTCCACGAGCGAGTTCTCAGAACGCGCGCAGACTGACACTGACGCGCTACCGAGTTTTCGTTAGTGTGCTGTTGCCGTAAATACCAATTGCTTGCGGGCAGAGGGCCCCCGCCAAAATCAGCAGACCCTTGGCCTGGTGCGAACACGCTTTTTAGGATACAGGCATAAGTAAGGCAAGCTCCAAAGGTGGGAGAAAAGCGCATAGAATTTGAGCGTCTGCGGTGACGTGGAGGGCGTTCACCCACTGCGTAGGCTTCGGCTAGTGATTGCTACGATTCCAAGCCGTCCTGGTAGGCTTATCTCAGGCATTTTACAGCCGACAACATGTCAGAAGCGTGGTACGGCGATTACTGAGATATCGAGAATGCCCATCTAACGATGCCGTCGCATTTCAAACATGTTGTTTTACATAACCGAAACCGAAAATCGTTTGAATTCTAATCTTGGACATCCTCCTATCACGTAGCACGTTCGCCTGACGTCACTGCGGTTAGTTGGTGTAGCCGCCGCAAACTGCGAATAGTAGTTTTGCTTTTTTCAGGCTTTATAAAATAAATACCGCCTAATTATTCGCATAAGCGATGAAAAGTTGTTCATTGAGGCCACTCCACGCAGTGCAAGCATAAACGAGAGCTCGAAAAATTCACTTTGGTGTCCTTTTAAACAGTCACTTAAACATGTACGGCAGCTTACAGGTTGCAGAAAATGTTTGCTCTACACCACGGTTTCGCGCTTTGTTTTTTATTTTTTTATTTTTTGACGGCAGCATCACAGTGGTGTTTAAAGTCCTTTTCGGCACATGTATTATCAGACAGGTTACAACCGCGGTTTTCCCACACAAAATAAAAAAAAAGTTCAGCAAGTTTATAGTTCGAGCCAATTCTTACTATATTGTCTTCTTTACATGAGTTCCGCCCCTCTACTTTGGCTGAGTTCCAGCCTCTCAAACGCAGTTTGCTACTCACTTAATATCCAAGCCGCGATAATGACAAACGCTAGCAAACGCTCTCTTGCGTGTCAACGCATTTCCCTTCGGGTTTCTCTTTTTTTTAACGCGTAACCCACGTGCCACATTTTTGTACTTGTGTTTCTTACCAAGACATAAGATGACAACGCTTTTCGACCACGCTTGAGACAGCAAAACAAACATAGAGCGCACAAACCCTGTTCACTTTAACATAATTAGCGAGACCGAAATTATACACAAAAGTCCGCATGCAATTTTTAAGTACAGCTCATGAACCTAAGGGGAAAAAAGAAAACAAAACGCAGAATTACGCCAAAGCAAACAAGATCCCCGTGGTTTTTGCAAGCACGTTTTAGCACAGCATGGGAACGTCGTTGGTAGAAATACAGAGTGGAGGTGACCCTTAACCCCTAATTTAGGTGATAGCGTGGCGACTACATGCAGGAAGGATAGGCGGAAACGCCCCAATATGTCTGGTGTGATGAGCACTACCCAAGGTACAATGACAAAGACAAAGTGGGGCCGCGGTTACAATTTATTTTCTTGGAATGATGAGAAAACTTTAGTTTGCCCAAACTGGGGGAAGGAAGGGGACGAAAGGGAGCGTTCGACGGTCCTTCCCCGTCAGATGGCGGCCAGGAGCACGTGAGCCCTAGCGGCATCTTCGGCCAGGTGGACGAGGGTGTCTCTTGGTCGGAGCTGAGCAACACGTCCACCCGTTTCTCCAAAGTCCTCATCACTATTGTCTGTGATGTGTATTGTGGTTTCTCGGGACAGGCTCATACGATGTGCTGCAGGTTAGCTGCTTCCGAGCACCATCTACATTGCTGTTTGTAAAGGTCTGGTATAGGCGCTGTAGGATACGGGGTTCGAAAGGTGTTGTTACTGCAAGAGTCGCCAGGCCACCCACTGCCAACGACTGAGGGAGGGATGCGGCGCCGGGTATTTCGGGCGGCCTAAGCGATAGTGAGCGGTTATGTCCCTAGGTATATGTCGCAAGCCTGTCCCTGCCCCCCGGATGTAGCGATTGCTCATCAAGATCGAGGCTGTCCCGGTAGCTGAAACCTCGGCTGCTTTACGAGCATGCTCATTACCTGGCAAGGACGAATGTGCTGGCGTCCGTATAAGAAGGACCTCGCGGAGTTTTGACCCACTAAAGGGTTGAAGAAGGCGCTGCCCTTGGGGTGAAATTCTACCCTTCTCAAAAGTTTCCGAATGGCTGTTCGAGTCAGTACATTGGATTGGATTGGGAAAACTTTATTGATGCCTGCAGTGCGCGCTTTCGCGCGTAGACTGGGCCTACATCGTCCTCGTGGCGGGCGTGCAGCGCGGATCCCCGCTGACCATTGCCGGCTCCCCGGGTTCCTGCCTGGACAGCGCCTCGAGGGTCTGCTGGACGGCCCATAGTTGTTCTTCTTGGTGTTGCTCATCGTCGCGGCCTCTAGTCGCGGCGATATGCGTCCTGATTTGGCCTCGTCTGGATTCTTGATACAATCCCACAACATATGTGCAAAGGTGGCCGTCTCCCTGCGGCATGTCTTGCACTTGTCGTTCGGGTGTGACTCAGGATACATTCTGTGGAGCAGTGCCGGGCTCGGCAGCGTGCCCGTTTGTAGTTGCCTGAATACAACGGCCTGCGACCTGTTTAGCTCCGTGCAGGGCGGCGGGAGAAGTCTGCGGGTCAGACGGAAGGCCTTGGTTATCTCGTTGTAGTTTGTCATCCTGTCTCGTGTACTAAACCATAGCGGACGGTCGCCGTGGGCGCGGTTTGTTAGTGCTCGCGCCTTAGCGTGTGCCGTTTCGTTGCGGTTTGCATTTTTTTTCCGACGCCTCGCCCACGTGCGCCGGGAACCACTTGATGCGTACCTTGTTGTTTCCTTTCACTTCTTGAAGTATGCGGACCACCGTCGGTGCGATTCTGCCCTTAGAAAAGTTATTATTATTGCGGGTGGGGAGGATATGGCAAGTGCAATGGCTGCTTCGTCCCCGGTCTCTGGGCGAGTTGTACACATTGAACCAGAGGCAGTTGAATTGCCCTGCGGATCCACTGCCACTATGCTCATGGCCGCTCTGTCTGGCTATTCCGCGGCGTCGATGTAGAACACTTGTATCTCCTCTCGAAGGCGGCGGTGGAGAGGAGCGCCCTTGCTAGGCGTCGATGAACGTTGTATACCGGGTGCATATTTCTAGGAAGGGGAGATGTACGGATATGCGCCCACTGTGAGTCTGTAGGCACCACGTTTTCCCCATGCTGAGAGGCATTTGAATTTTGCAATTCTTTGCGCCTCAAGAAGCTCTTCAAGGCTATTATGGATACGCATTACTTCGAAATGTTCAGTAGATGCGATGATGGGAATCTCAACCACCTGTTTGTAAGCTTTCCTAATAATGCGGTTAATTTTATCTTGTTCAGCTTTTTTGACAACCAGAAATGGCGCGACATAAGTAATTCGGCTGATAATAAGTGCCTGCATAAGCCGTACGAGGTTTACTTCTTTGAGGTCATGATGCCTATTTGCGATCCGAGAGATGAGGTCATTATTTGTGTCGCGCTCGAGTGTAGTGCTCGAATGGTTTCTGAGTTGGAGCCATCAGCTTGTATTTTGAAGCCTAGTACCTTGATGCACGGAACGCGATGAATAGTGTGCCCTTCTACTTGCAGGTGAATATCTGGGGTAGCTTGAGGGCGTCTGCGCCCGCAAATTGAAGGTTGACAGAGAAGGAGTTCGGCCTTTTTCGGAGAACACGCAAGACCTCGAGGGGTTACGTAATCATGGACAATGTCAACAGCTTGTTGGAGCATCTCTTGAATATCGCCATCCGGGCCTCCAGACATCCATAACGGGATATCATCGGCATATAAACTATATTGATGGCCTGGAAAGGAATTGAGTAGCTGCAGAAGTTTAATCATGGCCACTTTAAACAAGAAAGGGGACAAAACAGAGCCCTCTGGAGTCCCCCTACAGCCCATTGTAATAATGTCTGATTCCAGTCCGCCAACGACGAGCCGGGCGGTGTGGTTGGAAAGAAAGTCTTTGATGTATTTATAAGCTCGTTGACCCACGAGATGCGGCTTCACAAACACTCCTTGTTGTGCTTTAAATACAAATAAGTATTCTCCAGATGCACCCGCAGGAGAAGAAATTTGTTGAATTGCGGGGGGTCGCCAATGTGACTATTGAAAACGTCACATGTTTGCGCGCTTTATGTCTTCATAAGGGCCATGCAGACAAAATAACAAGTTTGTTTTATTCGAAAGATTTAGTTTGTTATACACGTCGAGCTTCGCGATCCCTGTGCCACCTGCCGCCGCTTTTCCGCAACGTTTGCGGGATGAACGCTGCGTGGCTGATAGAGGCTCATGCAGTGTTCCGGTTCTCTTTCGCTTCTCTTTGCCTTTCCGCAACTTAAAAATCTGGTTATGGTCACGTCTGTAGGCAAGCAGTACGTTCAGGGAACCTCGAGAAACAGATGCGTCTTGGTAGAGTGCTGGAACGCCAACAAAAGCTATCCGTGGAGGTGGTTCTGCGCGCTTCTTGGCCGCTCTTACGGGCGTCGGCGACGGCAACAGCATAGCACTACTGTCTCCTCCGAATACACCAGGCACAAGTGAATTCTACTGTCGCCTCGCTGAGACCTGATACTGGCACAGTGAGTGGTCGGTTTCGTTTTGCAGCGCTGACAACGAATGCGGCTTTGTATCAAATAGTATACGTCGTGGAAAAATATGTTTAGGGGATGCGGTTACCCAACCCCTGATAATAACTTGTGCCTTTTATGGGAACATAAGCCACGCGAAAATGTTAAGTATATTTCAAGGCTGGTGTTCATTAAATACATGTGATCACTCACACCTTATAACAAGGACCAAGGAAAGTTAATGAAACCACGAAAAAATAAATGGTCTGCCAAGTTCGGAAGAAACAGAACTGCTCGTAAGGGAATGAAAAAATCATGTGATATTTTGGAAGTGCTAAAGACGTTTGTCGAAGTTTAAGCAAGGCAAAACTTACCGGGCCAACTAGATACGAAATGCACTGATATTTCGCAAAATAAGGGGGGGGGGAATCGGAGGAGGGGGACGCTTAACTATCGTTGTGTACAAATGCGAAGGTAAATCAAAGAATGAACGTCTTAGTAATCACACACACAAGCTGCGCGTTCCCTTTCGTTTTGTTTTTCGACTTTGACGAACAGCTGATCACTCGGTGGACGCATTTTTTGAAGTATACAGTAAGTTCACCAGCGAGAAAAGGTGTCGTTGTAAGGGTGTCGTATCTGATAAGGCCCTCTGATTTCAGTTTGTACTATATTCTGCAAGCTCCCTGTGAAGTATGACGATGTTTCGAACAAACGTTACGCGGATTACTTTACAACCCCGTCTACCCACTACGCCCGGAAGATGTAGGTAGCAGATGATCGATTGCGAGCGCTCAACCGGCGACAAGGCGACTCAGCATTAAATTTTTTTCCTGTGCTGATGCCCGACCAGAATTTCGAATTATCCATCGCACTTATTTCGCGGAATGTTCGGGACATTTATGCCGCACTGGCCTGTTAAGGGTTTAAGCGTAACTGGCGTGGGCAGGTATGTGTGCTCCGCTAGATTATGTAAGCACACAAAACCGATTCACATCTTAGTGTACAGCCGTAGCATGACCATCTGAAGAAACGCCACTTACGGAGATGCTGTAAGTGAATTTGCGGGCAGTGGAATTACAATCATTTCAATGTATATACCGCTTTCGCGACGCCGGCTTGTGATACACGCCTGGCGCTATACGGACCGAATGTACCGCACTAAGATTGCGTCAGAAGCATTTACACTCTCGTAAATACACCGCATTTCGAGTGACTGCTCCACATAAATAAACATTCAAATGCCCGTTTGAGGGCACATTTCACTTTCGTGTTTTACCGATTCCTAGAAAGAACAATCAACAAGAACTGCGTCAAAAGGCTTAGAAAATAATTGCGGAAAAAAGGGAGAGGGATGACGACAAAACCTGACGATGAAAATTGACACAAACATGCCCTGCTTCACTAAGAAATGTTTCGTGTATAAGAACTTATGTGAGTGCACATATATAAGCCAGGCAACGCGTCGTTGCATGTCATCGCAACGACGCGTGCAGAGCGCTTCTGTGCGCATTCCCGTTCGAGCGTGCATACCTTCCGCCCAAAAAAACTCGGCCGATGATTGCGCGAGCAGCAATCAAATAGAGATTTCTCCGCGTAAACGATGCGGCGCCCGCAGCATTGTGAACGCTAGGATGAGTCTGCACGCCAAAAGCTGCCTGAGGCCTTCACCTCTAACAAGGAAGGAAACGACGGCCTTTTACAGGTTTGCAAATAACAGCGCCCCCAACGTCAGCCAGCTAAGCCGACGGAAAGAGGCCCGAGAACGGAAGGGCAGAATCTTCCAGCGAACCTTGCGGGAGCGCGGCGGCGGTGTTGCACGCTTGGCGGCCCCCTGGTGCGATGAACACGAGAGCGATGAACACGCGAGCTAATCGGCTTAATTCTTATTTTCCCTCCTGTTATGCAACGCCCCGCGTTCACCCTTGTTACTGTTACGCGCATGAGAAGTCACTTGGTGGACGACGCTGGCGCGAGTGACGACTTTAAGACTATATATGAAAGAAAAAAATTCCCCCGCAGCTCCCCGAGGGGGATTGTGAGGATGCAGAAATGCGAACGTCGAACGCAACGTCCTCGGGTACCATGCGAGGAAGGCACCGCACAACCTTCGATACGTCGATGGGCACGTTCACCGCCTGTCCCTTGATTCCAAACTGCCCGTTGCCTCAAGTCAGCCGCCTGATGCTCATGAAGGGGAGTCGAGGCGCGATGAGCCGCTCTTCGACCGGGTTCAGATCGGGAAGATGCGCCGGCCGAGGAGGATAACGGTAGCCAAAACTCACGCTGCCCTCCTCTTCGCAGCTTTGTCTTCTTCTCCTTCTTCTTCTTCAGCGGTTCCCCTACGGAAAGATGACGATGGTGGTTGAACGCGAAGCTATCTCGTGATGGATTGTTTGGTTGGCCAATCCCTAGGGGCATCATGCCACGATCATCATCAGACGCGCTGCGGACGCCGGCCAAGGGACGCACGACAACCCCCGACTATAATGCATTTCTGCATAAAATAAAACATGTTTGTTCCTCGGAAACGAAGGTTCTGCATGGAACAGTGAAGTCCAACTCTGCTATGAAGGGTTATTCGTAACAAAAATTGGGATCAAACTGAGAGGCCCCAGAAGGGGCTGCGTTAGGGCGAAGCTGGCACGGCAAGATGATATATAGTACCTCGGTAGCGATCATAATACGGTTTTGATGACGAAGCAACCAGTACGAGGAACGCTTAGAAGCGTCGCTACGCCCTTGTAGAGGATCTCAACCGTGCTGAGCCCAATACCAGGCAAGCCAAATGGTCCTCGGACTGGAAGGGTAGCAAGAGAAAAACAAGCGCCTCTTTTTCTCTCTGAGATAAAGATGTCTCGGCTGCCTGCGCTGTGTGCACGGCACGTTACTAAAGTTCTTTCCCTTTTTTCGTACCATTCGATTCAAATTTCAAAGGAAACTCTGTCACAAACGTCCCGCCTGGTCCTCGATTTATTTGTTCGGCCGGCCGACATGACTGCTTCCAGGCAGGGGAATCCGCCATTTTTGCGGCCGCCACATTACATTCCATAGGGGGGATTTACCATGAAAGCCGTGTCAGCTTCCCAAGCGTTGTAGTCCCGCACAAGAACCGAGCGACAGGCCGGGCAGTCGCTTGTACCTATTTTACCGTCAGGTAACCGGCACCAACAAAGCAAACGAATGCACATGGTGACTTCTACAGCCACGCCCATAATCTCCGATTCTAAGACGGCCATCCAAAATTTGCCGCAGGCCTATTATCGCCGCAGGAAACCAAAATTATCCAACAGCACCCACCACAATCCCCAGTAGAACTCGTATGGGCTCCGGCGCACGTTGGCCTGGAGGGTAAAGAGGCTGCCCACAGTATGGCTCGAGGGCTTACTATCCGAGCCGGGGCGAGAACGTTCCCCTACCATGGTGCCAGATCCGCCAGAGACAGAATGGTCTCATATCAAGAAATAACCATGCACTACCGCCTCCCCCGCAGAAAACTCCCCTCAGCCAACGTGCTGCTGACACCCGCACAAGAGCACTTCCGCTCATTGGCAGCCTCAGCATTGTTTCAAGGTGACGCCTGTTAAAATGGTCTTCACAGAAGCGCATTTTTTAAACTAGGCCTGCTCAGCCTCTGTCGCGTAGCAATTTATATTTCATTACTGCGTTTACACAACGGAGATTGCGGGGTGTGACCAATTTTTTTATTGCACCACATCCAACAGGCAGAAAGAGAGCGCGGGCGAGACAGACAGACAGACAGACAGACAGACAGACAGACAGACAGACAGACAGAGAGTGCGTGGGTGTGCGCGCTAACACACAAAAGGTTTGCCATACCAAACAAGCGTAACCAAATAAACAGAAAACGAATGTGGGGACCGAATGAGAGCGAAAGGTCTAAAGGTCTTAAGCTATACCTGTGGCTTTAAAACAAGAGCACAGTAATTTTCCCGAGGGACCCGTAGCAGGGGAGAAGGAAAGTGAAGAAGAGTTGCGGCAAACCGCAATGCAAACTAGCTGGAGGTCTCAGCTCCGCCACGTTGGTGGCAGCGCTCACGGGCCCCTCCTTAGCGGGTGCGTTTCGAGTGGCTGCTGAAGATGATGTGACGCGCGTGCACGAACTGCTAGCACTAAAGCGGCCCAGGAAGGCGGCGCCGATACAGGGCTTTACCGGGTCGCTCTGCAGGACAAAAATTGTCCGCGTATCTGCTCACTGCGTTGCATATGTCGACGAAAGACGATAGCCGTCTGGAGCCCCTGCGAAGTAAATGCCTCCCTTCCCTTTCCCGCTACCTCTTATGCTTTTTCTCTACCGTCTCACCCCCCCCCCCCCCGATAAATATGCTAGCGGTTCCCTGAAGCCAATTTAAATTTACCGCATTCCACTGCTCCACGACGAAAGCCTCGATGCAAGCGCTGCCGTACGGCAGATACGCGCGTGAATCGAGGCGCCCTACTTCACGTGCATTCCAAGCGGAATGTGCAAATGATCCAGCGGAACCTTTCGTTACGGTTGCCGTTTGATTTCGTAATATGCCCCTAGGGAAACCGCAGGCGACTGTTTTTGTGTGCTTGTGGGCGTATTTTTTATTAAATCAACCACCCGTGTGTTCTAAATAAAGAAAACACTGCGGATATCCCTTATGTATTGACATCTTGCCCCAGATATTCGTAATAGTATCTTGTTTTGGATAGACAAAGTTGGCAAATGTGAACATTGCCACCGGACTAAGACGTTTAGATTTGACTGTCGGTATATAAACCTATTGCGCAGCATCAGCCTGAACGTTGGCTGGGCGGCTGAATCGAGTGACATACCTGAGTAAACAGACCTGAGTAAACGCGTACGCAAGGTGCGCTTGATCGAGGGGCCGTGGTAGTACACTGCATGGTACAATTACAACTTGTATCTAGGCCAGAGGCAGCCATTTTTGGATTGTTGTTTTTTGTGTGGGCTACCCTATTTGTTACCTGACTTATAGTTCCATCGAGGTATGTTATATAGCTGCTTCGATGGACAAATAAACCTATTTACAGACAGACAGACAGAGAGAGAGAAGTGCGGACGGATGGACAGACAGACAGACAGACAGACAGACAGACAGACAGACAGACAGACAGACAGACAGACAGACAGACAGACAGACAGACCAAAATTTTCGCGTTGGATTAGAGCAAGAAAGACTATCATCTTTAAAGCACTGAACGGTCTCATGGTCGAGCACCGGCCGTGTTAGGCACCGCCTCCCTTGCTCATGCGGCGTGCATTCTGGCCGGGATGCTGGTGGGACCTCGCGGGACGTAATGACCCCAATAACGAAAGCTCCGTGAAAACAAAAACAAAACAAACGAACATTTATTAAAACGGATGGCTCAAGGCCACATGGGGAAGAGGAAGGAGGGGAGATGAAGACCTCAATAGTGTCCCAACATGGAGGAGTCCAGAACGAACCGCCAAAGTGCGGATAAAGTCTGTTTGATGCGGCCCTTCGGACGGATCCAGTCCTCGTAAGCGAGTACCCAGGCAGGCCGATGTGTCTCACGTGGCCCTACGAGTCCTATGCAGTCCCATACAAGGTGATGGATGGTTGGCTTCAGTGACTGCCCACATGCGTAGCAGATGTACGAAGGGTCGGATGGTGATGCCACCACAGATGCAAGGTCTTCGGAAGCTGCTGCCGTGGAAAAAAAAAAAAGCTCCGTGAATAGCGAAGGGTGCAGCGTTGCGAAAGAGTGCGCACGTGCGGTCATTTGCGTACAACGAGGACATGGGCTCTGGCCGGGTCTATTCCAAAGTACATGCCTAAGGGCACACGGCGTTTTCGAAACGTGCGTGGCAATGCACTGCTTCAGGGGTTTCGTCCTACCTCCCTATGCACCCCCGTCCGTGTGGTCGGTTGCCTTACGGCTGAGTTTCGGAGTCACCGGAATCCCACTATGGCGTGCGTATTCTATGCGAAAGCAATAATCACTAATTTGATTGAAAGATTCGACGTGCGTGGCTAACAAAAAGGTCGACTTTTGAAACGATAAAAACACGTCAATAATGCTTCTAATGACGCCACATAATGACGTCACATGAACCCCGAACACACGTGAGCGCATGCCTCGAGGCGACCACCCGGCGTCCCCGGCGCCTTAAGTTTAGGAAACAAAAAGTATACCGAGCGCCTGTCAGCGCGTCCCTCTCGGCGACTGCGCGGCGTCCTCCAGGCTTGCGCATGGTCTTACGCCACATGAGGAGCTCCTCCGTTCGTCGTCGTGGTCATAGCGACGGGCGCGCAACGGGTCCGCCACGCCGAAGAAGATGACGACGAATCTGTTCAGCCATTCCTTCACAATCCACACTTGGAGACTGCCACCGGACCAGCAAATGAAGTGGAGGTCTACCGAGGCGAGGACGCCCTACAAGAGGATTTTCGCTACGCGGCTGTGCCGTTGGAAGACGACGACGAAATGTATAATGACTATTTCTACTGAATGAAACACTGTACATACTTTAGTGGTCTTTGTTTTACAGTGCCGGCAAAAACTGCGTTACACTAGTGAGGCACAGCGGATCCCTCCCTCCTGGGATCCGCTGTCAGTGTGGGGAGAAGCTAGGTCGACCCCCAGCTCTGCTGTTTCTCCAGCCTTGCACCACTAGTGCAAGCTGCGCCATTTTTTTCCAAAGCAGAGCTGTTTAAGCTTGAGATTGGTCCGTTGGCACTCGGAAAAGGGTGTAAAAATTCCCCGCATTTCCCCGAGGGGAAGAATGTGAAAGTGCGAATGCACGAGTTGAATTTGCGCGGTTCGGTAATGTTCGCGAAAGAGAGATCACACACACACACAGAACTACAAAGAAAGAAAGATGCATTTATTCACAGCTAGACACCTATTTGTGTTGTCGTTGTACTTGATTGCTAGAGCGGATCTCAGCTTTGAAATTTCGTGTCAGTACTCCTTTAAGCGGGTGCATTAGCCCTTCTCACGCCCGATTCCTGGCCAATCCCCCACGTGGGTATGTGCCATGCACAGACACCTATTTGTGTTGTCGTTGTACTTGATTGCTAGAGCGGATCTCAGCTTTGAAATTTCGTGTAAGTACTCCTTTAAGCGGGTGCATTAGCCCTTCTCACGCCCGATTCCTGGCCAATCCCCCACGTGGGTATGTGCCATGTCAGCGGCCAGGCAGCGCACGCCCATCTCCCCCCGTTGCCAAGGAAGACGAGGAGATTCCTGGCCAATCCCCCACGTGGGTATGTGCTATGTCAGCGGCCAGGCTGCGCGCGCCCATCTCCACGTGCGCGGACATCGCCGGTGGACGCAGGTTCAGGGTCGCTAAAGAAGTGCATTGCACTTAAAAAATAAACCTCCTCCGACGCGCGATGCGTGGCACGACCTTCCCCCACCTACGCAGCGGAGCCAAGTCTCGCCTAGCTTTGACGTGATTGTGCACGCCGGCAGCACTAGACCTTCGAGAACACTCTGCCCAGCGTTCATAGCGTGATCTCTCGCATGCTCTTCCTCTCGCCAGTTCACGTGCGTTCGCACCTGAGGTGGGCAGCACAGAACAGCTCGCGCTACACGGCACACGCCGAGTTCGCGAAGGCGGTTGTCGCGGGCTATAGCGCATGATAAGGCGGTCCACTTTAATAGAGATGTGAAAGCTTGTGGGCAAAACGATCCGGGCCTGCCACTTAGGGAGAACTGTCAGCAGCAAGTTATGAAATCCATGTGAAATGCAACAGCCGGGTCTCCTGCGAAGGGAGAGGGGCCGCCACCTCTGATATTGCTCCAGCCTTGCACCACTAGTGCAAGGTGCGCAATATTTTAAGGGTAAACAGATTTTTTCACATGAATACAGGACACCCGGAAACTCACCCATGCCAATACATGGCAATGGCATTTAAGTGGAGGCGTGCCTATTGCTCATTGTAACTTCGTTAATGTTACTAGTCGAAGCCACGGAAGCCACGTTACTGAAAGAAAAACAACCGTAATGCTCCCAGGAACTATTGGTAAAAAGTCATGCGCGTGAATAGAAGACTATAACAAGGATTAGAGTTATTGCGACTTGCAGCGCAGATCAAACTGATGTGAGTCACGCTATAAAAAACGAAAGTCTAAGCTATAATAAAGCTGTATGATGACTCGGGGTCCTTGACGACTAAAACGTAAGCAGGCAAAACAAAATGAAAAAAAAAAAACAACAGCGAGAGCGAGCCTGTTACACAAACTTGAGGAGCCTCAAGGACGGTCTTTATATCATAGAGACCAAAAAAACCGGCCTTAATTTGTAGGGAACCAAAGTACACAGACTAACGTATACCAAAAAGGACCACATAATGCAATGGCCCACATTGAGTTTTTTTTTTTTTCTGCGAGGTCTAAGATTGCAGCAGGGAGCCCTGTTCCGTATAAGGGTTGTGTTCTTTACCTGCTATAAAAGCAGCATCTGGTAGGAATATCGGCGGTAGAACTTTGCCCGCCATTCTTGCTTTCTCGTTGAAATGGGATTCTTCTAAGAATTCTCGGTGAATAAGTTGTTCAAGCCGTTAATCGATATGGTAGGAAATCGGCTTACGCTTTCTGCAGCCTTCTCCCACCGCAAAACGCCGTAAAGCCACAGTCCTTCCTTGCTGCTCTTTTTTGTTTGCTTTTGGGGGTAGGAGAACGTGTTTTGTGACCCCAATTGAAACCCAATAATCACTCGAAGGCGCACAGAAAGGTTGAAATGTCTGGAAAAACATGACTCGAGACAGTTGCGTCACACATTGTTACTTTTCTGTCTTTTAGCAACCCACGGAAGTTGTGAACATAAATAATTAAGGTAATAGAGTTTATTTGTGCTTTCATAATAAAGGTGTGGATGCCTTGTACTTCTCATTATCCGAAATCCTACTCCTTGAGTTCGGTTTTCGCTTCGTGGTGCATTTTCGTGGTATCTGAGGAATAATTTGCAAAGAAAGCGTAGCATAATGCCATGACGGGAACGGCTCCTGTATTGTGCAATCAACAATTCCCCACAAAAGGTAGGGGCATTGCTTAGTTATTTTATGCGAGGTCACGAATGCTTCAAGGCCCCGCCACGGACACGTCCGTAGCCATGCGGCGAACCTCGAAAAGCAATGTAAATAAACAACTTGAACTACTAAAATTTTTACACTTTCACTGAAATGAAGACACCCTGCGATACCGTAACACTGTTTGTTAGCCCATCTTAGGCGACACAAGCGCAGATTTCTCCTGTAGTCTTTTTTGAATTTTGTGTCCTCAACTTTTTCGTATCGACAGCATGCCTCAAACTCACCCCAAAGTATGGTTCGCTGTTATTGTCTCCACCGTTGCTCCTACAAACTGGAAGTGTTTGCTGCTTGAGCTGAACGGATGTTCAAGGGTTCTCAGCTTTATCAACCGCTGTGGTCGCTATCAACCTTTATCAACCGTTATCCTTCCCTATCCATCACAAACTAGTCGCATCTCGTTAAGCACTCCGTGTAGAAGATCCCTGTCATATTGCTTATGTCCATAAACGTAGCCTGAGCTTTGAATGGTATAAAGGAGTGGGAACTTGGAGGAGGTGCCCGTTACTAACAAAAAATAATTTATTTTTAGAATCATTGCTCAAGGTGCCTACGCACCGACAAAACATTTAAGATTGGTTCGGTATCCCGCAAAAGAATTTCAGTCCTGATACAATGATTCGGATCAGAATCCCAAGCTTGCCACACTGGTCCTGCTTGTGGCAGGAATAACGTGTTTTTGTGTATGGAAGCCACGTCTCAGAGCCTGCGTAATCAGTGTAGAAGGCAGGCATTACCATAAGACTTCGTTGGGCTTCCATTAACACAACTGTGTTGTTATAAAATATGTCCACCCTTTCTCAGAAAACCATTCAGCCGTTTACTGCCTACCTTATGTGGCATGAGCCCCTCTGGTTGAATTTAAATTATTCTACCAGCGAATCACCGTGCATTCGGCTGACAAGAAAAATCCACTACCCTGGATGGTCCTTCAAATTTCATGTCATGCTGTTCTCTACGCTATACCCTGTCATCCGGTTCTCTGCACTGCGCAGGGTAGGGAAGCTGCACTCTGAACCTTCCTACCCTGCACTACAGAAACGTTCGTAAGATGGGATAGTGCAGATAAGATTGAAAGTTACGTTGACACGCATGTCCTGGGCGTCCTAGACGTAGACATGTAGACCTAGACATATGTTCCTTTTGCCAAAAAAGAAAAACAACGATCATTCCGCTTCTAACTAACGTCACTCTACTTTTTACATGCGGAACCACTCCCAACCCCAGCAGTGTAGAGCAACAACACCATGTCATCCGCTTCTCACAAGGGTGAGAAGTGACGTCGGACCCACGACGACGTCTTCTTCGCTCAATGAGACATCCAGTGCTTCGCAATAAAAAAAAATATCAGGTGACAGCAACTTTTAACCCCATTCTTAATTGCAAATTCGTCTTCCGTAAGCTGCGAACGTTTTGTGGGAATGTGTACAGAATGTGTAGGGAACTGCGATGCCGGGCTAGTTGTAGCCATTTTCAAAGCCCATCGCCAGTATCAACGCATTTTGCCGCATTATTTATTTTTCTAATATCCACTCAGTGCAGAGCATGTTTGCACTGCTGTTACCGAAGCAACGGGGGCAACCTGAGCTCCTAGAAGTTTTGCAACAAACCGCTGGGGCACGTCTTGCTGATGTCAAACGCATGATTATAAAGTTAGCCGAAATGAGCCACGCTGACAAGGCTTTTCGGCCATAAAATATCGTGCCAAAATGGACAACCTGTACACATACATCTCTCCTGGCAACGGGTTGTCTGGGCGAGGATGGATAAAAATACTGGTTTTTTACACTTAGGCTCGTACGTCAATGGGTCTATGAAAAATATAGAGACAAAACAAATCAATATAAAAGAAGCGAGGGCCTTAACATGCAGTACACGTTCATGCAAAAGGCAGGTGCATCGTCATGACAGAAGAGGGGGAAGTAGAATGGTTTTTGCGGCTCATTTACGAGGTGCTTTCACATGCCATTCGAGAGGGAGTGATAGGTTGCTATGGGTGCCGGTAGAGCTGTTTCCAGGCTTTAATTACAGCAACAGGTAGCAGTGATTTTGTAGCCATTCTTTTGCTGCTGTCATGCTTGAGTTGGCGCAGTGTGCCGTGGCAGTGCTTACCCATACAGGCACGGTAACCTTCCCTTATAGCATTACCGGGCAATGGCAAAATGTCGGAATAACGAAGCCGCTAAAGGCGGCCGCGTGAAAATACCGCTTCCTACAATTGCAACCATAAGGCGGTCGACAACGCTGTTTATTGTAAAAACGCAATCCCCCACAGTCATTGCGCAAGTGAAACCAGTCTTTGCGTAAAAAAAGATAACCACAGATGGCAGAAGATTAAATGCTAGGGCATGCGTGTGGAGACTTGGCTCGGAGCGGCCAGAAAGGCAGCGAACTGCGCCTTTTCCCCCGCCCTCTCTCAATGCAATTTCCTTCAGTCCACATAAAAGCACACCTGAATCCTATCATCCCGCCTGCACACAGCAGAGAAACGTTGCCCATTTCTCTGCGGTATCATCACAATGTGGAACCAAGCAAAAGCGTGGCCCCAGAATCGCTGCCAGAAGTGTTATAGGCGACACACTAGCGGAAGAAAGAAGCGAGTAAGAGGAGGAGACACCGCGTACTTGGAAACAAATCTTCGGGAAGAGGCGTCCCAGTGCCTGCATTGTTTCACTCTGAACGTGCAGATGGAGACCTCGGCTCTGAAGATGAATGAGCCGATCACGACGTGCCCTCGGGATCGGCGCCTGTCTACCGCAAAAAACAAATATGAGGAAAGAAGAGGGACGTGCGAGTTAGGTTCTCGTTAGCACGAGGGAAGCTGTAACGGACGACGTTCAGGTAAAACCATCGCAAGGAAGCAGGGGGTATGGTAAACAGCTCGGCCTCGTTCTTATGCTTGCAAAGGCCGCCGTGCGCCCAAGAATTGCTCAGCCCCTGTATTTCAATGGGGCATTAAAACTGATGAGGGGCGGCCAACGAAAGGTGACGTGCCGTAGACAAAAGGAAGCCGCCATGCAACAAAGTTGCGAGTGAACATGCTAGAACACGATCATCGTGTCTTTTGTGACGGCAACTTTCGGGAGGGTGAACCCCTAGGAAAATTTTTGCAAATGGCAGTCAAAAGTAACACCGCACTGTGTTTAGTGCCAGAGAGAGAGAGAGGGATAGAGTGTGTGCTTACGGCTGTATGTGCACGCTTGTGTGCGCATACGTGTGCGTTGCCATGTGTTTGTGCGAATGCGTGTGTGCGCATGCGTGTGGGTTGCCATGTGTTTGTGCGAATGTGTGTGTGTGTGCGCATGCGTGTGGGTGGCCGTGTGTGTGCGTGTGCGTGTGCGTGTGCGCGTGTGCGTGTGCGTGTGCGTGTGTGCGCGTGTGCGCGTGTGCGTGTGTGCGTGTGTGCGCGTGCGCGTGTGCGTGTGCGCGTGTGCGTGTGCGTGCGTGCGCGCGCGCGTGTGTGTGTGTGTGTTTGCGTTTGTGTAAGAGAGGGAAATAAATTAAAAAAAGGTAGGACAAATTTAGGCGGCACTAACAAGCAAAAGGGAGGCAAAGGGAAAAAAAAGAGAGACGCAAGACGTAATGAAGCAGGATCCAGAACCAGAGAAACTAAGAAAAATGAAGGACTATTTGAGAAATCTTGACTATGTTGACAATCTAAGAGAAAAGCTGGCAGAGAGAGGCGGAGAAGGAAACAAACAAGAAACCGAGAGAGCGAAGGAGCACGTAGTTACTCCCGAAGGCAGGGCACAAAGAATCAAGATGATTACAAAAAACCTGGACGCGGCAGACGCGGTGATACGTTTTTCTTCTATACAGACTTATTTCTGCCTTGCTCAATACGTAAGGCATGTGACAAAAGGGTAAATGGGGAATAAGAAATATTGTGCGGTGCAGGGGCCCATCCCTTTCATGCTCCGCAATATTTCCCTTTACCCGAATGTCGTAAGGAACCCATCCGCTAAAACTTTCCCCCCTGCCGTCATACCTTACTGTGGTGCTTCAGTCTGTCCGCTTTACGCGTCCGGAAATCGGAAGCAGCTTTCCAGCACTCGTTCTTTTTCGATGTCAGGAAGTGCATTTTACTTCAAGAAAGCATGGAAGACAAACACCATTACAGGCTGCGTGATAAAAAAACGGGGAGAGTGGGGTAAGGGGACTCAGAAACAGGCGAGTTGTCGAAATTACAACTGCGAACAAGCGCTAAAGGAAGTAATTTAATTGAGGATGACAAAGGGCCACATTGTTACCATTTGCACTGCAATATCATTTGCAACGGTTGATCGTTCTGTTGTTTTCTGCACACAGAAAGTCGTTATAAACATTATAACAGGGAACTCCGGTCTGTAGTGTGCCCAACGTAAGCAGCTTGCGCTCTCTGCACCACGTGAGGTTGAGTCCTGAACCTGAGAAGTGCCGAAACTTTGTATTTAACAAAACGCGACCAGGACCAGACCGCGGTCGCCGCCAGAACACGTTACAGGTGTACATATTATACGAGGGCTCGGCAAAAGCAAATAAATTGCCTATATGAGAAGCCAACGTTCTACGCTGAGGTGCACGAAAATTTCAGTCGCTTTTTTGCGAAGTTAAGTCTGAATCTTGATACACAACAACTATAGCAGTTGCTTGGACGCAATCAGTTGTCCAACACACCTGAGTGGGTACGTTGGGCTTAGAAACAAGAGATAAAAGAGAATCTGATAAAAAAAGTGATACAAAAGAGAGCCCATCTTCATGTTCGTTCCTCACTGTAATAAATTGACTTTTAATTGTGGTGGAGACCATCAACTGCTCGAAGGACATGGGTATAAGCATTGCCGTGTAACGTGCGTATTCAGCCACTCTGTTCGTTCAATGCTGAATGCTCCTTGTTTTATGCGATAGAGCAGTTTTTGTTTCTTTTATTTCCGTCAGAAAAGTGCCGCATCGCCAGTTGCTCTCTCCCACGTTCTGCATGATGCCCTACCAGCGGTAGCTCAAACAATCTATAAAAATACCACAAAAAGTGCATGCGTCAGCGTGATATATCCAATTTCACGCTTGTCTGTGCCCGCGGGCCGAGCTGTTTCGGTCGCAAAACGCACATTTGGAACTAAGTTTACTTGCGCCGGTCGGGACTGGTTCGTCCTGGCTTTTACTACCTCCGTGAGTTCCAGTTGGCGTTGTAGTAAAACGCTGATGCTGTGCGGAAGACGCGTGTCTCGCAACCCAGGAGGCCCCTTCTGCGGAGATACGAATGAGATGCCTTTGCCCCTTTCATCCCACTGACTGATTCTTGATAAATGGCTGAGCACGATGACGCGGGTTCGCTTCCCGGCCGCGGCGGCCGCTTTTCTGATGGAGGCGAAAAGCAAAAACGCCCGTGTGTACGAGATTTCGGCGCACGTTAAAGATCCCCAGGTGGTAAAAATTAATCCAGAGCCCTCCACTACGGCGCGCCTCATCGCCTGCGTTGCGCCGGCGCGTTAAACCCTACATTCAATCAAATCAAGTCTTGATAAGTGCAAACCGCACACCATAAAACGCAAACGTTACGACTACTGCGGGAGCATGCGTAGTTTGACAGTCGAAATTCGTTGTTTTCGTTGTTTTCGAAATTCCCAATGTCCGGATATCGGAATAAACTACCAGAGAGTAGCTGCTAATTCAAACCCGAAAAACATAGCAGAGACAAAAATGGCTGTGTTTAACATGTACAAATAAAAATGTCTCCATTTCTCGCTTACGTGCCGAAAACATGGAATAAAAAATACTCATGGGGCGAGTGTCTCTGGCGCATGATTTCATCTCTCTGGTACCAGGCTTTCTTCCTTTCGCGATGTGGCGTCAAGGCATGTGCTTTGAAATTTGGGGCCACCGCAAACCGCGCATGGTATTTTTTTCTTCTTTCGAGATTTATAAAATAAATAGTCTTTCAGCGACCGGGTAAACGAAGGAAGCTGTGCTTATTTGAGCCAGTCTACGCAGTGCAAGCAAAAACAGAAGTTTGACAAATTTCCTTCAGTGTCCCTTAAAAAAGGCGCTACAGCGTAGAAACAATCTCGCTTCTTGTCGCGCATCTACATCTACCACCCGAAAACCCGAATTTAAAACGCCCGAAATTACCGAAACATCCACCGCGGGCGACAGGAACAAGCACAATTCTTGGTGTACAGCTGCTTTGCTTTGCAGTTTGTTTCTTTTATTCTTGGTTTGCGAAAAGGCGACGAAAGTAAAATTAGTGAAAGCAATTCGCTTATTCCTTCAAGCAAAAATTTTTATCCTTGAAAGTGGAATTTAACCACCGTGAAGACACGGCCACTCCGCCGGGATAAAGCATCTCCCCATAAACATGAAATGCAGATTCTCTCTCTTCTTTTCTCCAAGCTCTAATCTGCATCATTTTCTCTGTGTGTTAGAGTGCTCGGCGTTTCCCAGCATTTTATTCAGGACCCAAAACTGTCTGCGAGCACCCTTGGCGTAATTCACTCGGAACTAGAAGGAGATATTTGCATTATCTTTTTCACTTTGACCCAGACGACTCAAAGAAAATAAACGACAGTAATCAAATAGGCTTCTCGTCCGACTCAGCCAAGAAAAATAGCAAGAAGACAGTTTGAGCGAGTCGTCATTTAGGCCTGGCGGGAGAACGGAATGAAAGGGGGACAGAAGCGGGCTGTTTTTAGTGTGTGTCATTTTCAATAATGTTCCGCTCATTGTCAACCTCAGCATTGTTTCAAGGTGACGCCTGTTAAAATGGTCTTCACAGAAGCGCATTTTTTTAAACTAGGCCTGCTCAGCCTCTGTCGCGTAGCAATTTATATTTCATTACTGCGTTTACACAACGGAGATTGCGGGGTGTATGCGACCAATTTTTTTTATTGTACCACATCCAATAGACAGAAAGAGAGCGCGCGCGAGACAGACAGACAGACAGACAAAGACAGACAGACAGACAGACAGACAGACAGAGAGTGCGTGGGTGTGCGCGCTAACACACAAAAGGTTTGCCATACCAAACAAGCGTAACCAAATAAACAGAAAATCAATGTGGGGACCGAATGAGAGCGAACGGTCTAAAGGTCTTACGCTATACCTGTGGCTTTAAAACAAGAGCACAGTAATTTTCCCGAGGGACCCGTAGCAGGGGAGAAGGAAAGTGAAGAAGAGTTGCGGCAAACCGCAATGCAAACTAGCTGGAGGTCTCAGCTCCGCCACGTTGGTGGCAGCGCTCACGGGCCCCTCCTTAGCGGGTGCGTTTCGAGTGGCTGCTGAAGATGATGTGACGCGCGTGCACGAACTGCTAGCACTAAAGCGGCCCAGGAAGGCGGCGCCGATACAGGGCTTTACCGGGTCGCTCTGCAGGACAAAAATTGTCCGCGTATCTGCTCACTGCGTTGCATATGTCGACGAAAGACGATAGCCGTCTGGAGCCCCTGCGAAGTAAATGCCTCCCTTCCCTTTCCCGCTACCTCTTATGCTTTTTCTCTACCTCTACCCCCCCCCCCCCCCCCCCATAAATATGCTAGCGGTTCCCTGAAGCCAATTTAAATTTACCGCATTCCACTGCTCCACGACGAAAGCCTCGATGCAAGCGCTGCCGTACGGCAGATACGGGGTGAATCGAGGCGCCCTACTTCACGTGCATTCCAAGCGGAATGTGCAAATGATCCAGCGGAACCTTTCGTTACGGTTGCCGTTTGATTTCGTAATATGCCCCTAGGGAAACCGCAGGCGACTGTTTTTGTGTGCTTGTGGGCGTATTTTTTATTAAATCAACCACCCGTGTGTTCTAAATAAAAAAACACTGCGGATATCCCTTATGTATTGACATCTTGCCCCAGATATTCGTAATAGTATCTTGTTTTGGATAGACAAAGTTGGCAAATGTGAACATTGCCCCCGGGACTAAGACGTTTAGATTTGACTGTCGGTATATAAACCTATTGCGCAGCATCAGCCTGAACGTTGGCTGGGCGGCTGAATCGAGTGACATACCTGAGTAAACAGACCTGAGTAAACGCGTACGCAAGGTGCGCTTGATCGAGGGGCCGTGGTAGTACACTGCATGGTACAATTACAACTTGTATCTAGGCCAGAGGCAGCCATTTTTGGATTGTTGTTTTTTGTGTGGGCTACCCTATTTGTTACCTGACTTATAGTTCCATCGAGGTATGTTATATAGCTGCTTCGATGGACAAATAAACCTATTTACAGACAGACAGACAGAGAGAGAGAAGTGCGGACGGATGGACAGACAGACAGACAAAAAAACAGACAGACAGACAGACAGACAAAGACAGCAGACGAAACAGACAGACAGACAGACAGACCAAAATTTTCGCGTTGGATAGAGCAAGAAAGACTATCATCTTTAAAGCACTGAACGGTCTCATGGTCGAGCACCGGCCGTGTTAGGCACCGCCTCCCTTGCTCATGCGGCGTGCATTCTGGCCGGGATGCTGGTGGGACCTCGCGGGACGTAATGACCCCAATAACGAAAGCTCCGTGAAAACAAAAACAAAAAAACGAAAATTTATTAAAACGGATGGCTCAAGGCCACATGGGGAAGGAAGGAGGGGAGATGAAGACCTCAATAGTGTCCCAACATGGAGGAGTCCAGAACGAACCGCCAAAGTGCGGATAAAGTCTGTTTGATGCGGCCCTTGGACGGATCCAGTCCTCGTAAGCGAGTACCCAGGCAGGCCGATGTGTCTCACGTGGCCCTACGAGACCTATGCAGTCCCATACAAGGTGATGGATGGTTGGCTTCAGTGACTGCCCACATGCGTAGCAGAGTACGAAGGGTCGGATGGTGATGCCACCGCAGATGCAAGGTCTTCGGAAGCTGCTGCCGTGGAAAAAAAAAAAGCTCCGTGAATAGCGAAGGGTGCAGCGTTGCGAAAGAGTGCGCACGTGCGGTCATTTGCGTACAACGAGGACATGGGCTCTGGCCGGGTCTATTCCAAAGTACATGCCTAAGGGCACACGGCGTTTTCGAAACGTGCGTGGCAATGCACTGCTTCAGGGGTTTCGTCCTACCTCCCTATGCACCCCCGTCCGTGTGGTCGGTTGCCTTACGGCTGAGTTTCGGAGTCACCGGAATCCCACTATGGCGTGCGTATTCTATGCGAAAGCAATAATCACTAATTTGATTGAAAGATTCGACGTGCGTGGCTAACAAAAAGGTCGACTTTTGAAACGATAAAAACACGTCAATAATGCTTCTAATGACGCCACATAATGACGTCACATGAACCCCGAACACACGTGAGCGCATGCCTCGAGGCACCACCCGGCGTCCCCGGCGCCTTAAGTTTAGGAAACAAAATGAATACCGAGCGCCTGTCAGCGCGTCCCTCTCGGCGACTGCGCGGCGTCCTCCAGGCTTGCGCATGGTCTTACGCCACATGAGGAGCTCCTCCGTTCGTCGTCGTGGTCATAGCGACGGGCGCGCAACGGGTCCGCCACGCCAAAGATGACGACGAATCTGTCAGCCATTCCTTCACAATCCACACTTGGAGACTGCCACCGGACCAGCAAATGAAGTGGAGGTCTACCGAGGCGAGGACGCCCTACAAGAGGATTTTCCTACGCGGCTGTCCCGTTGGAAGACGACGACGAAATGTATAATGACTATTTCTACTGAATGAAACACTGTACATACTTTAGTGGTCTTTGTTTTACAGTGCCGGCAAAAACTGCGTTACACTAGTGAGGCAGAGCAGATCCCTCCCTCCTGGGATCCGCTGTCAGTGTGGGGAGAAGCTAGGTCGACCCCCCAGCTCTGCTGTTTCTCCAGCCTTGCACCACTGGGAAAGCTGCGCCTTTTTTTTCCAAAGCAGATGTTTAAGCTTGAGATTGGTCCGTTGGCACTCGGAAAAGGGTGTAAAAATTCCCCGCATTTCCCCGAGGGGAAGAATGTGAAAGTGCGAATGCACGAGTTGAATTTGCGCGGTTCGGTAATGTTCGCGAAAGAGAGATCACACACACACAAAACTACAAAGAAAAAAGCATTTATTCACAGCTAGACACCTATTTGTGTTGTCGTTGTACTTTTGCTAGAGCGGATCTCAGCTTTGAAATTTCGTGTCAGTACCCCTTTAAGCGGGTGCATTAGCCCTTTCACGCCCGATTCCTGGCCAATCCCCCACGTGGGTATGTGCCATGCACAGACACCATTTGTGTTGTCGTTGTACTTGATTGCTAGAGCGGATCTCAGCTTTGAAATTTCGTGTAAGTACTCCTTTAACGGGTGCATTCCCTTCTCACGCCCGATTCCTGGCCAATCCCCCACGTGGGTATGTGCCATGTCAGCGGCCAGGCAGCGCCCCCCATCCCCCCCCCGTTGCCAAGGAAGACGAGGAGATTCCGGGCCCAAACCCCCCCACGTGGGTATGTGCTATGTCAGCGGCCAGGCTGCGCGCGCCCATCTCCACGTGCGCGGACATCGCCGGTGGACGCAGGTTCGGGGTCGCTAAAGAAGTGCATTGCATTTAAAAAAATAAACCTCCTCCGACGCGCGATGCGTGGCACGACCTTCCCCCACCTACGCAGCGGAGCCAAGTCTCGCCTAGCTTTGACGTGATTGTGCACGCCGGCAGCACAGACCTTTCGGAACATCGCCCAGCGTTCAAGCGGTTCCGCATGCTCTTCCTTGAGTTACGTGCGTTCGCACCTGGGTGGGCAGAAGAACAGCTCCGCAACGGCCACCCGATTCGCGAAGGCGGTTTGCGCGGGTAACGCATGATAAGGCGGTCCACTTTAATAAATGAAAACTTTCAAAACTCCGGGCCTACCACTTAAAAACTGTCAGCACAATTATGAAATCCATGTGAAATCAACAGCCGGGTCTCCTCGAAGGGGAGGGGCCGCCACCTCTGATATTGCTCCGCCTTGCACCACTAGTGCAAGGTGCGCAATATTTTAAGGGTAAACAGATTTTTTACATGAATACAGGACACCCAAAACTCACCCATGCCAATACAGGGCAAGGCATTTAAGGGGAGGCGTGCCTATTGCTCATTGTAACTTCGTTAATGTTACTAGTCGAAGCCACGGAAGCCACGTTACTGAAAGAAAAACAACCGTAATGCTCCAGGAACTATTGGTAAAAAGTCATGCGCGTGAATAGAAGACTATAACAAGGATTAGAGTTATTGCGACTTGCAGCGCAGATCAAACTGATGTGAGTCACGCTATAAAAAACGAAAGTCTAAGCTATAATAAAGCTGTATGATGACTCGGGGTCCTTGACGACTAAAACGTAAGCAGGCAAAACAAAATGAAAAAAAAAAACAACAGCGAGAGCGAGCCTGTTACACAAACTTGAGGAGCCTCAAGGACGGTCTTTATATCATAGAGACCAAAAAAACCGGCCTTAATTTGTAGGGAACCAAAGTACACAGACTAACGTATACCAAAAAGGACCACATAATGCAATGGCCCACATTGATTTTTTTTTTTTTTCTGCGAGGTCTAAGATTGCAGCAGGGGGCCCTGTTCCGTATAAGGGTTGTGTTCTTTACCTGCTATAAAAGCAGCATCTGGTAGGAATATCGGCGGTAGAACTTTGCCCGCCATTCTTGCTTTCTCGTTGAAATGGGATTCTTCTAAGAATTCTCGGTGAATAAATTGTTCAAGCCGTTAATCGATATGGTAGGAAATCGGCTTACGCTTTCTGCAGCCTTCTCCCACCGCAAAACGCCGTAAAGCCACAGTCCTTCCTTGCTGCTCTTTTTTGTTTGCTTTTGGGGGTAGGAGAACGTGTTTTGTGACCCCAATTGAAACCCAATAATCACTCGAAGGCGCACAGAAAGGTTGAAATGTCTGGAAAAACATGACTCGAAACAGTTGCGTCACACATTGTTACTTTTCTGTCTTTTAGCAACCCACGGAAGTTGTGAACATAAATAATAAAGGTAATAGAGTTTATTTGTGCTTTCATAATAAAGGTGTGGATGCCTTGACTTCTCATTATCCGAAATCCTACTCCTTGAGTTCGGTTTTCGCTTCGTGGTGCATTTTCGTGGTATCTGAGGAATAATTTGCAAAGAAAGCGTAGCATAATGCCATGACGGGAACGGCTCCTGTATTGTGCAATCTACAATTCCCCACAAAAGGTAGTGGCATTGCTTAGTTATTTTATGCGAGGTCACGAATGCTTCAAGGCCCCGCCACGGACACGTCCGTAGCCATGCGGCGAACCTCGAAAAGCAATGTAAATAAACAACTTGAACTACAAAAATTTTTTACACTTTCACTGAAATGAAGACACCCTGCGATACCGTAACGCTGTTTGTTAGCCCATCTTAGGCGACACAAGCGCAGATTTCTCCTGTAGTCTTTTTTAATTTTGTGTCCTCAACTTTTTCGTATCGACAGCATGCCTCAAACTCACCCCAAAGTATGGTTCGCTGTTATTGTCTCCACCGTTGCTCCTACAAACTGGAAGTTTTTTCTGCTTGAGCTGAACGGATGTTCAAGGGTTCTCAGCTTTATCAACCGCTGTGGTCGCTATCAACCTTTATCAACCGTATCCTTCCCTATCCATCACAAACTAGTCGCATCTCGTTAAGCACTCCGTGTAGAAGATCCCTGTCATATTGCTTATGTCCATAAACGTAGCCTGAGCTTTGAATGGTATAAAGGAGTGGGAACTTGGAGAGGTGCCCGTTACTAACAAAAAATAATTTATTTTTAGAATCATTGCTCAAGGTGCCTACGCACCGACAAAACATTTAAGATTGGTTCGGTATCCCGCAAAAGAATTTCAGTCCTGATACAATGATTCGGATCAGAATCCCAAGCTTGCCATACTGGTCCTGCTTGTGGCAGGAATAACGTGTTTTTGTGTATGGAAGCCACGTCTCAGAGCCTGCGTAATCAGTGTAGAAGGCAGGCATTACCATAAGACTTCGTTGGGCTTCCATTAACACAACTGTGTTGTTATAAAATATGTCCACCCTTTCTCAGAAAACCATTCAGCCGTTTACTGCCTACCTTATGGGGCATGAGCCCCTCTGGTTGAATTTAAATTATTCTACCGCGAATCACCGTGCATTCGGCTGACAAGAAAAGTCCACTACCCTGGATGGTCCTTCAAATTTCATGTCATGCTGTTCTCTACGTATACCCTGTCATCCGGTTCTCTGCACTGCGCAGGGTAGGGAAGTGCACTCTGAACCTTCCTACCCTGCACTACAGAAACGTTCGTAAGATGGGATAGTGCAGATAAGATTGAAAGTTACGTTGACACGCATGTCCTGGGCGTCCTAGACGTAGACATGTAGACCTAGACATATGTTCCTTTTGCCAAAAAAGAAAAACAACGATCATTCCGCTTCTAACTAACGTCACTCTACTTTTTACATGCGGAACCACTCCCAACCCCAGCAGTGTAGAGCAACAACACCATGTCATCCGCTTCTCACAAGGGTGAGAAGTGACGTCGGACCCACGACGACGTCTTCTTCGCTCAATGAGACATCCAGTGCTTCGCAAAAAAAAAAAATATCAGGTGACAGCAACTTTTAACCCCATTCTTAATTGCAAATTCTCTTCCGTAAGCTGCGAACGTTTTGTGGGAATGTGTACAGAATGTGTAGTGAATTGCGATGCCGGGCTAGTTGTACCCATTTTCAAAGCCCATCGCCAGTATCAACGCATTTTGCCGCATTATTTTTTTTTCTAATATCCATCAGTGCAGAGCATGTTTGCACTGCTGTTACCGAAGCAACGGGGGCAACCTGAGCTCCTAGAAGTTTTGCAACAAACCGCTGGGGCACGTCTTGCTGATGTCAAACGCATGATTATAAAGTTAGCCGAAATGAGCCACGCTGACAAGGCTTTTCGGCCATAAAATATCGTGCCAAAATGGACAACCTGTACACATACATCTCTCCTGGCAACGGGTTGTCTGGGCGAGGATGGATAAAAATACTGGTTTTTTACACTTAGGCTCGTACGTTAATGGGTCTATGAAAAATATAGAGACAAAACAAATCAATATAAAAGAAGCGAGGGCCTTAACATGCAGTATACGTTCATGCAAAAGGTAGGTGTATCGTCATGACAGAAGAGGGGGAAGTAGAATGGTTTTTGCGGCTCATTTACGAGGTGCTTTCACATGCCATTCGAGAGGGAGTGATAGGTTGCTATGGGTGCCGGTAGAGCTGTTTTCAGGCTTTAATTACAGCAACAGGTAGCAGTGATTTTGTAGCCATTCTTTTGCTGCTGTCATGCTTGAGTTGGCGCAGTGTGCCGTGGCAGTGCTTACCCATACAGGCACGGTAACCTTCCCTTATAGCATTACCGGGCAATGGCAAAATGTCGGAATAACGAAGCCGCTAAAGGCGGCCGCGTGAAAATACGGCTTCCTACAATTGCAACCATAAGGCGGTCGACAACGCTGTTTATTGTAAGAACGCAATCCCCCACAGTCATTGCGCAAGTGAAACCAGTCTTTGCGTAAAAAAAGATAACCACAGATGGCAGAAGATTAAGTGCTGGGGCATGCGTGTGGAGACTTGGCTCGGAGCGGCCAGAAAGGCAGCGAACTGCGCCTTTTTCCCCGCCCTCTCTCAATGCAATTTCCTTCAGTCCACATAAAAGCACACCTGAATCCTATCATCCCGCCTAGAAACGTTGCCCATTTCTCTGCGGTATCATCACAATGTGGAACCAAGCAAAAGCGTGGCCCCAGAATCGCTGCCAGAAGTGTTATAGGCGACACACTAGCGGAAGAAAGAAGCGAGTAAGAGGAGGAGACACCGCGTACTTGGAAACAAATCTTCGGGAAGAGGCGTCCCAGTGCCTGCATTGTTTCACTCTGAACGTGCAGATGGAGACCTCGCTCTGAAGATGAATGAGCCGATCACGACGTGCCCTCGGGATCGGCGCCTGTCTACCGCAAAAAACAAATATGAGGAAAGAAGAGGGACGTGCGAGTTAGGTTCTCGTTAGCACGAGGGAAGCAGTAACGGACGACGTTCAGGTAAAACCATCGCAAGGAAGCAGGGGGTATGGTAAACAGCTCGGCCTCGTTCTTATGCTTGCAAAGGCCGCCGTGCGCCCAAGAATTGCTCAGCCCCTGTATTTCAATGGGGCATTAAAACTGATGAGGGGCGGCCAACGAAAGGTGACGTGCCGTAGACAAAAGGAAGCCGCCATGCAACAAAGTTGCGAGTGAACATGCTACAACACGATCATCGTGTCTTTTGTGACGGCAACTTTCGGGAGGGTGAACCCCTAGGAAAATTTTTGCAAATGGCAGTCAAAAGTAACACCGCACTGTGTTTAGTGCCAGAGAGAGAGAGAGGGATAGAGTGTGTGCTTACGGCTGTATGTGCACGCTTGTGTGCGCATACGTGTGCGTTGCCATGTGTTTGTGCGAATGCGTGTGTGCGCATGCGTGTGGGTTGCCATGTGTTTGTGCGAATGTGTGTGTGTGTGCGCATGCGTGTGGGTGGGTGGGGTTGCGGTGCGTGTGCGTGTGCGCGTGTGCGTGTGCGTGTGCGTGTGTGCGCGTGTGCGCGTGTGCGTGTGTGCGTGTGTGCGCGTGCGCGTGTGCGTGTGCGCGTGTGCGTGTGCGTGCGTGCGCGCGCGGTGTGTGTGTGTGTGTTTGCGTTTGTGTAAGAGAGGGAAATAAATTAAAAAAAGGTAGGACAAATTTAGGCGGCACTAACAAGCAAAAGGGAGGAAAAGGGGAAAAAAAAAGAGAGACGCAAGACGTAATGAAGCAGGATCCAGAACCAGAGAAACTAAGAAAAATGAAGGACTATTTGAGAAATCTTGACTATGTTGACAATCTAAGAGAAAAGCTGGCAGAGAGAGGCGGAGAAGGAAACAAACAAGAAACCGAGAGAGCGAAGGAGCACGTAGTTACTCCCGAAGGCAGGGCACAAAGAATCAAGATGATTACAAAAAACCTGGACGCGGCAGACGCGGTGATACGTTTTTCTTCTATACAGACTTATTTCTGCCTTGCTCAATACGTAAGGCATGTGACAAAAGGGTAAATGGGGAATAAGAAAAATTGTGCGGTGCAGGGGCCCATCCCTTTCATGCTCCGCAATATTTCCCTTTACCCGAATGTCGTAAGGAACCCATCCGCTAAAACTTTCCCCCCTGCCGTCATACCTTACTGTGGTGCTTCAGTCTGTCCGCTTTACGCGTCCGGAAATCGGAAGCAGCTTTCCAGCACTCGTTCTTTTTCGATGTCAGGAAGTGCATTTTACTTCAAGAAAGCATGGAAGACAAACACCATTACAGGCTGCGTGATAAAAAAACGGGGAGAGTGGGGTAAGGGGACTCAGAAACAGGCGAGTTGTCGAAATTACAACTGCGAACAAGCGCTAAAGGAAGTAATTTAATTGAGGATGACAAAGGGCCACATTGTTACCATTTGCACTGCAATATCATTTGCAACGGTTGATCGTTCTGTTGTTTTCTGCACACAGAAAGTCGTTATAAACATTATAACAGGGAACTCCGGTCTGTAGTGTGCCCAACGTAAGCAGCTTGCGCTCTCTGCACCACGTGAGGTTGAGTCCTGAACCTGAGAAGTGCCGAAACTTTGTATTTAACAAAACGCGACCAGGACCAGACCGCGGTCGCCGCCAGAACACGTTACAGGTGTACATATTATACGAGGGCTCGGCAAAAGCAAATAAATTGCCTATATGAGAAGCCAACGTTCTACGCTGAGGTGCACGAAAATTTCAGTCGCTTTTTTGCGAAGTTAAGTCTGAATCTTGATACACAACAACTATAGCAGTTGCTTGGACGCAATCAGTTGTCCAACACACCTGAGTGGGTACGTTGGGCTTAGAAACAAGAGATAAAAGAGAATCTGATAAAAAAAAAAGTGATACAAAAGAGAGCCCATCTTCATGTTCGTTCCTCACTGTAATAAATTGACTTTCAATTGTGGTGGAGACCATCAACTGCTCGAAGGACATGGGTATAAGCATTGCCGTGTAACGTGCGTATTCAGTCACTCTGTTCGTTCAATGCTGAATGCTCCTTGTTTTATGCGATAGAGCAGTTTTTGTTTCTTTTATTTCCGTCAGAAAAGTGCCGAATCGCCAGTTGCTCTCTCCCACGTTCTGCATCATGCCCTACCAGCAGTAGCTCAGACAATCTATAAAGATACCACAAAGAAGTGCATGCGTCAGCGTGATATATCCAATTTCACGCTTGTCTGTGCCCGCGGGCCGAGCTGTTTCGGTCGCAAAACGCACATTTGGAACTAAGTTTACTTGCGCCGGTCGGGACTGGTTCGTCCTGGCTTTTACTACCTCCGTGAGTTCCAGTTGGCGTTGTAGTAAAACGCTGATGCTGTCCGGAAGACGCGTGTCTCGCAACCCAGGAGGCCCCTTCTGCGGAGATACGAATGAGATGCCTTTGCCCCTTTCATTCCACTGACTGATTCTTGATAAATGGCTGAGCACGATGACGCGGGTTCGCTTCCCGGCCGCGGCGGCCGCTTTTCTGATGGGGGCGAAAAGCAAAAAAAGCCCGTGTGTACGAGATTTCGGCGCACGTTAAAGATCCCCAGGTGGTAAAAATTAATCCAGAGCCCTCCACTACGGCGCGCCTCATCGCCTGCGTTGCGCCGGCGCGTTAAAACCCCACATTCAATCAAATCAAGTCTTGATAAGTGCAAACCGCACACCATAAAACGCAAACGTTACGACTACTGCGGGAGCATGCGTAGTTTGACAGTCGAAATTCGTTGTTTTCGTTGTTTTCGAAATTCCCAATGTCCGGATATCGGAATAAACTACCAGAGAGTAGCTGCTAATTCAAACCCGAAAAACATAGCAGAGACAAAAATGGCTGTGTTTAACATGTACAAATAAAAATGTCTCCATTTCTCGCTTACGTGCCGAAAACATGGAATAAAAAATACTCATGGGGCGAGTGTCTCTGGCGCATGATTTCATCTCTCTGGTACCAGGCTTTCTTCCTTTCGCGATGTGGCGTCAAGGCATGTGCTTTGAAATTCAGTACAACAAGCTTCAACTTTCACAACCTCCCCCGGATGCATTCAAGCTGCATCGGAACCGTAATTTCTTCCAAAACGTTTTTGCAACTTTTTTCCGCCAACACCAAATGTTAAGAAAAAACAAAACAAAATGCACCAAGCTCACACTAGCGCGTAATACTTGAAGGTAGCGAATCCGCACGCAACCTTCATGGCCATCACGGCGGTTTTAGCCAACAATTACAGCCGGTTTGCGCTTCTTCTTCGCGGCCGCAACGACCTTTGCCCAACCTTTGTTGTCATAACGGCGAAGAAGATGATGATGGATTGTGTTTAATGGCGCAAGGCCGACGAGGGCAAAGACCGCCAGAGAAGTTATTTAATGAAAAGAAGTGATTACCACAAAAGGTAGCTATAAAATGTGTAAACTGGACATAGTAAGATCAATAAAGATAATGGTGATGGCTGGTGTATAGGGCCAGATTTGATTATGCATGATAGGAAATGAGGTTTAAAAACTTCACGTCTGACAAATACTTAAACACGCGTTTCACAGAAACCATGGCATCGTCACCCAGAAAAACGATGGGTGTAGGGGGAAAATGTTGTCTGTACAGTTCTCTGAAGTGTTTGTGTCGTGTTGTGTCAAGTGTGTTGCATTGTATGAGTATGTGGACTACGGATAGGCCCTCCCCACACCTGCTACACAGGGGTCTTGGAGAACCCGTGAGCAGGTGCGAGTGCGTCACACGTGTATGGCCTATCCGTAATCTAGCTAAGGTAACTTCAATGTGCCTGTTGTGTGAGTCAGTAGTGTATTGTCCCAAGTGTGGTTTTTTTCGTGTAGTTTGTTGTCTGTCTTTCGCTCCAGTCTGCTTGCCACGTTTTACGGAGTTTTTGTCTTATGTGTGGCTTGAGGTCTGTGTAAGGAAGTGTTGTTACGTTTACTGTGTTTCGGAGTGCAGCATTGGCGGCCATTTCATCCGCCAGTTCATTTCCGCCGATGCCAGAGTGGCCTGGCGCCCAACACACAGTCACCTCAAGGTTTGAAGAATACGCCAGCATAATTGATTTCAAGAGAAGGTTAACTACATGGTTTTTCGATTACTTTCCGGATGATAATGCACGGACGACGCTCAGCGAATCTGTATAGATGATAGATTTAGGAATATTATGTTCAACTATGTGATTTACAGCCAGAAAGATGCCATATGCTTCTGCCGAAAAAATACTTGTCTTTGCATTCATGGCTCTACCTCCTTCAAAAATTTGGGGCCATGAGCAGCACAAGACACCGCAGTGAACGTTTTTGGGAAACATCAGTGAAAAACTCTGCAGCCCTGTATTTATCCTGCAGATACATGAAATGCTGCTGAATCGCAATTCTTGGTGCCCTGTTCTTATCAAGATGCGTAAAAGACAGGTCACAGAGCACAGGGCGCAGATTCCATGGTGGTATAAAATCAGTGATGGGTGTCTTTTGAATGTCTAAAAAGGGTACCTCATGCTCAGAGGCTTCCTCTCTTACCCTAAGTGAAAAAGGGGAGAGAGATGGATAGACGATTTAAGAACACTTGTTGTGAGGATGTGTTATTAATGGTGGAATTAAAAGGGTGGTTAGTCAGGGCCATGATTTTCGAGGCATACAACAAATCCATGTAAATCCTCTGGTGATATAGGGACCATTTATCACACTCGGCGTAGAGGCTCTCGACTGGGCTAGTGCGAAAAGCACCACATGCAAGGCGAAACCCAGATGCAGCACTGGGTCGAGCATTTTCAGTGCCGTTTTTGTTGCAGACCCATAAATGACGCTTCCATAGTCCAATCGGGACCCCACTAGGCTTGTGAAAATACGTAAGAGGAGTTGCTTGTCCGTTCCATAAGACTGGTGGGACAAGATTTTAAGAATGTTGAGAGCCTTTAGACATTTATGTTTCAATTGCTTAATGTGAGGTATGAATGTAAGTTTTTCATCCAACACCACTCCTAAAAAATTGTGTTCCTTCCTCACAGGAAGCGAAACGCCATTAACTGTAATGTCTGGGTCCGGATGGGTCCCCGCTTCCTGGGAAGACAAACAGGTGCTTTTTTCTGGATTAAGTTGAAACCCATTCTTGTCTGCCCAGCTGGCAAGTTTTTTGACAGCAGCTGGACTTGACGCTCACAGATGGACATATTGCATGATTTAAAAGATACCTGGACGTCGTCTACATACATGGAATAAGAAATTGTAGGTGGCAATGCCTTCCCAAAGGGGGTTCATTTTAACTATGAAAAGAGTGCAGCTTAAAACTCCACCTTGCGGAACGCCGTTTTCTTGTACATGAACCCTTGAGAGTGCGCTACCAACTCTCACACGAAAAGTTCTTTCGAAAAAATAACTAGCAAGAATGTTCATCATGTTCCCTGAGACACCAAATGACTTCAGGTCACTGAGGATCCCGTAGCGCCAGGCGGTGTCATATGCCTTCTCAAGGTCAAAAAACACCGTTGTGCAAAACTGTTTATGAATGAAAGCGTCCTTTATGTATGATTTAAGAGCGACAAGTTGGTCATTTGTAGATCGCCCCCCCTGAAGCCTGCCTGGCAGCTCTCGAGAAGACCATGGGACTCTAAGAAGTACACGAGTCTGTTGTTTATCATCTTCTCAAAGAGCTTACACAGGCAGCTTGTCAGGGCAATGGGACGATAACTGGCGGGAGAGGAAGGGTCCTTTCCTTCCTTCAAGAAAGCCACCACTATGGCCTCCCTCCATGAGCGAGGAATGTGCCCCGAAAGCCATATGTTGTTGTATAGATGTAGGAGTTTTTCAAGAGTGACTGGGTGTAGGTGTTGTATCATGGTGTATGTGATTTTGTCTGCACCTGGAGCTGAAGGCTTACATGTGCTGAGAGCAACCTTCAGCTCATGAATTGAAAAAGGGGCAATTGTAAGAAGTGTGCGACTTGTTGTGATCACGCAGGGACTTCTTTTCTACAGATGTTTTTGTTTCATGAAAGTGTTTGTGTAGTGTGCTGAACTGGACACGTGTTCGAAGTGTTGTGCAAGTGTGTTAGCCTGGCTTCCAGTGTGTCCCCTGTTGTACTAACCAGGGGAAGGCTGTGTGTCTGTTGTCCTTTTAGTTTTCGTATTCGTGTCCAGACTTTTGTGTGTCTGTGTAAGAGTTTATGGGTGTCAAGAAGGTGTGCCAACTTCTCGTTTTGCCTCACGGCGCACACGTTTTCCTAACGCCTTGGCCCGTTTGAACAAAATGAGGTTACCCGACGTGGGGTACCGACGAAGGACACCCCACGCCTTGTTCTGGGCCTCTGGCGCCCGCCTGCAGTCCTCATTCCACCACGGCCTCCGCTGGTTGCGCGGGGCACCAGAGGCGGGGAATGGACTTTTCGGCGGCGTCGAGGATGTGCGCCGTGAGCAGTTGGGTAGCTTCTTCAACGTGTAGGTGTGCTATGGATGTGTGGTGTAGTTTGGATGTCTCTGTAAATGTATTCCAGTTAGCTCGTGCTTCATTGAACTATTATGGGAAGATTGACTGCATGGGCCTTTACCTTGTATGTTAGTGAGGTGGGGAATGGTCACTAATTCAGTTCCCACTCCCCACTCGACAAGAGGAAAGAGAACTGCGGAGCCAATAGCCAAGTCAATACATGAGTATGTGTTGTGCCTATGTTATGGTATGTAGGCTGTTTTTGTTGAAAAGGCATGCTCCAGAAGATGTAAGGAATTTGTCTATCAGGCGACCTCGGGCATCCGTTCTGGAAGAGCCCCAAAGAGAGTTGTGAGCATTAAGGTCGCCTGTAAGAATGTATGGTTCGGGCAGCTGGTCTACCAGCGCCTCGAAGTCGGAGCTCGTAAGTGCAACATCAGGAGGAATGTATATGGAGCATACCGTTATCAATCTATTAAATATTATTTTGCGGACGGCTACAGCCTCAAGGACGGTGTTCAAGGTGACAGGGTGGCATGCTAAGGATTTGCGGGTGATTATGGCAACACCGCCAGAAGAGTGTGTGCAGCCATCCCTGTCTTTCCTGTATACCATGTAACTATTCAAGAAATTTGTGTGTTTGGATTTCAGATGTGTTTCCTGGACACACATTATACTTGGCTGATTGGCATGCAGAATCTCATAAACGTCGTCAAGATTATTCAGAAAGCCTCTGCAGTTCCATTGAACAATATTTTCTCTTACCATTATTATGTGTTCAGAGCTACTGGAGTGTGACTATTTATGTAGGGTCTTTCGGGGCTTGCACTCTTGGAAGGGGTTTTCTGACCTTCTCTACTGACCTGGACGTCGCAGCCCGTTCCTTCCGCTGCGATGAAAGCCGGAAGGGCTCGACGTCCATGCGTCATCTGAAGGCAAGGGGTGCCCAGCGGACTGGGCCCCCCTTTTGGTACCCTTTCGGGTGTTCTTTGCCTGCGCTGCCAGTGCCGAAGGCGTGGGGAGCACCCCAGATGGCACAGGCAGTGAGGAGGGGGGGGGGGTCGCTGCGACTGCCTCCGTCTCCATCTCGTCCGGGCCCCCGCGTGTGCTTCGGGCCGGTGGAGAGGGGGGAAAAGGTGGGTGCAGCAGCATCCCCCCAGGACGTGGATGCCACCACAGCCGCTGCTGGCTCAGCGAGCGGTGCGGAGGCGGGTTGGGCTGCCAGAGGCAACCCAGGGGGGGGGGGGGGGGGGGGGGGGGGCCAAGTCCGACTCGCGGTACTGGGTCCCCGCCGAAACCGACGCCGCTCCGCCCCCCGGCGAGGCGTCGGCGTACCTCCCCAGGGGAAAAGAGGCGAACCTCTTTCGCGCCTCGGGGAAGGTGATGTTTTCAGTGACTTTGATGTTGATTATTTTCTTCTCTAGTTGAAACTTTTCACAGGCGCGAGAGTATGCTGCATGTGGACCCTGGCAATTCGGGCAGGTAAGGTTGGTTGCAGTGCAGTTGTCGGATAGATGATCATGCTGGCCACATTTGGCACATGTTGTTCTGCCACGACAGGAGTTGGTACCATGCCCGAACCTCTGGCACTTGAAACAGCGCCGCGGGTTCGGGATGTATGGCCGGACAGAACAACGGATGAAACCTGCGTTGATATGCTCGGGCAGTGTGCAGCGGTCGAAAGTCAGAATCAGATGTTTGGTGGCTATTTCTTTGTTATCTCTCCTAATGACGATGCGCCTTACTGCTGTCACGCCTTGATCTTTTAGGCCTTCGAGCAGATCGGTCTCTTCTCGGTTAGGAGGTCTGGCTCAGATATCACACCCTGGGAGCTGTTGAGGCTGCGGTGGGGTGTGACTCTGATATCCAGGTCTGCCATGCGGGTTTGGCTCATGAGAGTTGTGGCTTGCTTCTGTGAGTTAACCTCAACTAGGACCTCGCCAGTTCTTAGTTTTTTAGCATTGTATGTGTTGCCTAGGATAGATTCAAGAAACTTGGATACAAGAAATACAGATTGTGAGGAAAGAGGCTTGGATTTGTCAACCGATTCAACTATCAAAAAAAGTGGGTAGTTGTCAGGTTTCGGTGAGTTGATGGCAGGAAGACGTGGAAAAGATTCTTCGGTGCGGACCCTTTTCAAGGTCCGATCACGTTTGGGGGGGGGGGGGGGTTTACGATTTACCATATGGCATGTAATAGAAGCAGGGGACGGGGGTACTTTCTTCTCAAACCTTACCCTGATAACCTGAGAGGTCCCGGAGCTCCCTGCCTGGTAGACAGACAAGGAGCCCATCCGCCGGAGCTTGACCTGGGCTCCGACGGCCACCGTTTGAGGCTTCTACCCTTCACCTTTAAACACATCACCACGGTAGGTTACAGTTTTGGGGGCTCGGGGTCCGCGGTGTCGCCAACACCGTCACCATGAATACTCAAGGTGCCCCGTGCGGGGAACGGCGAAGAAGAAGCAAATCGGCTGCAATCGTGGACAAAGCGAGGAGGGGTCTTCTTCCACGAACGAACGAACGGAACGCGCACACTTAAATTAGGGCCCGCAGGTGTAACATGTACACTATCATGTGTTTAGGCTCAAGCAGGTGGCGTGATTCCTCTCCCGACAGTCGCGGCCGAGTGAGTAAGCCGTTTGACTCTCGGTTATTAACGCAGGGTCGTGGCTGAGTGGGTAAAATTACTGACTCTTCCAAACCAATACTGACGTCCTGGCCGTTCTTGGAGTGTGACTCTGTGCCGTCTTGCCCTGTGAAGTTTCAGTCTTTTGCACTTCCATTTAAGGAGAGCTTCGCTGCAACTCCCAGTCGCACGCCTGGTGTGAGGTTCCTTTACTTTTTTGTGGCCAACGTTGGCCATCTCCATAAGTGGGCGTGCTTAGCTTGACCAACGTGCGCTCGAGGCGCGTGTGTGCGAGCGCTGGACATTTCCTTCGTATTTTTAACTGCGGACACCATACACAAACAGTTCGCTCAACAGCTTCGCAGTTAAAAACTGACACGCTGCTTCGCACAACAGATGCGTGAAGGGCGCTTGGCAGGCGCTATAAATCAGTCAAGGCGGTTCATTTCAGTTCAGTAAGGCGTTGAAACGGTTTCGCCTAACGTTAAAATTAAGTCGTGTTTCAGGAACGAGCAATACACAAAAACGAAGACAAATAACACAAATGCAATACTTGGTATCCAGCGTGGTCGTATATAGACGGGAAAAAAATGAAACAGCCTCCAGTTAACTTTGAAATGCAAGTATACGGAACAACAGGCACGCAGTGGAGTTAAATAGTCTAGCTGTCGGCCCACCACATGTGTTGGTTTCTTCCCATCTGAATCGAAGAAACAAAAACTGTGTCGGAGGAGTAGGAGGAAAACACTTTGTTGACACTAAAGGTGCTCAAACTCATACGAGGCACCCACAATATCTCGTTCACGTTTCGGCAGCATCCGTGGCGCGGCTTCGCGATTAAGGCCAGCGTTTACCGCTTCTTCTCTAACGAAATACATCTTACGTATTCAGGCCAGCAGATGGGTACGTGCGGACGCCAGAAGAGCGCCAGAGTGAGCGCAGAAGTGGAGAAAAAACATCAATGAGGTAGGTGAAAAAAGATGTAGTGGACAATCCAAGCAATGTTAAGAAACGTTGATACCCGTATGCCGACTCCCTGGTGCGAAAGAGATATTGGCGGCGGCTAGCATCTGTCATTCCTGACATTGATCGATTGACGCCCAACGCCAGAAAAAAAAAATAATAAAGAAATTAATAAATAAAGGCTGAAAACGCCCCAACCTTCCATTCTCTTCTCTGCGAAGGAACATTTCTAGCAATTTTTCTTTGGAGGTAACACAGCCCATTAACTCAGATAGCAGAGAGGGTTTTAACGCCTTCAGAACGCAGGTCAAAAACAGTCTCTACAAGCGCTCCGGTGCCAGTACTGTCTTTCAGTCCTGTTCGGTATTTATCCTACGTAATCAACCCCCATCCTTATCTACACCGTACAATTGGAATAAAACCCATTGAGGGAACTGCTTCAGGCCGAAGTGTTCCTAATCTCACGCAATAATTTCTTCAGCATGCTGTTGAAATATGGATGCACCCGCGGTAGCCGCCGTCTCTTCCTCACTTTTCTCGAGCGTCTATTGAAAAAAAAGGACTGCCCTCACACCACCCGAGGAAAATATCTATGTATGTATAAATCGTTACAGCGAAAAGGGGTCTCCAGTGGCCTAAGAAAGGGGGGGATAGTTCGGGAGGGGGTGCAAGGCTGTTGTAGCAACACCCTATAGAAAGGTTTAAGGCCTTATCTCTCTTTCCGTGACGTCACCTGATAGGGCGGATAGGTAAAACGGCGGAGCGCTGTTCAAGAGCGGTTGTGGCGTAGATGCACCATGCCGAATTCGCTTTCTTGTAAAAGCGAGCACGCATGTACATTAAAAGAAATTTGACCCGAAAGAAATTATAGTAGTAAAAGATTTGTTTAGACAATCCAGTTTTATTTTGTGTTGGCCCTAATCAAGGAACAATACACAAATTTGATCTGGAGAGTTGTAGCTTCCTTTGTTTCACTTATCGGCAGCGTCAAGAAGTTTGGCGCTTAGCTATCCCCAGAAGTTGCAGTTTCATTTGTGTTAAGCGCAGCGTCGGTAATATTACCAAAGTCAAGGTGGAGCTTTATATGCATTTCGTCGCCATAACTGTGAAAAAGGGCTGGTTATCTTTCACGACGGAAATTCTCCTCTCCATGTAGCTGAGGAATATTTCGCTCTAATGCCCTTGTTGAGGGCTCATACCGCAAAGCGGGTGTACTGATCTGATCGTCATAGGATGCGGCGATCTTACTCTTGGCTGTGCATGTAAGCGTACGCATGGAACAAATATAGCGAAAAGAACTCAACAGAACACGATGAAACAAGCAGAGTAGCATCTGCGGTGTTTTTTTGCCAGGAAAAAGGTGACTTGCTCTTGCAGAAAGCCAATGCAATCGGCTACGTCTTCTGCTTGGGGCGTTTACAACCGATCCAGCAGTAAACCAACAACCTTGCAAATTTCCGTGACCGAGTTGGACATCAGATCACCGTCTCACTTGTCGATGTTTTCGAGGAGTTCCACCATACCGCTTTTACTGCTAGTAGCTTCGGGAACGCACATATTTATGCTAGTTTTCTGCGCTCGTTTTCATGACGTAGGGCGTCACGCTGAAGTTTTATTTCACACAGAGTATATCGTGCATAGTGCTTCATCGTAGGCGATATGAATGAGCCTTTAGAAGCCTTTAGAATGAGAAGGTTTTAATTTTTTTTGATCACGCGCCAAAACCTGGTCTCCTGGCTCCTCAAATAGTTGGTTAGTTCGTTCAAAATGTTTACCTTATTCACCTCGCGTGCTCTGTTAAACGTCTCGTTGGATTCAGCCATTCATTCATTTATTCATGTTTATTGCGCGTCCAAAACACCACTAGGGCTTTTACATTGGTACGCTCGCCGTAGCAATGACAATTTGAGCAGTTGTTACAAATTGCTGGCTGCCCACAAGCCCAAGCAACTGTGCACACATATGACAAAATAGACGTGCATGTGCGGCAGAAGCGCAAGTCAGTCCAAAATGCCACATGTTTTTGCATCACGATAAAAAGCATAGGGAGACATTAAAAATCAATTTCAAGAAAGATGGCATTGCTTTGGCGCGCCCTCTTGGAGTCAGGGTCAGGGTCTTCTTTTTTCGTAGCTTCCAAGAACTTCGGCGCTGCAGCGTCATGCCAGGGATTTATATACACTCCGAACCCCCCCCCCCTGGATAAACCCCTGCGTCAGACAGAAAACCTCTGTGAAGTAGCGGCACTTTGATGGTGCCGCTAGAAGCTTGACCGGTATGCGAGGCTCCTCAACCGTGAAGTGAAGTACGCATACCTAGAAATAAATTTGACCACCATGAGAAAACGCATCGGTACTTCACACAAACATATCGCACATAAAAAGAAAAAAAACTTGGTCATGGAATTCTACGTGACCCAGCGGCACAGCGGCACAGCGCCTACCCAAGCGTTGCTCAGTATTTCCTCCCTCAGGAACTTGCACGTGCACCTCCGTGTCCCCAGTGCAGTTTCGCGGCATCGTGGTACACAACACTTACACAGCATCTAAGCGTCGTTCTTTCGACATTTCCAAAGCTCGAAGATACACAAACACTTACAGCAACACGCAAAACACGAGCAACTCAACGGCGAAGAAATGCGGTCCGAGAAAGACGCGCCGGGTAATGCCAATCCCAGGGGGAAGTAAGGTCAGTCTAAAGCCGGACGTGCGCTGCTGCGACATCGCGGTGACAGGTGCACGAAATATCGACCCCGCCGAATTCGTCAGCTGCCTCATGTAGTCACCCAACACCATCGCCCCATTAGCTGAAGTGGTGCGAGTGGTAAGGGCGCTGAACTGAGGCCTTCTCCCACTCGCGTTGGTGTTGGCTGTAGGCCCTAAATTCTTCGGGCTAGGCCTGATTGTTTTGCGAACTCCCACAGGGAGAATAACGTCTTGTTGGCATGACTGGGGTTCGTGGGCGTGATCCACCCTTCATAATATTGCACCTGTTGGGCGTGTCGGGCTCGGAGCCGAGGAAGGCCCCCACTGTCCCAAAGGAGGTGTCGAATGTCCTGCTTCACTGGGGAGCCCTTGCAGTACCCTCTTCCAAAGGGCTTACCCGGAGGGGCTGAAGTTTTAACCTACAAGGGCCGAACAGGAGAACGAACCGAGGATATACTGCATAAGTGGCGCTCCGGCGTTAGACTGGCAGCACGTAATGGCCCAGGAAGACGCGACGGCTTCGCCGCTCTCATCGACTCTCCGTGTGAAATAAACCCGTACATCGAAAACCGGGCTCCCCTGTTAAATACCAGCTGCCCTCCTTCTCAACTGTGTGCGTGTGTGCGTGCGTGCGCGCACGCACGCATGCACGCACGCACACGCACACGCACACGCACACGCACACGCACACGCACACGCACGCACGCACACATGCACACACACGCGCACCCCCCCCCACACACAAACATACACAAACACACACACACACGCACGCACACTTACTAGGAAGCGTAAACTTCGCCTTTAAAGGAGCCATGAAGAGAAAAGAAAAGTTTGTTTTATTCGAAAGATTAGGTGTTTCATAGTACCCTAAGCGCTTTCCCAGAAGCAAATGATGCTTTATTCACTGAGAAATAAGGCAATGTAAGCCAAAATTTTAAATCTCCCGCTAAATTACACATTTCGTGACGTGAACAATGGCGTCATACGAGCCGGTCCATGAAACAGATACTTAGTATGTCGACTCCATATAGCACCCACACAAGCTGGAATCAAACAGGAACCGGAACTCGTGCCGAAACCGAGACGGCGGCCATTTTAAAAATACTAGTAAAACCTAGTGCACCCGCAGCCCTAGTCATGGAATCGCCTGATCGGGAGAACAAAACTCTAGCCGAGAAGCTCGGGCTTGCTTTTAACAACCGCACACCACTCGAACGCTCAATGCTTCTAAGTGCACGAGCGGCAGGAGTTGTGGGATACGCGGATGGACCGGAAAGCGACCATTCCGCGATAGCCACAACAGACGAACGCCCAGCCGTCGGCACCGCTGCCTCGTCAGCCCCGTCGCGACGGACGAATACAGACTGGTACGCATGTGCCGTATTTTTATTACGGTTAATAATAGTTCAATTTCAGTAGCAGTATCGCTTATGCCAGTCGTGTCGTGTATGGAAAGCCGTTCGCGCGAGCTCTCTGCTCCGACCAGAAAGATACGAGCGTCAATGCGCGGTGTGTACGGCATTTTTTCCCCCAAGGTCAGAGCGCTGTGACGGCGATTTGACGATGTCGGCGACGAGCGCCAGCATGTCCCAGGAGTGAGCTAACGTAAGCGTCCCTGCCGTAATCACTTCCTCGGAAATGAAGCGAGCACACTCGTACTTCCTTTAGCTCTCTTTCTCCTCCGTTTGCAAAGTTCACAAAACGTAGCCACTTGCTTCGCCGAGGTTCGTCGTTGGGCAGCACATGAAAGGAGATCTCCTCACCGGCGGGGATGTCGCACTCCCTCGACGATTTGCCCGTACTACATGGGCATTTCAAAACGTAGCAACGAAATTTCATTGTAAAGTACTCGAACAAACTGAAGTTTTCAGTGGTTGTAAACTGGAAACGAGCTCCTAACAACAGCAGCAAGCCAACACCATTCCGAAACTTCTGCGACGACTGTCACTATGTCGTCGCTGCTTGCTGTTCCTTACTCCCCTCGTTTCTATTTTTACCTTCGCTGGTTGGCGATATGACGGCCAACCTCCTGTGAAGGGATTACGATACCAAGCAAGGTCGCGGCTATGCGTGCTGGGACGGTTCGTTGGCCCCGAAGAGCCTCGAACCCGAAAATTCGTCTGCGCGACGGTAGCGACGGCGAGATGTAGAGTTCGGCTGGCGGTAGTTTCGTACGCATTGGCTTACACGCTTGCGTGTTTATTCGGAACTTCAACCGTTTACTCCACCGTTCATAGTGTCATAAAAGGAATGTGCAGTATGTTTAACGGGCATATAGCTCACTATGCAAACTGGTAAGCCCTGCCTAACTTGCGTTTGCTTTTGCCGGCCTCCGCCAATCGCAGAGCATTCTCGTGTGACATCATAGGTTCTGTTGCGGAAAATGAGCTGGTGGGTCGCATGGTCATTCCATTTTTTCCTAATTATGTAGCTTATTTGAGCGAAGTTTGTGTTAAAAGTGGTGTCAGTATGGTTCCAACGAGGCAATCTTTCGAATGAACCAAACATGTGTTTTCTCTTCATGGCTCCTTTAAGCTTAAAATGCGACAACGTTATCGAGCCCCTTTCACACCACAAATGAGAGACTCTACATTGCGCCAGGACCAGATATACGGCAGCACATCTATTACACGTGTTTCAAGAACACGCGGCGGCGCAACGCATTACACCCAAGCGCTGACGTGGTCGTGGTCGTGTGTGTGAGTGGTGAAAGCTTTGCGCGCCTGCTAGCACGCCATGAGGGTTTGAGTGGGACCTGCGATATGGCGCACGAGAGTTCTCGCTCACAAAGATTACGCACTTATGGTCGACGCCACCGACGACGCCAACTTTTCTTGAACACGGGGCCATTAACGCTACGCGTTAAAACAGATCATAGCACGGTCTAGCTGTGACGCATTCCATAGCGCGTACCTATAGAGGGACAAAACACTAAGCAAAATGCCGCTCGAGCGTGCAGCGCGCCGAGCTTTGAGCGGTGAGTAGCACCCTGAGGGGTGCGTTTGGACATAATTGCATTCGCATTAAGAAGCCATAAGAAGTTTTAACAGCAGAGCTTTTAGGTCCGCCGTCCAGCCTTGACAGAAAAAAAATCACGCCATATCCACGGAATGAATGATGATAAGTGGGGCGAAGCTCGAGAGGGGGAGATCACCGGTAACCGTAACTCTCCCGTGAAAGTTCGCCCATTACATCATTAAGAAAGACGTAAGACTGTGTGCGTACATTGTACAAATCAACTTTTATTTTCGGAGTCAATGCTCCCAGGCCTAGACCTGGTGAAAGACCCCGCGCCATCGAGGACTACCCCGCACCTCCACCACAATTTGTCACGTAGGATGGGACACAACGGTAAAGAAAGAACTTTTATTTAGGGCGAACTTGTGCCCGAACAAAACGAGAGGAAACGAGCAAAGGTCCTTGCGTCTCGTTCGATCTCCGAGAACGACTGCCTGCGTTCGTGGCGTGATCTCTTGCGTGATCTCCCCCTCGCAGTGCACGTGCGCTCGCGCCTCCGTTGGCGAACACAGACAAGCTCGCGCTCCCGGTGCTGAGTTTGCGCTGCCGGTTGCAGCCGGTTCTTACGCGTGCAACGCGGCCCACTTTGCGACATCTCTGAAAGCATGCGGCGGTCACGTACCACGAGACACAAGGGATGGACAGACCCATGACTTAAGGAGCTTCGCCCCTAAAAATACCGAGAGAGAAGACCTAAGCACATTACCGTGCGCCTCGTGTGGAGGCTGTGGCGTCGTCCAGGCTTGCGTGTGGGCTTGGGCCACGTTAAAAGCTCACAAAAAAAAACAAGAAAAAATACCGAACCCACGTGAGCGAGGGCCTCGTGTGGAGACCCCGGCGTCAGCCAGCTCGCCCTGGAGGACACTCTGCCAAGCGTTCGTGCCATGATCTCCCGTATGCTCTTTCTCTCGCCAGCTCACGTGCGTTTGCGCCGGAAGTGGGAAGGACAGACGCGCCCAGTTCGCGCTACAGACGCCGAGTTCGCGGAGTTGGTTGCCCCGGGTTCTAGCGCGTGCTAACGCGGTCTACTTTGAGTGAGGTGGGAAAGGATGCGGACAAAACAATACGGGCCTGACAACCGTAGGGAACTTTAAGTGGCAAGTTCGGAAATCCATCTGCAGTGCAAATGCCGGGTCTCCGATAAGGGAGAGGGGCCGCCAGCTCTGCTATTTCTCCAGCCTTGCACCACCAGTCCAAGCTGCCTCAGTTTTTAGGGCTCCTTCGGTTTTTTTAAGCCGTACAACACTCACGTTTGTGTGGACCAAGTTACAAACTACGGGGTCAGGCTTGTTCAGGAGAGCACGTGCTATCTGTTTGGCGCTCAGGCGCATGGCTTTTAAATACTCCTATCTTAATCCTTTCGCACAACTTTATACTTAAAATATGGGACCCCACAACGTAATTACCGCATATTCTCTTCTTAACATGTATTTCTCTTCGCAAGCAAAAAACTTGAAGTTGGTCTAAATACAAAAAAAATTGAACTCCATTGAAGTACCATAGAACTGCGGTCTTTCTATTTTAAAACCGTTTTTCCCCAAGATAATTGACATCCAGAACTACCCCAGTCAAAAACCAATCGTAGAACACCTGTGGAAAGTCAACAGCGGCAACATTGAAAAAAAAAATACCGCGCGTGCATTAATAACAACGAGTGCGTTCCTTGTAAAAACGTAGTGCTGAGAAAACGTCTGTGTGTATGGTGTCGGAGCGTTTTTTTTTTATAACAGCTCGACAGCCTGGGTGAGTGACCTACAACCTATACCATAAGTGGCGTGCATTAACTGAAGGGTTGGGATATAAACATTGTTCTCACTTTTCCGTTCACCGCCATCTGGGCAAATGTTAATAAAAAAGGTCCGAATCAAACATCAGACTTCTTTTCTTTCGCACAACAGTGCACGACACGAAGCCAGAAACGAGCAAAGAAAAAAGAGAAAAGGGAAGGTGACACAGAAGGAAACAAGAAGGGATAACACGGAAAACCAGATCGGAATCAAGGATATTGTTTGGCGTCGTATGTTCGCGCTGAGCCAATTCCTGGATCGGAACGACGATCATTCGTTCACGTTAGCGCGAACGACATGCCCAAGCAGCGATCTTGTTTCACTCCCGCTTGTTTGTACATGGGTGAAGCGGTGGCGCGTGACTGTATATGGGAGAGAAATGTAGAGCGCCTCGGGAAAACGCGCATATTGAAAGGTGACCGGCGAATGTGGCGCATCCCTCGGTTTGTATTTGCTTTTGGCGCGGTTTTTGCCGCCGTGGCCATCACGCAAATAGCACGGCAGTGTCATCGTTGAACGGACGGCCAAAAAAGGATTGATGATCAAAAAACACTGCCTCAACAGTGATTTTAGACCTACAAAATAAAGGGCTTTATGATAAATCACAGTGCAGAGACTTCACATCACACTCTAACCGGGTAAGCCCGAAAAAGGTGAATTTTACAATTTTTTGCTATTTTTGTCACTCTATTTGGTTTTGTTTTTCTAAACTCTGTACGGCGGCACTCTTTGCAACGTTAGTTGTTTATGGATCATTCATTTCGCTTATGTTATGGAGATTGCTCCTTCAAGGAGAATAAAATAAAAGGCAAAAAAATTGCCATGGACTAGTTTACAATGAACGTTATCGGCGACAAGCAATTAAACATTGTTCACACATTCAGAAAAAAATAGCGCAACCATTGAAACATGCTTCGGAGAACATCTGCACGTTCGCTGTTGGCATTTGTTGCCGCCTTGTTGTGTTCAGTTCACTTTCGATTTGTTAACTTACAAACACTAAATTAGGCCGGTCATCATTTTTAGAATAGCTGTTCTCCCAGTCATCACTACCGTATGAACATGATTAAGAAATCCATAGAGCCGCACGATTATTTTCTGCGTGAATATTTTTTTTAGTGGATGCAGTAGTGTTGCAAGCCCGCCGACCATGCACGGTTGTGGTCACTTGCCGGCGTACCAGCGTACCGGCATTTCAGATCCCCGTCTCTTTGCTTCAATTACAGCTTGCTAGAAAACCTATTCTGAGCTTGCGATTTTCAGTGTTGTTTCTTTCATCTTGGTGCCTTGTTCAACTGTGTTGCCGGTTTCTCGTTCATTTTCGAGAGATGCTTTCGAGAAAAGAAGAGGAATACGCGTCAAAGCATATCTGAGTTTCATCTTGAACACTGCAAAAATTCGCTATTGGGCTTTCATACACCTTATTGTATGTCCACTGCAGTCATCCTCATTTCAGTCACTTAAGTGAAATTTCAGTTACATCAGAATTGTAGCTGTACTTATGTTTTGAGCAGAGGGGTACAGCGCAGCAGATTGCTGTAGACGATTTATAAAGCCAGGCCAACGCTTATCGTTTCCATGCAACGCACCGCATACGCTCCGCTTTTCTCTTCTGCTTTTAACTGGGCGGCCCAGTGTCGTGGGACTTGTGGAGAAGGAGTAAATTTCCAACTGCGGAGAGGGAATCGCAAGGTTTGTAAGACGGGAAGCGCAGAAACATTTTCACCTTGGTTATAGTCGCTCATAGAGCATCTCTCTCCTGCACGGCGTTTCGCTCCTAAATTCAAATTATCCTAAAAATTAAGACGACGGCACGACAAGGGCACAAGAAGTAAAAAAAAAATTCCGGGAATTACTTTTACACCAATCAACAAAAAATGGCGTCCAAAGAAACCTTGTCTGAAATGAAAGGTTCACTTAGGTACAATCTTGCAATGTGTCGCACAACGAGAGAACAGCGGGCTGATGGAGGATTAAAACAAATATCACGTCGAAGCAAGCGCACGAACACAAATTTTCAGGAATGAAATTCCCACTTCCAGGAGGCTATTTATCAACTAACCTGACGTCTCCCATGGAACCACCAGTAACACTTCCGGGCTTCCGCAAAACACCCCTTTCCGCGGTGGTGAGATGCATTTGGGGGGTTTGGGGGGTTACATGGCAGCGGGCTGCTGTGGCGGAAACGACGGGCTCGTAACTGAAAGGGAAGTGCAGTCAACTCCTCTCCCCTCTGCTTTTTCCGCTGAGAGCATCACGACCCCCTGGCGTGCTGGCTCATTGATCCAGATTGACGTTGCCAGGAAAGGATTCAGTGGGGAGGCGACAATAGGAAGGAGCTAGCCGAATCTCGGCGGCTCCGCGAAAGTGGGTCGCGTGTCGAGACGCAATAAAGCACTCGTTCCTGAAAGGTCAGGTCGGGTAATCCTGGGTCACATTGGTTTATTTGGGACACTTACTGGACGACGCCACAGCAGGAAGCCCGTCCCGCAATAAAAGAGAGTGGCAAAAAATAGTACACGGGACAAAAGAACTGTCTGTGGGCAGTTAAAGACCCATGGCTGCGACAGAACGGAAAGCCAGCCTTTGCAAAACGAGAATCGGCAGACACGTCGAAAGAGGCCACAAACTGAGATATATCAAACATGTTTTCATTCTGCATGTGTTTGAATTCGAGCTTCTAGCTTTCGGGGTTTTAAATTCCCCACATCGCGGGTGTTCCCTCTATGCCCTCCCGTTCATTGTAGCGAAACATTCATCTTTTTTCGTCGGGAGAGAACTAAATGAGGGGTACCGGGACTATACGTAACTTACAGCAATTAAGAATTCGAAAAGCTAGTGAGTGCCAGTGCCCAGTAAGTAGATAAGCGTATAAATTCTTCCAGAACAAACCAGAGAATAAAAGTAGCCTTGATTCGAAGCAGAGATTACGGCCAGATTCTTATGCCACTTTTGTGGATTAAGCTTCCGCAGTGGCGTATTCAATGGGCGAGGTGTTCGCAAACCCCTCCCCCCCTCCTCCCACAATCGTCCCACAGAATAAAATTACCAGCCACACAGAGTGCGACATTTCCCCGGTCCCTCCTCTCCACGTTCCGTGGCATCCACCTTTACATTTCTTCCTCCACATTCTCATAGCGTGTACACTGTGAATCAGGTTCTCTTCCTTGGCTCCACCGGACAGCGGGTATAATTCACAGTATTCGTATTAGAGAAGATTTCCGGGCCACCTGAAAGGGTTAAAGGGACAAACAACCGATTTTTGTCGCGTATATGTTCTCTAGCTTATATGAAAGCCAGCGTTTTATATAGCCCGGTAACCACAAGCAATTTATAAACAAATTGGCAGAAATAATTTTATTTGGCTACCAAACTTTCTAAAATCGGAAGGGTGGCGGTTCGTAGTGTAGAAACTTGACACTACAATATGTGTCCCGGTCACATGACCTGCAAACCTAGCAGCTACTGTAACTGCTGAAACGTTTATTCACTCATTGAAAACGTTTTAACACAAGTATTTGCATAAGTTTAAATTGTATATGTATTTTTAAACATTATTTTTAAAATTTTGAGGACACACCGCCCGCCGCCGCTGAGTTGCTGTCAGTGTGGCTACTCAGCCTCCATGCCCAGAATCAACGGCAGCGTTCAGTAAACAGACCCAGTGAAGGAGCGTTGAAGGTTGTGCCTTGAGACAGGGGCGTTTCTTCTGCCGAAATATTTGATTTCAGTTTCCAAATACATCAACGGCAGTTTAAAAAAAAGGACGCGCCTGGAGAGAACCGAAATGCCGATCTCCGCAACATGAAGCCAGATTATACCTGTCGTCCATCCGAACAGATGGCGCCTACGTGCAAAATAGACTAGTGAATTAAAAAATACATAAATTGATGAGAAAGCTTCTGATTGCCACTTTTTTTGGCTGCGGACAAGTTTTTAAATACCGCTTTTCACCTCGCATACAGACAAAAGTATGTTGCCGCGCTACTGTATGTCAAGGTTGCCAGAAATATTTTTGGCAGGACACATACGGCTCGTAGATCTAAAAAATGTGATTTAAAAGGTCCTAGGGCGTTATCAGCGAAAACCTTTCCTCGTTAAGGTGCTTTAAGGGATGCCCTTTCCTTTGGGATAGAGAACATATACTCGACAAAAATCGGTTGTCTGTCCCTTTAAGGGCTCTTTCAGCAGTTGATGACATGAAGGAACACTTCATATCAGCAACTGCACGTCCTGCGGGGCTTTGATTGAATGCATTTTAAAAACACTAGCAGAATACATTCATCATGATTAAAACACGTCCAACGCCATGTGTAACTTCATTTCATCGCCCAGATCCAGCATAATTTTGAGACGTATTTCTTTCATTTCGTCTTCCTGCTTACGGGACACTAAGTTTTACTTCTCTAGTTTTTCACGACTCTGATATTTCCCCTACTAATACTCAGTTAAACTAACGATTAACACGTGTAGAAATATCTGTAATCAGTCCTCTTGTAACACTGCTAAAGCGCACCTATGAACCTTGTATTATGGAGCAAATAAGCAAGTACAGAGGTTTGGAAAGACAAGCCATGCAACAAATCTAAGAAATGCAACGACCCGCAAGCAGTTTCCAGAAAAGGTTACGTTATGCATTTATTACCTTGGCCTCTATGCTAGACGTCATCTCATTAGCATCCTTTGTGATGAATACCGTTTCGTACTAAAACAAAGTCGAAAATAGATAGACGGCGTAAACATTCTGCCAGGCAAGATTACTGCAAAATACGCTTCATTATATTTATATTTTTAGAGACTGCTTCGAGGAACGCGTGAGTGGAATCCTCCGAACAAAACCTCTTCTTTCTATTTTGTTATGTTGGCGAAATCTGTGACACCAGTTTAAAGTTATTTCTGAGAATTCCATTTAAAAAGAACAAATATTTATATTTTGGGGATGGAAGAAACGAAGCCTCAGCCTGACTTACCCTCGCTCTGTTCGCCCCCAGTTTTTAGTTTGTGTCACTCTTCTAAGCAGCGCAATTCACTTTACGCAGCGCTCCAAGCTAGCGCTGTGTCTGACAGGCACTAAGAACTTGAATTTGAAAGTTGGAAATGGAAAAACGGCTGTCAAAATTACAAGTTTTTGTGCGTGCAATTTTATTCAGATTTGGCGCCATTGCATACGCTTTTCAACGCGGAGAAACGGTTGGCACCATTTGCACACAGACCGGGAGATTACCAGAGCGGGAAAAAAAAAAAGCTATACGGAGCTTGACGGCGTTCCCTAGTGACGGCATGGTTCCCACCAGACGATTCTCGCTAAAAAATAAGCATTTTTTCCAACCAGCGCCGGGAATTTTTAGGTAAGAAAAGAGCGGTGGAATGACACCGCGACCACGTTGCGACACTCACTGTTTTTATTTCTGCAGATGCTGCTCCTTGCTGTCTTGCGCCACTCACTGGCTAGCCGCCTCTACTGAGCTGCTAGTCCACATAGAGCAAAGCTGTAGGCTTGCTGAAGCATGTGACGCCTTCGGCAGGCCATCGTTCAGTGACCGCCATTCTGCACTTGGAGCAGCACCAGATCATTCGGCTGTCCTCCGGATTTCTGCCTGACAACAGGGAACTGCTCCCACTGGACCAGCCGACTTGCCTCTGGCTCTGAAGGCTCGGCTGGACTGGGCTGGCAGTCAATCAGCTAGCCATGCTAAATTGATTACGCTCGGCAGCGCGAACGTGTCACGTCGCGCTCTACAACACAGAAACATTCCCTCCGTAAGTTAGGCTTGTGAGGCCGGCGCTTATTTGAAACAAATGAGCGCAGAAAGTTTACTGCAGTTTCGCTTATAGTCAGTCCAGGAAACAAGGTTAGGAGCAAATCGGCAGGAAAATCAGAAAGAGAAACAACCAGGCTGCTTCATCCGGAAGTGCTGTTTTTATTTATGCAGCAAAATGCGCTATGGCATCTGCTTTTTTTTTTACACATAACCATAAAAAAAAGTGGTGGATAAGGGTTAGGTACCTCAAAAAAGCGCAGATGAATAAAAAAAACTAACCAGCAGCTCATCTTTTAGGCGTCGAGTGTTTTATATTGTTTGTCTGTTTCCGCTATAACAGTGACAAGAAAATGCATACAATATTTTTTTCTTTCTACCACAAAGGAAAATCATATTCTTTTTATTAATACTGCATACTAAGGTGCTACACAACGGGGACCAGAAGAAACACGTAGAAACCGACACGAGGAGTATGTTTCTGCGTCTTTCTTCATGTTCCCGTTTTTTAGCGCCTTAGTCTTCAGCATGTTCAATCAACTAGCCCTTGTCAGGCTTTTGCTATTTTATTGGCATTATTTGAAACGTACCAACAATGTCTAAGCGGATTTTGTGCTAAATCAAAGAAATTGGGCTCACATGATACTACAGTAATGAGCAATGAAGTTGCAGTCATTGCGTAAAAGATAAATTTTACTGCGTGCCGACGAGGAGAAGCCAGAATTGTAGCATCCGCAGTGAACGAATTGCTTTTAAGCAGCATGCACCTTTACGTGTAAAGAATCGCCAAAGCAGTCAATAAAAGGCCGCGGTAGCTGAGAACTGAACCAGAACCAGTTAGTTCTTTTTCTTTTTAATTTTACTACTGTGGTTTCAACTCGCGCAACAGTGCTTCCTAGAGCGGCCAGCACAAAGGCACAAATCCGAAAACCCCTCCCTAAGGCTATTATGTTTCTTGTTATCCAATTATACGGCGCCATTTTTTGTCCTCTGCGGAGCTCCTACCAAAAAAAAAAAAAAAAGGACGTGATCACTACACCGGCGCCACCACGTGCATGGCCACTCCTAGAACACAAACCAATATAACAGAGAGCCTCTGGTTGAATTTAAATTCCAATAAGCAGTCACGTTAAGGTCGAGGCAGATAATTTCTTCACTGATAGCAACACTCAGCCCTTACTGCCTACGCTATCACTATTCATTCATTCAACAACTTATTTTAGTTATATTTGCGCACAAGAGCGTGAAGCATCTTGTCCGCAAGAACAGGCCATTCCTTATCTTGCAGAAAAAAAGGCGCCACTGAGCTCCCAGAGCCAGAGAACGTGTTACACGCGGGAACATCAATGTCCAAAGCAGCCCCCCCCCCGTCGCCCCCAATCCCCCGCGCAAATTCACTTGCCGGGCTCAAACCGGTACCCGCCTCGGCGGGAGTGATACTGCGCAGGCCAGCTGGCGTTATCTTGTGTAAAATAACACCCAGCGAGGCAAAAGCCGAGCAGAAAGCAGTAGGAGTGCCCTCAAATGCTGGGCAAAGAGCAAAGAAAGCGTCGCTCTAAAAATTGATGAAGCTCTGGCTAAACTGGAAGGAAATCTTGACATCGCTGCGACCAACGTTTTAGGAACCTTTAGAAATCTCTTTTCCTTAAGTGCACCTAAGAGAAACTTCTATGTTCGGCAGCTATGCTTGCCGTCCATAACCTAGCCTAGTGAGGTAATTTGTTATTAGTTTATTATTAGTGCACCTATTGCTTAGTAAGTCCCCGACGCCCGGTCTAACCCAGTGGGGAGTGGCCTACTAGGTAGACCACGCCTCACAACATTAAACGTGGACGCCGAAGACCCGTGGAAGGAAGAGAAGAATTGAGATGCGAAGCCAGTACGGAAGAGGCAAGTAGGAGAGCTGAAGATTAAATGAGGAAGATGGTAAAAGACGCCTAGCTGATTTCCCCTGGGAGAGTCAATCCGGTACACCATGTGCGTGAAGCTGCAGGAGGGGGGGGGGGGGGGGGGGTGAGGGGGTCTTTTTGATGAGATAGACTTCGCTCGCAGATTATGCGCCGCAGCTGGATGTTCTCAGCAGCCTCGCCTAACTTTCTTATTTTGATCCTCTGCATTTTGCAGAGGTCACCTGGGAGGGCTATGGTCAGTGGCCGTTCAGTAACAGTTACGAGTTCCTGCATTTCTTCCCACAGAATCATTACGTGGCGTAACTCGTGACTGCGCGCTGCTTGGGGCGCAGCGCATGCGCTTTGAAGCCGTATCCAGTGCCCGCAAAAAAATCTGGTGCCTACTGTATTATAGTGACACGGAACGTGTGCGAAAATATTTGTCTGCACTCAACGTTCTCTCAGTTGCCTCAGCCTGGGGCATCTTGGACTGAGGACGCCTCCTTGAAGCTGCAATACAAGCCCATCTCTTCACTTCAATAAACGTTTATTCTGCCTCTCTTTGCCAATGGTAGCGTAAGGTGAAATAGTGTCAGATAACGTGACGACGGGGAAAGCAACGTACGCACTGGCGTCTACGGAACCACAAAGAATAGTTCACGAAACAGGCCTGCTCTTTAACGAAACAGGTATGCTTCGGTCTTCTCTGTATGATGAGGGCCAGGCGGTGGCCAGCTCCTTTGCCTCTTTCAAAATCTTTGATTGCTGCTAATTCCCACGTCAGTAGCTGCTGCCTTGAGTTCACCGCAGCTGTTCCCAGATCGTCATGCTTTCACGTTGTCTGTACACCAAAAACCTGAAATTCTGTCTCGGTACCATCTCTGGCAGCATCATAACATCAAGCATCATATATTACGCAATCAACTAAATATCAATACCCACTTCCTTTGCCGCCATCGTTGCTGATGCAACTTATCGGGCAAGCTAAAAATGAGTGACCGAACCACATGCCGAATCGTCTCGATTATGCCATACTACTCCTCAAGATCGACATTATATCAGAGGATCACATGCTCACATAGGGGGACTCCGACGCCTGATAAAACTGTGAGTGATTCTAATATTTTAATCAATGAATCACAATAAATCAATCGCCAGATGCTTAGATTCAGTAAACCAGCAGCGCACTGGAAAGAACTTGGCGCTAAGGAGAGGAAGACGAAGTACACATACAGGGTCCAGGCAATGCGCAAGTCTCGTGATTTACAAAAGCTTTACAAAAACTGGTAACCAGATTATAATTTAAATAAATTGGCTAAAACCAATCAACCAAACATCAATTTAATGTAATCGCTCAACAATCTCAATAAACAGTAAATTAAGCTTGCGCTCAACTTCCTGGATTCTCTGTATCGTCGTCCGCAGTACATATTTTTTCTACAGACTGGAGACAGACGCATTGCGGCATATAATGAAATAGGGAAAGGAAGTTTTTTGATTATCCGGTCGTAAACTGTTTCTGTTGCCTAAGGTTGTCAATGCAAAGAAAATATACATTCCCATCAGTTCACGTAAGCATACAAGCACATGTTTGTTTTCTTTTTGTTTTTCTATGTTTTTGTTTTGCTTTTTACTTGCGGGTTTCATTTGTTTAGGCTCCCATCGCCAGGCAGGGGTAGTTGTCAACACCAATGAACTGTCGACTGAAATGTTTCGCGTTTTTTTTATCTATATAGCACACGAAAGGCAAGTCCCGCTAGGTTTTCGTTGTCAAACGAGCTCTCTATGAGCGTATTAATTAAGTCGCACTCGGACGCTCGCTCTAGGATTAATCACATCGAGTTGTCATGCTGGAGAGTAAGTGCCACGCGAGTAATATAGGTGCTTCCACTCAAGCTCACACTATATCGCAAAAAGCAAGTCATGTGGATGAACGCTTGCACCGAAACGAAAAGGCTTCATTCGGCTGGTAAATTAATCATCCCCTTTTCGCAGACCTCGATGGACACAGCACAACTTGGGCTCAAGCTGCATTGCGATCGTGTTTACCACCGGCAGGTTCTTTTACGCTAATCATGTGGGCTCCCTGTCGACTGTTTGCTTGTGCGCTTGTACCCTAACAGTCGTTAGGGTAGATTGTCGCGCATCGCAACGCGGTCACTGTGAAAGTGATCATAGAACCGATAGCAGCGTGCGTGCGTGTAGAGGGTCTCCAAAAGGGCGTCACAGCGTTTACGCCAATTACAAATAAACCACACTGGAGATAATTGCCCTGACGTTTATAAACACGAATTCGGTGTGATTCTGTTCCTCCCACCATTGATAAAACGCCCATTTCGGTTTTTATCATGGATGTCTCTCCAATACTCGAAAAATCTGAAGGAAATTTGGAAATCAAGAAGTGCTTGTCGTGGTTTTTCACCCTTGTTGCTTATAGTGAACCTAATTCTGCTTACGTAAAGCCCGCACAACAAAAATACATTGGCAGTAACATGAACTGTTTATAAAAAGCAAATGTTGCCCGATCTCCTGCAACAGCATCCGGCAATCCTATTGATATGTAGTTACCGTCAAACCAACAAACATCGAGTGTAGGAGGAATTTTAGCGGAGACTAAAAAAAATGTTCAGGTAAACTTGGACTAACATTCAAGACTTGAATGGCGAAGCTGTTGTACGTGAGCATTACCGGGCACATTTAGGTTTCAGTATCATTGTTTATTTACATAATTGTTTATTTGTCAGTCCGTCCCAGGAAGCGATACAGGGAGCTTAGGTGGGGCGCTAAGTGTGGTGGATGGCAGCCCCAGTAAAGGTGACGCAGTGGTGGGTGGGGAGGTTACTTGTGTTAATGGCAAATGAGGATAGCTAGGAAAGGATCACATCAATTTAGTGGATATTAGGGGGGTAAGAAGAGACAATGTTTGTGCTTTCGGGACCGAAGATGCGGCTTCACGGGAGAGGGTGGTGTGGGGGACGGCAAAACACTGCCTACTGGCACATAGCGCGCATAGATAGCTGTCGGCGTGCCTGACGATCCGAAGCCCTCGGAGTGCCACGGCAGTACAAATGAGAAAAATGATTTGAGATTTACTGACAAAAGCACTGCATATCCTCAATCTACATCAAGGGTAGCGAGGTCATTCGCTTATCTCTGCTTGTGAGTCTTCGGTGACGACAGTGCTGGCAAAATTTTTGGTGTGAGGAAGACAACTCATCCCCGTCAAGCTTCGAATTACGCTGCACTGGCACCACGTTAATGCATGCGCAATTAGACTAATTCCCATAGAGGTCTGAGCGCCTCCAAATACATCTTATGCTCATGGGCAATTTAAAAACATGATTTGCACCAAAACAAGAGCGGAACATATCAAGGCCAGGTTATCATATAGCGCTGTAAAACTCGCTGAAAATCATCACGCGTACAAATACCTTAACCCCCACGCAACTGTTTTTCTACCCCCTTTCACAGTACAAGAGTAATTTAAAAACCGGTTATAATTGCAGTTGGGCAGTCAATTGGGCTTGCTGGAAGATACTCATGATGGTGAGCGCAGACGAAATACACTGACAGGATAAAAGGGGACGACACGAGCGTTGTCTAGAAAATAATTTTTTATAAGGACGAAGCACGGTATTGAAGAACAAAAGGGTTTTTTTATATTTCATTGGTATTTCCACAGATTGTCTCGGCTCTGTACGAAAAGTCTTGTGCGCAGGGCGGATGATGAGCCTTTCCCCTTTTTTTTACATATGATGTTTCTTCCTAATAAACAGCGCTCATGTCGTTAAACAGCGTTAAACAGCGCTCACGTCGTCACCTTTCTTTCTGTGCAGTGCTTTTCGTCTGCGTTGACCCTTCTGATTACAAATGTCTTCTCTCTTTCATTCCTTTAAAACATGTAAAACGCAGGTCTTCTTGCAATCAAGGTAAATACTACTAGAACCTTAGACCACTGTAGCTGGCAGCCCGTACCACACGCAGATATACACTTAAATAAAGCTTCATGAAAAGATGACACGAGTGACTAAAGGGACGGGCGAGCGGCAGATCGCAGCATCGGCATCAAATCTTTTCAGTTCCCTGAATTGTCTTGAAGTCAAAGTGAAGCGTAGTTCTGGGTTAAAGACAATACGAGTAAAATCAACTTCAAATTTCTTCTCCAGAATTCATATTCTACTCCTGTCAAAACGCCACTTCAAGTGTTTGCGTAGCCATCGATCTTATTTTCCCCCAGGAGAAAAAGTGGTGGCGATTAAACAGAAGTCATTACTTATGGTTGCGCAACCACACTTCTAGTGTTTACTATACGTTCGTATTTTTTCCGCATCAATCCCAGTCTTTTGCACGGCTCTGTATCGAAGGTTCGGCTCGTTTCACAACCCTTCTTTGGAAGATCCACGTAAATGCACCGTAGCAAGTGCTAGTTCTTCATTTACACATTGCTGCAAAGTTACAAAACTGCGAGTGACCCTTCAGGAATGCACTTAGCAACTAAAAGAAAGGAGGTTTAGCTGGAAGCGGAATGAATCGCTTGAAACACCGCCCCTTGCTTGCCCTGAGGTGCTGCAATACTTCCCGCGAGGATTCAACCTAAAAAGAAGAACTAAAATGTGCAGGCTCACCAAAAAAGCCCGAAAGCTCACCAAAGGGCGGTAACAAAACGCGGCGTTATGTAAACGATTCCGTTGCATAAACGTGTCACGGTGTAGCTTTCTTAAGGTCCCATTAGTTTATCACTGACAAAGCTTCACTCTATACAAAGACTGCCGCAAGGCTAGCTGTCCTGCGATTCTGGGTGTTTGCTGTGCTGTTTCCTAATTTTTTTTTCGTTTACGAAACGATCGTTAGGTTGGATCGTTGATCCGGCACTGCTCACGGTAGCGCACAAAAGTAAGGTGTTTTGCTTATTCGGGAGAACAGAAGGCATTGCACTGTACGACCACGAAACAAGGCGATCCTTTTCCTGTTCCTGTCTTATAAAGAATATCTGGGCATGGAGAAATTTAAACAATTCTATAACATTATCGCCATTGCGTTTTGTAAGAGCGTACATCTTGCTGGAGGTAAAAATTACGTAGCGTGTGTCATATACTTATAGAGACAGTGGTACGGACGATGGTCCCGAAGTTGAACTTGCGAAGAACGTACACAAGTGACACTTTACTAACCAACGATACAGAACGTCTTTTACAAGAGCTATCTGGCTATCATTTTTCAGCTTAGGAGAGATAACAGGTAGTGCTTTAGTCCTTAATGGGGAACGTACCTGCTATGAATGAGAAATCTATATGGCATAATGAATTTCTGAATCGGCCATGAGCCTATGACGGAAGCTGTTGTGTTCACTGGAAATTCCTCCTGAATAGGTATATGGGATTTTGTGGGTGAGCATGTTGACTTCGCACGGTAAATAGGCCGTGAGCTCCTGACGGCCGCGGTCATCGTCATTGGCAAGTCCCTTTCAGTGGGTGTGTGACCAGTCCGAGGAGATTTCTCAACTCTGCAATGACAAACAACAGATTAATCTTGGAAGCGGCATGAAACTAGCATGACACGCTCGCGAAGTAGCATAAAATTATTGCTATGGGAAATAGTGATGCTTTCGCGTTCAAGGCGCCTAAGTGCTCCCTGTAAAGATTTAATAGTCCCGAGGATTTTTTTCTCTTGCTGGCCCCATTTCGTGCGTAAAGTAAGCACTTAAGTGACGTGACCATTATATTCTACGTCTATGCCAAGAAAAACACGGATTTCGTAGTACTCCGAAAGCAGTGTTTCTCGTGTCGTCGTCATAGAGTATTAAGTAACTTACCTGGAACTGCGCGTTGCTTCGTTCAATTACCGCCTTTGCCATGGTTTTTAAAGCGAACGCGTTTTTAGTGAGACCGATGGCGTTCTGACAAAAAAACTAACGCATTTCCCCGTAGACTGGTTGGTCGACTCGAAAGCTCTGTACAGATACCTGGACAGACGGCGCATGCGTGAAACCGTGGTTCTGTTTCGTCGAAACGATTGCTTGAAAAGCGCCAAAAAACACCCAGACAGCACCCTACACGCGTCGATCATAAGAGAGGAGTACAATACTATACCTTCATCTCATAAACCACGAATCAGCATTGACCTGTTTACTTAGAGCGCGAAAAATCGTCTCATGGGTCAGTACTTCGTTGCCGATTGGAGTCTTTCAAGGTTTGACGATCGATTTGACTCACTTTCAGCACAGGTTAAACGCATTTTTAGCCAAGGTTTTGACGCCATTTTGACTCAGTTTTGATGTGAGAGAGCTTTCGCGTTTCTCTCAACTTTCTTTAGAAAGGATTGGTAAAGATTGGTTTGGTTAGTTATACGGCGGCACGCTGGATATTGGTACCCTAGAAAAAGCCGGTTATCTTGTCTCATTGGCCACAATGTTATTGCATTAACACTAGCCCACAAATGCACGAAGAGAAAGAGGATCAAAGTGGCGTGATGAATCATCCGATAACCTTGTGCCTTCCAAAACAACCTCGACATCCCGCCAACCACCAGGGCTGCCTTCTCTCCGACAGAGATATATCCTACACAACCAGGCCTCAGGTGAGCACCAGGAACATGGGCTGCGCTACATTGTTTACGTGCACTAACCGGCTACCAGTGTAGGCTGCTTTGCGAAGCTTATACGATAGTTGATTATCATCGCTTCCCTAGCACATGATGTCGAGTAAATAGGAAATGTAGTTACATTCGGAAATAAACGACCAAGAATTTCTTACTGATCTCTGAAGTTTTCGTCCAAGCCTAAAACTTGAAAGCGGAAAGCTTTGAGTTAGTGTTAGATGTCCCGTTTGAAAGATAGTTTCGCAGTTTACTGAGAAATCAAAGCTATCAGGCGGCACGCAGGGGACAATAATTCTTGAACTCTAAATACACAAATATCCCAAGAATTTCTACAAAGTGACCTTACTCAGTCGGTACTAGGGTAAAAAACCTTGCTACGATGCATTGGTTTTTTGTAAAACGCTTCAGCTTGGTTAGTAGAAGGAGCACTCTAGTTCTAAAAGTTCGGAGTAGCGAGTTATTTAACGGTGAGCCGCGGATGGGTCCGCTGTGGCTAAAACGAATTCAGGTCACATTACTTTTCGTAAAATGTAACGATGGACGGAATGCATCATTGGATACTATTCGGGCTGACGAAATGCTTAGCGTTTTCATCTCGGCACACTATTGTAGCCAGCACTGCAATGATAATGGGTGGATATATAGCAATCTGTTGTCGAACTGCAAGGACTCGGCAAATAGTCATCCGAATTTTGTATAATTTCCAAACTTTAAATGGCAGCAGAAAAACGTACTCTTCTTGTTTTTTGGACGGGTAAAACCAAACTATTCTTCTTTTTGGATTCCTCAAGACGCCTGTTTACGTGCCAAATATGGCGTCTTCAGGAATCCCCACTCGGAAAATACCAAGTCCTATTCCCAAACAATATCCTGAGGATTGTAAAAGCCCCCTCTGCGCAAGATCCCCAGTAAAATGACGAGAAAGCGTTTCTACGATAAACATAACTTTCGACCACGCCACTTTTTTTAACGCGTTTCCCCTCACTTTTCCGGAGATAAATTTGTGCAAGCTTCCAGAAATGGCCCATAACTGTGCCTTGAGACTTCTTCGACCCCGTTCATTTGAAAACATCCAACATTCCCTATTGCTGAACCACGGCCTCGGAAAAAAATTGTCGTTTTTAGTTCACAAATGGCTGGTCGTAAGACAAAGAGGGGACCGCTTTGAATGACAACTGTTTTAAAACCCGGCAGAAGACGAGGCGGAAATAGAGGGAGGGATTATTAGGGCCTCAATAGGATAAATAAACGGACGAGGCTCAAGAAAAGAGCTGGAGGTCTAAAATGAATCGACTCGATGAATGTGTGTTTATTGCAGCCCCGCTTTGTCCTTCGAGGTTCCCAACACATCGCCCCCGTTTCTATATACCCTTAGGCTGTTCCATCAGATCTGCCCACTTTCAAGGTTTTTTTCTTGCCCTTTTTTTACACCAACGTAGATCACAGTTTCATTCCTTTGCACGCTCGCTTAGCTTCTCGCACGAACCGGAAGCAAAGCTTGGGGTTACAACTCTCCTTAGAGGACGCGCAATTTTCCTTTTTCTGCCATTCACATCAAAGCTGTTGTTTCCTTAGGCCAGCCCGGACAAAAAGAAAACATCATGGAAATTGAGGTTGAGAGGAAGCATCAGATGGGGGCGATGAGAACTGGTAAGCCCAAACAGGGATGACTCCCCCATCCATCCTCCTCTGCAAAAAATATAGAACCTACTATTCGTTGTGATGAGGGATTTGCGGAACACTGGTGGCCTGCAGCCCCATTTCGCAGATTCATCCCAATGGGCTTGAGCTGAGAGCATCGAGATTGCGTTTGGCGAGCTAGCACACACGCTTCCGATGAACACGGGGCAGACGAAAGCAGCGCCCTTCCGCTCACTATAAAAACGTGTGCGATGGTACTGGGCAATCTTGTTTGGTGTTCCCTCACACAGAATTTGTACAGTTTCCTATGAGCTATATCAGGTTTGCCAGGGGCGGTGCTAACGGCTCAGAACTATTCGGTAATCTTTGCTCAGGACGAAGAAGCCTCAAACGTCCATCCGCAGCCTTCTTTCCATGAATAATGGCGGCTAGGGTAATACTTACACATAGCTATTAGACACTCCCCAGCACAAATATCAGAGTTTTGTTCTTGTTGGTACGAATAAACCTAACAGAAGCGCTGGCATACCGGTGCGCGCATTGCATGCTCACATGAAAACCAGAATGCGTTCCGTGCCAAAAATAAAATCTAATTCTGAAAACCGCAGTTCACCTGTAATTCCAATCATTTCAAACAACCTGCGGAAGGAACAACGAAGTCTCGTGCAGGGAGCAAATACAGCTTTGCTGGCAACCTTCAGAATGAACGAATCTAGTAGGAACGGAAGCAAAAAGGCCGAATATGAGAGTTGATTACGCACAAAGGGACTCGCGACAACCTGGTCACGGAAATGTCCATGCCTTATTCTCTGTGGTGGCCAGCCTGAACATGATGCGTCAGCGGCACCACGCGAAAAGGTCTGAGTTGATTCATGGAATTCAGGAGACACCCTGTTCCCTCTTTCTCCGCAATACCCCAAGAGTGCATCCGCTCTCATAAGCAAAGAGCTGAAGAATGGACGATCGTTCAAGGCGAAGCACAGACACCTTGTCACATCGTTCTGAGCTCGTAAACGGGGACGAAAACGTAGCTCATAAACGTAGACGAAAAATTGGCACAGCACGCATAATAAATCAAAAGAATTTCCGAGAACCCCCCCCCGATCCGATCACAAGTATAGAGGAATGGACTAGTCAGCTCGTTCAAGAGGCAAGAAAACACATTAAGGAACTCTTCCATACGCAAGATCATCCCGCCATCAATGCCCGTCTGCTCAACCTCTAGGACACCCGTAAAGGGCTACTCAGGCAATGGTAAAAGAAGAAAACTAACCGCAAGCTCAACATCCGCATTACGAAAAGTACGACTGAAGCCGAAGCGTACGCCCGTCAACTCAGCCAGCAAAACTGGACGCAGTTCTGCAATAAGCAGCAAGCAACACAGGGAACCCGCCGCACATGGTACCTGCTACGTTTCCTAATGGGGGCAGGCACATTCAAGGTGGTCGCAGCAGACCAGCTCCGCCGATTTATTCACAATTACCCAGGCACTGAAGACCACTTGTTGAAAGTGCTTAAGCAAGCCTTGGCGGCCCGACCTCACATTCAACCCACCCCCGCAATCGACAACACAGGCAATCCGAACCACAAAATGGACGAGCCGTTCTCCTTTGCTCAAATCGAGGCCGCTGCGAGGCGCTGCTCACCCGCAACTGCACCCCTGGTCGAGAAAAAATCCCCATTAAGCTACTGCGAAATCTCCATTATGCTGTCTTTGAAAAACTCCCCGACTACTTCAACGAATGCTGGCTGGCGGGTTTTTTGCCCCCGCAATGGAAACACGGAGATATCAATTTGATCCCCAAACGCGGCAAACCCTTGACGCCCAAGAATATAAGGCCTATTTCTCTGAATTTATGTATCGGTAAACTGTTTGAACACATGGTTCACAACCGGCTCTCTTCCCCCATTGACGACAAAGGCTACTTCCTTGACACGGTGTATGGCTTCAGCCCACATCTCTCAACCCAAGACATACTACTGCAGCTTAAGGATGAAGTACTGGATAACCTTAATAACCACAATAAGAGATCTATCTTTGCATTCGGAAACTGTTCGAACTAAACCATTCTTTAAGGCCTCGCATCTACAAAATATGGCGAGCGGACATTGCAATACCTCGTTTCATTTATCACTCAGCGCACAGCAACAGTGGGAATCGGACACCTTACATCTGACGCATTCCAAGCCATAGCAAAGGGCACTTCGCAGGGGCCGGTATTATCTCTACTACTCTTCAACTTCAGCATGAATTCAAGACTTAGAACCCCTACTAAAAGCCATCTCGAACCTACGGCACGCTTTGTACGCGGACGACCTAGATCTCTGGGTCTCCAGTGGATCTCTGGGTGACCAGCAAGGCGCACTTCAAGTAGCCATTCAGCTGACCCAACAATACCTGCAAGCCCGAGTACTAGAGCGTGCTCCTCGAAAAATGTTCCCTTTTAACCCGGTGCAAAAATATATAAGCGTCCAGATCCCATACCAGATCCAGAACTTACAATTAATGAGCGTACCCGTACCCCAGTGTCCCACACCTACGCATATTAGGCCTCACCATACCAAAAGATGGCCTAGGTGCCGAGACTCTTCTTCCCTTGCAAAGGAATCTTAACCAACTCACGCACCTCATGCGCATGGTCTCGCATCAGCGATCTAGACTGCAAGAAACTGACACCCTGCGCATCATTCACGCACTCCTCATGAGCTGGGTTACGTACGAAGCACCGTACTTGACCCTGAAGCACGCGGAGAAGGAAAACCTAAACATTTCCATACGCCAAGCCTACAAGGCCTCCCTTGGACTGCTTCCAAAAACAGAAACAAGAAAACTTTTACAGCTCGGCGCCCATAATACATGGGAGGAACTGGAAAATGCTTACCGCATCTCCGAATTCACGCGGTTCACGCCAACCGGCAGGGCTACACTTACCCGGCTCAGCTACAGGCCTCCCTCAAATTGCGAACAGAGGCAATGCATGCCTCTCGCCATCCGACAATTCCATCAAAGTCGCACCCAATCCTAGAAACATGCACCCCATCTATCACAAGGCATGCCACGAAGCCCGGATACGAGCCCTTAGAAAACGTTTCGCGAACTCTCCCTGTACTCGTTATACGGATGCCTTTCCGTACCACCAACAACATGCCCATGCCGTGAGCGTCACCGAAGCCGAAGGGTGCAGAACTGGCGGCCGCTATAGTTTCCACAACGTTTATTGAGATCCCGCCACCGCTCTGGCGCCCACTACTCGAAATGGTTGTAATGACCGCTTAGCAAGCCACCTGCCGCAACTACCTGTTGGCCGCTTTACCCACGCCGCCCTCAAAATTCCTCAAAGTGTTCGCCAGCTCCCGGAAATGCGCGTCATCTGGGCCCCCGGACACGAGTCCTTAGAGGGAAACGAGGCGACACACGCCGCTACCTGCGTTCATACCCACCGGGCCGTTTCTCAAGAAGGCTAAACACACAGTCCCTTCGCTCTCCATAGCCCGCTACTCTTACTTCATACACAAAAATCCTCGCCCATTAACGCTACGAATGACGAAAGTTCCCGCCACCACATCCTCATTTATTTAGAAACGAGGCCACTGCCTTTCGCCGACTCCAGGCAAATTCCTATTCTCCCGCCACTTTCCTTCACGCCATGTACCCAACCCTCTGCTACGCTGCCTGCAATTTCCGTTGGCAACCTGGCGTCCTGTACCACATGGTATGGGAGTGTCAGAAAACCCCGTCTCTTACACCCAATCCTCACCCAACGTAAGAGTAGTGGGCGGGCGAGGTGGCCAGCTCTGACCTGTCAATCCAGCGTAGCTTGGTGGAGAGGACCTGGGCAGCCAGCGCGGAACAGAGCTCCCCCCACCTGGCGGCCGCGCAACCACCAGTGCCTGAAGCTCGTCTTAATAAAGTTTTGACTCACTCTGGTTGCGGCATAAAGTCATTTCCACTTTGCCGCTACGTGCCAATGCTTCATTCTGTTTTTTATGATTGTTACATCTTGTTTATGTGTTGGTAACCTACTGTTCTTTGACCCAGGGTAGACCTTCTTCGCCTATAGCAAAAGGGCAGGATTCACAAAGTGGAACTTACAGGGGCACACCGACGCAAGGGAAATTAAACTACGCCGCCCTCCACAGGATTTATTCGTTTCCGACGACCGTAAAACCACTCGCTTGCGAAATCCTGTCCGGACCTCATAAAACAGAAACGGGAAATGAAATCCAAGGAGAAAGAAGAAGTCATGGTCGAAGAAGGTCATCCCAGTTGCAACGAGATTTTCGGCGCACTACGGAGTTATTTAAATTTGTATATCTATGATGTAAGAAGGTTACGCAAAAAGTGCGTGCCCGAAGGGAGAAGGCCGCTAAAAATGAGAAAATGTAGAAAAGGAGCTTCTTCCCAGGAGAACTTTCGAGATCGGATTTCGCAACTTCTTGTCCAGGAATGCCAGCACGTGGGATTAAGGTGCCCCATCCAGTGGCGCTATCAAAGTGCCTCAGGCGTGGGGAACCTAATGAGCGTTCCTTTACGTTGTTAGCTGCAGCCCGCATCGAATCACGTCAGCAATACCTGCGAAAATGTTTCTCCATCGCTCCTAAAAAAGAAGATATACAGTGGAGACGACGACAAAACAAACACTCAGAAAACCCCGAAAAGAGTCAAGGGCAAGAGACGCTAGCTTACTTCGGCATTATTCGCATACGCAACTTGACGAAATAACAGCGGACCTAAACTTAAGCCGAAAAAAAAAATAACTAATTACGTACTGTCAAGTTTGTTCGGGCGTATGGTTGCAAAAGTGGTAATGAACCGACTGGGAAATAAAGCATTCAACGCACGGAATAATTGTCATGCTATATAAACACGCCGTAGCTAGAAAGTCTGCATTGACATGCGTTACATCTTCTGTACGTGTTGATATGTGAAAGCACGGGGCTCAGGGCATTTGCCGTGTTTGGCTTCAATCACATACGGAGCCATCACGGCTCGACGGAAAACTGAGAACGTTTGTGGAGTAGCCGGATAGGGCTTTAAAAGCTACCATATTGCCGCGCAGTTCCGCTGCAGCATCGGCTCGAATGAAAATACATTTTTACACTCGTTTTAAACATATGCACAGCGGGATCTAAGCATCCTGAACGAGAGTGCGAAGCTGGGGAGTCGGTAGGAATCCATTAATAAAAACAGCGCAAACGACGGGACACGAGTGAAAACAGACAGGGACGGGCGCTGACTGACGACTGAAGTTTAATGAAAGAAACAGAGACATATAAAGGGAAATACAATGTATGTGGAAAACAAGAATGACAGGGATAGCGCCCGTCGCTGTCTGTTTTCACTTCGTGTCCCGTCCTTTGCCCTGTTTTTATTAATGGATCTAAGCATCTTTTTGCGGTTATTTAGAGCTATTACCCTTCAATGTCTACTGGCCTCAATAACGTGAAGAAAAAATATGATAAATTTAGTTTGTCGGCCCGGTCTCTGATAAATATTCAGCCAAGAGGTGTCACTGACTTACCCTTGTGGATCAAGTTACTCTTGCGCTGCGGTCGACTGACCTTCTGTTTTGGATTAGTCTGGAAATCGCCTTCCTTAGCAGTAATTAGTCTCATTCTGAAACCATCTACAGGTATAAACAATTTTTGTTTAGCGAATTAAAAGAATTGTCGAGATCTTTCTCAAGCTAATTTTATATAGCTAGACTTTAGTGCATTCTTCATGTCGGCGAATGAACGTTCACGTCTCTTTCAAGAGCCAAGCGCGAGGCGTTCTTCACCGCGACGCGTTGAAAAACGAACGTTCCTGTGTGTGTGCTGTAAGCACGCTGTTATCATTAACGCTGCAAGCAGTTAAAAGCACTAGTTTGGACCTTTAGCCTTTGCGTCTCATTGACTGGATATACAGTTTGAGTAGACTACTTAATCGTTGGCACCATGTTCAAGATAAAAAATATATTTAGACCTCAAGCTCATACGTCTCATTCCTTGGACATGCATTTTGACAAGACTAGTTATCAATAAGCCCAATTTTCAAGATCAGTAGTGTCTGCTAAATAATAGAGATCTTCCAAAGATTTGCCTCTGTAAGACCCGCGTGGGCCATGTCTATGTTCGCACTGCCCTTTCTTTGTCGGTGTTCTAAGCGCTGAAGTATCCATGAAGTATTGTCCGACTTCTCGTTGCAGCGTTACCGTCGTAAGGACAAGTTACCGTTCTTTGTTTTCGATTCACTTCTCCTCTACCATTGTAATGTGGACACTGTTATAGCCCGGATGCAAGCTTCGCTGGTAATTCATATTCTCCGAGTAGAATGGCTCATGAACTAATTTTCAGACTGTGCGTCTGTTTTGGTATGGTGCGGAAGCCGCCTGGGATGGTCCGGATTACGTCTCTGTTGAGGATGTTCAGCTCGTAGACATGGCGGGAACGGAATTCATAAATGGGAACCCGTAAGTCAATCGTCCGAGTGCAACGGCACGAGCAAGCATGAGGCATGCGTTCTGACGTGATCCGCAGATATACCAGAGAAACGAGTTATAAGTACAATTGATAGCGCCACGTAGTTCCAAAATGGCAAATTCGTACAGCGGGACTATTACAGCTGCTTATCTGCAGCCCAGGAGCTTAATAAGGCTACTTTTAGAGCTAAGAACCACGTTAGCTACTTAACGTTCTAAGGTTTCATGCGGGTTGGTCACACGCTTGTTGTCCACGCTGAGTAATTAGGTCTTATTAGAAGATAATTGCAGATTAAATGTAGCAAGTGTGCGCTCCAAGCTCAACAGAGCAGCTTAAAGCTCAGTTTGTATACTTTCTTTGGAGTCGGAGTCGGCAGCCTCGGTCCACACGACGATATCATCCGCATACATGGAGAAGCAGGCAGCCGAGTCTATTTCGAGTGTGCGATAAATGCGGTTCATAGCCAGGTTGAATAGTATAGGCCCGAGAGTCAAACGTTGAGGAAAGCCCCCGTCAAGGCACTATAGGTTGTAGGCGTTGCGTGCGTTCAGCGGGTTGAGACGAATGGTTCGGTGCTCTAGAAAGCACACACGCCTTTTATGCGCCTTTTTACAGAGTAAGGCAGCGGCAAATTATCGGAGTATTCCCTCTTGGTTGACATTGTGGAAAGCCTTGCGAATATCGAGAGCTACGATGTAGTCTGAAGTACTCTTGCAAAATGTTTGGTTCAGCACTCGGCGGAGAAGCGAAAGATTGTCATTCGTTCCCAAACTAAGCCGCCTTCCTAAAATAAAGTCATCCATTCTATTTCATTCCACAACTGCCGTAAACAGAGTATGCTCAAACCGAAAATGTTTGGGCCATACGTGAATAAAACTACGACGAAACACGGCGAGACAAGAAAAGACAAATCATTCTGAAGCAATCCAAAGCTGGAAAACTACAAAGGTGGTAGAAAACAAGTTAAAATTAAAAAAAAACACTAACAAACATTTTTTCTAGTACATTTCCTCACCAGCTCCTGGCTCGGCGCTTCTACTATGGGCCCAGGCGACTGTAGAATTCGTTAAACTATCGAGAATAGCCTTGCTATATTATAAGTTGACGCCCCAAATAAAGATTCAATTTTTTGAGCAAAATTAAGCGGATTCAGCCCATGTTTACGTTCTCGTAATTTTCGCCTTGGCAGCCATTCCCTTTATGCTGGGAGAATTATAGTCGTTAAGTCAATGTGCATTCGACGTAAAGTTGACAAAAAAAAAACGTTGAAACAAGAGCATAATGATGAACAAGAAGCGCCTTTAATTAAGGGGCGTCCCATCTCTTTCGATGCATAGTTTGCGGAGTATCGATCGTAGAGAAGGCGCTCGTTAATCGAGAAGTCTTTCGCGAGTGGTAAATAAATAAGGGTAAAGAAACAAAAATTGAGTGGGACCTTGTGCTGCAAACTCGACCTACTCACGCCGACATAAGCGCTTGGGCGCTGCACTCGCAGAGAAATTTTCGCGTAAAACAAACAGGTGACTTTTCGCTGCCGCAGGGTTCCAGATGTTTATCTAAACCAAGGTGCGACCTGTTCTGGATTTGTCGTGATCTATAAATGACCCCGCGGGCTTCGTAGTTGCCTGGAGGAATAGGGGAAAAATATTGTGAACAGCTTGACGTAAAGACGCGCAGAAAACTACTTCTTACTTTCCCAATTTTGATTCGTAACAAGAATTAGCTGTGAGTCCACGAGCGAAAGTGTATTTTAAAACCTTGACAGGGCCCAGCAAGGTTCTGCGTCAACAAGTGTCAAAAGCTAATTTAAACAGATTACAACACCTGTCACATAGGCCTCATTAGTTGTTTTAGCCCGAAGCGGTTGCGGTTCGTACCAAAGCCGGGAAACATTAGGGGAAAATTTGTGGCGAAAGTTCGAGTTACCGGCGAAGCTGCGTGTGCCACCTTATTATAACTGAAAGGCTAGCTAGATGGTTTGACTAGAATGGCGTAACGGCTAACCCCCATTAAGTGATAAGACTGAAGAAAAGAAACGCACAGGACCTTCGGTAGTCGTCAACCAAACGTTACTGCTTCTCATAAGGCCGAGGACTGCTTGATTACATAGCCGACGAACAACATTGATATGGCTCTTTCTTATGAGAGGTTGTGTTTACCTAACGAGTGCTCGTGTTCGCGTTCCCATTGGGAGAAACATTTCCTGTTTTACACGTCTCTTGTGCAATTACATTGGTCCTTGGGGTCCTCTGACTACATCGACAACACACAGCGGGTGTGAGATACTACTGTGCTAGGTGACTGTTTTTCTCGGGAGAGTTAGCCAATAGCAGGTAGATTGCGGGCGGTGCGCGGTGCAGGCTCGGATTTTCTATCCAGAGAAAACTGATATCCTAAGTCTCCAGAGAGGGGAGAGAATCTATAATATTGACACTGTTTTGTATATAACATGAATCATTCACATTATAATCTATCAGCCATCCGGTACTTCACTAGCAATTGGTGCAGGTCGTTAGCTACGCATGTTTCTATCTAATGCTTGCACTCTACCTTCTGTGAAGCGATGTGGTCATTCAGCGCGTTTCCCTAAAATAAGTGTGCTTGCCCGCGCCAGCGAACACGCACGCACGCACGCACGCGCGCGCACGCGCACACACGCAACACACACGCACGCGCACACACGCACACGCACACGCACACGCACACACACACGCACAGACACGCACGCACGCACACACACACGCACGCGCACGCGCGCACACACACACACACAAGCGCGCGCGCACGCCCACACACACACACACACACACGCACACACACACACACACAAGCTCGCGCGCACGCCCACACGCGCCCACACACACACACACGCCCACACCACATGCACACGGCACACGCACACGCACACACACACGTACGCACGCACGCACGCACGCACGCACACACACACATACACACGAGCGCGCGCCCGCACGCACGCGCACGCACACGCACACGTACTCGCACACGCACACGCACGCACAAACAAATAAGCAAAAAACAAACAAACAAACAACACCGCGCGTGCACGCGCAGGCGCGGGCGCACCACTGCGCGCCATGTCACAAACAAGAGCATACTAAATGCCGGGTGATAGGCGACGGAAGAACAGTCGAGGGAAGCCTCAACCGCGGGTGGCTCAGAAGCGTAAGTTTATGGCGATGCCACCGGCTGGAGCAGATACGCAATTGCTTCTCGGCGGCCCCAATCAATAAAACTTGTGGCCACCGAATGAGTCCGCCGGAGGGCCGCTATTAGGGTCATTTTTCACTGGTCACACTTGCGGCACCAGGAAAGCTCAGAGCACTCAGATCACCACTCTATTCGCAAGTGAACTGGTTGGCCACAACGACCCCCCTCCCCCACCCCCCGCTTTGCACCCACACAGAGACCCACACTCAGTTGTAATCACGAAAAAATGCAGCTCCTAATTCCCTTTATTTAGCTCTTCCCATCCATTGTTCTCTTTGTGATCATTTTGTTACTTCCGTCTACTCCTTCCTCAACTTCCCCTCGATTTCTTTCGCCGCGCTATCACAAAGAACAAAATGGTCATTTGTTTCCTGTCCGCTTGTATGACTCTAGTTCGAGTAAAGTTACCTCGATAAAGCAGAATGAAGAAGTAGAGTGTCACAAGTATGGCGGCTACCTCGCATATCAGTCATGTTGTTTCGTTTATCACAAGATGGGATTCTCGTTTGTTAGCATCTGCCTAGTAAGTAAGTCACGAAAAGCCTGGGAAAAATGTTTGTTCCGGCTAATTAACTTTATTTTTTCTGGGAGAAAGAAAGCTACCAAGCCAGAATCTTAGACGCAAGAAAACTGTTACGTTTCCACGAACTGAATTGACTGCAGAATTTCTTCCTTGTAAGGGCTTTCCAGCGAACTAGTCAAGTACGAGGACAACGCACCGGAAACAAAATCGATGCGCAATGGGCTGAAATTGATCGTGCAACCAATTTAACCTACAAACTTGCTGCAAAACGTGTGGACTCTAATAAAAGAGCCAGCCTTTCGAAAGGAATCAGTTGTTCACTTTACTCAATTATTGAAACCTCTCAGCATTGGTTGTTTTTTTACGTCTCTGCAATATTTTTTTTGTAGTTGACGGGATATTGAACTGAATCTTCCAAAGTAATATTTGTGGCTTGACTAATTAGTTTAACCAGTCCTAAGAGTAAGGACACGTGCCATCAGAAAATTATACATCCAACTTCTCTGTGCACTTGCGCGTACGGTGCCGTTTGCGGCGAGCCGCGTATTTGTTTTGTGATGCGTTGCAACCGTGTGCGCGTTCATTGCGCACACCTGGAGCGAAAAACGAGCTCTCGTTCGTCAAACGTGATTTAACTGCGCTCAACAATGGCAATTGTTTTTATTTCATCGCCTAAGCGACGTCTCATTTGTCTTGTTTGCTTTTCTATGCAAAAAGCATTTGTGTTTACTACAGATTTTTTTTTATATTTGTAACTTAATCGCAGCATACAAACATTTAGCGCGGGATTTAAAAGGAGTGCCCAAGAAAATAAACCCCACAGAGCTGCTTCATATCATGAAAATACGCTTTCACGAATTCCTTATTCATGACAGAACAAATTTGTGCTGTAACAGCACGTGCTCCCACTACTTAACCGTACGAACAAAAGGCGAAAAACCAAGACGAGGCTTACGTTTAAGGCGCTCTCTTCCCACTGAAATAGAGATTCACCCTGCATCATTTTGAAAGGGCCCTAAAGAAAAAAAAATCAGATTCTTTCATGGAAACAACACCCCACACTGGCCGAACAAGGGCTTTAATCCATAAAGCAGCCCCTGAGACAGTGCACGAAAGCTGGACGGGAAGGAGAAAAAAATTCCCGCACGCAGGCCTAACAAGGCGAGCGAAAAGCGTCCACAATAAAACGCGTGAACACAAAAAGGGCTAGGCTGACAGGCTAGCTCAGCCGAGACCGTCTTCAAAGAAGAGGACATGAGAGGAACCCGAGTCTGAACCGCGTTCTTGCTAGCTGGCACTTGAAAGGAGCTCGTAGCTTGGTGGTACGCGCGTATATGCCGAACAGGGCTCAGAAACACAAATGTAAGGAATTCGCGGTGGTTGCGAGGGGAGGCGAGGGAACAAAGTTATCCCAACACGGAATCCACTTACGCCGCGACAGGGTGTAGGGGCGAAAAAAGTGAGTTCGTCATCTCTGAGCCCAGGAAGCATTTCTTTCGTATCCGGCATTCTTGCTGCAGGAGCCGTTTGCTCGAGTTTTTACAAGACTGCTCTTTCTCGAAGAAGGACGAAGTCCTCACTCCATCGCAGGGGCACGTCTACGTATTCGGAACGTAAAAGAATTTGCGGTGAAACTGAACTCCGTGGAATAGCTTGTGTGCGTACGCAGAAGAGATTGTTGGGGTGGGATTCTTAAAATTCTTGCAATTTCCTCCCCTTCATTTTTTCTTTATTGCGAAAGCATTACGGCCCTGATGAGTAAAAAATCTGGATTTTTCACCAACAGATGGCTCCAAAATACAATGTGGCATAATCTAACTAAAAAAGACCATTCTAGGGACGAGAAGCAACATTCAGGGATGCGTGGTGGCGGGCACGAGATTTAACCGCTGGTTGGTCACGCAGAGCACGAGCTTCTAGCTGTTTTATATATAAGGGAGAGAGGCCCAGGAGGAGAAATAAAACACAATACGAGCGTGCACCCCTTGCGCCTCCTCAACGCACCTTGATGCCTCGCGGCACGAAACTCTGTTTACGTGTTTTACTTGCTAAATCACTGTGAATTTTTCTCCCGATCATATAATCATCATCACATCCAAGCTGTTGTTCCACTGCAGGGCAAAAGCCTTTCCCAAATATTTCCGCCCACGCCTATCGAGTGCTGAGTCCATTTTTTCCAGAAAAATTTTCCAAGCTCATCTCGCCAACCAGTTCTCGGACGACCCCTAGTGCGTTTGCGGTCTATTGGCAGCCAATCTGTCAACCGGATGGTCCACCTGTTGTCGGTCATTAGCACTACGTCACCAGCCCATGCCTATTTCATTCCCTAATTTGAACTAGAATCTCCTTCACCTTGGTCTGTTCCCTAACCGCAAGGCGGTTAGAGAACAGACCAAGACTTTTTCAGTACAGGCTTTTTCAGTTGCGAAGTCGAACTACTCGGCAACTGAAAAAGAATGCCTTGCAGTTGTATGGGCGGTGTTAAAATTTCAGCCTTAACTGTATGGACGGCCGTTTCAAGTTGTCAGCGACCATCATCGAGTATGCTGGATGACGAGTTTTAGAAGCCATTCGGGACGCCTTGCGCGCTGAAGCCTGAGGCTCCAAGAATTCGACATAACCGTCGTTTATAAAACTGCACGGCAGCACTTCGATGCGGAATGTCTCTCCCAAGCTCCAGTAACGCCTGCAGGCGACGAAGAATACGACATTCCGTTCCGATACGGAGCTGGGAACACTGACACCATGTTCCCGATAAGGCAGCCGACGAAGACCCAGAAATGCGACCGCTCATCGACGTTTTGGAGGGACAGACGAGTACTTGCTCAGAAACAGCCTTCACAAGAGGGTTGTTCATCCTTCATCGTTAGGCGGAAACAAATGTGGCTTTTCAAGAGGAGCTGCACCTCTAATGGTAATACCCACCTTCCAGTCGTACCCGTAACACTGCGGCGCAATGAAATATTAAACGCTTGTCATGACGAACCCACCGTGGGTCATCTCGGCTTCACTTGCAAGTTGGCCAGAGTCCTCGAGAAATATTATTTCCAAGGCTTTCCATCACCGTTAGATATTATGTCCGGACGTGCCGTGATTGTTAGCGACGGAAAACGCCACCGGGACGACCAACCGGTTTGCTTCAACCAGTTCAATTCCTGAAAAACCTTTTGAACAAGTTGGAATGGACGTTCTGGGACCTTTCCCACTTTCATCTTCCGGGAACAAATTCGTAGTCGTTGCAACCGACTATCGAACCCGCTACACCGAGACAAGGCCTTTACAACGAGGAACAGAGGCAGAAGTGGCCCAGGCCTTCCTCGAGAATATCGTGCACAGAAACGGCGTACCATCGATTGTAATCACAGACCACGGAATAGCCTTTACGGCGCAGCTCATGGAAGCTGTCATGACGCTCAGCGGGACATCCCATAGGAAAACAACCGCATACCACCCGCAGACCAATGGTTTGACCGAGAGCATGGACAAGACGATCGCGAACATGCTCTGCATGTATGTTGATGTCGAGCATAAAACCAGGGATACCATTCCGCCGTACGTCCCTTTCCCATACAACACGGTGTGACATGAGGCGACCCGAATATCGCCTTTTAGGTTTCTCTACGGTCGCAAAATGTCGACTATGTTGGATGCTACGCTACCGCATGCCGACAGCGACGGCCATGTCGGCACGAAAGACATTACACGGCCAGCGGAAGAGGCACGGCAACTGACTTGCGTGCGCACAAGGAATCAGCGACGCCATGACGCCAACGGCTACAATCGTGACCATGTGTGGGTGTGGAGTCCTGTTCGTCGCCGCGGGCTCTAAGAAAAGCTGCTGAGACTGTACTTTGGACCACACAAAGTTCTACGTCGACCTGAGCGACGCTACGTATGAAGTTATCCCGGTTAGCAGTGTCCCCGCGGCACGTCGTAAGCTTCAGACTAAAACCGTTCACGTGGTGCGCATGAAACCCATTATTCAAGATGATCCGACGTCCCACGCCGTGACAATGAGGGACTACGCACATCCTCTACCATTTTCTTTCTGTAGCTTACTACCGTGAGCATGGGGATGATGCCTTTTAGAGAGGGGGCAAAAGTGTTCCGTTGCAACAAGTACAACAGCGAAGTGGGCAAAGACAACCGGAGATTTATTTAGGTCGAACTTGTGCCTCCACAAAGACAGTCCCCAAAAAGACGTGGTCTCACGCGAAGCACTCAGCCAAATCAACGTTCTACATCACGAGCCGCTCCACGAACTCTCCTACACGCGCAACGCGGAGGAACCGTTTCTCGATCGTCGTCTTCGTGGCTCCGCCTCATAGCAGAAACACTTGTGACAATATACGTGTTCGGTGACTGTTTCCAAGACCTCATTTCCTACTTGGAAGCAATGTACCTTGGCGGGATGATTGGACACTACCTTGAATTTTTTTCGTGTTTATTTTTAAGCCTGAAATCACACTTGCTGAACACATCTGGTGAAGCATGCGCTGCAAATACTCCTGCTCTGACTGAACAAGACAATGTCCTCTGCAAACCTTAGATGCCTAAGAAATTACCCGCTGATCCGCACTCCAGTTTTCCTCCACATAGGCTTTCCGAACACACCCTCCAGACAGGTTGTAAATAATAGTAGCGATATTGTGTTCCTGACGATGCTCCTCCGTAAATTCTGTACTGCCACGTCCAATGTGAGTCACGCTGGATATTTGAAGCTTTAATGATACAGAGCCTGATCTTCTCAGTACGGAGTTCCGAGTAATTTATAGTCTCGTAAGCAATGTAAAAAAATAAATGATTGCGGAGAAAAAATTGGTTTCAATCCACTTTGTGAAGGTGCTTGGAAAGCAAAGCTTTAAACGACGCCCATAACAATTACCCATGCGACATCACTTGAATTAACACACGTCGCTCTACAAAGATTGAAACATAGATTTTGCCACACGTTACCTGGAATTAGCGGGGGCAGCGTCCCGAACGCAGCAGCGTCGGCCACGGCCGGGCTAGATCGGAGGACGCCGCCGCTGTAGCTCGGCCGTGCGTAGCTATAAATAAAACGGAGAGGAGCGCTTTCGAAGGGTGAGACAGCGGAACCTAGCCATCGTGATGTGCTAGCTAGGGGCTACACAACCGCGCGACACAAGCGTAGACATCGAAACAATTCGGAATGTGAGCTTAGTGATTCCCATCTATACCGATATAAACTAGTTTAGTAAGTTTGAGAATTGCGAGAACGCTGAGGGAACTTCTATAATCGCTAATAATCAGAACAACTTGCTCCTTTCGCCTTTTGTAATACCTTGTAAAAACAACTAAACTGGTATTCACTAATTATAAAACGGAGTTCGATTAGTGGCAAGCCGTGCGCTAAAGGTAGCGTTTCTATAGCGGCGAGATGTGTGTATGTTATCTCTACATTTTGGTTCCCGCGCCTGCAAACAAATCCTTAACGTATCTTTGCCGTACGACGCACTTAATTTCGTCAGATCCGGGTTACCTAGCAGGTGCTCTCGATTAAGTTAATCAAGCCGTGCGAAGGAAGGGTGCGAGGGAAGCGAAGCTGCCCCAAAACAAGCCCAAAACGACCTTCGCTAAAGTAGACGACAAAGTCGTCCCGCCAACCCGCCCGCCGGTATGAGCAAGCACCTGCGCGCGGGGAGTGCTGAGTAACTATTCACCGCGCCATCTACACTGTGCTCCGTGAGTGAAAACCGCCCTCCCCCTGCCCAGCCGCATTGGGAGTTTCTTGTCGCACACGCCGCGAAGGAACCGTTGGGTGGTAAAGGTAGGAAGATTTGCTTTGAAAGGAGCTAATGAGACACGCTTGTGCTAAATGAGGACCCGCACATCCAAGTGACCCATAGAAAGTGTCTCGCTTTGACGAGAACGAAACTACCGGCATACCAAAATGTCGAAACGTTAACCGCACTGAACGCATCCGGCACTGAGTATGTCGTGGAGTTTTTGCAACGCTTTACTGTGGATGCCTCACGTGCCCACTGCCTCCATGGGAACCTAAAACGCTTTGCTTTTTTTGTTTTTACGTAAATCATGGCACACCAGCATTTCCCGAAGGCCTGGCACACTTCTTTACCCTATTCGGGTGCGGCGACCGCGCCAAAGGGCCCATTGCATCACCCGGAAGAAATGCGACCTGCCACGCTGTCCTGCGGGTTGGAGCGCCCTGCACAGCACGCACTCGTGCTCGCCATCATGAGTCTTGGCTGTATAGAGTGAGTATGCACTCACAGATTGCCGAGTGTTCGGTCAGACCACCAGTTAGCGGAAACCCGACCAGTCGATGTTCCCGCAGACAACGTCTCTGAAGGAAAGCGCCAGCTGCAAATCTTCTACGCCCCATTGATGCAGATTGGTGCGTCACTGGCCTGTTTAATAATCATGGACGGTGAACTATTGGTTTCATTTCCCTAACCCTTTGATATCCAAAACTTTAAAAAGGGAGAAGGGTTTGCGGAGCCAGTATCACAGCCGTTTTTTTTTTTTTGAAATTGTGAGTCCCATGAATCAACCTCTATCAACCCTATCATTTTCGCTAGGGTTCGGAGCTATATCCCTGGTGCCAGGTTTTCTGCCCTGGTGCGTATTAAGCTGACCTAGCCATGTACGTTACGCTTCTGTATATGTGCGAGGCCGGCATATAAGATGAGCCTGTAACGCGGCGTAACTCCGGTGGCCGGCATCTTAACCTGGGGTTGCTTCCGATCCCAACGAAGTGGGGTTCCTCTGACCGACCGCAACACGTTTGAATATACGGCAGACTATAACGGAGCCTACATCTTTCCCCTTGAAACAGCGAAGGTTCCAACAAAGTCGGAAGAACGCCTCCAGTTAACGCCTCCAGTTGCCTCGATTGAGCAGCTCACGGGAAGTCGGAGAAGTATACTTCCTATTCTTGTTTCCAAGTGTACTCGATTGAGCAGCTCTTAGGCCATGCAAAATCTCCTTTCGCAGTTGGCTCCTTCGGTGGCGCAGAAAGCACTCAACCGGAAAAACGGAATCGGAATTAATGGTTTGTTTTAGGTGTGGCGTACAACCTCAATGACGACACAAAAAAAACCATTATCACTGACAGAAGCCGTGACACTGTGGCGCCTGAGTTTTCCGAAGCGTACTTCATTCAGAGAAATCGCGAAGGGTGCATGAGTGAACCATCATTATCCATTTTTAGCAATGAATTCCCTTTTCTAGACAGCGTGTGGTAGGCGGAGTCGGGATACTGTGGCGTTCATCGCTTTTACTATCAGGTTTTATATTTTTATGGGTATGCAGAAGCCATGAAAGGCACCTTCCTTTCTTTCAAATAAACAGTTGTGAGATGCGCATTGTTTGTCTTCTTTTCTTTGTGTGTCCAGTTCGTGGTATTCTGCGTAAGGCATAAGCAACCGTGCCTTACATACATTTATCGCAATGTACTGCCTCAAATGAACCTCCTTCTTACCTGATGCTGCAATCAAAGTTTACAGGTGATTTTTCTTGGAAAAGGTTATTTAAACATTTATATAATAAGCCGCTAATGATCGGTAGCGTATGCCTCGAGGTATTTGTTGTTTTCAAGAAGGGCCCAATGAAGCAGGAGAAGAGAGACCAGTTCGGCAAATTTTATTGCGTTCTGAAAATGCTTAAAGATGGAGTTTTATTCGGGGACAGAAACAGGAAAACAGCTGCGACTGTAAACATGTGTTCATCAATTGTGTTTTTCAACACTTGGTTATAGAAAACGAACATTTTTTAACGATATTTACAGCTACTAACTAGCATAATGATGATGGTATCATGTTAGCGCTGACCATCAAATGTGAAACCTTTTTTTGGTAACTGGTGGGCCTAAAATGACCAGAACTTTGTTTAAAATGCGTACAAACCGGACGTGCACCAGTAGACTTGTCTGCTTGTCGTTGGCACTGGACCGGTCCAGCAAACTCTTTCAAGCCAATGCCCCCGAAGGTTTGTGTAGGCATATTTGAATTCTAACATTGAAGTCCTAGAGCCGCCCTTTGTCTATAGAGCACATGGTGCTAAAGGTTTATGGACTAATTTAGCCATCCCGAATGTTTTCACAGAGCTGCCAAACGTCGTACAAGTCCTTAAGTCGCCCTTTGTCTTATAGCACACGGTGATAAAAGCCTTTGGTCTAATTTAGGCAACCGGTATGTTGGTACAGGGCTGCCATAGTCATACACGGGGTGTTTTTCTGTGTTGCCTGCTTAAAAAAGTGCAGTGCAGGCAGTGCAGCCTGCAACTCATCCCACGACCCAGACAGCAGAGACTAGCAGCCCCACCACCATCACCTGAGTACTCACTACTACAAAATCGTATCACAGAGAGCGTTGTGTGAAACGACATCTCTCTCGATTTCTCTTTCTCTCTCTGTCTCTCTTAGTTCTCCAGCGTGATATTATATGCACCCGCACCACGCAAGCATCAAAGCAACTTCCTTCGAAAAGAAACGTACGCGAATAGTACATAGATAATTTCGCTTTCTTACAGTTATTGATATTACGGAGAAATCAACCGGACAGTAAAATGTAGGATGCACCGTCTGGCGCACAAAATTTTAATCAAGGCTACGTCTCTTAAGAACCGTTCAGCCTGTGCTACAAAGAAAGATGTATACTAAAAATCAATCAAATAAGCGCCAACACTGACTACCCGTAAATAGGTGTCAGAACAGTGAATTCAGTATCGGTTACCATATAATTCAGCCACCCAAACAGCTACGGTCCCGTAAGACTATTTTAAATTTCCCTGCTGTAAAGCCTGCCACTTCGCGACAACCAGTCATTCATTCTCCCCCTCCTGACTTCAAACCTATTGAAATTTTCTTGCTGCACTCAGTTCTCAAGTCACTTACAAGCCCTCGAGACCGGCACCCTCTGGGTTCCTCGGGTAATTTATTCGCATTCAAGTAAAACTCGTTGCATTTTGTTTCCCGAGACCGGGGTGCTCCCGCAAAATAAATCGAGTAATAAAAGCTACCCGACTCTAAGTGACTCGGGAGAAAAGTAAGATAGCCGGACAAGGCGGCTCATTTAACGAAAGAGAAAGCGCGCTATCAGGTGGACCGGGAGGCGGTACGCCCCAGTGCCGCATGATTTATTAGCAAAGCCACAACAGGGCGCCAAACCTTGTCGCTCTTCTGGAAGCACGCGCTTTTCCTTGTGCCCTCTTCTCCTGCTTTCTTGTTTCCGCCATAAACCTGTCTGGATGACTGGTCGTGGTGCCATAACGGAGAGGAGCGGAGTGGAGCGGAGCGTCTTTCGAAGGGTCAAACCACGGAACCTAGCCGTTCTGATGTGCTAGCTCGGGGCTACACCCCCGCGCGACACAAGCGCACACACCGAAACAATTCGGCATGTGGGCTTAGTGATTCCCATTCATACCGACTTAAACTAATTAGTTTAGTAAGTTCGAGAATTGCGAGAAAAATGAGGGAACTCTTATAATCGCTATTTATGAGAACCAGTTGCACCTTTCGCCGTTTGCAATACCTCTTCAAACACAACCGAATTGGTAGCGTTTCTCTGGCGGCCAGATGTCTGTTCGTGGTCTCTACTTTTTGTTTTCGCGCCTCTGCAAACCAATCCTTAGCGTATCTGCCATACGGCCACTTAATTCCCTCGGTTCCGGGATACCCAGGAGGTGCTGTCTAACAAGTTAATCAAGCCGTGCGAAGGAAGCGCGCAATAGACGCGAAGCTGCGCCAAAACAGGCCCAAAACCACCGTCGCTAAAGCAGACGACCGAGCCGACAGAATGGTCCCCGCTGTCGCGCCAGCCGGTGCGCAGGGAACGCTGGGTAAGAGCGCGTTCGCCGCGCCATCTACACTGTGCTCCCTGAGGGAAAACGGCGCTCCCTCCTCGTCAGCCGCGTTAGGAGTTTCTTGTCCCGCACGCCCCGAAGGAACCGTTGGCTGGTAGAGGTAGAATGCTTTGCTTTAATAACACTAAACAGTCGTGGGGGCATTTTTCTCCGTAGCAGGCATATTTCTACCACGAGAGGTCCTTTAAACGAAATAGGAATTTCGAGCCCTTTTTTTCTCTCGAAAAGTGATTTGCATTGGTTGTGCAGTCGTTTGGCGACAGACCCCCATTTGCGATGACTTAGAGGCGGCTTTCGCTCCATGACAGTCGAGGAGCAAGTGTAGTGTGCGCTGCGGTTTTACGCGACGGGCAGCTTTTACAGAATCGTTGGTGGCGACCGCACCATCGACCGCCACCAGTCGACTCTCAGGGGGTGTGTGCGTAATATAATCAGTGGAGACGTGTTTTGCAGACTTCGCCTTTCTTTTAGGTGGTTTGGCGGACATGGCTTCCGCAGGTTCCTACCGCGCGTCTATCCGACTGTAGCCGGAGCGTGCGCTTCAGTTATCGTCTGCTCGCAAAGCAGTTTCGAACGAAGCGTTGCATGACCGTGCGTTTTATGTATCATCAGCGCAGTGGACAGACTCCCTCGAGGGGTTGCGTAGCGCGCATTTCTCGTGAAAACGTTACTGGTAGGATAGCTTATACTTATTACATATGCTGTCAAGGAGACAGTCGACGCACCGACAGTCGGTTGAGGTGGTTTATTCGCAGGGGGAAGGCGATAGGAACGCACGTCGGAGCGTTGAGATAACCCAGCTCGTTTCTCGCGCATGCACCTTATGGGGTTTATCTTCTTCCCCTGGCACGTCTTTGGAGCATATCCCCGTGTCTGGATTGGACATAATCCTGCTTTCTCTTCCACATGGTTGATGCTGGTACGGCGCATACTCGGATAGCTTGATGGCCTGTTCCATCTTTTCATTATCCTCTCTTTAATACAATCAACGGCGCGTGCATATTGTGAGAGGCGATCTTTACACATTTCAACTTGTTTTGTTCAGCGTCACCGTCGTATGGTAGGAAGCAGACCATGGAAAGCAAGTAAAGGGGAGAGCTAAGAATTAAAGCAACCACGTGACGCCAGAGGGAGGGTAAGCAGGAGTGGGAAGGGCGCGAAGGAAGAGATGGTTGTGAGGGGATTGAACTCTATGAAAAGAAAACGACTTTGGAGAGCTTCTTCGAACAAGAGCGGTGAAGAGCAAAATGAAATAAGGCAAAGAAATCTGAAAAGTTGTTGTCCTTGTTGCTATTCCTTCCTTCCTAACACATGGCCACTTGGGGGATGGGCCCGGAATTTGGACCTTTGAGGAACTAAAGTGCTCCGCTTCGCAAAATTCGTAACACTATGGATTCGAACAGTAACACTTGTAGAATAGTGCGTCAGCGTGAATCCTGAACGTGATGTGACGGGAGTAGGACAGGTGCACACCACCCTCGCAGAACCCCGATTCTAGGGAGGCTGTGGCGTCTTCCAGTCTGCTTGCACACTAAGACGAACAAATGAACAAGAAGAAACTGACGCAAACACGCAACAGCAGAAAAAAAGCCGTTTATAGTAATCCGAAATAAAGGAAAAAGAAACGAAAGCGAGGGAAAAGGCGCAAGTACAATAAACCAAAGAAAGAAGTTGCTAATACGTCTCGCCAGGGTTTCGCCTTAAAAGCACGTAAGCAGGCATGGACTGCGTCGAGCAAATTTTGTGCCGAAAAGCGGAGGGTTTCGATAACGTATTACGAGCAGCAACTGTTTTGAATGTGGCGTGCTTTCATTACCCGCTTCCTTTTTTTGGTAGTCGGTCATAGTCACGTGATTGCACTGCGTGCCACCAACGGCAGAAACTACTTCTTAGGACGAAATATTTCAAACAAAAGCTCATTAGAACGCATGGAATAAAAAATAAAATTAACTTTGTAGTGAAATAGAGATTAATAAAGTGAAAGTACAATGAAATGAAGTAGTTGGATTGGCGTGCCCCCAGTAGCCACCAGTGCAGCAGTGGAGCGAGAGAAAGCACTGAAAAGATGCGCCACTCCCTAGTGGCGCATCCTTGGTGCTCGCTGCCCTGGACCCATTACGTCACCTCAATAATCAGCAAATAGCATGAATCGCATTTTTAATGCGTTTTAACCCTGCCCTGAAATATTATCATGAGCTTATTATTATCACCACAGCTCCGCCTTGCCCGAGTTTCGCTCAAACTGGGGCCTTATGGAATAGCACCCCTGGACTGGACCGGACCGGACTGGACTGGATTTGATTGTACTGGATTGGATTGGATTGCTGAACCTTAGCTCACGCTACGTATATCCTGACATAGCCGAGCTGAGCCACTGCTGATTTTTTATGAACGTGTTCGTGTACTTAAGCAATTCTTTCAAATAGGCGGATTCTTTGGAGAACGAACATGAAGGTATGTGAGGGTGACTGGATCATCTCTTTTTGGGGTGAAACGTGGCTAACTGGACGTAAGCATTTTTTTCACCTGTGGGAACTGTGGTCGCCAGAGTGCGGTTTTTGGCACCGTGGATAGATGTTTACTTATTTATTTATTTATTTGGTAATTTATTTATTTAGTTATTTATTTATTTATTTAAAATACCTCACAGGCCCTTCGTCAAGTGACAAAGTGAGTAGTTACAAAATATTCACTATAAAATCGCGAGTTAATAACGCAGCAGAACAACCAATGATGACAAGGCTCGCATTACACGTGTAAGTTGGAAAAATGATAACAAGAAAACGAAAAGTCAATAGCGCCAGCGCACACAAGTACTCTACGCACAATCATTACAAAGTATCTGAACACAAACAGGGTAGTAGACAAAGTAGAAAACAACCAAAGATACCCAAATATACGGACACGAAGCGCACTAATCTGATTCTATGGCTCTCTAGTAAGCACAACGAAAATAGCACAAAACATTACGCAGAACCTACCCCCCCCCCCCCCCCGACCCCCCACGCAAAAAGACATTTTCAGTATAAAACGTTCGTATTCGGGCACAAATTGCGACACTGAAAAGAAAATAAAATAAAAGAAGACATAAAATATAAAAACCACGCGCTTACTACACGAACGACAGGTTGCTTTCGTCTTCAAGCAGAAAAAATTTAGAAGTTTGAAAGAGGGCTACAGGACATCGGCAGAAAAAAAAAACCAGTGGAAAACAGTGGTAAGACCTCACTGCAAAAAGAGAGTTGAGTTGAAACGGATTTGAAAAGAGTTGAAACGGATGTAAGTAAAACTCTCCCCATCTACACGCGGACCTCGCTTGAGAAGCACTTGTACACCGCCGTCAGTGCCACACTGCACGGACACCTTCGCAAGCAAACTACGCGCCGCTAAGTATCATTTTCACCACCTTTTCCAGTATTACTTTTACCTTCCTTCCTACATTTGGTTTGTCCGCCTCGCACTCCTCACCTGGTTGCAGACCCCGTTTTCTCGTTCCTCATCCTTCTCTTCTTCTCTTCCTCACTCCTTTCTGTGGCTCGTGTGGCCGTGTAATGGACCGTAATGGGCCCTTAGCGTCGAAGTCCCGCGGCGTCCGCGTCGGCCGCTAAGTGTGCGGAACAATGCGCGCGTCTCTCTGGGGTTCTCGACGAGCGTTCGTGCGGATCCCCGCGACGCCTTGCAGGAGATTCTTCCGCAGCCACGCATTGTCCCCTCCATCATACGTGTTCCTGCGAAGCAGGGCGTACTGCGCCGGGTGGGTGGACCAATAAAGCTAATAGTCCTTTCAGTGGCGCGCGCGTCATTCGCGCCCACAAGTGGCCCACTCGGCGTGCTGCCGAGTGGACGCGTCTGCAGCAGGTCCACCGGATGAGGGGTCCTTCCGGCGAGGAGAGTCTTTCTTCTTAACGGCCAGCCGGTTGCGCAAAGGAATCGCCGCAATGCCGGTGTTGTGGAGCGGAGATACGGCTGCAGCCGTAGCACAGGTAGCGGGAGAGCGCTGTGCTGCTCAAGAGTGGAGGCAAAGAGACGGGACGAAAGGACATCGAAGGAATACAGAACGAAAAGTATGGAGAGGGTGACGAAACAAATGGCGGATTCCCTGCGAAAGCAATGAAAGATGAAAGGTAAGACGGAAAAGAATAATTGGAAAATGGAAACAAAGACACAATGAAAAATGTAATGATGTAAAGTAACAGAGGAAGTGAAAATGATAAAATAACGACAACTAAAGGTTAGAATAAAAAGTGAAATTCAAATAACAGAACTATTTAAACGAAAACCAACGAATCAAACATATATATATATATATATATATATATATATATATATATATTGAGAGAGTGAGGGACGAGGTCTCGGAGACGACGTTTATTGTCCTCCTCGGAGCGAACGTACCGGGAAGCGCGAGACTGACGATGATGCTGATGATTATTTACAGATGGTAATGCCGATGGGGCGTCAGTCAGTTCAAGAGATTGGGAAGCGTATCCCTCACTGCTCACACTGGCCATGATAGTGGCGGTATCGCTTGCACTGCGTATCCCATTAATGTAACGCCGCGAATGCTCACAATATATCAATATTCACCTCAGGGCAAACGTAGCCTCAAAACATTTATCTGTTTTGTACAACTCAACTGTTGGTAAACTACCGGAAATAATAAAGACAAACAGTAAAATTGTATGTAAAGCAATACTTTACCGTGTACCTCGCGTGTTGTGTCGGGTTTCATGTTTTCTCGTGTTCTCTCACCCATTTTTTTCCTGCTCGATCTTGTACATAGGCAAATGTTTGGATTATATAGCATTCGCCTTTTCTGCGCATTTTTCGTTAAATTAGGTTCATTCTGTTGATCGTTTGTTCCGCTGTTTATTGTTTGCAATCAATATATGGACGCCAAACCCTGCATTGCCTTGTGGGGTTGCCGCGTCCCGACCGGGCCAGTGAACGAGCTGTGAACGCAACTTGGCACGGAACAGAACGCAGACGTGACCAGAAAACCGCACCGGGGTTTAAACCCGAGCTTACGCGCCGCCTCTGCTTGCTTTCGTCCGTATTATTAAAAAAAAAAGAGGGTAAACAAGAAACATAAGACTGACTAAAATCGCACATGCTGCCTGTTTTTTTGAAGAGGTGAGTGCGTAAAAAAATACTAAAGAAGACTGCTGCGCAGGGCAGATACGTTTTTGTCACCTGTTTTGCACAATTTCAATGGTTCAATTCACCCCCGTTGCGGAAGGCGTCGGAATGATGACAGAACAACGAACAAATAGGATAGCTTCATGGCCAACAAACATACCTTCACAGTTCGCTCTTGACCCTTCAATGCTTGACAACCGCGAAAATGACGACGTCTCAGAAGCTAGTCATGCCACAAGCAGTTGGGAAATCTCCCTGCGGATAACGTTGCAGGTATTGGCTGCCACTTCCGTTCAGCCCTTTCAAAACTTCCCAATTGAACACATGCGCACACGCGCGCACGCACGTACATACCTACCTACTCAAGCGCACAGAAACCAGACGAATGTCTGCCGTATAATTTGCATGCGAAGACGAAACTCTGTGCCACTTAGCTCACCAAACAAGGCACCACGAATCCTCTTCGGCGCCGGAGCGTACTGTTCACTCTTTGCACAGCGGCTGATCCCGCCATCAGACATGGAAGACCACAAGGTTCGTTAGTGTCGCCTCAGTGGCCCTCATTGCGTATTCAGCTGGCCTCTCTGCTCCCCTTGTCCCCTCCCGCTTTGGGCTCTTTACTTGTAAAAGACAACACTATCTCCGAAAATTCATCAATAGCAGAAAAGTTGTAGGAGTGCGCAAAACCGCACGATAATGTCACTATTGCATCTTTTTCAGAGGCCGAGGTTAAAAAAACTGACGACATTCAAGTATGCTTGCGCATGAAGGTGCAATAAGAAACCGTGCTGTTTTAAATTGCTGAAGCGCCCGAACGCACGCCCGCGCGCACGCAAACACCAAACACCCGCACGCAAACATCGTATTTTGTTGCTCATTGTAAAACAAATCGAAATAAAAGGAAGGAACTTGGGACTCACGTTTTTTTTTAGATATTGTGCTGCCTAGAGCAACAAGGTGTGCCTGGATATTGGGAGGAAGCCAGGAGAGTGGCAGCGGGAAGAGACCGCACCAGCGCAGAGAGCTTAAATAATTGAGGTCGGCTTCAAATACAAAAACGTGGGAGTGGCAAAGCCTTAGACGACAAGCATTCATGAATCGTGCGAATGTCGGGCTGGGCATGAACGCCAGCATCGCACCGGTTGAGCCACGGTCCTCTCTTTAAGCAAGAGGAAAAAAATTAAAAGAAATGAACAATCGTGGCTGGGGAGCCAGTGCAAGATTACTGCGGAACAAATTTAGCCAAACAGCAAAGTGAATCGTGTCATCTATAAGGATATCCTTCTCACCTGTATATGCCTTTTGCGTCTTTCCTTTGCAATGGGTCATTGGTAAAACAAATGGAATTAAAGACGATACCCTAAACGCACGAGCAACGCAAGTGTCCATGTCACCAGGGAGCAGGATGCGCTCTCATTAATTACGTTCCTGCCTTCTATCGCGACATACCGGTTCCTGCTTTCTATCGCGACATTGCACTTCGAGGAAGGAAGGAATGAAGCGAACTTATTTTCCTACGCACCCTTAGTCCAGAGCGCCGTCATTGGAAGCTGTGGCCATGGCTTCCTCCGCTCTGGACGTCCGCAGGAGCTGTGTCTCGGAGCGCTGGGGTCAGCCAGACTTTCCTCCCAGGATGCCAGAGTTGGATTCGGGATGCGGGTCAACTTTGGATGTCGTTCACAGGCCAATAATGTGTAGAATATGTTTGGGTAACCTCCGCAGAACGAGCAAATAGGGGTGCCGGGTAAATTTCGAAAGTGATGTGTGAGATGTTCAGTGGGTAATGTGTTAGTCTGTATCTGTCGAGGAGGACGGACTGCCGCCTGTGAGTGTTAGATGTGGGGAGGGCGGACAGCTTTTGCGAATTCGCAAGTAAGAATTATGTTCAGGTCCGCAATGAGTTTTCAAGTTAGTGATGTACTGGATAGTTTATATCGACTGATTCCTAAGCCTTAATGTTTCCTTCTCGACCCCCGCTCCCTCTCAACTACTCATGGCTTATGTCCTCCTCTATACAAAATATAAGGTTCCTTCATTTTTACTCTCCGTTGCCGCGCTTTGCTTTCGAGCGCCAGCTCTGCCATGCCTTTATAACATTTTATCAGAGCCTCGGGCAGTGCACCGGCAATTTCATTGCCGTGTGCGGGGGAGGGGGGAGGAGAGGGGGTGGGGTGGGGGCACGTCTACGTTGGAGATCGCTAGGGTGAACGCATTCCTTGACTATGTGTGTGATCCCCCCCTGCGAAAACGTAGCGCACTGCAATCGGAAGCTTATTCTGAATAATTTGGCGGTATGCATAGTGTTCGAGCCTTCTTTCCTTCCTTCTACCTGATCTATAATATTGGGTTATATCCTGCAAGGTCTCAATCGGCGTTGGACTGTGCTCCTCCTCTGGGGCCCGGTTGGTGAGAGCGGGGGCAATGCATGGGCTGTGTCATTGCCCGGGAGATCGGAGTGGGCAGGGGTCCAGACGATTCTGACCGTGCGAGAGGGAGGGGTTTGCTCAGGAGGCTCAGTGCTGTTGAAGAAACTGCTCCAGCCGCGTAGCTTCTGCATACCGCTTGACAATCGGTGATTATCGTAATCGCGGTGGTTTCTGTTATGGCCAAGGCAATCGCCACTTCTTCCGAGCCGGTCTTGATTATGAGGCTGGTGAGTGGTTGATCCCTTGAGGTGACTACTGCAACCGCTGCTCCTCGGTAACGCCTGGTATGGGGCGGCATCAGTCTACACTGCTGTGGAGTCTTTAGAATACCGCTTGTCGAGGGCCGCTGCTCTGACTTTTCTTCTCCCCTCATGATGGTCTGGATGCATAATTTTTGGGAGGTTGGCGACGTATGCATTCTTTCTGATTTCTGCCATTTATATGTAGCCAACAGTAGTCGCCCCGCCGTGGACAAGCCTAATCGTAGTTTGTGGCTTGCGAGGTGGGCCTCGATACGTTTTTCGGCCGTGTTGTGAAGGCCGAGACTGAGCAGGCAGGCCGTGGAGGTACTCATGGGTAATCCCAAAGCTTGATTGTAGGCTTTTCGGATGACTATGTTTACTTTTTCGAGTTCTGCCTTGGATAGAACTGTGTAAGGGGTTTCGTACGTTATCCGGGAGATGACAAATGCTTGCACGAGTCGTATTGTGCCCTGCGCCTTCATGCCGCGCTGTCTGTTGGAGATTCAGCGAATCATGTGCATTACTTGTTCTTCTGAGTGCTTAAGGTGGTTCAGCAGAATAGTGGCCTTGTTATCCGCTTGGATTATTATCCCGATAATTTTGAGGTGTTTGCAGGGGTTTATAGTATGGCCGTCCAGTTTGATCTGAATGTCATTAGAGTTCTTTGCGGTGCCTTTTTTCCTGACTAGTATGACTCTGATTTTTGCGGGCGCAGGAAAGGCCGCTCCTCCTGGGACATATTGTTAACAATGTCGGCTGCCTGTCGAAGGCTGTGTTGAAGACCACCCAGTGAATCAGAGCCAGTCCAAATTTTTATGTCATCTGCGTAAAAAGCGTGTTTTATATCGGGAACCTCGTTGAGTCGTCTTGGAAGATCGAGTACTGCTAGGTGGAAAAGTAGGGGGGATAACACTGACCCCTGAGGGGGTCCCCCTGTCTCCGAGGTGGATAGGGGCTGAGGAGACGTCTCCAACTCTGAGCACTGCCACGCGGTTCGAGAGGAAGTCCGCGATGTAGTCGTAAGTTCGTTGTCCACACCCCGTTCCGGCTAGGCACTGTAGGACTGTAGTATGTGCCACGTTATCGAACGCCCCCTTGAGGTCCAGGGCGTGAATGGCTCTTGGGGTGTGGCGGGATGCTGGAACTAGGATGTCTTCCTTAAGCTGGATTAGCACGTCTTGTGTTCCAAAGTGCTTGCGGAATCCGTACAGTGTTTGGCATCTGACCTGCGTAGTCCAAGTGTTCTTAAAGCCTCACGAGTATGATGCGTTCTAAAATTTTGCCTACACACGAAGTTAGAGATATCGGCCTCAGGTTATCGATGGGAGGAGATTTGCCCGGTTTAGGGATCATCCGGACTTCCGCTGTTTTCCAGGCGACAGGGAGTTTGCGAGAGCGCCAACTCGAGTTAAAATGGTCTGTGAGGCTTTGCATGGCTACGTCGTCGAGCTTTGCAAGGAGTATAAGGTGATTTTATCTTGCCTAGGTGTGCAGGCTCGCTTGCTTTCGGCGATGGCTGCTCGGACCTCGTGTAGTTGGATGTCCCAGTCGAGCAAGGGATTGGGGGTCCCAGTGTATGGTAAAGATGGAGATCCTTTCCCGGCCTTGAGGTACTTGGTTGTAAGATCTCGAATGAGGTCTTCCGTCGTGCCTTGGTAAGAATGGAGTGTTTTAGTTAAGGTGCGGCTGCTTTCACCCTTGCTTTTCAGCGGGTCAATTAGGTATCGAAGCAACCGCCATGTCTTCCAGGTGGACAGTGTTCCCCTAAGACCGTCACACATTGTCAACCAGTTTCTTTGCATAGCGAAATTGGTATTCCGCCGCTTCCTTGTTAAGTTGTGCTATACGCATTTTGGGTTTTCTGTTGTGTCGCTGCCTTTTCCACCTACGCGTAAGGCTGTGTCGTGCTTCCCAAATATGTAACAGCTTGGAGTCGATGTACGGGATTCGGTAAGAAGTGGTTATAGTCTTTGGGGAGGTCTTCATGTCTTGAATGATTTCATCGGCCCGCCGGTCATAAGACAGGTCTAGCGATGGAATCTCGCGCTCGCTCCGGATTTTGCGGAATGTGTACCAATCAGTGATATGCGCCGAACCAATACGGACATTGTAGTCCATACCCTTAACCTGTACTTTGATAATGTTATGATCCGCCCCTAAAGATTCTGTTGTGTTGATCTAAGTGGCTTCCTGGACGTTGTGAGTGATTGACAGGTCAGGGCATGTGTCCCTTGTCACACTGTTCCCAGTCCTTGTGGGAGTATTGAGGTCGTTGATAATTGTAAGGCCTTGATCTTCTATGGTTTTTACAAGCTCCAAACCTCTTTTATTGCTGTAGCAATAGCCCCAATGATGATGAGCAGCGTTAAAGTCTCCTAGTATGAGGACTGGGGAAGTGCCAGCAATTTGAAGCGCGGCTTTGATTGTGTCTTCAATTCCAGACTGCTTTTTTATTGGCCTGCAGTACATGTTAAGTATGAACAGGCGAGGATAAACGGAACGAGGGATAAGGTCAGTAAGCGAGTGGGGACACTGTTTTTGAGGGAGAACGGTGCTGCATGGACGCGATGGATTTTCGAATTAAAGTTGCTGTAGATTTGCCTGTGGGATCTATATGTGATACATACCCCGGTAATTTTGCGGGGACATTAATTTCTTGAATTACGAGCACGTCCGGGGGTGGGTTCTAAATTGATAGGTATTGCTGGAGCGTCCCGGCCTGGTTTTTGAACCATCTACAGGGACGGGGACAAATCGCATCTAAGTTTGCAATTCGTCCCCGTCTCCTTGTCGTCGAATTTGTCTTAGCATACACAGCGCAACTGGAAATGGAGCAGTACCAACTAGCCATATTCTACGTCCTTTTTATATACATTTCAAACATTGTGCAACGTAAACACCATTATCTCTCAAGCTCGTTTATTTCAGCCAATAGGCCATTTGTGGTGTAATTACGTGTCAAGGTATAACTTAGACTATTTTTGCCGCGCAAAGTTATTCGGCGTCTGGAAGCTTCTTGAAAGTTGGAAAAACCACAGGATCGTGCTATTTGCGATGTGCATAAAACTAAAAATAGCCCGCCTCAGACTATGCAATGTGTGATTATTCAGATGGCTTGAAATGAAGTTTAATTTTAAATGAAGGTAAAATAAATGCATTTTAATGCATTTTAATTTAGTATATCCAAACGTCATCGTTAGCTTATAGCTTGTGCAACTGAACGCTAACGTAAATATGAAGCTAATCATATACTATACAAAATTCTGTGCCTTTTATGAGAGATAAAACACATGGTGTCTATTCTTACTATATATTGCGGTTATGTGTGTACTGTTGCTCATTCATATTCAGTGTTTTGTGCATGTACGAGCAATGCGGCAACATATTTGATGCATTATTCATCTGCACTGTGCATGATGTACATTTCGTCGCTCTATTTTTTCGTGCTGTACCCCATTCTTGCAACGGCCTCCAGCGTAACAGTCTGTCTAAATAAAAACAACATTATGATGAAAAAGTCAGAGTAATCGGTGAAAATGTGTATTGATTCATCGTTTTATTCGAAAAAAATTGTGTACAAAGTGCATGCGCTCGTAATGGGATAGCAGTGTTCGACAATGTTGACAACGCTCTTCAGTGTTGAGAATACAAGAGAATACTCTTGAGAATATAAATTAAGTTTTTATAATGACGAGAACCCTCCCTGTATATGAGTGGTATTCAGCGCTACTACCTGGTGCTCTTGGACAGCGCTTTTAAGTAGCCTTCTCTCTCTACACGGGGCTTCGGCATCGCATTTAGGCGTTGCAGACGGGGACGGATACATGAGCAGGGCCGGTAAGGATACCGCTAAGAGGCATGCCCGTACAGCAGATTTAAAGTCTTTTTGTTCGAAAACAACTCCCAACACGTTTATTTTTCGTCCTATCCGGACTACACATTGTGCGTGTGCAGTTTCTGTGTGGAAACAGTTTTTTAAGCGTGACTACTGTTTTATCATGTCGGTAAAATTGACGTCGGTATGATGTCTCACATTATGTCAATATTATGTCAAAAAAGGAAATTAACTCCAATGAGCATTCTCTCACTTTTGCGCAAATTTACACATGGTGAACGTAGAAATCGAAAGGTGGATTGCTAACAAGACATCATCAGAAATATTCATCGGCTTACGAAGCTTTTTTCCTAATGACAGGAGCAGGAGGTGGTGACAGCGCATTTTTGCATGCTGCAAGTCTGAGGGTGGCGCTTTCATTGAATCTATGAATTAGATAAGAGCTTTGATAATGGACTTTGTAAGTGTGTTTGAATTCAATTATGCCAATACTTTCCTGAATATTACGTGAACTTTGCTTTTAAAAGAATGTCGTCAAAGAGAAAGTGTGTTTCATAGAGAAAAAAGACATTTAGCCTCTTTATGTTACGTGTGTGTCAGATCTGTGTGAATGCCACTTATAGCTTTTTCTTGAACGTAGCACTTCGTTTAAAGTTCGGGTGTTCCTGCTACGGCAAAAAAGGGTGTGAAAACCTGCTGCGAAAAGGCGTGATAACGTATCTTTCTTTTACTCCGGCGCCGTGACCAATAGTTCGCTCTGCTGCCTACTCATGCATTGTGCTTTTCTGTGAAAGTGAGAACGCGTGTTTCGGACGGGAGGAGGATTGAAGGCGTTTCTCTCTGTCCGTGTATTGGTTTGCTTACTACCACTTTCTTTTAAAGACGATAGTCTTTCTTGGGCTACTTAAACCCAGAAACTTTGGTCTGTCTGTCTGTCTGCCTGTGACCCAATTCAGCAACCCGGCCAAAGTAAAACAAGGCCTGCGCAATAGTCTTATATAGTCACAGCTAAATCTGCCCGTGTAAGTCCAGTGTAATGTTTATACTTGTCAACATTGTTGAACAAGAACAGATATTACGCAAATATAAGACAACATATTAATGCAGAAGTGATATTTGCAGTGTTCTTTTATAAAAAAAATCATAGATGCTTGATTTTTACGAAATGAAATACTACATCCACTGCAGAAAGAAAATTCACTCCGCCGTCGCCTCCTGTCGCCCGCGCCACAATAGCTTCTGGAGGCATTTTAACAAATCAAGCGGCAACAGTTACGAAAGGTTCCACTAGATAGGCTCCAGGTTCTGCTTGAAACGCACGTGGACTAGGGAAACGCGGTACTATAAGCATTGTAGGGCGCCTCCCTCAATTCACGCGCGTCTCCGCCGTACGGCAGCGCTGCCATCGAGGCAACCGCCCTGGAGGAGTGGAACGCGGTAAATTTAAATCGACATTGAGCAAAACTTTAGCGAGTTTACCTTGAGAGGAGCGCGACGGAAGAGGAACAGCATGAGAGGTGTGCGGGAAAGCGAAAGGAGGCAATTACTTGGCAAATGTCGGCAAAGACTATCGTCTTTTGTAGACATTTGCAACGAAAGGAGCAGATACGCGGCCAATTTTTTCTAACACCAGATATTCTGTTGATTTCCTTTTTTCCTGCGCTGCGCGTTTCCTTCGATCGACCAAAAACGAGGCGTCTGAAAAGACATCGTTCCGCCATCGGAAATCGATAAGTCGTTGGAACCTGAAAACGCACCCTCTAGTTCTCTGCCCGTGTCTTCGTCGCTGTCGCAGCTTCGAGGAGCAAACGGTAAATTTGAACTTCGCTGGGGCGCGCAAGTGTCTGCGAAACAATGAGCATGGGACGCGTTTTACTGCAGGTAACTGGGGCTCTGAGCAATACAACTCAATATGAGTTCGTATGCCGCATGTTTTAATAAATAATGCAAGAAAATTTTACTTGAGCCGATGTCGCATGGCGCGTGAGGTGCTCCTGAATAGCTTTCCTCCGATGGATGCCGCGTACACACGTACTTCTATCACATTTCCCAATTGAGGACTACTTCACAGGAGCCCCCAGCGACTTACCCACAAAAGGCGGTGTCAATATAATTTCATTTATATTTGTTTGTGTGGATTCAACGCTTCTCCTGTCTTCTCTTCCTTGTGTGTCGCCATCTTTGTGCGCTGTTAACCCCTTCATGTTGCCCCACCAACTAGCGTGCACCAAGCCATCCTCGTGGATGACTTCTCGCGCTATAGCACAATACGCACACCCACTGGAGCTCGCACAGCTAGCTACATTTTAGATACTTGCAGTGCTTGTTATCAATGCAAGCTCTTGACTGCCGTGCTATTCCATTCAACAACAAATTCTAATATGGTTATTGGATTGCACGGTTACAATTTCGGAATACTTGAAAATGCACACGCATATTATCAGTAACTTCCTATCGCACCGCTGATATAGCACTGTTTAGGTGTAGATCTAGAGTCCTGTCTGCTCGGGGGCTATTTATTTGCTCTAAGCTAGTTTCGTATGATGTAAACTGAAAGGTCAACATTAAAACGGGAACACATTTCAGCAAATAAAAAATGTTAGGTAAAATGTAATTCAGAAACGTAATGATCTGCGCGAAAAGAGAGAATTTTTTAGGTGAGTGTTTTATTATGGGCGCACTGTTTTAAATGTCATCATCATCATCGTAAATATCATCATCATCTACGCCACCACCACACCGACCACCATCATCATCGTATTTTTTTTCTGACGCAAGGAAAGGCTTTATCAATACAGTTCAACAAACATACCATTTAACATAACATAACATATCATGCCTGTAGTATCATTAAATAAATAAGTATTCTAAATCCTCTAAAACAGGGCTGGCCATTTATACCTTGAGGATACAAAAACCTATACTACCATCCGATCTAGGAGTCGCTGTTCTGCGGCAAGTTCTTTTCCCACAATTTGTGCGGGTTTAGAAATGTGCGTGCGCCCGACCTTACTTCGTTTTTATGCCTTCAAAAAAAAAAGAACTTTGTTGTCCATCCCTTGTTACCATGTATTTGGTTCTCGCAACAGCCGGCACCACCAAGCATGATCAAATATGAAGCATGCTCGAGCCTTGTGCCGGATTGCCGCATAACAACTGCAACACTGACGAAAGTGAAACAGGGAACACGGATACAATTTGCCCGAATGCACTGCGGGGTGATAAGAAAAGCGAATTAAGGAAGCTGCGTTGGCGGCGCCGACGCCAGTAACGTGCAGCGCTAGCGCGCCCTGAGCTCCTCACTCGCTTGCACACGCCATTGATTCCGCCGCATTCGAGGAGCGAAATCGCGCGAACAATTCGCCCTCCCTCTTCCATTTCATCCCTGCCTTTCCGACCTCTTCACGCTACGATGAAAACGGAGACAAGAGCGGATAGTCGGAGAGTTATTCCTCCTCGTCTTCATCACTCACATCTTCCTTATTCACCTCCTCTTTTATCCCGGCCGCCTTCGGCAGCAGGCGCCAGCGTCTTCCTCCTAAGGGTCGCCCACTTCCTCTCGCGTGCGCCAACTGACTGATCGGGCGCGCATTGCATACGGAATTGAGGTGGCAGACAATATCGACCCCTCAATGACAATTCCTCGCTAATTCCCTTGCCTTCTTTGCCGTTGTAGCTATTTTGTCTCTCAACTATCGTTATGAACTTCGTTCTTTTATTGAACTTTCCTACGCGCCGCTCCAATTTTCCCAGTGTTTATCCTTTTCCCTCGTCGCACGTAACTGAGTTCTGGCTGTGGCCTCGTGCTGATATGTAGCCTTGTACTTTCTCTCCGCTTGCTACGCGAGCATGTTTTTATCGGTGATCTGATTATGAAGCAGTGTAGCTTCGACCCCAACTTCCGTGCTTTTCTTTCCTGCCTTTGTTCCCATAATAATGTCTTCACATTTTTTCGGCAGGGGCCTATTCGTTTAGAGCCTTCTAATACGGGATGATCGCGAAGTAGTGCTTGGGAAGAATAAAAACAGAAGCTGGCTGCATAAAAAACAGCCTCCAGCGCCTGCTTGATGATCCTATTCTAGGGCTACGTCACGGACGCCATGAAGCCGGCGATTATCTGCGTCATTGAACCCACGACACACGCCTCCGCTTCCCCGCCGTGGTCGGGCGAATTGGTGCCAAAAGGAGCTTATGACTTCCTGAACGCAGAACAAGAGCCGGGCGCAGTTCTACTGGCTGCAGCAAAGGAAAAGCCTTACCAGTGCTAGCACAACGACGCATGAACGGCCCAAGTGCTTCCTCGGAGTGACTAGCAAGATCCTCAGCCGTCGTTCAGACTACTTGTATTATATCCCAACCATGCTATTCATACTCACCTTGGAGGGTTTATGTGTTCAAGAAAATTCGTTACCTGGGTTGTACACCCTCTTTATTTTGTGCACGTAGTGCTCGAGTGAGCAATTTGCGCCTGTGCGTACTGACATCCGCTTTTCCCATTTGAGGACCCCTAAAAAACAGAAAAGCGCTAATGCAAGAATGAGGAAACGTTTCTAATGCACTGTACTTCATGCCCTTGCTGCCACAAATAATTTGTTCTGAATGCATGAAAAGTGGCTCCAAAAGGCAGATAGGCGCATTAAAGTTTGTACGGAGAGAAAAGTTTTCCCCTGTATTCAGAATTCCGCACAATGGCACAAAACAAAGAAAGCGTTCAAAACAAGACAATTTTTTGGCATACTCTATTTCCAAAGTTTTAGATTTAAACGAAGCATTTACGAGGGTTTCCCTGCGTGGGTATGTGTAATCTTCGTGCGTGAGTATTCTAGTGCGTACAGGCCACTACAGTTACTCAGTAATTTGGAACAAGGGAGTTTCTTCTAGCAAATTTACTTCAACCATTTTGTCTAAACAATATTGCATGCAAGAGGAGTTTTTGGTTTGAACTCAGAGAGAGCAAGATAAATTGATGAGTATCCTAATACTAGTATTAATAACCTCTCAAACGCCATTGTGGACAGAGGTACCCGGGAATGATTCCATCTTACAACCAGCTCGTTGAAAGTGTTTTCGCACTCTACGCAAAAACACTCGACGTAGAGTATACACTCTACACTCTACACTCTACACTCTACACTTTACACTCTACGTAGGGTGTAACAACACTCTAGGCAAACTTCACAGCGGCATCCTCAAACAACGTTCGGTAGCTACACGGCGTCTGATGCCGAAACCCACAGCGCAGACATGTTCATAGGGCAGCTGAAGCAGTCGTTCTATCCACCTCGCGGCATTAATAGCGCAAAAGCCGACACAAAGAGCGGAGAAACACAGGACGAGCGATTCGTATTTTGTGGCGTTTAAATATCGTCACGAGAAAAACTATATGGCAAAGCTTGCACCCAATCGCGGAAGGCTGAACCACAGCAAAGCTCAGGATTTCTGTCTGCGTGAGCACTGAAGGAGACATCACCACGCATTTGTGCGAGTTTGAAATAGTTTATTTACATGTTCTGTCGTAGCTTTGCACTGCACCAGTAGTAGACATCGCCATATGCATTGATATCGTCGTGTTCCTAGTGCACAACTTACATGCATGGTAGGGCTTGACGACAGCTGGCACGCAGCGGCAGCGCGCACGTGCATACGCATGCGCCGCGTTCCTGGAGTCGCGTAGAGATTGCGTAGAGCACGGGTTGCACCAGCTATGGTGTTGTTGGTTGCTAGGTAACGCCAGGCGCTTCTCACGGTATTGGGCAGGTTTTTTTTGTAAAGCTACTGCGCGTTCATGGACGCATGAGGGTCGCCGCGAGGCACGCGCTCACGAGCGTTTGGCATATTCTTAGTATGTTTAAGGCGTCACGCGTTACGCGCCAAACATACGGCAGCTACAACAGCTCACTGGTTAGTACAAGAGCTAATTGTGGCGCTGTCCTATGCTCATTTATCCCCGATGACGACGAAGGTGGGGGCGGCACGCAGCCTGGATGGGGCTGTCATGGCCACTTGTAAATATGTACCTAGCGGCCCAAATTTCCATTTCGTTGAGGGCTATAGCCAATACAAGGAGCGTCCATCAGTTGGCCAGCTGACGTCATGAGCTGCGCAGGCTAGCCTGTTATGTGGTTTTCGGCCGAACTCGCAAGTTGGTATTCTCGTTTTTTTTAGTATATGGGTTGGGTCATTAGGAAAGGACTGCGCAACGAGGAGCCGCCTACCGTCAATGGGAGCGTGCCCGCTCGCGCGAACGGAAACAAAGTCTTCCTAGCAATCTGCGGCTGTTGTTACTCTGACGAACCCGCGGTTCCGTGTTGATGCGCTGGAGTAGGAGCTTGAAGCGGCTAGGGCGCCGGGATCTCCGCCTTCAATATGTCGCAACCACCGATGCCATTAATCAATTGAACTAACGCCTTTGCGGAAATGTGTTTGGTTGTAAGGGCTCCATGTGTGTCGTTTGCGTTGCGGTTGACCCCACATTGCCTTGAAATTTGTTCCCGAATGCGCCATTTCAAAAAACGTTACATACAATCACCCCAAGGATATAGGACCCACTGCGACACCCATTCACGTGCAGCTACGGGATCACAATGATTTTCAAAGCGCAATATTTCATGGGGTTAGCTCTATTGTTGAAACTTTAAAACAAGGAAAAGAAGATCGTCGACAAGTGGTGTGTGTCCGTCTGTGTGTATCCGCCTGGGTGGCCCGTTGGGCGCAAAAGCGGAATCCGCGGCGTCCGGCGTCTGCGTCCCTCCTCCTCAATTTTGGGAGGAGCTCGGGACTCGACATTGTTACTCCGCCTGTGCGTTACTTTAAAACGTAAGAAAGACCAGGATAAAAACCCAGGCGACATATGCCTCTCGAGATAAGGGCAGTCAGTCAAGACGGAGTCAAGCAGCAAGTGATAGAAAAATAAAGCAGTTACACTCAACGTAAAAGCTGTTACGTGCGGAGCAGTAATTCACTAAATGGGCTGCGGCACCCTCTGTTGACTAGTTTCATTTTAAAGGTTGAAAAAACTGCGCACAAAGGATCAGACAATAAGGAAGGGACAGGACGTCCTGTCCCGTCCTGTCCCGTCCTGTCCCTTCCTTATTGTCTGATCCCTTATGCGCAATTTTTTCCACCCTTAAAATGATTTACCAACTAGCCCAGCAACACGCTGTACTGACTAGTCTCAGTATCAGCCTGGCGTTAATACCGAAAGTAGTCAAGGGAGGGCGCCGAAGCCCCTTAGAAGGCCTATATAGACACTGGATTGCGTTTTCATTAATTTGGTGCAACTAAGGCGTAAAGCCATGATTTGTCTTTATGTTATATTACTATGTACTCGTTTACGGCGTAGCAACGGCAGCCTCTGGGGCAGCGGCGCAGCGCAAAGATCACCCCCAACTTTTTGCATATGAATAGCGTGTGCCTGTGCGGCTCAAAGGTATAGACGTCGGCTCGTAAAAAGCGAACCACGTTCGAACCCGACAAGGGGACGCGGTCATCTTTTCGAGGCCTTTGTTTGGCTTGGGGACGGCGCAAGACTGCGGTGGCTAGATACTGTGACTCCGGACGAGCTGCGATGACAAGGCGCCTCAATTGAGTGCTCACCGCTTAAAGGGCAACCAGAAAGGGAGAATAAAGTATGATGGAATATGTGGCACCGACGGGGTTGCGGTCGCTCAACCCAAGAGGAGGGGAGGAGTGATGTCAGAAGTAGGATGGCTGCTTCTTTTTGCAGGTCTAGATGATGTATGTGCCTCAATGTGGCAAAATCGAAAGGAAGCGCGCCTTTAATTGCGATATGTTCCTCAGCGCGTTAACACTCAGCGGTGTGGTTAGGGCTCTGTACCAGGCTCTGTACCAGGAACACGCTCTGTACGCATTCCTCTCACTGGTTACAGGGCGCAGAGCTTGCCAGTACTTGGGGGTGAACCACAAGCTCTTATCTACACCCCAACCTGTTTCGCAGAAAATTTGTGAACATACCTAATCACAGCGCGAAGGACGGGACAGATAGAAGACTAACCACTGGACAGGCACTGATTCGCGCTGTGATTAAGTATGAACACGTACCAACTCGCCCAACTTGCAACTGTCCTAAAATTTGTGAAGCGTGCAGCGTGAAAGCGACCTCGTGAAGCCTTATTTTTGAAGCTGCTTTCGTGAATCGATCGTCCCGTATTTTTCAGGTCATACATCGCTAGGGCAAGGGTTGATGCGCAGCACAGGCAGGGGGCGATGCGGGCATGAGAGGGCCCGACTTTTTAACGTCGCCAATCAGTATCCCCAGCACGATGTACTATGAGGATGAAGTTGCTTGACATGTCATAAGGCATAACTTGGAGTTTGACCGATGTAAAGCTCAACGTAGCACATTATTTCTTTCATTTTTCAAATAATGCGCAATTATTAGTTTGCTCCACCCCTTTACCAGATATCTGGAAAAAAATGTCGCCCAGGGCCCTCAAAGAAAAGTGCTTGGCTGAGAATCCGTACCGCCGAAGAAACGGTGATACAGTTTGGGGACAGGAAAAAACCTTCCCGTCACAGCTTTTATCAACACATGAGCGCAGTATTTTTCCCGCCAGCGATTACTTGCGTATGAAGCGTGACATTTACCTTCTTCATTACAGCCTACGAGATAAACGTTAGCTCCTAGCCCGGTAAGCCTATGACTTAGCCAGGTACACATATGTCTCGGCGGACGCGGCATTATGGGACCGGATCCGGCCCGGCACTGTACCGACCACGACAGACGACTAATTTAGCAGTGCGGAGTGGCAGCTCCGGGATGCCCTATAAAGAGCTCAGGGTGTCCGAAAAGGACCAGACAGACCAATCCTGTGGGCTGCAAACGAGACAGCTTCCCCGCCGAGATTGCCCGGGTCGCTAAGCCCCATTAACTCGGGAAGCCAGAGGTCCATTTGGGTCGAGGGCGTTGCGAAAACCTAGGTGATGTGAGTGCAAGCGCCGCGGATTAACCCGACAAGGTGCAAATTTCGCTGAGGCTCTTTATGAGAGTGCCTCCCTTAGTGGGTTCTGACTTGTTTAAAATCGTTTTGCAACTTCGTGTGCGTCGTATCGGCATTCTTATGCCTGGTATGGTCATGAACGCATTTTATGGTAAAAATACTGTAAGGAGGTTGAAACCGACGACAGTGAATTGGCCAAATTCTGGAGCGGGTCATGCATCCGCTCCTGAAGTCTAATTCTCGATAACGGTACATATTTGTTAGCGGCTAAGCATGCGCGACTGTTAAGTTCGCGTTGAACAAGAAAATAATTATGCGGAAAGCTTTATTTTAGGTGATCGAGCAAAAAGCGCTGAAAGTTTTACCTGGAAGTATTTTAATGTGTAGTATTCTCTGCCCAGTAGCCTCCCCCCCCCCCCCAGCCAAGACCCTGCAACGCCCTGCATTATCACAATAATGCAGATTTCGCGGAAGTTCAACCTTTAATCGTTGTAATTTCGTAAATGGAGATAATTAGTCGAACAGTATTTTGAACAACAAAAAATAGGAGAAATACAATAAAATAGCGAAAAAGGAGAACCATGCAGCGCAACTAAATTTACACAAAAACGCAGATTTGGCGGAAGCAACTCCAATAATTGATAATAGCATAAATGGAGATGATGGTGATGATATTTGTTTGTTAGCTGGCGCAATGGCAACAAAGGCCAAGGAGCGCCAACGCAATGGTTGGTTCTTTTCCGGTGTAGTGTTTTAAGTGAAATAGAAATCTGCTAGGATAGAGTGGGGTGTATAGAGCCCTTAGTTTAAAACAAAAACTTTGCAGCTAGCCAATTGATTACGAAGTTATAGTAAAGAATGAATGTTCACTCAAACCTACCCTCTAAGAGGGGCTGTGTTATCATGTGGGGTATGAGATGCCTTTTAAAAATCCAATGTCTCCAAGATAAGCAAAGAGACGTTTTCTTGGAATGAAGGGTTGATCACATAAAAAATCCCGCCATCTCCACGAAGTGAATAATGAATGAGAGGGGCGAAGCTAAAATGCTTATCGGTAAAACCGTGAAACATTCGCCCACACATCATATAAAGACTCGACACGTCAAGCTTTCCACCTCTCCGTTGACAAGCCCGTCGACGACGTCGATGTGTGTGGTGATTATGTAGGGCTTGTTTGGGACGATGAGAATCTCCATGGGTAAGTTGGCGAATTCGGTGTGTGATATTTTAGCCACCTTGGCCGGCGCCTTCTGCAGAGCGTCTTGTGTCGCGTACCCCCGGTACGTGTCTTCAGCTCACAGGCGACGAACGACAACCTCTTCTTCTTCCTCTCCTCCTTGTTGGGTAGCAACGAACGCGTTGAACGTTTTGACCTCTTCGGCCAATCTTTGGTTGGCCCATCCTTAGGGGGATCCTGCAACAATCATCATCATTCCGCCATGTATGGTAGCAACGAGGGACGGGACAGGGCCCGAGCAAGAGTCTTGAGCTCGCAGGTGACGAACGACAACCTCTCCTCCTTGTTGGGTAGCAACGAACGCGTTGAACGTTATGACCTCTTCGGCCAATCTTTGGTTGGCCAATCCCTATGGGGATTCTGCCCCAATCATCATCAATCTGATGTGTACAATGTGCCGTGTACGGCCGGGACAGGGCCCGAGCAACAGGAGCTTCGCCCATAAAACAATGACGGATGAAGTGGAATCATGTCAGTGTACAGTTTTCGGAAATCCTTCTTTCTCCCGCTGTGGAAGTGCGGAAATTCACTGAGAGCATGCATTACTGACAGACGATGTCCACATCTGTTGCATCGTGGCGGTGGAGCTCCATTTAGAAGATAGGAATGAGTGGCATATGTATGGCCTATACGTATTCTGCAAATGTACACTTCTGTTGTTCGGTTACGTTTTCCTCTGTAGTAGCTGCCATAATGGGGTTTTGTAGTGTGGAGTATGTTTTCCGTCTATGCGTCCGAGTATTGCTGCCAGAGTTTTTGTAGTGTCTCACGAGTGAACAGTTTTGATGTCAAGATAGGACAGCTGAGGAACATCGATTTCACAGCGGAGTGCGGCGGCTGTGACGCTCTGGTCAGCGAGTTCATTGCCAGGAATTCCACAGTGTCCAGGCACCTAGCACACTATTGTGGTTTGTTTTAAAGCATACGCTGACATGATTTCTTTAATGACCTTGTTCAATGTCGCATTTCTACTTTTTTTGCCTCAGTGTAATGCTGTTACAACGTTTAAGGAGTCTGTAAATATAATGCATTGTTGTGTATTTATTTGTGTTATGTGTTCCACGGTTATTAAAAGAGCATGTGCCTCTGCCATCAATATACTTGTCTTCTTGTTTAGCGTTCTTGTGCTAGAAAAGTGGCGACCATGTGCCGCACAGGACACAGCAGTAGCAGACTTTGAGGCATCAGTATAAAAAGCAGTGTATGGGTACTTGTATTGGAAGTGTAGAAAGTGTTGTAGAATGAGTTCCTTGGGTGCATGACTTTTGCAAATTTCCTTGTAAGATATGTAACAGGTGACAGGGGGCAGATTCCAAGGTGCAATAAACTCGGTGATGTTTGTTTTGTATGTGTCGGCCAGCGTGACAGCAAGGTGCTCTGCCTTTGTTCTCACTCGAAAAGAAAATGGCAGAGATAGTGACCGACGGCTAAAAATCAACGTTTCAGGTGATGTCTTTTGAATAATTGCATTGAACGGATGATTCCTTATCGACGTCACCCTCACGCAGTACAAAAGCGCCATGTATGTGCCTTGGTGCTCTAAGCATCACTGGTCGGTTTCAACATAAAGGCTTTCTATACGGCTTGTCCGGAAAGCCCCAGACGCAAGGTGGAGCCCTAAATGCAACACTGGGTCGAGTATTTTAAAGCTGTTTTTGAAGCAGAACCACAAACCACACTGCCGTAGTGTAATCGCGATCACACTACCTATTGAAAAGACGGAGCAGGAATGTCTTATCTCTACCATTGGATTGGTTGGATAGTGTTTTAATAACATTCAGAGTTTTAGTATATTTAATTTTGAGTTGTTTAATGTGGCCGATAAATGTGAGGCTTTCGACCAGCAGAATACCCAGAAACTTGTGTTCATTTGTGACGGAGATCACTACATTATTAATTCGAACTTCAGGGTAAGGCGGACTCCACGCTGCCTATAAAGCAAAACACATGGGCTCTCTTCAGGGTGAATCTTGGAAACATTTTTATCGGCCCACTTTTCCCATATTTCAAGTTTATTATCATCCAACTGTAACTGCCGCTCGCAGATTGAGTCATTACAAAACTTATAGCCGATTTCAATATCATCAACGTAAATTGAGTAGAAAATTGCTGGTGGCAGTGCCTTTTGGAGTGAGTTTATTTTGACAATGAACAGTGTACAACTCAGTACTCCACCCTGCGCGACCCCGTTTCCTTGAATGTGTGTTCTAGAAAGTGATGCTCCGACCTGACGTGAAAAGTTCGCTCAGACAGGTAGCTTTCTATAGTGTTGAGCATGTTTCGAGATACACCGTAAGCTTTGAGGGGACGCAGAATGCCATAGCGTCATGCAGTATCGTACACCTTCTCCAAGTCGAAGAAAATAGACATACAGTGCTGCCTGTGCACAAAAGCATCTTTAACGTACGATACTAAGGCCACAAGCGCGTCGGTCGTGGGTCTTCCTTAATAAAAACTTGCCTGGCAGCTGACTATAATGCCATGGTATTCTAAAACGTGCTTTCTATTGACCATCTTCTCGAACAGTTTAGTTAAACAACTGGTAAGTGCCATTGACCGATAGCCAGAAGGAGACGAGGCATCTTTTTCTTGTTTTTGAAACGGTACCACAATTACTTCATTCCAAGGCCGTGGAAAATGTCCCGCACTATATATCTTGTTAAACAAATGAAGGAGTATTTCGAGGGTGAGTGGGTGGAGCTGCTGTTGAATAATTGTGTATATGATCTGGTTTGCACCTGTTGCTGATGTATTACAAGTTTCCAAAGCAACCTGAAGCTCGTGGATGGAGAATGGACAGTTGTAAGAGTCTTATGACAATTTCTTGATGTCCCTAATAGATTTTGCGCTCTCCAGACGTTTTGTACCTCATAAATCTGTCGGTGTAGTGTGAAGAGCTTGATATAAGTTCGAATTGTTTGGTCAGTCTGTCTGCCTGGTCTTCCAATTTGTTACCCAGTGGTGCTCACAAGGGGTAAGGTTGTTTTGTGCCCTTTGAAGAACTTTCTTATTCGGTTTCACACCTTGCTTGTGTTAGTGTAAGGGTTAAACGAACCCACAAAAGTTCTCCAGCTGTTGGTTTTGGCTTCTCGGCGAATACGCCTTCCAAGTGCCTTGGCACGCTTGAAACAAATAAGATTCTGTGTCGCTGAGTACCTTCGAATGTTGCCGCTGGCCTTGTTTGGGGCTTTGCGTGCGTTTCGACACACTTCATTTCACCAGTGACTTCTGGTATTTTGTGGAGCACGGGCAGTTCGAGATATTGAACTCTTGGCAGCATCGAGAATGTGGGCGGTAACAATGCTACAAGCTTAATCGATCTGTAAGTGTTTATCAATGTGTAGGAGAGTTATGACTTTTGCTTAAAAGCCACCCAGTCTGCACGGGTTTCTTTAAACCTTTCATTGGATATAGAACTGTCAGAGTTATCTAAGCACTTAAGAGTGACATGGAAGTGGTCCCTTCCATGAGGGTTGCAGTCCATATTCGACTCGAACGAATGGAAGAGAACGGACGAACCAATTGCTAAATCAATGTGTGAGTAGGTGTTGTGGGTTGGGCTGTACTATGTTGGTTTCTTTTGATTAAATAGACAGGCACCAGATGACAGTAAGAATCTTTCAATTAAACGGAGATCACTACGTTATAAATGCGAACTTCAGGGTCACGGCGTACTCCGCGATGCCTATAAACCAAAACTCATGTGCTCTCTTCAGGATGAATCTTGGAACTATTTTTATTGGCCCACTTTTCAAGTTTAGTAGCATCCAATTGTAACTGCCGCTCGCAGATTGGGGGATTACAATACTTATAGGTGATTTCAATACAATCAACGTAGATTCAGTAGAAAATTGCGGTGGCAGTGCCTTTTGGAGTGAGTTCATTTTGAAATGAAAAGTGTACAACTCAGTACTCCACCCTGCGTCACCCCGTTTCCTTGAATGTGCGTTCTAGAAAGTGATGCTCCGACCTGACGTGAAAAGTTCGCTCAAACAGGTAGCTTTCTATAGTGTGGAGCATGTTTCAAAATACACCGTAAGCTTTGAGGTGACGCAGAATGCCATAGCGTCATGCAGTATCGTACACCTTTTCCAAGTCGAAGACAATAGACATACAGTGCTGTCTGTGGACAAAAGCATCTTTAACGTACGATACTAGGGCCACAAGTTGGTCGGTCGTGGGTCATCCTGAACGGAAATTTGCTTGGCAGCTGCCTATGATACCATGGTATTCTAAAAAGTACATGAGCTCTCTATTTACCATCTTCTCGAACAGTTTAGGTAAACAACCGGTAAGTGCCATTGGCCGATAGCTAGAAGGAAAAGAAGCACCTTTTCCTTGTTTTACAAACGGTACCACAATTGCCTCTTTCCAAACCCGTGAAAATGTCCTGCACTCCGTATCTTACAGTGGTCTGAAAGTCAACTATGCTTGTTTTATTAGAAGGTTAGCAGACTGTTCTTTAGTTCTGACCTTAATAAGCATGTCACCAGATGCAAGTTTCTTTGCGTCATAGTTTTTTTCCAACCACCCCTTCAATGAACTTGGCGATTAGGAACGCAGATTTTGAAGTTATAGGGTTGGCTTTGTTAACAGTCTGCATGATTAGGAAGCGAAGAAAGTTGTCAGGGTTGTTGAAAACAAGGTTGGGTAGGGGTTTAAAGATTGCTGCTGTGCGGGCCCTTTTCGGGGCCCGATCATTTGAAAGAGGGGTTTAGATAACACCATGCGCCATAGTATATATAAAGCAGAGAACGAGGGTACTTTCTTGTTTGACTTTACCCTGATGGTCGAAGAGGTCCCGGAGCTCCCTTCCTGGTAGACAAACAGGGAGCGCCTCCGCCGGAGCATGACCACGGCTCCGACGGCCACCGTTTGTGGTTTCTACCCTTCAACTGACAACTCATTACCACGGTTGGTTACAGCGTGAGTGTGGGGTTCGGGGTCCCCGAGGTCGCCAATAGCGTCACCAAGACTTCTCAAGGTGCCCCACGAGGGGCGTAAATGGAGATAATTGGTCAAACCCAGTTTAATAAACCCAAAACATTTGGCTTTAAAGAAGTGTCAGTAGACAGGCGGAATAAGCATGCTACGAATTTGTCGACAATTCACTGAATTTCTGCAGATTTTGTTTTTATTGTACACAGAATTTTACAGGCCTGGATGCATTACTTGCAATCTTAGGTTTGTCTGTTCAATTCGGACAATCCTTAGGCGTTATTCCAACTGGAGTTTAACAGCACTGCAGAGAACTATTGTGTGCTAGTAGGCCCCTTAAAGCATGTTATCACCATGTGCTGTGAATACGCAACTTTCTTACCGATAACCGATCTCATCAAAGTATTTGTGCTTCCAATGAACCGGGCCAACGCGAAAGTTTGACTTTTAGTAAGACGTTTGCAACACTCTGGACCTCTGGAGAACATTATTTGGACCAATGCCAAAGGCGATAAATGACAATCTACCAACTGTTAGTCAAAAACAATACAAAACTGACTTATGACAACGTAAACATTAAGGTGGTAGGCAACCTTCAAAAGTCATTTTTTTCGCGAGATCAATTTTCAGTTTTTTTTGCACGCCCAAACATTCACATATATGTTGCAACAAAAAGTATCCTCCTATCGTCATTAGTTTGCGAGTTACAGCAAGTGTTCTATACCCTATGCTCCTATAGCGAACCCGAAACCACATTTCCAACTGTGGTTTCGGTTTCGAAAAATCGCTTTCGAAAGTAAGTGTTTCGTCTATATTAATGCTATTCAAAATACTTTATGCATTTTATTGTGACTGTTATATAAGAGGATGTCATTAAATACAACTTTGTGTTTAAAAGTTTCCGTAAATCTCTAAAAACAGCCACAAGGGGAACCCAAGATGCTCGTCGGAATTTGTATTTTTGTTGTTTGCCTTGGTCAGGCCGTCAGGGTACGTCAGGCTTCGTTCTGCATTTGTTCCACGTGTGAACGCTACTAGGGCTGTATCCTTAGGCCACCTGGACCATATTACGACCAGCATAGGTAAGTGCAGAGCACAGAAGACGAGCAAGCGCACGTTTGCTTTAAATCGCTACACGACGACGAGGCTGCCTACTGACACAGACGCGGGTATTTCGGCGACCGCGAAGGAGCTTGGGGACATAACCAAGGCGTACAAGGCTCCGCTAGAGAATTCTACGCTCCAAGGGAACAGGATAATGGACATTGGTATTCTTTCTTCAGTGTTTTCATCGCTGGCATGTTCCGAATGCATAAACACAACACTGAAGCTCGAGGAACGCTCTCACCAAGGGATATGCTCGGCTTGTGCGGTCGTGTGTACCGACTGTGGGTTCGAGCGCCCATTTCATACGTCGAGAAAGGTGGGTAGTGCCAATGAGAACAATGTACGTCTGGTTTTACGCGATGCGCCAGTTAGGAAAAGGGCACGCTGGTGCGAAAACTTTTTCCAAAGTGATGAACATGCCTGCTCCTCCACGTCACTCCGCCTACGACAAATTGACATCTCGGCTTTCTGCAGCGGCAGGAGAAGTGGCGTCGAAGTCGATGACTGATGCTGCTGTGGAAGTTCGTCGTGTTGTGGGGAGTGCCGAGTGTGGTGTTTCAGGTGATGGCACATGGTAGAAGCGTGGTCATTCATCTTTGAACGGTTGTGTGTCTGTGATTTCTGTTGACACGGGAAAGGTTATTGATGTTGAGGCCCTTTCTAGCTCGTGTAAGTCTTGTAAAACCAAAAGCAAGTTGAGGCAAGATAGTGCTTCGTACCAGGAATGGAAGGCAAACCACACTTCCTGTTAAGCAAACCATGAAGGAAGTGCTGGCAGTATGGAGACGGTTGGCCTATACCGAATATTTGAAAGGTCGAAAGCCAAAAGGGATTTGAAGTACCTGCAGTACTACGGCGATGGTGATTCCAAGAGCTATGCCGCTGTGAAAGACATGTATGGAAAGGACAGTGGGCAGAAACTAGAATGCATTGGGCATGTCCAGAAGCGTGTTGGCTGCCGCCTCAGAAAACTGAAGACGATAGTGCGTGGACTCGGTGGTAAGGGAAAGCTCACTGATGCCCTCATTGACCACCTGCAAAACTACTATGGCATCGCCATAAGGGCTAATGTGGGGAACCTTTCTGCAATGAAAAAGGCTACCCTTGCCAGTCTTTTTCATTGCAGCTCTACCGACAAGCAGCCGAGACATGGCCTGTGTCCACTTGGACCGAAAAGCTGGTGCGGATACCAAAAGGGTCGAAGCACTCGGCCAAGGGAAATATGTACACAAAGGAAAACTTCCAAATGATGTGCTCAACAAGGTTAAAACTGCTTACAGTGATCTGTGCTCTGATGAACTTCTAATGAAGTGCCTGCATGGAAAGACGCAAAATGCTAATGAATGTTTCAATGGTCTAATATGGCAGCGGGCACCCAAAGAGCTCTACGTAAGCTTGCCTACAGTAATGTTTGCCTTGCATGATGCTGTGGCACACTTTAATAATGGCAGTGTAAGCACCCTAGATATCCTGAGGCAAGCTGGCATAGAACCAGGGTACTACACGACGAAAGCTTGCATCGCCAGGGATCATGAGCGCATAAAAGACGAGCAGCCACCCGAACAAAAGGAGACTATAATGCTTCCGCAGAAGGGCCCAGCTATGAATCTGGTGCATTTTAGGCCTGAACGCGAAGATTGTGACACTTTTGGCAAGCTCGGAAATCTTTGTTTACGTTTTTCTGAAAATAACAATTTGCTCCAAATGATGCGACGCAAACTTTCATAACTTATTTCTCAGCGCATACTTTGAACTTAAATTTTGCACAATAATTTACAACATATATATCTGTGCAGTGAACTAGAATAAAAAAAAATCCATGGAATATTTTTCAATTCACAGCTGAATTCTCAAAACAGGTTAAGTCTAAATTGGCTCTTTTTCCCCGTTTTTTTGGTTTTTTTAACATTACTTCCTTGATATTTACTGCATAATATTTATTATTGTTCACTGCATAGCTCCAGCCATTAATTACACAAATGTCAAATCTTTACTGAACAAAGCCACTCATTAGTCACTTATCACAGCTGGCGTGGCTAGCACTTTTAATGCAATTTTTGACAAAGATTACCTCCCAATAAATAAATATTGAATATTTTGCACTGTAAATGGCTGGGTAAGTTAAATAAGACATGCTTGTTTTGAGGAAAACGTTATTTCAACGCTGGCTGCTCTTAAAAAAAATTTTGTTTTTGAGTGGCCTACCACCGTAGCCTAATTCAGCTAATGTTACTAATGTCGCAAAGGGACGACTACCACCGCATATCATAAAATAATGACTGGTGGTTTTGTAGCGCCAACCACGGAATATGCTAAAAAACAGTTGTGATTCCCATCTACAAGAAAACTTACATAATATTTTTCCAAAGCTATAATGTACTTCGTTTATAGAAAGCTGCCTGAAAAATTGACGTAAATCCGTGGTTATTTGACGTATTTTTCCACTGCACCGTCGGCTATTTTGGGGGCCATCCGACAACAACGAATGCAAATTTCTCAACACCCTGAGGCATACCATGCTGTCGTATTAAAAAAAAACTTTTTGGGCAGTACGGGAGAGCAAGGTTTCGTTTTCCGCGCATTGTGAGCCCTCGGGCGTGGCATAGTTGCACGGATTTGCTGCGAACAAAGGCCGTTCGCCCATGCCAAGCCAGCTGACTCGCCGATGCTAAAGCGTAGTTCCTGCAAGCCGCGGTCGTGGCGTGCCGCGCGCCCATAACGTTATAATGGCGTGTTCAGGTTTTCTGACACGCTCATCACGCTATGCACACCTTCAGCGGCGACGCTGACCCTAATTTTCTCGTCGGGCGCTGCTAAAATCCGACTGCGCCAGCGGCGCTTAACCTCCATTTACCGAGAAAAGAATATACAAAAATGGAGTGACAAGGGTAGACGGTATTATATTTGACTTTCTTCAGGGTAGAAATTTCATCGCTAGAATGCAACTTGAGTGCATGGCAACGTCGAGATGAATCCATATTGAAAATTCCCGGGAAATAGCGAGGAGTGTTTTCAACTCGTGCCCCTGTGGGAACGTGCCAGCTCTGTTCACCCGGAACCAGCTTTGGATTTTTTTTATATCCTCATTATTTCACTCGTTGCCTTTTTATCATACATTGTGCTTAAGCGACCAGCGTTCGCCCACATGGCTTCACATGTTAGCTAGGGTGCTTTGCGTCCGCACTTATGCTTTTGTTATTAAAATTCGCCGTAAATTACAGCAGCGAAACCTTGGTATAGTAGATGCGCACGATAAGTTAAAGTTAAGGTTGCAAAACTTTATCATCATGGACGTGATCATGAAACGTCTAAAGTCAAATCCTGTACCTAAATGTTAAGCGTTAAAATACAGGGACCCATTTGCTGATGTTTTTGTTATCTTCTGTTATTTTATCTCACTAAAGCTAGCACACAATCCGTTGTACGCCGTTTTGTATAAATTTGTGGGAACGTTGACTTTTTTTTTTATCGGAATCTCTAAAGGCAGAAGCAAAAAACGAGCGTCTGGCGGTACCACCCACAGTCCGACGTAGGACGACCGGGGATATATGGAAAGGAACTGCTTTAGTGGAGACAACATAAATGAAGAGCATTTGTTTAAAATTTGTTCCGGCCGCTTTTCCTTTTGTGCAAATTGGCTTTGATTTCTCTACAAAATTCTGTGTACATTTGTGCCACATTCCTGTATACTTTGCTCCAGCTAGGGCAGAGGTCAAATATATATTGGAAGAAGAAGAAGAAGAAGTTGTGGTTTTTTGGCACAGCAACCTCTCGGTTATAATGCGCCAGACGCAGGGTAGAATAGTTATGCAACGGTTAAACGATGTTATTCAAGGTGTTGTGAAGATTAAAAACATTTTAAAAGGACTCAAAGATGCACATAGCTAAAACCGGTGTAGAAGGCCGGTGTCCTCAAAAAATTTGAAAACGTTACTAAAATCCACCAACGGTTCATCACTAAGTAAAAGCGCCGGGTGTAAAGGGATGCAAAAGGTGTATAATGCTTTGAAATGTCTAATGCGTGCTGCTTCAAGGTGTGGGCAGCTTATTAAAACATGGAGTACGGTAAGAGGATCTCCACAGTGGTCACACACGGGTTTCTGTTCTTTCTGGATCAGGAAGCCGTGTGTGAGCACAGTGTGACCTATTCGCAGTCGGCATAAAATAACCTCATAAAAACGATTTCTGTGTCCTGCAACTTTTCCATTCAGATAGGTATGGTTTCACTAGGTGTAACTTATTTTCAGTCTGTCTGTCCCATTCAGTTTGCCAGTACATTGTAATGGACTTTCTTATGGTGTTCCGAAGGTCCTGGTAAGGAACCTTGGACTTCGTTATTGCACAATGCTTAGTATCGTATGCTGCTCTATCGACAGTTTCATTTTCTGGAATGCCAATGTGGCTTGGTATCCAACAAAAGGCGACACTAACCCCTCCCGATGTAAGGCGGCACAGTCGATTTTTTAGCATACCTACAGCCGCATTTTTTGAAGGGACAAGGGAGGTCAAAGCACATATGGCGCTTAAGGAATCTGTAAAAATCGCCACTTTTTGTAGTCCACTTGCTATTACGTCTTCAATAGCTGAGGTTATACCAAAAACCTCTGCAGTGAAGACACTGCCCTCATCAGCTATCCTCTCAGCTACAGTAACTGCCGACGAGTTTACAAAAGCATAACCAGTATGACCAGCAGTTTTTGAACCATCAGTAAAGTAGTGGCAATAGCTACTGTATTTATCCTTAAGTGCAAATATATATTGGAATTGTCCGCTTCAGATAGCGAACTTCACTGCAGTATAGGGCACTTTCATTATCGAATTACTATCGAAAATTATCATCGACCTTCATCTCCTTATTCTGAGTCCCACCCCTATTCGAGTCTCCAGTCGAGGAGATCGTTGAAGGCGAATTTCGCCTGTAGAGGTATTGCAGAATCCTCCACTCCCCCAAGGCGAGGAAACACATGGAGTGTAGAAGAGAATCCCAATGTGACCAAATGTCTTCTTTCGTGTTTCGAAAGCGAAAGCCTAGCGATAATTAACATCTTTACTGCTACATCGCATTTGTGTCTCTTTCTTCGCTTTCATTTCTCTATCTTGCTGCCTGATTGCTTCGACCGAATTCTTTTTGGCTACGCCATGTTTGAGGCATTCGCTTTCGTTGCTACGTCACACGTTGCGAATTACGTCAGCAAAAAGGAGGGCACATGACACAGCTTCCCTAGAATCAGAATTCTGCGGGGCTGCTGTGAAACGTGCTCTCACCTTCAGGTGTCACCTGGTACGCAGTATCTTGCAACATTTACGTGTACAGTTCACAGTTTGGTGAAATTTGCGAAGCGGGGACACAATCCTCAAAGCTCCCGGCTCCTAGCCAATCCCCCAAGTGGGCATGTGCCATGACGATAGGAACAACAACGCCGACACTAGCATTTGTGATACCGTTGGCAACGCGCCAAGAAAGCGCAGATAATAAAGAAAAAGCGAAAATAGCGCAGTGGTAGTACATTCGGCTGCTAGTGTGGACACCGGAGTTGAGATTCCGTGGCAACACAAATGTGGTTTTTATTTACAGTTTACAGCGGCGGTCGTTTTATTCTACAGACGACGACGGTTTTTCGCATAATGGGGCCCTTACAGCTTTAGCCTTAATACAGGATGGTAATCTCAGGCAGTGTGTGGGCCTATTTGACCCTAACCCGAACACCTAAGAAATAAGGAGAAGTAGATGTAAAGAGTTGCCGCAAGGCTCTTTTCCTCATTGTATTTTCGGATTCGAAAACGGCCGTCCAAAATTTCGCCAAAGGGCTCATTTCTGCCCCGGCACACAAAATTCTCGGTCTAAATTCGCCATCCGACGCGGTCGAACTCCAATGGTTCCCGGCTCACACGGGCATTGGAGGGATAGAGACGGCCCACACGGCAGCCCGAGCACTTGTCTCCCGGGCGTACGATGTGGACTCTTCCCTCCACGGAGCCAGATCGACCAGGGACAGTCTCCTCACATTCCGAGAGGTCACACAGCATTACCGCCTCTCCCGCCGCAAGCTTCCACCCGCTCACTCATCCCTCACTCTGGAGGAGGAACGCCTCTGGCGTCAACTCCAAACGGAATCTCTACCGTGCAGAGCCGACCTCCATCATGTCCACCCCTCCCTCTACCCATCCTCGCTCTGCCCCCGCTGCGGTGAAAAAGCCACGGTCCAACACCAAATGTGGGCTTGTGATGAGGACCCATTCCCTCCAATTAATTCTCCTGACCAGTGGATAGAGGCGTTGGGCCGCTCGGAGCCCCAGCTCCAGAAGGAGCTCGTGACTCGAGCGGCTGAAGTCGTCGCGACCCTTCGGGTCGTGCCCACCGCGCCCTAACCCTTTATGTGAATAAAGTTATTTCTCTCTCTCTCTCTCTCTCTCTCTCTCTCTCTCTCTCTCTCTCTCTCTCTCTCTCTCTCTCTCTCTCCTCAGACAAGGAAAGAAAAAGTTATAAATATTAACGGAAGACCCAGACAGACAGACAGACAGACAGACAGACAGACAGACAGACAGACAGACAGACAGACAGACAGACAGACAGACAGACAGACAGACAGACAGACAGACAGATAGATAGATAGATAGATAGATATATAGATAGATAGATAGATAGATAGATAGATAGATAGATAGATAGATAGATAGGGGAGAGAGAAAGAATATGATATTTTCTTTTTACGCTTAAAAACCTGCAATACGAAATGTCTCTGCAGGGAAGACCCGATACATTCGCTTCCACGTGAGGACGGACGAGGTTCATCAGGGATGTGTGTAACGTCAGCTGCTATTCGCAAAAGTCTCAAGCCTCCTTCAAACAATCGCACCCAGTTCCCATTCATCCGTAGTCGACTTCGCTCTCCCCGGCTCAAATAGCGTACCTGCCGCGAATCCAGGATTCAATAGCTAATACCATTCACCATCGCTTTCGCCAAAAGAGTGCTCAGCTAGCGCACGTCTGCACTCATATTTCCTCTGGAGAATTTTGTATTTTCAGAAGCAGAGCTGTTTAAGCTTTTAGTTCCGCCGTATAGCCTTACCAAAAAAAATGCCCATAAAAATGATGAGCGCACAAGAGCGTGCGCCTCGTCAGGAGCTCTCAGCGTCAGCCAGAATTGCGCGTCGGCTTGCGCCACGTGAGGAGCTCGCAAAAAATGCAAGAAATACCGAGCGCCGAGAACACGTGAGCGTGCGCCTCGTGATGAGCGCCCTGCGTCGGCCAGCTGGACCTTCGAGAACACTCCCCCCAGCGTTCGTGGCGTGATTTCTCGCATGCCGTTCTCGTCGCCAGTTCCCGTGCGTTTGCGCCTCAAGTTGGGATTACCGGACAGCTCGCGCTGCAGACACTGAGTTCGCGAAGCCTGTTGGTTGCCGCCAGTTCTTGTGTGCGCTAACGCGCTATACTTTGGGAGAGATGAGAAAGCCTGTGGGCAAAACGATCCGGGCCTGAAAGCGATAGAGAACCTTCAGTGGCAAGTTCAGAAATCTATGTGACGTGCAACAGCCGGGCCTCCGACGAAGAAAGAGGGGCCGCCAGCTCTGCTGTTTCTCGAGCCTTGCAACACTAGTGCAAGCTGCGCCATTATTTCCTGTCTTTTCTTTCGGGAGGTTGCGCCCGAAAAAGTCACGCGAAGATTAAGCACTAAAGGAAATGCGGGTAGGCTAGGGAAGGTGGCGTGAGGTTTAGTTGCCGGCAGGTGCATACCGTTAACTTTGCCATCGCTACGAGGGGTAGGAGGGATGTGTGAGGATTAGGAGATTTAAAATTTAAATTGCACAATACGGCCTTGACCGGACAGGCCATATGACACGGCGGGAAATTTGAACTGTTGCTTCTTGTGGAGTAAGATACGCTTCTGTACCGTAGCGTTAGAACATCACGTTGCGATTGGCATGACCAATGTCACGTACTGGTTCTCTTTTCTCCGTACCAAAGCCCACCTCCACCTGTGAAATGGCTGTCACTTCCTTGATGCTAAAAATTGCAACCTTTGAGTGGTGGTTTATTTACTGTTTACTAATAATGCAGCTTTCTGACGCACCGGGAACTTGGAACATTTAAGGCCTAGTTAACAGGAGACACAAAATCTATGAACAACACAGTTGAACATGTTAGTATAAAGTAGGAAAGAGACACCCCCTTGTTTGTTTATGTCGAATTTCGAATGCACCCTGAGATATCTGAGCGCGAAAGCTTCATGCTTACAGTCCCCATGGCATGTATTTATTTGTTAACACCTTTACCCTGCTTCGCCTCTGTGTGTGTGTGTATTGGGTTATAAGGGCCAACAACAACGCCTGCACAGCATTTGGAAGCTGTTTAAGGAATAAAACGCAGGTGGATTTCGGAAATATTACTCGTTGCTGCGTGTTTCTTTTTACTTCCGACCTGCTTAGCGATAGTTGGCCGTAGACGGATTCATAAAACAGAAAAAAAAAACATCCTGACGTCTTTCTTCAGTGTAGTCAGTGCCCTGAGTGAAGAGAAAGGACAAGAACGAGCCAGTATCAGTGATTTGTATTCGGCGTCGAGAGAACCCGGTGAATTGTCGTAGAATTTGAACCTGTTTTTCCAATATCGCATGCCCGGAACGGGGGAGACCGGCGTAAGATCAATAAGGCGGCTGACATATACTTATCAAGGGATAGTTCCTACTGCCTTTTTTCGTCGTTTTGAGGCCTGCTTAGAGGAAAGAAGAACTAAAGACAAAGAGAAATAAGACGATTCTGTTAAAGAGAGACGAATCTGATGCCGGAATCAGGGATATGAACTGCCGTCGCTCGCTGTCAATCCGGGATATCGGCCTGGGTTGTAGCGAACAGCACAAGACCCCTCGGAGCACTCGCACGCGAGCAGGCAAGAAAGCGCCGGGGATCCGTGCAGGCTTGCTCGTGCGGTGGCGAAGCGGCGAGGGACCGCTTTATTTTCGAGAAACGCAAAGCGCCCGGAAAAGCGGATATTGAAAGGGGACCGGCGGGCGTCGTGTCGAGGGGTTTGTCTTTGTCGACGACAACGTCGCGGCCCGGGCGCCAGCAGCACGCCAGCGCGCTCGGTGAATTGTAGGCGGTGCGACAAGCCATGGAAAAAGAGAAGAAATAACGTCCGCCCTTCGATCCGAGCAACGAAAGGCCCGTCAGACAATTCTCGCGCACGACTCGTCGACTGGTACGCAGTAGAAACAAGGTTACGAAGCGCTTTCGTTTTCTCACCTTCCTTACTTCTGCTCGCTTACGTTTGCGCCCACACCCGCCATTTTAATCTTTTTCTTTGACGCTGTGCGGTCATTCGCACTCTAGCTGCATTTCTGTAGCGCCAATCCGGTTCATTCTAAGGAGTTTCTTTTTCCGAATCTGGAGGAAGGGACAAGTAAAATAAAATACACGGTATTTTCAGCGGACTTACTGCGAACGCTGCGTAAAAGACGAGGAGGACTTCCGAGTTTTGTTATGCGCGCAGAAGCAAGCCCCCGGGGCCAGTAAAACATGTTTTCCGAGAATTTGAACCTACTTGATCTTGGGCTTTGTTAACGCCGTTTGGTTTCTTTACTTATCGCTATAGTAAGAGGTTGAACACTATCAACATTCACGGGGCCCCTAAAGCCCCTTTCGCTGTACCCAGCTGTTGTCGAAATACAGCAGCAGAAAAAAGCATTACCTGCACAGCACAGAGCGAGGCTTGCCTTCAGAGGGACACTCGAAATTCAACTTCACTACGCAGCCGGCACAAGGACACAAAGTAAAGAAGAATATTTGTTTTCTCTGCTGATTTGATTTCAAGGTGTGCGTGCGATGTGCGCTGACCGTACGAGACCTCGTTCTTTTTTTGATTCGCGGGGTGCGAGGAAGCGGAAGCTAGGAAGCCTGCTTTTCCAGGCCGTGTATTGCGCGGCATTATAGCTCCGGCACTCGTGTCGGTATGTCGGTACCCCTGTTCCTCTATGGACACAAAACCATGACCTTTGCACACACAGCTCTTGTTCATAGACAAAGCGAATAGCAGGAAGCACATGTGGTCTTTTTTTAAAAAACGCCTGGCACCAACACGAAAATTTCCGTAGGTACGCCGTAGCGTACATCCGGGCATTCCCGTTCCCGTGGAAATTCGGACTACTTCTACGCTCTACGTCTAACAGCGGACCAAGCAGCGTGAGCTCCATATCCCGTGTTCAGGACACAAACTAGTGGGTACGTACACAGTAGAATAGGAGTGTTCGCCATTGCCGCTCTCAAAGGGCTCTTAAAGCACCCTCAGCAGATATCACGGAGCACACAAGACCCGTACAGTAAGTACAGTATGAGTAATCCTTTCCCGCAACAATTTTTTCAGCGCGGTCGTTACCTACGGAGTGATCTCAAATAAAAAGGAAACATTGTTCATTTCCTGTCTGCCACGCTAGCGTGTTAGTTATGCCGGGAAAGGTACAGCCAGCTGTATTGTGAAACCGACCAGTCTGAGTTTGCGCACAACAGTGAAAACGTCACTGAAATAGCTGCTTTCGCTTTGGTTGCCGGTATGATGGACACATCTGTCCTTTCTGCTTACAAAGGTCTAATCCTTACTCACTACTATTCGCCAGTCTGGATGCTCACCACTGCTGGCGGCCTTATGTATGAGCAGCCTTTCGAAATTCTTTATAATAACTGTTTAGAGGGAACAAATAAACGTATGTCGCGCTGAGACTGGGGTTGTATTTCGGGAGTGTTTTATGTTATTTGTTCAAGCTTATTCTCATATGGCTACCCGCCGTGGGCGCTCAGTAGCTAAGGCGTTGTCATACTGAGCAGGAGGTCGCGCGTTCGATTCCCGGCCGCGGCGGCCTCTTTTCTGATGGAGGGGAAAAGCAAAAACGCCCATGTGTGCGAGATTTCGGCGCACGTAAAAGATCCCCAGGTTGTCAAAATTAATCCGGAGCCCTCCACTATGGCGCGCCTCATCTCCTACGTTGTGTCAGCGCATTAAAACCTACAATCAATCATTCTTATATGGCTGTGCCAACGACAAAATTCTTCAATGGTGTGAAAACTTCTAGTTTCTAAAATGAGTTGTGGGCTCCAACACCAAACGGAGAGAAAGACCAAAATTTTTTCGCTTGAGCAGGTCTAAAAAGGCTATTGTTTTTTATAGGATAAACCTACAAATTGACACTGTTCTGTGCCAGCGTGCTGCAGGCAAAATTAATTAACAGTAGATATGGATACGACGCAGAGCAAAATGCCGATGCTTTCCTGTCGCTGCAAGAGCCCGAAAAAAGGTGGCCAATAGGGAATACCTGCCAAGTGACGCGCAGAAGGCGAATAGGTGTTAACGCTCAAGGCTCTCACGATTACGCCTCTTCTAAGCGAGAGCAAGACAAGCGTGGCTAACATTACGGCCTAATTGTGGATTTAAGATGTTCATAAAAACAATCCTACATTGGGTTCAAATGCCCAGTGTTGTTTGCAACATGATAAGGGAGCAGATATGGTATGTGATCAGATATGTTTGTTCCTGATTTTCCCGTTAGCTCTTGAGATTTTTTATCATATTTATCTTTTTATGTTGGTCATATCTGGGGATGCAGTATAATAAAAGTACACATTGCGATTATAAAAATTTCGCCCACTGGGTGTTAAACAAAGGGGACAGCCAGAAAGTAAGGATTGCTACAGTCCAGGGAACCTGCCTTTTCACTTCGAAGCACCTGATAACTGAGACCCTACACGCGAAGAATGGAGTTTCACCAAGAATATATTTAATACTGAGCCTAAGGACGCGGGTTTGATTCCCGGCCGCGGCGGCCGCTTTTCTGATGGAGAAGAAAATTCATAACGCCCGTGTGTTCGAGATTCAAGGCGTGCGTTAGGATACCCAGGTGGTCAAAATTAATCCGGAGCCCTCCACTACCGCATCGCTTGTGTAGCGTCTGCGCGCTAAACCTTGTAATCAATCAATCAAGGCTGTCCTTTTGCTACAATGTGCTAAAAAGCCTAGCTACATGTGAAAAAATCTCTGAGCATCCTACTCGCAACCTCTTTAACAGGTTAGAGGTAATAACGCGGCCCAGCTTTTAGGTCAAAATACATGGGGTCATTCACGCAGGTGTTTTGGCTGATAATTAAGATCGGCTGTATAACAGCAAGCAGCCATATAAAAGTCCGAAGAACTTTTTATAGATGCCTATAATATATTTTAAATAACCTTGCGAGTCTCATAATTCAACGGGAGTTACCAGCAAAATACAGAAGTGCTTTTGAGCACATGCTATTCAGACTGTACACGCGACATATGATTACCTGGCTAAGGCGTTGCGCTGCTGAGCACGAGGTCGCGGTTCGATTCCTGGCTGCGGCGGCCGCTTTTCTGATGGAGGCGAACAGCAAAAACGCCCGTGTGTGCGAGATTTCGGCGCACGTTAAAGATCCCCAGGTGGCCAAAATTAATCCGGAGCCCTCTACTACGGCGCGCCTCATCGCCTGAGTTGCGTCGGCAAGTTAAACCCTACAATCTATCGACATATGATTACCGGCTCCAAAAATATTTAAGCACCAAATGCCATTAAATAAAGGTTGTCAGTTTAAGTTGCACCAGCGAGTTGAAGATACTTACCACGTAAACCAATCTAACATCCCGAACAATCTAAAACCCCTGCATGGCTCATAAATGCGTCACAAAAAAGCAGTATAGATCCCATAGTTTATCTACAACCTTGCTTCGTCTTTGTCGGCTTTTCAGAGCCACGACGTAAGGCTTTTCATGCCGAATACAATACTTAACGTCAGCGTAGTGATCGGTAATAAGCATGGAATCGACGTTAATGCGAATTTTTAAAAGCACTGCTAAAGTAGATGTGCAGTGGTACGTGCCTCCGTATCGTTCGTTTGCATTTTCGGTTTTATTCTATTCTTATCGATTTTCCGGTTCCTATCACGTTCCGAGTGACATCAACGGTCACGAAACAGTACGACCAAGGGGCATGATTGGCACGCGGAGAAGTCGGGTGCTGTAAGCCTCGCTTGCCTTTTTGCGAGACTTTGGGGCATCAACTGCGGGGTATTCCTTTAAAATAATTGCTAAGGCTTGAAATCGTTGCCCAGATATTGAGGTCCACTGGTGTACACAATCCACTAAATACGTCCGTAGACGTGTACAGGTTTACGTGACATTTAATGTTTGAACACAAAGAGAAAAAGTGTAGGCATTGGCTGGTGGAATAGCTACAGTTGCGATGGCGGCGCCAGCTAAACTGCTTTCTGCTCTTCTCGCAAGGCATGCATTGTTATATTTGTTTTTTATTTTCCCTTTATTTTGTTTCGGTACAGCCTTTGTGACCACAAACACGCTTCTTTTTGTATGCGAGTTTCTGTTATTTTACTTCAGTCTTTGCAGACCATAGTGCCACCACCTCTGAGAATTCAGGCGGTGAAGTGGGTTCATGGGAAAGCTTTAGCCGGAGCTTTGTGCTATGTTCGCGACCCGTTCGTGTCATTGCTAATCGACACATAAAGCTTGATATTCGTAGATGCGTATCGCACTTCTTTGGACAAGGGAAGTGTCACTGCAAAGCTGTGCTTCCAAAAGCAAGCTCAGCGTTTTCGCCAAGGCTATAACTCGAGGGAAGAGCTGTGGTGAGGAACCCGTAAAAAGACGTTATGACGAATGTTACCCCAAAGTGGGCTCTCAACCATAACGTACAAGACACCAACTGTCCAGGTTACCCCAAATCGTGGAGATTACCAAGACCGATAACCTGGTGAACCCCACAATTTACTCACTGCATCAATTTTTCGCGACAAAGTAAGAGGTGTTCCGTACGCTGCTGCCCGCAAGGATGCCGTGAAGAGGACGTTCGGACGGGAAGTGCCATTCGCTTTTGCTTTCCGCGCTGCAGCTAACGATCATTTGGCGTGCGGCCGAATCGGTTCTCGACTCGTACTGGGAAGAAGACATACGCGGGAAGCGAGAGCCGGAGAAAGAGAGCGGGAAAATCTCGGCCGTTTCCGCACCGCGTACCCGGAAGTGGGTCATGAATCGAGCAGCGATAAAGCTCGCTCTTGACAGGTTAGGTCGGGTAATGGTGGGTGACCTTCGCAGGTTGGCGGTGCTTTGTAAAATGGCACAGGAGAAAGCTGGCAACGCGAAGATATATACACGTATATACACGGAATATAAACGTTTTCGTATAATCTTGACACCTGTACCATTTCTTATTTTGAAAGAAGTCTTCAACTGATGTATTCAGCGCTGTTTTGTTTCGCATCGTTGACCTTGTGAGGTCGTTTTCGCTGCATCGAACATGCCATGTTTGCCTAACCTAGCACTATTGTCGATGCTGTTACAAAATATGGATAGTAAATGCCTGTTCATCAACAATACTCCGAATAAAAGATGTAACACTCGTCGATAAATACTTTTCAAGCAAAAAAATACTAACGTGCGACCAGCAATCATAATTCTTTATGATTAACATTGAAACGAAGTTGTAAGAGGGCTTAGATGCCTTTTATACAAGCGATGACCGACCTTCCTAACTACAAGTGGTTATTGGCCGGTTAGTCGCCACGTATATTTTGATATCCTTGAGAACACATAATGAATTGTGTCAACACGAAGTTACCCTGCCATTAACTGCCTACGTGGACGTCTTTGTGTAACATGAAAAATTCACCTGCAGTAATATTAGTACTAAAAGTAGACAGCTAAATTACTTTCAGCACCAAATATTCTTTTACGCTGCTTGGGAGCATGATAAATACCAACTAGTGTTCGAGTTGGAACAGCCTTTCGGTGCTCAATGTGCGTTTGATAAGATTGGCAAACATAAAACGAATATTCTGTCCAGACACGACTTTCAGGTGAATTTAGAGGACCAACATAAGCTTTTGCGACCTCAGGGTTATTACAAAACAAAAAAGCAAGCAAAACAAAAATAAATATGCAAGGCACCTGCACTCCCAGTCGAAGTTCTGTTTTCTATTCCGACCCACCACACCGGCACCGCATGAAAAAATGCGAGGAATAATATTAAAGAACAAGTTAAAGGGACTCTGCAACTGCCGATAAACGCTTTCTTCCTTTCGTTCGGGTATGAAAGCACTGCGAAAGCTATACTTATCGCCAGCACGGAACGGCACTGCGTGATCTGCTCGCTGCAGGAGATTCGCCTTTCCCTTCAGCTTTATTTGTGTGGCTCTCTCTTCAAAGTGTCTATCGAATGCGTTCACTGCTGCAACTGAAGGAAATCTGGGCAGTAGCCGATGGACCGCCGTAATGACATAGTTCCAGCAATCGAAGAACGTAAATATCGGGAAAGAGGGAAAAATCTTTTTAGTAAGTTTCTAGGCTATCTGAAGGGCATAGAGCAGTAATTTTTGGCTGAGGTACTTTACGACACCCTAATCTAAGTACTGGGTGTGTTGGTCGACTACGTGCTGCAAGCATTTCAGATTTCAAAAAAAGATAAAGAATGTGCTGCAGGGTTCCTTTAAGTAGTATAGCAAGTAAAGAATCAGGAAATACATAATTTACCTATAAGTAACTGCTCAAATGCAATTAAAGAAATGGGGTCAGCTATATATTTTCTTAAAAGCAATAAGAATTCGCGCAGAATAAAAACAAAGTTAACATATGTTAAACAAACAGTGAAAAATACAGGGAGAAATAGAAAGATTTTACCATCGACAACTTTAATGCATCAGAAAAAGAAATCAAACCACCACGTCGGAACGCACGCCGATCAACGAAGGCCCGCGCAGCTCCCCTGCCGTGGTTTCAACCGTGGCGACACCGACCGCAGCGGGCGGAGACTGTAATGGCAAATTGTTCGCATGGCGACGCAGTGAAACATCCCCCTCGCGAGGGGCACGATCAAATGCAGAGCATTTCTGGGGGCGCACGACGTTAAGTAGTTTGCGTTACGTTAATGTTGTTGCACTTGTGGCAACTGCTGACGAGAGAGCACTCGTCAGCAGTAATTTGAATGAGTCAAGGATATAAGGCGCGTTCGTAGCCTCCCATTCTGTGTCGGCTTTGTGGCGCAGTGGGTAGAGCACCATGTCCATTGCGTTCCGCCCGCAGGGTCGAGGGATCGAAACCAGGTGCCGGGTAGTGTTTTTTTTTATAAAGTGTAGGGGGAGGGGTGCGGACTACGACTACGGACGCCTACGGACGGCAACGCGGGTGACATCGTGAGTTACTGAAATGCTCTGCATTTAAAATTATTTGTATTGAAACAAGTGAAGCGATTGAAATTTTATGAGAATTGTGTTTGGGTGTTCACCAAGGATCCTACTACTACAAGAACAACAACAACAACCAAAACAGAATAGAGCCCGCGGTGTCAGTTGTTTATTACATTTTTTGTTTAGTTGTTTGGCACTATAAATGCGAACCTATCAACCCAAATTTCAAACTTTTTAATGTATGATCAATCTTCGCTTCGGCGCAGAAATGCAGTTTTGTTAATGTTGCGCCTGGTACCGATTGATTGATTGATTGATTGATTGATTGATTGATTGATTGATTGATTGATTGATTGATTGATTGATTGATTGATTGATTGATTGATTGATTGATTGATTGATTGATTGATTGATTGATTGATTGATTGTAGGGTTTAACGCGCCGATGCAACGCAGGCGATGAGGCACGCCGTAGTAGAGGGCTCCGGATTAATTTTGAACACCTGGGGATCTCTAACGTGCGCCGAAATCTTGTGCACACGGGCATTTTAAAGACGATAGTCTTTCTTGGGCTACTTAAACCCAGAAATTTTGGTCTGTCTGTATGTCTGTCTGTCCGGCTGTCTGTCTGTGACTCAATTCAGCCACCCAGCCAAAGTAAAACATTGTTTGCGCAATAATCTTATATAGTCACAGCTAAATGTGCCCGTCTAAGTCCGGTGTAATGTTCATACTTGTCAATATTGTTGAAGAACAACAAGACATGACGCATTTATAAGACAATAAATTAATACAGAAGTTATATTTGCAGCGTTCCTTTATAAAAAATCGTACATGTTTGATTTTGGCGAGATTAAATATATCACTCCGCCGTCGCCTGCTGTCGCCTGCTGTCGCCTGCGCCATATAGCTTCTGGCGGCATTTGAAGAAACCAAGTAGCAAGAGTTACGAAAGGTTCCACTAGATTGGTTCCACGTTCTGCTTGGAACGCACGTGGACTAGGGAAACGCGGTTGTATAAACGCTGAAGTAGGGCGCCTCGATTCACACGCGTCTTCGCCGTACGGCAGCGTTGGCTTCGAGACACCCGGTTTGGAGCAGTGGAACGCGGGAAATTTAAAATGATTTAAGCAAACCTTTGGCGTCTTTACCTTGGGAGGAGCGCGACACAACAGGAACAACATGAGAGGTGAGCGGGAAAGCGAAGGGAGGCATTTACTTGAGAAAAGTCGATAAAGACTATCGTCTTTTGATGACATTTGCAGCGAAAGGAGCAGATACGCGGCCAATTTTTTGCTCTTCGCCTCCACCAGAAAAGCCGCCGGCGCGGCCGAGAATCGAACCCGCGACCCCGTGCTCAGCAGCACAACGCGTTAGCCACTGAGCCACCGCGGCGGGTACCTGGTACCTATACCTGCAGCAAGATATTCGTCCAGGTTTATCAGAAGCGCATGCTAAAAACTTCCCAATATCTCATTTTTACTTGTTAATGTGACTATGACGTTTTCGATATCCCCCCCTGGAGAATGTTTTCACTGTGAAAAAATCAGTAGAGAAGCCGTCGTATTAGTGATCAGCGGAGGCCGGATCTCTAGGCATTAAAAAAGAGTGTTTTAGGCGCCTAAACTAGGGAGTAGGGAGGCAAAACAACATTTTAGGACTCCGATATGGTAAATGTAGGCATAAATGTAAGCAAATTCAAACGAAGACGAACGTGACCTCTATATACTGTAGCTAAACCAAAATTGTTATTGTTTACGACGGCACTAAGACTCCAACAGTTAAACATAGCCATTCAATTGTCCCATAAAAATACTAGAAAATGCAAATCCATTGGCCGAATTCCATAGGCTCACTGCTCTAGCTCGTGCAAATAGCCACTGTTGCTTGCTCGTGCGTCGCATAAAGTGAAATAGGCATGGAAAAGAATTCTTGAGAGCTAGAAATACTGATTAAAAAGCGCCATTTTATGTCTGCCTCCGCAATTTATTTACAACACAGTAAAAACACACACAAAGGATCAACTCGGGAGACGACGATTTATCGCAGAATTAACATGCTTTTCAATTTGGGTTGTCAGGTACAACTGTAACATTTTTCTGATCTTTATTTATTTATTTATTTATTTATTTACAGTACCCTCACGGCCATAATGCATTGGAGAGGGGAGTAGTTACATAAAGTAAAGTGATGATAAAACCAGTAAAAAAAGGGTCACAAAAATAGCAAGCAAACATGTAATCGTAGCTGGCGCATAGTAAGACAAGTAGAAAGATAACATAGTTTGCTTCAATTTATACAATACAGAATACTTGACAACATCACAGGAAAGAAAAAAATACCCTATAATTACACAACGTTAGTTTTTGTATTCGTAAATGACTCATGGTCAAATATGACAGTGTTTGATGCAGGAAGCCGGTTCCATTCGACTGAAGTCTTGAGTATAAAAGACTGGAAAAATGCATTTGTTCTTGACAATGGTACTCTAACTTTATTAGCATGGTCCAAGCGCGGCGAGATAAAGTGAGCAGGCAAAATAAGCTGATGACGTAGTGTTGGGGGATAAAATATTTTATGGAATAGACAGAGACGGAAAAGTTTTCGGCGACAAGATAATGGAGGAAGTTGAAGACTACATTTGATCGAAGTTATGCTAGCAGTCCGATAAAGTTAGAAAGAATGTATCGAAAAGAGTCATTTTGTACGTTTCTTGTAAATGAGTTAGAGCATCGTAACATGGGTCCCACCCTCATACCGCATACTCGACCTTGGGACGAATTAATGTTTTATGCATTTGTAATATAAGTGATGGAGGGGTTTTTGAAAACAAGCGTAGGATATCGTGCGGTTATCATTCGCAATTACATACTTGGTGTGAGCGGTCCATGTGAAATCGGTGGAAATGTGAACACCAAGATATTTATTTATAAGGTGACGCATGATCTAAACTGGAGTTGTAAATAAAGTAGGTAGGTAACTGGTGAGCTGTTCTGGTGACATGTAAATGCTTACATTTTTTAGCGTTAAGTTCCATGAGCCAAGTTTCGCACCAGGAAAAAATAGTAACACAGCGAGCCGGCCAAGTTGGAAGCGATCCATGGAAACGAAGGCGCAAAACAAAGAAGGACGAAGAAGAAAGGACAAGGACGAGCGCACTCTAAGAACTGAAATTATATTATTTCAACGAAAGACCTATATGCCTACAAAACTGCTCACCATCACGAAACGACTTTCCTACAGCGCACACTATCTTTTCGCATGTAATGTCAGGAGCCGACACGTGTTTGCTGTGTGCGCTGTAGGAATGTCTTTTTGTGATGGTGCGCAGTTTTGCAGGCATATAGGTCTTTCATTGAAATGATCAAATTTCAGTTGTAAGAGTGCGATCGTCCTTGTCGTTTCTTCTTCGTCCTTGTTTGTTTTGCGCCTTCGTTGCTACGAAAAAATAGTGTTAAGATCGGATTGCAAGGCGGTTATGTCATCGTCACAAGTTATTTGCCGTATCACAACACAGCCGTCGGAAAAAAAATGAATGTTAGGAGAAACGCGTGAAGGCAAGTCGTAATGTAAACATGTAATCTAACAATTCGGATAATACTAATATACACTGGTATTATCCGAATTGTTCAGTCAAGACGCCCCAACATAGCCAAATACACATCCACGTATTTAGAGAGCACTTTAAAAATAATTTTAGCAGCCGGACAGTTTTTTTTATGGATTTCGTGTCTTAGAGCCAGTTGGAAGTGTGAAGTTTAAGGCTTAAGAAAATGCGGCTGCGCAGTGATGTTTCGCAGTTTGCTATTCAATATAGGAATGATGGGCTAAAACAGGCTTGTTCGATTATCAACTCTTCTGTCGAAAACAGAGTTGGATTTTAGTATGCTTCTGGAACTGGAAACGCGGATCGACTGCTCGTGTTCCAAGAAGTGTGTTCGGAGAGCACCGCATCGCACCCCAATAATCACTGTAAAAATTTCGGAAACAATAGCACCTACCACTACCCCCAGATATTTTTATTCAAACTTGTGCCTCTAGTCACTGCGTCCCATTGCAGTGCTGCTGTCGGTTCTTTTACGGAAGTTCGTTGAACTAGAGGTCTAGGTTGAACCCAATAGTGTTCCGGAAAGTCAAAGCTAACTGCTCGGTAACGTGAATAGCGATCCCAAACTGCACTCGAAATCGAAAGTTGAGGCTAAATAGTGTCCATGCAGGCGCCTATTTTGAAAATAAGCATTTATAGGCATTTATATGCATTTATTAATGCCGGCATTTAGGCCCAACGCCAGAATAGGCATTTATAGGTACTATAAAAACGCCACAAAGCCCTTCTTAACATCTAACTCATAATCATATATCAAAGTGGCGCGATAGGAGTGCAAGGGACCAAGTAGGCATTTGCCTAAAATTCGGATCTCTAGTGATCAGTCATGCATGTCGACGCACCATGAAACTAATCGAAGCGAAAACGCGCTGTTGCTGAGAACCTTCAGGACCGTGAAATCTTGATCACGTTAGTTCTACTCGCTGCAGCACATAACCCTGCTTAAAACTTCGATGATCCCATAAAACTGCGCCCAAAATGTCGTCGCTTAGCAACCAATAAGAGGCTGCCTGAGCGCAGTTTCCTCAGTTACGCGAACACTGACTGCTAGGGGCGTGTGTAGGCAGAGGCTTCTCTTGCGACGGTGGTTTTTATCCCAGAATGGTGTAATCTGCTCCGCAACTCCTGCAAAGGACTTTAACAAAATTTGAAAAAAAAAAAACGTCTTATTACTCATCAATGTTTTGTATTTATTTCATGTATTGTTAAGCTCATTGCTGCCTGTGCACTAAGAATAGACATAACACGAGAAAAAGCTTTATTGCTCCGTTGCCCATCAACAAAGGCTGCGCCATCGTCTGGAATACTACACCCACAGTTCCCTCTGTAACCTCGGCGCCTCGGGTTAATTACTAGTCTGAAGGCAGAGTACGGATACTTCCGCATAATGACGAAGAAGCAGCTAAGCTGTATGGTGTTCAGCATCCTCCGTCTACCGCAAAATGTAGCTGGACTTAACTTGCAAGAGGTGCCTGCGCAAACTACAAAAAATTGCCACGGATGCGCTTGCTTTGCCGAAATGCCGTCGACACCCGGTAGTCAGTTCTGCTATCCATGCCACATAAACCCCTCACCTTTCTCACCGTCCAACCATCACGCGCTTCTCTTTCCTTCTCGCTCTCCTTGTGGTGAATGTAATGGAGGTTTGCCGGGTTGAATTCTTTTTCTGCTCCAGCACCTCTCCCGCGCCATCTACGCGGGACCTTTCGTCTTGTTGTGCTTGGGGCAGATCCAGCCGACATATGTTGCTTTAGAAGTGTTTCTTACCGCGCATCACTCCAACACCATTTACAGCACGTTTAGTTATTATTTGTCATTACAAAGCTTAACAGAACGTTCTTTTTTAATAATGGAAGGCTGGTACGGTCAGTTATGTAGTTACATTATGCCTCAAATATTCCTGAGGTTTTAGAGGCTCGGACTGTCGGCGTCTCACGTCGTCATCTTTCCATGTAGTCACGTACTAAAACACCGGGACACTCGTTTTCCAACGCGTCACGCTAGAACGTAACGCGTACGAAAAGAACACACCGGGACAGTCCTTTTTCAACGTTTCGTGCTAGAACGTTTCATCTCCGTGATAAAAACGCGTACTACAAGAACATAACGGGACACTCGTTTTCCAACGCTTCAAAGACACTAGACTTACAGCAAAGCTGTAAACCTGCACCCCCTAAAGGTTTCATCTCTAAGGGCAAAAACGCCAAGGCACCAAGAATACACTTACACAATGCATGTTTCGCCCCTTCCCAGGTTTCACGATAGTGGAGATGGCCCGGGATTTTTTCTTTCTTTTTGCGCCGCATAATGTGGACTTGTAGAAGCCATAACAGGCGTTGTAGTATTATACGGCCTTGCCCAGATATACGTGTTTATGCAATCATTCACCGGTTTTTCAGCCGGGCGATTGAATCGAGACCAAAATGTCTCTTTAAAGTAGCCCAAGGAAGGCTGTCGTCGATATTATTGCAATTCATCCTTAAGAATATTGGTATCATTGTTCTACTTTATGTTCTCGTTGTGAAGTATTTGTGCGCATATTGAACAGAACGTTGGTGGGGCAAGAACTTAGTACACAAACTAAAACATTTACGTAACTCGAATTAGCACCGCTGCTTTTCCGAAAAGCCTGCTTATATGTCTGCCGTTGATGCTAAGCTGCAACCGCAACCTCAGACTTTCATTCCATGAAGAAATAGGCTCGGTGGCGTCAAACATGCCGAGTGACCCCAAAAGATATTGTTGGTGGGGAACTTGTACACGAGTGCTATATGTTTCGAACCTTACTGAAAGTTTTTGGCGCTAGTTGTTTACAGCGACAGCTCTATTAATTAGTTCAGGTAAAAAGCCCAGAACATGCGTCCCAGCGTCAACCTGGCCTCCAAGCTCAGTCGAAGTCCAGCCAGCGTCTCCCGCGGTTGCGCGGTGAAAGCACGTATTTTTTTTTTTTTGCGATAGTATGCCCTTTGGCATAAAGTCCTAGAGGTACAAGTTGGCACCCGTTTCCCGGAGGAAGTCCAGAAGACAGCGGTGGTGGGGCCCCCAACAGCCATCGTTGGAGATCGGGGGGTCTCCCAGGATGCAGGCCTGTGCCGCGAAGGTATCTGGATCTCGCTGCACTCAGGGAAGGGCACGTCCATAGCAGGTGGTTGGTGTCGGCTGTCTTCGGCAGGAACCTGTACAGAAGGGGCAGGTGGTGGTAAATGGGGCATGGTATCGTGGTGGCCACGCCCGGGTTACCGCAGGAGAGAGGGCCACCCCAACTCGAAGTCTACGCAGCACGTAATCGCTCTTTCGTTCCAGGGGAAGGGGTGTGCAGAAAGGGATGGGAGTAAAGAGCAATGGCACTTGCCATCAGAAAATGATACAAGTAGGTGCTGGCTGCATTCCTGTTCACTGCTCGTTCGCGCCCACACCAGCGACAGGGCCGAGCTGCGCTTGTTTTGTTTTGCGTTAAGAGTATGTGTGCGTTCCTCGGGCGTTCTCGGAGCGAAAACCGAGCTATCGCTTAAAAAACGTGATTTAAATGCGTTTTACCGCTGCAAAAAATGTTTGTGACAGTACATTAGCTGTTCTTTCTAATGATATTTAACAATTTTGCGTCATATTGCCGGTTGGCTGGCTACGACTTAATCCTCTTATAGGGAGCCACTGTTGACCTGCCTATGAAGGGTGCACCACGGCACAAACGGTCTAATGGCGGTAAAGCGAACGCGTTATAATAATGCGAAGGAACTATCCCTACTCGCACTCGAAGTACTGACACTAAAAGGTATTTTCCCTGTAAGAATCCAGGGACCGTTCGTTTTCTTGGGGTGCTTGTGACATAATAGGAAGTAATTCCTGCAACCTAAAACATGATTCCCATTGAGACTGTGACCAAAGATAAATTCTGCTTGGTGTAATAAAAGCTGCTTTAGAGTTAAGGATCAGTGCCTTCTTGTTATCACCCGATTGTTTTGGGTGCTGTAAAAAATCTGCGAAATGTTCGGTGGCATTTTACAGGCTCATGAACTAAATACAATAGAAGTGGTGACAACTATTTTCATGGAGTGCAACGTTGATATATGCAATTATTTCTTACGAAAGTCGCATATTCTTCACGAATCTTCAAAAGAGAATATGTTTTTTTCGCTTAAATGGTTCTAATTTCGACTATAATAAACGAACATGTGCTGGAGCTGCCTGCATTTTCTCCCAGTTTTGACTGGCAGAATTTGTTCTTTTGAGCGCGACGTTCCTGACAATTCATGACAGGTACGACGATTGGGGAGCTTCATTAATGGTTAAAAAATTTTCTTGTTTGAATACAACATAATGGTTCTAAATTGTTTTAAGTGACAACAGCTAATGACGCCTGCCAGAAATGCTAGCCTGGTTATAGCTGTCTTACACTAAAGGCGCCACTGGTTTGAGAAATTATTTCGGATCATGCCAAAGTCTAGTCGACAACAGCGGGTGTGTACTCTTTTCAACCGTCGCCCAATAATCTCATCTTTTGTTTGCAGGATTCGAGGGTGTAATGATACGACGGCTGAGCGTGCCGCGTTTGGTGCGCAACGTTACGGACACCCCCATGGTGCCCGTCCGGAGTACGTGCACAACGAGTACGTGTAGAACGAGAGTACAAGTACGTGCGAGTACGTGCACAACGAGTACGTGCAGAACTAGAGAACAAGTACGTGCGAGTACATGTACAACGAGAACGACCTCAAGCTAGTGGTCAAGTGGTTCTTCAACGATGGAATCAAGCCGGTGTACCAGAGGATACCGGAGATGTGGGTACGAGAGGCGTTCGGAGTGCTCCAGGGGCGTCTGGACGAAACGTACTAGGTGAACTCTAGGGACCACTTCTCGCAGTACAGGGCTATCCGCATAATCAGGCCCACCAAGGAGCTGAGTTGAAAATACACCTGCGTTGTGGCATCGCTAGCTGGCCAGGACACCCGGTACCAGAACATGACGGTCTTCGGTGAGCTGCTTTCAAATTTTGTGCTTTGTTTTGTCTGACGCTGCGTATCGGAAAACATGTTAGATAAAACTCTAGCGCCATTTAATACAATTGGACGACGAACATTGGGAAATCAAGATAGCAAATCAAGCTAGCTTATAGTTTTGCTTTTCCCTGAAGTCTTGCAAGTTGTTTCGCACACTGCCTACCATCCTATCGTCGTCAGCACATGTTGATTTCATCTTATATTTCTAAATTATTCAGGCCCTTTTTAAACGTTTAATCAGCCCTTTCTTTCGTATAATTTCACCTGGTCGCTGTCATTTTGTGTCAACACTATACTTCCTCCCATTGTGCTTCTGAATCACTTGTCGCATGCATTTTCCGCCACTCCGGTCGAAACTACGAAGTATATCAACGCTATAACGGTTTAGCATAAGTTTACGTTTAATCACATACAAGATATGTGCGGTTGGCTAATTCTTTACTTAATCATTGCAACAACATAAGTGCAGACGGCTTGAACAATAACTTTCGTGCCAGTAAGTGCTCGCCGCTGTTCTTTCCGTTCTGCTCTTACGTGCCACGGCTGATGGCCGTATTTTAGTTCAAGGAAATTCAAGTAGCACCCTCTTTTTCCTAATAAATCAACCGTACTGGATAGCCCACGCGTCACATGGGGAGCCACGACAGGTATTTGTGTTTCCCCGCCGCTGCTTGCAGGGCTCATCGACGTCATTTGTCTTGGTTGCACGTGCAGTTAGAGGTCCTGTGTATAGCGCTCCCATGCGGGAGCCCTACGTTTCTTGGCTAATTTGCTTCATCTGGGTACATTGAAGTACTATCCGCATACTGCTTTTGCCGGCTTATCGAATCCACCGACACGTACGAAGGGTGCAGAAGTACACGAAGGAAAGTAGGAGCATACATTGAGCTCCCCAACAGCTTGTATATGTGGCCAGTCGGGGTACGATTGGCCGAAGCTATGTTTGTACAGTGACAACCAAGGTTGTCCCAGGGGGGCGATGGAACCCGAACTATTTGCGCCTAGTATTTTCACTTGAAAGGGGGACTTGGTTAAGAGCGAACCTTACAGCAGCTCACGGTATGCCACGATAAAGTGACGGCGAAAAGGTGGTGCAGGAAAGGAAAGTGAAAGAGGTGTGCTACAATTTTCTGATCTTTGGGCTGCCGTTTATTATATGACTGACCCTTGCTGTAACACACAAAAAGGAACACTGATGTTAGGTTGTGTAAACGTTCCTAAGGCAAAAATCTTAAGTGCCCTATTTTGCAAAAAAAAAAAAACACATCTCCACGCCGTGGACGAGGCCGAGGATGCGAAGCACTGGGGGGCAAGTTGTGTATTGCCTTTGTGATTAGCGTCATCGTCCGTGCGTGCTGATGCACTCTGAGTTTTAAATGATTTCGAGGTGCAGTAAATGCACTGCAAATGACAAGCGCCACACGAAAGATAATTCGCGTCCCAGTACTTCGCACCCTCGGCATCGTTCACGGCGTGGAGATGCGTGATTTTTTTTTAGTTTTGTACCCTTTTAGGTAGCTTGGCTCACATATTTTTCGATTATAATGCTGTGTGCATGGACGCCAACGTCCACCAACGGACATCGCTAGGTCGCTGTACACTTCAATACCTATTTTATTTTCAAATTTGCGTTTGGCGCCGTAGTCTAGTGGTTCGAATCTTGCCAGTGCTCGTTTCCATTTTTTTCTGCGACTCCCTTTGGGCCGTTCGTCCATAATGCTGTGTGCTCGTACGCCAGCGGACAGACATTGCGAGGTCCTAAGCTGCTTCGCACCTAAAAGCCATCATTGTCATTGTTGTTGTTTGCCAGGAATCGGGAGATTTAAGGGGCTAATGTGGCCACTTCGCAAAATGAAAAAAAAACTATCCATTGGAAGAGTAAAAGTCGCAGAATAGTGCGTGCCGCAGGACACCTTGGCGTGATGACCGTGAGTAGAATAGGTCCACACCAGTGGCGCAGAACCTTGATTATAGGGAACCTGTGGCGTGTTGACCAATATGCGGAAGGGCTTACTGAGTAGTACCGAGTACAAGATTTTGATTCCAGGCCAGATCCCTACATTTCTGTAGCGGCTGGACTGAAAAACATCTAAACGCCGGATTGAAATTGCCCTTGGCTTGTCCTTCAATTACAGTCGCTTTTAATATCAGAGATCACATGCTAGGGTGGAAGTCATTTCCAAAATGCCTCGGCCTTAATTAGTCCCCCGTTCTCTAAATATGCTCGAATCTACTGGCCTTTGTAATCGCGCCCAGGGAGCTTTTCCTTCCTCGTTCCAAATGAAATTCAGGGGAGGGGGAGGAAGGGGGCTTGTGCTTAGTTCGTACTTATTCTGTAACAGCGGCCTCCAAAGTGCGCACGGAGGCGGTCTACCGTGCAGGAAGCCACCCAAGTGCCTAGACTGATTTAGGGGTTGTCGACGAGCGAGAAAATTGGTGCGATGCAGGCGGCCACCCTGTTTTGCTGCCAGGGCACAGGGCGACAGCGTCAGCTCCACTCAACACACATGCAACCTTGACCGTCGAGAGAGAGAGAGAGGGAGAGAGAGAGAGAGAGAGCTTAAATGAATACTGAAGAGGTTAGCCCCACAAACGGCGGGGCTTGCTGAAGGTGGGGTGAACATAGCGCCGAGGCGCCACGAGCGGCTCAGTTAACCACCTATGACGCAATTATCGCACTAATTTCTTCCCTTTTACCCCCTGTTCCTCCTCTCCGCCCCCTTTTTTCTTCACTTCTTGCAAGGCAGCATTTGCAACCTTGCAAAACTCAAGTTTCAAACGAGAAGCCTGGATGGACCTGTAGAAAATCAACAAGTCCTCTAATTAGCGTGTGCTGTTTCTCTCTCCTTCTTGCAGTAAAAGGTTGTTTTCTAAGCCCTACACCACTGCCGGAGTGACACTGACACTTCATAAACAAAAACAAGACAGCGCAATTGCACATATAATATCGATGTCACACCAGAGCTCGAGCGGCCAGTGAGAAAACAAAGCTTCAAAAATACTTTAAACCAAGTAATTGTTCTTTGAAGAGGGAAATCTGGAGAGGTATATACTGCAGCGAGCTAGAAATTGCTGTCTTCTAGCTGAAGGAAGACGCCGAAAAGGACCTGGGGTCCTGGCCGTTTTCCGAAAAAGCCTCCATCGGGAACACCCTCCCTCTCAGGCGGTACCGCTCAGCAAGAGTTACCAATAAAGTCTCTCTCTCTCTCTCTCTCTCTCTCTCTCTCCTCTCTCTCTCTCTCTCTCTCTCTCTCTCTCTACCCCCCCCTCTCTCTCTCCAGCTGCAGCAAAGTGTAGCCAGTTGGGTATATAAAATTTTGTTTTCTGATTTTATTTAAAATGTGTGAAACACCTGCGTCACTGGAGCGGAAACAAACGTACATGAATAGCGGCAATTTCGTATCAGGGCAAATGTACGAACGAAGGAAGTTAAAGCAACAAAGATGAAGTGAATTACATATATGAAAAGGTGTTCTACATATTTCTCGCCTGCCGAAACGAAAAGAAATCCTAACAAAGCATGGAACAAACTTACCAAACTGCAGCATTCAGCCACACAGGCTACTAGTACCGAATGCTCCGCCAGCCACGTTGTTTGATATTTTTCTTTCGAACTAAGAAGATTTAGTGCACTAAAATAGCTGTGAATTTATTGTTTTACACCTGTCAGGAACTGCAAACCTCCCAGAGAAGAATGCAAACCAGGAAGCCAAACGACCCTCCCAGTCAAACAGCTATCCAGGAAAAAGTCATTACCCAGCCCCCGATTGCACGCACCTTCAGGAAATAGGCGTATCGGCCCACTGTACACAATTTAACCAGCACACTGCGCCGCGATCGGCGATTTCATGTCTGGGGCTGGGGTGAAGATCGCTCGAGAACGTGGCTGCTCTAGAAACTGGCGCTTTCATGCATGCCGAATACCTCATTACAAAATTGCGCTTGATACCTGGCTTCATACACGTGATGTTCCCCAACATGGCAACTTTATGGGCCACTTTCTTCAACGCCCAGAAGCGAACGACCGCGTAAACCCTGAGAAAAAAAGAAACAAAAGTACAATGCCCTGGGAGGTCTCGTGGCGAACCTCCCGATACAAAGGGGAGCTCATTAATAATGTATAGGGTGGGACGTTTACGGCCGTTGGTCAAGAAGCGTGAGCGCTTGATAAGCGCAATCACGGCTAGTACTGGCGAGTGCGCAGACCCGCCAGCTCCCATTATACCTGACTTTATTCCTCGAATGATATTGATGTGCAATATCATAAAGCGGCGCGACTCTTCGCAGTCAGTCATACCGAGGCAGAATTGAAACTCCGATGAGCAGCAATATTAAGGACTCGAATGCCTAGGAAAGCTCAGCACTTTGAATAGTATTTTCTGTTGAGAGATCTTCTCGTGCTAAACAAGCGCATACAGTTAGGTAAATTTACCTGTTTTCATGCATATTACTGCAAGGCTTCTGTCGCTTACGGCTTTGGATCATCGTAATTTTCTCTGTTACAACTTTCCAATCAAGCGCAATGAAAATAAGGCTTTACGAGGAACCAGCTACATTATCCGATAGACTAAAAGGAAGGAAACGCTTCTTTGCGTTTGGAAAGAAGCTATTTGTAAATTTTTGAAGAGGGGGTGTAGGACATTTACCCTAATCAGTTGAGGGTAACCAACTGGTGCGAGCGAATATTGTTGTGAGACTCGTGGCATCAGCACGTATAGGCATCAGTCCTTTTGTCGCTCAAGCTGGTGTGTCCTGCAAGATATGCTAGACACAACTAACTGTGTCTAGCATATGTATTGTGTCGACCGTATCATGTAATTAATGAAATTAACACAAAACGTACATACCTCTTTACAGCAATGGTGACGTGGCCTTAGCCGTTTTTTTCTGTTAATAAAGGAATTCTGATACTGCAGAACAAGCTGTATTATTAGGGAGATTCGGAATCTTTGGGCTGGGCAATTCCGCATATGACCTATTTTCGAGTTATTTGTCTGACATAAAGCAATACGTTTTACTTGACAACTGAAAGTCAACCCTCTCGGCTATTAAAATCGGAATACCGCGAGGGTCAGTACTAGGACCTATTTTGTTCTCTCTTTACACAAATGGTTTTCCCCGCATAGTAAGATACTCTGAAGCTATATCTCACACTAACGATACTGCAATAATTTTTAGAGAGAAACCAGTAGCTCAGGTGGCAGCTCTTGCTAATTCCGAATTAAGGCGGATTTCAAATTGGTCCAAGGTTTATAAACTAACAATAGACGGAACCAAAACAAAATGTATAGTTTTTAATTGAAACGGAGGTTTGCTACTGATACATTCCTTAAAATATTCATAAACAACTGCGAACTGCAACAAATTGATTGCATTAAATAACTTGGCGTCACACTACATACCCAATTTAATGGGAAAGACCACATTAAAAACGTTTGTTCGAAACTTGACTCCATATACGCCATATTACAGAGAATGGAAACCTATTTTGGTCGTCCTATATTATAGCAAATTTATTTTACCCTATTCCATTGTCGCCGCACTTACTGTAGCGAATCATGGGCATTTACATTCAGAACGCGTCTCGAACCTCTGGTTCGATTGCAGAAGCGTGCTTGAACAAACGTAACTTTCTCACTCTGGTGCGCATCAAGTGCCCCGCTATTTCGCAACCTACAGATTATTTCCTTGGCTTTCATAGCTGAAATGAAAGTCGCACTCATAATAAATCAGGTGATACACAATAACTACCCATTGTGAAGCGACGTGTTTATAATTCCAACCAGAAATGCACGCCATTAAACTACGGGAATTTTAACGTACCAATCACTAGAAATAACCACAACCAAAGAATTATACAACACTACGGAGCGAAAACATGCAATACAATTCCACTGGAAATTAGAGTATCTAACAATTTCGTGTTTGCTATAAAAAAATGATTTGTATGCAGGCTTTAAAAACTGATTGCTTTCCCTCTACGGGCATCTCTTAAATACCATGCCAAGTATTTCTCCTCATTGAAGTGCACTGTTTGCAACTCAGTGCTGTGCTTTTGTGTATATGTATCCGGTATGCGATGTCTATACTCATACAGAGAATGTAAGAGTGTCTATACAGGTACTAGCATATTTACGCGCAATTTTATGTGTACATGGGGAGATTTATGCCTGTGTGATTATATTGTGTGTATTGTGTATATATGTGTGTAAAATGAAAGTATGTGTACGTATATGTATCTGTACATTCGGGCTGATGTGTATTTAGTCGATTTAAATGTACTCGTCTAAACCACGTGTTTATTATTTTCGCTGCAAACGCATTTGTATATGGGCCTCCACTAGCTCCGGCTATTGGCCCAACACTTTCTTGCCTATTTTTATGTACCATTTAGGCAAAGTAAACAAACGCAAACTCAAACTCCAACACCGGCTCGAGCTACTGAGGGATTGGTGTCTAAATGTACTGATTTCAAAAGTCTGACAACAATATACGATCGCCCCGGTTGGTTACGCTTAAAGTATTGGGGTAAACGATGTATCTGAAAAAGATCAAATAAAAGCGAGCAGGAACAGAATCCTAGGACATTGAAATGTATGAAGCTGGATTACCAGATAAGCTTAAGCCCGGAATATACGCGCCCTCCACGTACAAAGAAAGGAATGAAGGGAAAATAAATTGTTACCAACAACCTGTTTTGATAACTAGACTGCTTCCTTTGGGAGTATGAGAAAACTAGACACGAAAGCACTTGGAACGCAGACAAACAGAGGGTGGTGTGAACATGGCCGACGCAAGTCGCACAATGGCAAATCTTTGAGACACATTTATTATCTTACTCACAACCTACATGTCTTATAAATGGTTCCTACGGATGACCAATATACTCAAAATGCTTACCCAACTAATGATACGTAGAAGCTTTAGCATAGAATCAAAGGAAGAAAGGAAGAATGTAGAAGGAAGGCAGGAGAGTTAACCTGGCCAGCTCCTAGTTTGCTATCCTGCACGTGTGAGAGGGAAATGGGCAAAACGGGAAAGCAAAGAATGAAGAAAAGTTGAAACGGACAGGTATGCCGAGCGGTGAAGCACTAAACGTTCAAGTTCAGTGATTGTCACTTAAGCCTTTCAGTATATAGTGTGGTGTTTAAGTCCGTCGCCCGTAGAAAGCGTAACAGTTTCTTAGTCGCCTTCTGAGCGGATGGCACAGAAGGCCAGTGACATAGAATCTTCTCATCCGAAAATGACCGCCGATATTCCCGGTTCTTCAGTGTTGGCGACAGCTTCTTTCTTTCACGCGAATAACATGGATACTCGCATAAAACGTGGCGTATCGTCTCCGGCGTGCTGCACATTTCGCACTCCACGTTTGCTGCCATTCCTATCAAGCATGAGTAAGCATTGGTGAATGCCACCCACAGCCAGAGACGGCAAAAAAGAGCTGTGCCCCACCATGGGAGGCTTGGTGGAGGGGGACGTTGCAGGTGCGGGTCAGCGGCACCAATATGTGCACATCTGAAATCTCCTGTGGACCATTGAGAGATTTTTGTTCCCCGGGTAATTATGCGGATGGCCCTAGCTGCGTCCGTCCTAGACAATGGAATGTGTGCAGTCGTCGCTGTTTGATGCGCCAAAGGGGCGGCAGCGTGAACACATTCCACTTTCGTTGCCGACAACGCCGCAGTGACTGCGAAGCCACTACAGCGTGACATCATGACCAGCGTGGGCAGTCCGGTCGTACACCACTCTTATTTCTGTCAGGAGCTGTTCGTGAGGTCCCTGGCACAGGGTTGACTCGAGTGACTGGAGTGCAGGGCTTCGAATCTCAGAAAATAGCCTATCTCTGGCATGAACTTATGTTGCTCGAAAAGATTTTGCGTCGAATTCGGGACCTAAGATTTCGCACATACAGAAAATGCGGGGAAGCGTAGCCTGAAACAGGTGCGCTGGGAAAATCAGACTGAAAGTACAGAAAAGAGTAGATCGTAAAACCGAGAATATTTAAAAAATCGCCGTGAACCATTGGTGGCGTCACAGTCCTAGGGCATCACAGTTTCATCGGAGATCTTGCAGCGATTTCAGCAGCCTTCTTTTTTGCAAAAAGAAATATTTGCCTTGCTCAGTTATACAACTGGCTCATTTGTGCGCACATACGTATCTCACATCGCATCGTCATCATGACTTCTCCTCAAATACTTGGTGATAAACTACTTGTCACCAAAGTGGCGGGAACTCAGTCAACAGCGAATGACGTTCCCTGCTGTCGCAAAGAGTCGGGGGGACATTATGGCGAATCGAGCTTTTCATTTTCTGGTTTTTCAATACCTGTGCTACACGGCACGTCGCAATCGGCAGTTGAACTCTCACTTACAGGGGCGTTATGTGCATTTAAAATGTGGGACTCGATAAACAATTGGCTGGAAAGCCTTTGGAAGACCTTTGAAATGGCCGTGTAGCACAGGTATAATCCTTGAACGATGACTGTCGAAATACAATATCCGAACCGTACGCAAAAGGCCTCTCCCGTGGTGCCCAAAGTAAAATCGCGTTCATCGTCTTTAGTATTTCTGAATAACATTCCCTTGCCCTTAAGAACGCAGCCGTTGTTGACTAAAAATATCTTCTGCAAATATACAGTAAATGCAGCTTGCACGGAACACTCAGAATAACTTTACAAAATTCTGAAAAGGGCGGATAATGTCTCTAATTCTACGGCACGATGTATTTATTTCTCGATTAACCATTTCAAATAGCATATCAATTTATTATTTCACAGAGGGATCTGAGAGTAAGTGAGTGACGGATAAATATTTATTCATACGCCACCACGAGCAGATGCCTAACTTCATAGAATTTGTTTTGGGAGGTGAGCTAGGAGCTAATCGCGTAAGCGAACATCGATGAGTTACGTAATTTTCTGTTTTCTCTTACCGCTTTCGTCGAAATTTTACCCCGCTCTCAAACTATCAAGGAAATCGTCCCAACATAGACCCCCTCAAAGTGAATCTCAACACAGTTAATAAATAGCCATTTATTCCCTTAAAAGCGGCCCAGCCCGAGCAGCGTCCATGCTAGGGCTACGTTGTATCCTTCGGTACGACCTGCTAGAAGGTATCATCCGAAAAAATATTGGCCGCGTATCTGCTCACTTTGTTGCAAATGTCGACGAAAGACGATAGTCGTCTGGCGCCCCTGCTAAGTAAATGCCTCCCTTCTCTTTCCCGCTCACCTCTCATGCTGTTCCTCTCCCGTCTAGCTCCTCCCAAGATAAACACGCTAGTGGTTCTCAAGTCAATTTAAATTTACCGCGTTGCACTGCTACACGCGGGGTGCATCGATGCCACCGCTGCCGTACGGAGGAGAGTTGCGTGAATCGAGGCACTGTACTCCACGTGCGCTCCAAGCGAACGTGAAACGCTATCTTGAGGAACGATTCATAACTGGTGCCATTTGATTTCTTAAAATACTGCTAGGAAAACCGCGCGAGACCGGTTTTGTATTTTTCTGGACGTATTCTTTACTACATCAACCATCCGTGTATGTTTAATAAAGGAATGCTGCAAATATCGCATATGTATTGATGTCTCACCTCAGATATGCGTAATATTTGGTTTGGCTCAGCCATGCTGAGAAGTACGAACATTGTCACCGGACTTGGACGTTTCAATATGGCTGTGGTTATATAAACATATTGTGCAGCGTCTGTTTCACTTTGGCCGGGTCGCTGCATCGAGGCACAGACAGACCAAAATTTCTGCGTTCTAGTAGCCCAAAATAGACTTGTATTTAATAGGACTCCTCCACTGCCCAGAAAAACTATCTCGAAGGGAGCTCACAAAGTTCTCCCTATTTCGATCCTCGTCCTCTTTTTCCCAATCACTCATTCCCACTACTTGGACCATGGCTTTTCCCAGTGAATAACGAACGCACTACTACTACACTAGTCTCAGAAGGCGGGACGTACGACTCCCGTGCGAGCCGCCGTATTTTACAAACCCTAAAATGAAAGAAAAAAACGGGCTGGCAAACTCTTTCTGCAGAAAAGCCTGCCGTAGCTAACAGTTGAAAATATCCACAATGGCGCTACCAGGAGATAGTACAGTTTCTTTTTCTTCATAGCGACTTTGTTTAGTTTCATTCAGTAGCGGTAGGACACGGGCACTGCGTTCGCTTTGTTGCGTCCCAGACCGACAGAATGCGCACAAACGACGGTTACCCATTTCGTGCTACTTCTGTGATGGACGTCTTGAGATTATGTGCACTCGAGATAAATCATATGGAAATAAAGCGCTGAAGACCATTAATATTAGAGAGAAAGAGAACACGTAACACAAAGAGGACAACACATGAATTTTTTGCGTTTCCCGCCACCTCAGAGAATTCTTGAAGCATAGCGCCATCCTGTCGGAATAATTTGTTACGGGACATGTTGTAATTTTTTTGCAGCCCTCATTACAAACTTCGCAATAAATAGCATCCAAATAAAACAAACCCCAGAAAAAATCGCGTTTTTTTGGGCTAACTGGGACTTCCACGGCCTGCCTCAAAGTGCTCGACGCGTTCAGGGAACGTAAAACAAGATTTGCATCCCAGATTTTTTGTGTTCGCATACGAAAAAAAAAGCGACGATTCAACAACTGCGAACAGACTTGTTTGCATTAAAACTAGAATGCAATCACTAATGAAATACCCGGATGTTTTCTTGAAAATGCACTCCTATTGTGTTTGAGTGCAATATACGTTTGCGGTTTCAGCTTTAAATCCGCAAGCCAGAAAACAGTCTTTTTAAAGCTACCATTGAGAGAGAAAGCTTAGGATTAAGAGGGTGACAGCATTCTCACTTGAAGAAGTACGAAAATGCAATCAACATTCTTATTAATAGCATCCATTACAGCTATTTTACTATTACTGGACTGCATTTTTTCGTGTAGTTGCCGAAGTAATTTTTAGTTAGCTCATTGTACGCATGGCGAGCTAATGGGTACATGGCCTGGTTAAACTCTATATAGAATACAACTTCCACGTGCTTTTCTGACAAACTGTGTGAAACTAGCCAATTTTTTTGTCACAGCACTGTTCTCTTGCATTGCAGTGCCTGCCAAGTCGTCCTTCTTCAACTACAGCAGCTCAGCGAATGCGGACGCGCTGTCACAGTCCCAGGCCCACACCGTGAGCCTTCTGTGCACGGTCCAGGACCTGTATCCGAAGCCCGAGCTGAAGCTGTTGCTCATCAAGGTAGGCAAGCGGAGACCCGTGAAAGAAGCCGGGGTCCGGGCGTTCACGCGGGCCTCTGCCGAGGGGCTGTTCGATGTGGTGCTGCACGCGGACATGGCGGAGAGCCAGCTGTCCTCGCTGGCCGACGTCTTCGAGTGCGTGTTCGATATTCCTCGCAGCTACTACGAGCTCGCGCACCGGATGAGGCTCACCCTCGGTAAGTGGCTCTCCCGGCGGTATCCTGTCGTGTCACGTACAAAGCTGCGGTGGAACTTCCGTGTGTTCTGATATTTTTTTTTCATCAGACGATGAGCCACTTTGCGAGATGACGTGCAGTGTTGGCTGGCTAGAGGAGGCCATCTTGCTGAGCCCACCGTAGGTGAGGTGCAAATATAAAGGTTATATCCTGACCCTTCTTCTGAGGTACGCGCCTGCTTTTCAGATAGGATGGGAGGAATAACTGTATGAATTGTGTAAGTACAGGGGGTAGCCAGGTTGACGTAGCATTGTTAATTACAGTGATACCAGATGAAGAAACACGAAGAAAACAGGAAAAAAAGGAGCATATAAACGCTCGGGAAGAAAAAAAATATATAAAAAAAATGCATTGCCCTTTTGTGCGTGATTCCTGCATTTTACACTAAGATATTCTGTTTAGGTAAAGGTTTCCGAACTGAGAGGCATGGGTTATCCAAATGCCCTCCCGTACGCAACGTAATAGCCCGGTCATCACAAACTGTTTACGGCTGTTTTTTTTCCCTGGTCCTCCCCTTAACATGGTCTTGACAGTCATCGGTGAACCTGAGAATGATATTTAAAATATTTAATACGTGGATTTGGGCCGTATGTGCTCACGGCAAGAACGTCCAGAGCACGCCACCGGGGTGACGGCGTGCCGGTCATTGCAATCGTAAAACAGGAAGCATACGTCCTCTTGAAAACTTGTACCACCCAGTCTTCAAGTTTATGCGTGCCCAGTAGAGTGAAATTTAAACAGCTTACACATATTCGTTACAGAATGACCTATAACGTATCTTTGAAACAGAAATAAAGGTACTGTAATTTTAATCACATTAATTGAAACCAAGCCCAGGAATATATTGATCATACGAGCCGACAGAACACGATTAATTTTGTCAATTTTGCGCAAACCAAGTGTTACAGCTAAGTGGCTATCTTACGCTGCCGTTTCAACCACAACCACTGAATCACATTTCTAAAAAGAGGCGCCAGTAGATGCATAGAGAGAAAAAAAAACCCATATATATCAAAACTCTGACAGGAGTTAGTTTTTTTTTCTTGCAGAAGTTTACTAATCAGCATAACAGAAACTATATATACATATAGACTCCGAATTTTCGAAGAAACCCAAGTGGGCCAAGCACACACACGGCTTGGATGGAAAAAAATACATGATTAGAGTTATTTTTGTGTAACTTTAGGTGTCGATGCCCAAATACACAGCCTTGGCCCCATGTAGAAGAAGGCACCCAGCCAACAAATAGCAATCCAGGCTCATTCATACGGGGTGATTTTTAGAGCTTATATCTCTCCGACTAACCGTCGAAAGAAGCTGAGGGACCACCAAATAAAGTTTTTACTGACCCTGTATGTGCCTTCTTAAATTTTGGACTTCGATTACGGCAACGTTATCCTAAGACCGCAGAAATAAAGCAACCAATTTTTGCAAAACCATTTGTTTGTTTAGAAAGCCGCAGACCGATCCCTCTATAAGCTGCTCTTCTTAAGGCGTCGTAACTTTCTTCCAATGCTGCGAATTTCCGCTGATGGGCCTTAAACATTAATTGAATGCCGGTCGACAACGGCAAGGCTTTAATGGCTCGCCTTTGACCCGGCGTTAAAAGCGAATTAAGCCTGGGAAAGAAAAAAAACTTTCCCTATTGACCGCTTCGGGCATCCACATCCTGTGGCCCGTTTCTTTTTTTTTTGTGTGTGGCGTTTGATTGTGGTTCTGGTTTTTTACTTGGGGCTCAGGCGACACCCTTTGTTGCGGTCAATGCCTGATAAAAAAAAGGCAGCAATCGGGTCGTACGAGAGAATGCTATCAGCGGACTCATCTAGACAGGAAATGTCTGTTCCCCAAGTGGGGAACGCGGGAAAAATAGAGCGGGAAGTGCTCAGCTCCGACCCAACTTTCCTTTTTTTCCCGTCCTTTTGAATCCTGGCATCGGAGGTTAAGGGTGTTTTCCGATTATTGGTGCGTTAGACCTTAATGGCGACCTTGCTGGTAGTCTCCGTTGGAAAAAGCAAAGATATCCGGCTCCCTTAATTCCATCAAGTTAAAATACTTACGATGAACGCTATTTTTTTTAATGGTTCGGGTGAAGGCTTGAAGACTGACACTACTTGGGATTGCTACGAATTGCAGGATATTTGTGTTGTTAACAATTAATAATGCGTAGCTTTCTTTGCCGAGTACCCCCACAGCCAGGACCGTGTAACGCCCTGCATTTCCACAAAAATGCAGATATCGCGGAAGCTCAAACTGTAATCGCTATAGAGGCGTAAATAGAGATAACTTGTCGCACGAAATTTTGAAAAACTAAAAAATAAGAAAAATATAAAAAATTACGGAAAATGGAGAAACGTGTAATGCCCTGCATTTCCGCTATAATGCATTTATCGTGAAAGTTCCATCTGCAATCGTTGTAATAGCGCAAATGGAGATAATTGGTCGAGAGAAATTTTGGAAAAACTAAGAAAATAAGAAAATACGAAATAATTAAGGAAAACAGCGAACCGTGTAACGCCCTGCATTTCCACAACCATGCAAATTTCGCAAAAGTTCCACTTCTAATCGTTATAATAGCGAAAAATGGCGAAAATTGGTCGGACAGGATTTAGAAAAATCGAGGAATTTGGCTGGAAAAAACTTACACTCAAGACAAGCGGCATAAGAATGCTACGCATTAGCAGATAATTATCTCAATTTCCGCCGAAGTTTTTATGTCTGCTGTATTTTTAGTCACTGGTCGTCCTTTCAGTTAGTAAAACTGTCTTGTAAGTAACGCTCCTTGTCCATGCAGCCATGTGTTCCAAGTAATCGTATAAAAAAGCCTTATGTGCCCTGTGGTATTATGTAGCGTTCGACGCAGACGGTTCTCGAGCGGTCCTGTTAGCGCGGGACGCACGCTAATGGCGACGTTAAGCCCACATCTATGCATTCAAACTTTTATGTAAATAAATTCCCTGACACACCTGAAAAGTGCAGACAGTAAAGGGGAGTAACAAAACACGCATTTTAGGATTTTTATGGCTGAGGAAGAGCGCAAATTATGTCCTTCGTTTGCGTGTTCGGCTGCTCAAAATTCATTGAGCATTACTACGATTGGGAGTGCAACATCCCTATCATGCTGCCTATTTGTATGCAGCTGTATTTTTTTTTCACTTCTAGTGCATGCCCTTCTGGTCAGTGTCTCACCAAAAGTTACTGTCCAGCCAGCTCATTCCTCCAAACCGGTCCGCTGATTCCCGAGGTTTTCAGGCGGGGCTGCCCACACAGCAAATTGAAATTTTTGAATTGCCGCTGTATTCGTAATAAATGAGCTGTGTGAGTGTTCAGAAATTGGTTTAGTCACCGAACAGCCTTTCTGCTATCATGGCTTGAAAGGGTTATCTCTAGCAAGGACAGCTCGAGCCTTATTCTCTGAACGCAATTGGGTGACTGCGATCGCGACCACCGCATGCTAACACAATTACCCGTCGAGTACGCAAGCCTAACAACTCTAGCTGCTGCTAGTCGTCCGCAGGAATTGTAGTGTCCGCAGGAATTCTAATGGTATTACAGTCGAAACTGAAACTGAAATCCCTTTGCTAACTCCGCGCTTCGCTATATCTGGACACAAAATCTATGCATACAAATGGTGACGGGAAAAGAAAATCTGTTCGTTATAGCGGCTATTTTGTTAAAACCGCGTTCCCTATACGGGGGCTAAACTGTATTTACCAGAAGTTCGGAAGCTGCGCTACGTCTACTAGCTTATTCTTCTCTGGCTACGATGTATTGTTTGTGCTCAAGTGGGTAGGGGGTCAACTTTGACGGGCCTGATAATGCCGCAAGAAGTCCCGGAAACATCTGCTTGTTAAGGCACCAGGTGGCCTGCCTCACCACTTATTACCTTAATGGTATACCTGAAGGCACATAGAATGCCGTTTCAACTAGGGTGAATTGAGTACAACTTTGGTTCAATTTGTTCAGATTCCCCACAACTGCCGAGCAAAAGAACTTGGCCCAGCTTGCACTATAGCGGTGCAAGGATGGAGAAACAGCTAAGCTGGCGGTCCCTCTCCCTTCATCGGAGACCCGGCTGTTGCCCCTCACATGAATTGCCGAACTTGCGGCCTAACATCTTTATGACTAGGCAGACCCGCATCGTTTTGTCAGCAGGCTTTCACATCTCTCGCAAAGTGAACCGCGTTAGCACGCGCTAGAACCCATGGCAACCGGCTTCGCAGTAAACACGAACGCACGTGAACTGGCGAAGAGGAGAGCACGCAAGAGATTATGCCCCGAACGCTGGGCAAAGGGTTCTCGAAGGTCGAGTTGGACGATACCGGGTGCTGGCGACGAGCTGCACGCTCACGTGCGCTCGGTATTTTTTCTTGGTATTTTTCGGGAGCTCCTCACGGGCGAAAACCCACGCGCAAGCAATAACGACGCCGGGCTCTCCTCACGAGACATACGCTCGCGGGCGTTCTGTATTTTTTCTTTGTATTTTTGAGGCGAACGCAGACAGACCAAGCTCGAGCTTAAACCGCTCTGCTGTTAAAATATATAGAACTGAAACAAGAACGCCGAAGAAAAAGTGCCTGGAACTCAAGCAACCCGTGTAATCCCCTCCTTCATATCCCATTTTCCCCACCAAGTGGCTTTAGCCCTCCCTTTCCCAAATATTACTTTACTACTTTACTACATTACTACTACTACCACTTCTTTACCAGCTTGCCGAGCCCTCCGTGCTCTCTCCACAAATAGTGACGACTGGTGCAGCGCAAACGCTGACCGGAGTCGGATAATTACTTCCAGCGAACCTGTAAAAAAGAAGCGCGACCATTCAAAACAACGTTTATTCCTCCCTCTCTCCCTCTCTCTCTGTCTGTCTGTGATTTTATATAAGCAATAGAGCCAGTGTTGCCTACGGCACCCATAATCTGTCACAGTAGCCTCAAGAATTTTTAAATGGTCGTCTGGTTATAATGAGCCTCGTCGAAAAAGCAATGGCCCTGCGAAACTGGATGTCCACCGAAGCTTCTGTAAACCCCTACCAATGCTGATGTGGAAGTGTATGAAATGTTCCTCGTCGTCTCGGCGGGCTTGTCACTTCCGCTCATCTTCTGTGGCGGCAGAGCCTGACACATGCGCTCGCCCTCCAATAACGTCCACCGCGCTTTTCGCGAGCAGCTGCAAACTTAGTCTTTACCAGGAACATATAAGGGGGTGCGGTCGTATTGTTCACAGGCTTCTTGTGATCTATCGTGCGGTTTCGATGCTGTGGTTGTGGTTTTTTTAGCGAATACTGAACTCTATGCTGTATGCCTGATTGCAAAGAAAGATTGCACTGGGGTTCTCTGGCAGCAAATTCTGCGTCCTGCCGAGCCTGACGCATGCGCTCAGCGTCTTGGGCGAGAACTGTTGGATCCTGCCTGGGTTTTTCATTTACGACACGAAATTTTCCGACCAACGAGAGGCTAACAGCTTCGCTGTAAAAAAACTGCCGCAGTGCGAGCTCTAAAAACACGAATGTATATATTTTTTTCTACATATACGAGCGCTCTGGGACAAGTTCTGGATACCAGAAGTTATAAAATTACCATAATAAATACTTGTTCGTAGTAAGGTTGAGCGCTATTTTGTATACGTGGATTAGTTTTTTCTTTACCGGTACGTCATCGCTATAACAATGGTTAATAAATATTTGTGCAAAATGTGCCCCTACATTCATGCGTATAATTCACGTAAATTTTGTTGTGACTTGTAGACCTATTTGACTAAGAATATCCATTTCGTAGCTGTTACTACATCAAATACCTTCTTTTGGGACGACACGAGCTGGGGAACCCCCAGTTGTCTCAACTGAATATTCCTACGCCTCGCAGGGTGCGTTTTGTTTGTTTCTGTAAATAAAGTTTCGACGTTCATTCGATCATTCAGCATCTCACAGGCGTAATTAAATAAGGAAGCCTAGCATTACTGCTCGTAAAGCAGTGGTGAACCAGGTTAGATGTACGGTATGTGCCATTCCATTTCCTTGCAATGAATCTAATTTCAAAATGAGCAAGTTTACTACAATTCAAGGCTAACGATGTAGGCCTGAAATGTCACGACTCAATTTAAAAACTGTAACAAAAATTGGACGCCCTGATGCGGAACTGTTTATTATTAACCGGCAACCAGAAAACCATCTTTTTTTTTTTGAAGTACAAGTACAAGAGTGAAACCCCTAGAGTGCAACGAGTGCTCTTGAATGAATCAAAATAATCTAGTCAAACGACCCTTGTTTTCCTTTCATTCATCAGTCTTCTCCTCCACTGTCTTGTTTTTAAAACCCCTGCCGAAATAAACACAAGTCGAGGCAAGCCACCATTTCTCAAACAATTCTTACAAAGCAACGCAGCTGAATTTATTAACCAAGAGCTAAAACTGCAGAGCAGTGATTATAACATAACGGTTTGTTTCCCTAAAACCTCTCAGGAGTCTCTCTTTTCCTTTCTACGCCCTTTCTCAGTTACCTCAGCTCTCCTAATAGAGAAAAAAAATATCCACTAAGAAAACAGTAGTATTCGAGAGGTGTTTCTAGCAATAAAACCGGATCCTGTTAACTTTAAACGAAATGCCTAAACTCTAACGCGCGCTGTAAGTGTTTGAAGTGCTCGAAGAAAGATCGGGTGCTAGGCGCGAAACTCGAAATCTCTATCCCGAAGAATAGTATCACCTGAAGTTATGTAAATACGTCCTATCAAGAAGCGTCTGAATCATGACGGTAATAACGGCGCGAGACTTCCAAGTCCCGTGCGAGAAAATTTAAAGACGGGTCAAACTCGCGGTCACCTACACACGCATAGTTTCTAATGACACAAGCAAAGCCACGGGAAGTGTTTGCTTACTGTCTAATTTTTCAAAGAATTCAAAAATCATGCTGGGGGTTACTATAACTGTACAAATGCAATACTTTTTTTCTATTTTTGCGCGACTACGTCCTTCAGTGGACTTCTGACTTCGGAACGTACTTTGGAGGGCTGCCAAATTCGATATATACGCCACAATTTGTGTTTTTGTATGTTTGATTACATGATTTACGGCACCGGCAGTTAGCAGTACTTGTCAGCAGATTCCTGGCTAACATACATGAGAACACCACTGTCACTTGTTCATACCACTCTTATACGGACGCGCGTGAGATGGAGAGAGCGACAGACAAAAACGCAAAGTCGTTTACTTATTTATCAAAGTAGGTGTTAAAAAATTACACTACTGAACCGTCGCACGAACACTTTTTTTTTTAATTTTACCGAGCTACGACCAGCACTAATCGTCCTCGGCAAAACAGCCATCGCTGAATAAAACACGAGCTCCATTCCTTCATTTTATTTTCCGTTTCAGGGGCGAAGCACCTTAAGGCCGAGGCTTCGCCGGCGTCCGGCGTCCGTGCTCACGGCACAGCACCGTGTAAATCGAAAGGTTCACAAAAGGATAACAAGAACAATATAAAAAGTTCACAAAAGGTTAGAGAGAGACAGAGAGAGAGAGCGAGCCGTGCTGCGCATACGCGACGAGCATTGGATTAGATTGTAATGGATTAGATTGAATTGGATTAGGATTTGTGTTTGGATTGCATTGGACTGGATTAGCTTGGATTGGATTGGATTGGACAGGATTGCATTGGAATAAATTGAATTGTATTGTATTGGATTGGATTAGAAATCGTTTTAGCAGCAGTAAGCACTCTCACGGGTGATTCACGGTAAGAACGATCCTAGTGCTTCGCCCGCTCGTCATGATTCACTTCTTGGAGATTGCGTGGATTTTTTTTCCTTGTGTCGACGTTCCAGATGAGTTTACTTTGCAATCCACGCAAGCATAATGCCAGGCTATCTTATGGTGCAGCCATCCGAAAATCTGGCTTTGAAACACACTTTTTTTATTCTGGCAAAACTAGAGAGTCCCAAAGCGCTATTTCTTTGTTCTTACTTCACTGATATTCTTTGCTCGTCAACGAGAGCTTTCTGCGTGAAGCATTTCCCTATAATAACTATAGGAGCAATTTTTGAGCGGCGACATGTGTCACCTAACATGTTGGACAACCGATTCTTCGTGCCTCGCCGACTAACCTTCCGTTCCTCTTCTTCCTTTGCAGAGCTTACCTGGGAAGCCTACGGTGAGTGGCCGTGAGGCCGCATTTACGAGCTCGTATATTCTCTCCAGCGCTGGCACTGCGAGACAAATTTGGCTGGCTGCTCGCGGTGTAGCGGGGGTGCACTTTACGACTGAGCGCCCGAGCGCGTCCGGCGACTATAAAGAATTTCATGGCCCAACGCGAGCTTGCGCGCTCCCTTTATTGACCAGGCCAGAAAAAATTTGCTCCGCTTGAACTTTTTCTAACTGCTGCTGCCTTGAATGCGCCTGGTCTCCGGGAATGCGCTATAGGGGTGCAGGCGGTAGACGAAAACGTGACGCGACTAAAACGACCTCTATATAACGTGCCTTCCAGTGAGTAATGCGCAACAGTAACGTATTGAAGCGACGGCTTTACGAAGAAACAAGGGAGAAGAGTAATCACGGCCGTTTAACCCATCTTTGCCGTTGGCCGAACAGAACCGAAATGTATGGGTGCCTGCTGTACTGTGCGCAGTTTTTTATATATTTAGTGCTTTAGACGTTCTTGTGTTCTTAGCGATGACAACCTTTTAACCTCCTCTGATACTAAAACTAGTCCTGATTATATTAAAAGAAAATTAACACACAATCGCGCATGTGCTTTATTCTTTCTCCTTTCAAAAGGAAAGGACCGGGATTCGGAGATAAGCGCTTCACGCCGAGAATATACGGCAGTGAAACTTTCACAGCTTTATCAGCTAAAAATGTTGAACAATGATGTGTTCATACACACCAAATATGCGAACCCCTCTTTCCAACTAACCTTCAGTCTTAACCCTTAACGTTCCTTTTCTCTCCCCCCCCCCCCTCCAAACCTCTACCCCAATATTCAAATGAACGAAATTCTGGTGAGAAAATTAAGCACCGGTTTTCAATGCCCTGATTTAGGCAGTTCACTGAAACACTGACAATAAACTTTGTATCCTCTAACTTGCATTAAGGGCATGCACCATTAGGATTTCGTTATTTATCAAATTTGCATGATTGACCAAGGTTGCTACGTCCTTCGCCATGCTTGAATAAAGAAAAAACAATTTTCCCTCTACTTATTTCTCTCTACGTGTCCGGCCGTCGTGGATAAAACAACTGTTCTTTTTATAACAGGCCTACAGAGTCAGATACAATCATTCAATCTGGGCCTGCTTGAATCAGTCGCGAAGAAATGAACGATCACTTAATCACTGGGTAATCTACGCTGTAAAATCGCCATAGCAATTATTCTTTCTATTTTTATACGAATACCATGCAGCATTCTTTGTTATAAAGTTGACCGGGAGCGCTTCATTCAAACTTAAAGTTGCGTATTCACCGAGCTTACATTTTCGGAAATCCGTCAAGGTTTGTGTTGGCTGAACTCCACTGTTATTTACCAGGAGAATTTATAACTCTTTAGCCGCAGTATTCGGACACTTTGTATTGCCTAAGTATATTTAAGCTACTCATCTTGCTACATTCTCTACTCAATTTAATTCCCCTTCATTTTCTACGGGTTCTTGTAAAGCTTCACCAAAGTCAATTCTGCCGCTATCCTGCGTCGTCTCTTCCTTAAGCATCTATATGTTCTTCTTCTGGTGGGGTTTTTTGGCGCAAGGGAATCTAAGGCCAAGAGCGCCATTGCTATGATCAGGTAAAAATGTGTTGATGAAATGAGTGCAAATAGTGCATAAAATTACTTCAGTGTAAAGCGCTGGATCCAAAAGATGAGTGAGGAGTGTGATGAGGCATGGAATGAGCTAACGGGGTATAGGGCCATGGTAAACAGTACGCTACGGATGAACAAGGTAATAAGGTGGACGAGAATACTACTTTCTAAAACAAAGCCTGTTTTAAAAAACCGATACCAGTAAGGTACTCTAAAAATCTGCTGAAATCGAACACAAGACAATCTGATAAAAACATTGGAATGTGCCGTAGCATATTCTTACGGTACATTTCCGCGAAATAGCGTTTCCTTTCCGGTTTCATGACCGAGCATTCAACCAAAACATGGAGGACTGAAAGACTCTCGCAACATCTGGCGCAGTTCGGTGGCTGGTCACCAGTCGGGAGGTAGGAATGCGTGCCATGTGTGTCCTATTCGTAGTCTGCATCGCCAGACCTGAAAGGCCCTGCTTTCCTCCCTGGCAGCTGATCGGCCAATTATAGGTTGTATCAAGTGACGCTTGTTGTTTACTTCTCCATCCCATTCTTTGCTGCCAGAGGTGAAGGAGTACGTGTTTTACTGCTGTTTTCATATCCAGTTAAGGTACTTGCGTGATGTTAATACTGGTTCTTTCAGCTGCTCTGGCGGCAGCCTGGTCGGCTTCCTCGTTGCCAGCTATGCCACAGTGGCCAGGAACCCAACACACTCTAATTTATAAATTTAGCTGGTGTGCTTCGTACCGAGCTTTAAGAAGGGCAGTAAATGTGGGATTCTTGGTGCCCTTTCCTGTGGGCAGGGCCGTGACATCGCTGAGTGAGTTTGTGAAGATAACAGAGTTGTGTGTTTTGCTTGTGGTAATGTGACCCACAGCCAGATATACTCCGTGTGCTTCTGCTGTAAATATGGTTGTGTGTTTATGCATTGTTTTAAATGCAGAGCATTTCTTTAACTCACGATGTCACCCGTTCTTGGCGTCCGTAGTTGTCCGCATCACTCGCCTCGACATGCCCGGCTCAGACGTTTCGCTATCGGCGCGATCAACATTCGATAGCGCGCCCAGGCACGTTTCAAGGACACTCTCTCCCCTCTATCGGACTCAACGTGCGCCGAGGCTGCCAATTTTACTGCTGACGAGCGCTCTCTTGTCAGCAGTTGCCACAAGTGCAACAACATTAGCGTAACGCAAACTACTTAACGTCGTGCGCCCCCGGAAATGCTCTTCATTTGATCGTGCCCCTCGCGAGGGGGATGTTTCACTGCGTCGCCATGCGAACAGTTTGCCACGCTTTAGTTTCAGTTCCGTATCTCCCCGCCGCGGCCGTGGAGAGAAGGCGGCCGGCCGTGACTCTCGCCACCGCGGCGCTGCGGTTGTGAGTTGCGCTAGGAAAGCGAGCGTCGTCTGCTAGCGGGGAGCGGAACGCGTTCCGCTCGGCATCTCCGGTCTTCGCCACTTCTGGCTGCGCACTGCAAAAGAAATTTTTTTGCTACTGAAAGATGCTGTCCAACAGCTGCACAGACCCAAGCCGATTTGGTTTTCGATGCATCAGTGAAAAACTGAGCTGCCTTGTACTTGTCTTGGAGGTATGCGAAGTGCTGTTCGACTTCCAATAGTGAGCCTTTCCCTGTCTACTTGTCTAAATGAGGTGTCGCATGATATGATGCTCGTATCCCAGGGTACCACGAGTTCATTTGGGGTCATTTTGAGGGTGTCATCAAACGAGATGGATAGTTTTGTGGAGATAGAATTGATCACCAGTGGAAACGGTTGAGCTAAGGAAGGTCGATTTGAAAATAGCAGCATTCTTGAGTTATCTCTTATCAGGGAGTCACATGGGTGCTCAGGCTGTGATGTAACCTTCATGACATAAGTAATAACCAATAAAAGTTCGCTGGTACTCCAAAGACCAACAGTCTGATTCAGCATAGAGGCTCAGTACTGGACTAGTGCAGAAGGCCCTCTGTGGCCAACCTGATGCCCAGATTGTGGATAGGATCAAGCATTTTCAGAGCAGTGTTAGAGGCTGACCCGTAAACTACACATCCATAATCTAGGCGGGACAAAACAAGACTTTTGTACAGGTGTAGTAAACACTTCTTGTCAGTGCCCCATTTCATGTGTGCTAGTATCTTAAGCACATTCATTGCCTTCAAACACATCAGTTTCAGATGCTTCAATTGGGCTGAACGAGTGTCGAGTCAAAGATCAATCCGAGAAACTTATGTTCGGTTTTAACAGGGAGCACTTGTCCATTTAAGTAGATTTCTGGTGCAGGGGCAATGCCCCTTTTTTTCGAGAAGCAGTACACATGCACTTTTTGAAGAGTTAAACTTCAAGCCATTCTCATCTGCCCATTTGGAGAGCTTATTCACCGATAGCTGAATTTGGCGTTCACAGAAGGAGAGATTGCAGGACTTGAAGCCAATCTGCACATCGTCAACATACACAGTAAAACATGGTTGGCGGAAGTACAGTGCGTAGGGAATTCATTTTTACAATGAAAAGTGTGCAGCTCAGCACCCCTCCCTGCGGAACCCCGGTCTCTTGTGTAAATGGTTTAGACAGAGTACTACCTATCCTTACACGAAATGTCCGATCCGATAAATAGCTTTCAATTGTTTTTAGCATATTTCCTTGTATTCCAAGGTCACAAAGATCTCTCAGTATACCAAACCGCCAAGTAGTATCATAGGCCTTTTCAAGGTCAAAGAATACAGACAGAAAGTACTGTTTATGCGCGAACGCATATCTTATTTGGGACTCCAATGCGCACAAGTTGGTCAAGCGTGGATTTTTGTTCTCCAAAGCCACACTGGAATGAATCCAAGGGCCTGTTTGCTTCTAAAAAATGCATTAATCTTTGGATTGATCATTTTTTCAAATACTTTGCACAAACAGCTAGTCAGAGCTATAGGTCTGTAGCTCGATGCAACTGCTGGGTCCTTCCCTTCCTTTAATACTGGAACAACAATGGCCTCTTTCAGCCTTGGAGGGATATATCCATTGTTCCAGATCCTATTAAAAAGTGATAATAATGCAAGTTGAGTTTCTGGGTGCAAGTTCTTGATCATTTCATAGTGAATATTATCAGGTCCAGGTGCTGCTTTACCTAGTGTGTTTAGGCAAGCTTCGAACTCAGCAATAGAAAACTCAGCATTATATGCATTACTTGGAGGTGATTTACGATGAAGTTGCAGTTTTTCTTCCCTACGTTTCAATTTAATAAACTTGGCTGAGTAGTGCGCTGCACTTAAAACCGACTCAAAGTATGTACCCAGTGCATCCGCCTGATCTTCCAGAGTGCCGCCAGCATTATCAACTAGAGGGCGGGAGCAAGTCTGCTGCCCTTGCAACTTGCGTATCCCTATTCCATACTTTATTTTGGTCGGTGTAAGAGTTAAATAATGCCCTCTATGTACTTCTCCCAGCTCTCACTTTTTGCTATCCGTCTCACTCTTCTCGATTGGGGTTTGATGCGTTTGAAGTTTATGTAGTTTTCAGCCGTGGGAGAGTTACGGAAAAGGCGCCATGCTGCATTTTGTTTTAAATGCAGAGCATTTCTTTAACTCCCGATGTCACCCGTTCTTGGCGTCCGTAGTTGTGCCGCATCGCTCGCCTCGACATGCCCGGCTCAGACGTTTCGCTATCGGCGCGATCAACATTCGATAGCGCGCCCAGGCACGTTTCAAGGACACTCTCTCCCCTCTCTCGGACTCAACGTGCGCCGAGGCCGCCAATTTTACTGCTGACGAGCGCTCTCTTGTCAGCAGTTGCCACAAGTGCAATAACATTAACGTAACGCAAACTACTTAACGTCGTGCGCCCCCGGAAATGCTCTGCATTTGATCGTGCCCCTCTTTCCTAGCACTTTGGCAATCCTCATTCCACCAAGGAATCGGCTTTCTTTTTGGGTTACCAGAACTTTGTGGGATACATTCACTAGCGGCTTCAATTATGTGCTTTTCGATAAATGAAAGTGCACTGTTGATGTCCAGCGAATCTAGATAGTCACGTGGAAGACAGGTAAGCTGTCGAAACTTTTTCCAGTCAGCAGACTCCATCCTCCATCGTGGTACACTGTTCTGCCCATGTGTCGACACTACCTTTTCTTTTAGCACGATTGGAAAGTGGTCGCCTCCATAAGGGTCATCCAGGACGTGCCAGTACAATATTGGGAAGAGAGTAGCAGTGCAGAGAGCTAAGTCAACTGATGAGGATGTTCTGTGCGTGGGACTAAAGTATGTGGGCTTCTTTTTGTTCAATATTCAAGCTCCAGTGGAGACTAGTAGTTTTTCTATCATTCGCCCTCTTGAAATCGTAGTTTTCACAGCCCAAAGAGGATGATGGGCATTGTAGTCTCCTGCTATTATATACGGCTCTGGGAGCTGATTCATTAGATTTTAAAATTCAGATTTCTGTAGGCGCTTGTCTGGGGGAACGTAAATGAAGCAAATTGTTATTAGTCGCTGCAACCATATAACTCTCACAGCTACAGCCTGTAGTCCAGTCCTGAGTTTAACTTCCTTAGCTGTGGTTGACCTTTGAAAGATAATAGCCACGCCACCCGATTGTTGGTTCGTGTTTTGCCGGTCCTTTCTGTATGTGATGTACTGGGGTAAAAAGTCTGTGTGTTTGCTGCTTAAGTGGGTTTCTTGGAGACACACTGCCAGAGGTGCATTCTCCCAGAGCAGCTCTTTAACATCATCCAAGTTTTTCAGAAGCCCCCTGCAGTTCCACTGCAGTACACTACAAAAAGCCATTGCTAGTATTGAGACGTTTGTTACTAAAGACAGGCTCAGCTTGTTAGGTGCCAGAGCCTTTTCCAGTAGGAGACACCTTAGGGAGCTCTGCTTTTTTTTTATCAGTTCCTGGGAGTTCGTACGTTCCAGTGGTTTGTGGCGACCCTTCGGCGTGATTGACGCAGAGGATGGCTCACTTGTGTCCATAGCCTCCAAAGAAGGCTTCTTTGTGGACGGTTTGAGACCTGGGGCCTTGGCTGGCCTCCGGTTTTCCTGGGAGGTTACGACCGTCTCAGTGGTGTTAGTCAGCTGTGTAGACCGCGAGGCTCCAGCTGACACATTGGCCATTTTCGGGCCACCATTTCCTTGAGGTGCAGCAGGTGTCGCTGTTTGCACCTGGGGGGCTGAAGATGTCTCCTCAGGCCCTCTCAACGAGGTTCCCTGATTTGACAGTTGCCGCACGTGGCGCCGCCCCCTGACGCGCCACGTCGGCGTATGCTATCTTATGCGTGATAGCAAGACGTCTGCGTGCTTCGGGGTAAGAGATGTCTTCTTTTACTTTCAACGCAATGATTTCTTTTTCTTTTTTTTCATTTCTGGCATGAGCGTGAGTATGCAGCATGGTCACCGCTGCAGTTGACACAGTGTGGTGGGGCAGCGCAGCTTTCCGACACATGGTCGGTTTTGCTGCATTTTGCACATGTCTGCTTACCACTGCAACTCTGTGATCCGTGGCCGAATTTCTGACATGTATAGCATCGGCGTGGGTCGGGGATATAAGGTCTGACTCAGTTTTTCACGTAGCCAGCTTCTACGGTCTCCGGGAGAACCGTTGTGCCAAAGGTGAGAACAATGTGCTTGGTGGGGATTTCTTTGTTTTCGCGGCGGATGACTATCCGCTGAACTTTGATGACATTTTTCTCATGGAAGCCTTCAAGGAGTGCATTTTCAGTAAGGTCTAGGAGGTCTGCTTCACTTATAACACCATGCACGGTGTTCATGGAGCGGTGAGGACTGACAGTAACAGCGGTGTCACCAATTTTGTCAACTTTGAAGAGCTTGTCACATTGAGTCTTATCTTTAACTTCAATCAGCAGGTCACCATTGGACATTTTTTGTGCCTTGTAGCCAGCCCCAATGAGGTTCGACAGACATTTGGACACAAGAAATGGTGACTTCTTTCTCATTGTTGTGTTCTCATTTTCCGAGTGCATCACGTGAAAGCGTGGAAAACACTCTTGCCTCTTTGAAGGAAAAAATTCATAGGTAGTTGCCTCGGTGTTTTTGTCTTTTCCATCTGTCTTACTGTCCACATTATCGCTTTCTGCAGTGCGCTTGCATTCTATGTCACGTGCGGCGGGTTCAAGGCTCTCTGCTTTTTCGACGCTATTTTGCACAAGGAGCAGCTGTGCCTCTGCCTGTTGTATCTGCTCTTCCAATTCTCTTTTTTCTCCCTCAAACTTTTCCTGCTCTTTCTGACTCTCTTCTTCAATTATTCGAAATGCCTGCTCTTTGTTCAACCCGAGGGTTTGAACTAACGATAGCACTTTTTCCCAATCCATTCTTCTAAGCTTCGTACATTCTTCTTCTTCGTACACATGGAACTAGAGTTCCATGTGTACGCACATAAATTTGCACCTTAGAACATTTCACTCAGTAAACGGAACTCCTGTTAAACGGAACTAATTTTTCCGGTCCCTTGAAGTTCCGTTTATCGAGAGTCTACTGTATATATATGAGGAAGTTTTGTGAATGTTTCTTTATTCTGTAAATATATTAGGTCACCGTACATAACTCGAGTTATCCACTAGTGACGCTTCTGTGGTATTCATATTCACAGCAGTGAAAGGGAACTAATTTTTCTGACATTTCCTTGTTTACTTTTGTAAAAGCTAATCCGTCGGGATTTTTTAATAAATGAACGCCGTAATTTCCTTTTTCGAACTCGTGTTTTGCCTTTATACTGCCCTTGGTTACGAGGGCGCAAAGCGCCGTTGACGCGTGTCAATTATCCCCCCAGTGGTTATTGTTTAGACGGGTGTTTTTTTATATATACCAATAGCCTTAAAGCTGCCTATTACAGAAGATACATGAAGACGCTAGCAGTGTTTTCCCTGGAGAATAAACGTTCTGGAGCACATCTCTTCTAAAAGTCTACGAGCTATATCTTCACGGAACCACAGACTTCAAAATGCTCTCCACCTGTTCAAGTGATTGAACATCGAACCGTGATATCTGTTCGATCATTCCCTCCCTACGTCCCCCTCTCCTTACCCACCAGTGTATCCAAGCCCACTCAGACAATAAAGCTACTCCTCCTATAGCTCTTCCTCAGACAAAACCACTCTGCACGAAATTCGTGGATAACTGAATCTCCTAAGACCCAAAGTTGCTAAGCAAATCATGCCAGGCATTAAAAATCCCATTTTGACTCAACGTTACGAAACCACTACACGTGCTGCGGCAGAGAGCAACCGCTAATGAAGCCTGTTTAAAGGTCGGTATGAACACATGAGGCCGGGAGAACGTTTTGACTTTTTAGATGCAAAGCATCTCTTGCTATCGGCTCCGTCGTCCGTCGTACCGTCCATCCGCCGGCCCAGGAAGACACCGGCAACACTGCCGCTCCAGGAGCCCTTTAAGGGGAAGCGTGCTCGTCTCGTGCTGGCCCAGGAAGACACCGGCAACACTGTCGCTCCAGCATCTCATGGTCGGGGCTATGTCCCTCCCTTGTTGTGGCGCCGTCCACACCCCCACTGCGCATGCTCGGCTCATCTCGGGCAGGCCCAGGAAGACACCGGTAACACTGTCGCTCCAGGAGCCATTAAAGGGTAAGACACCACCGGGCGTTCAGCAAGCCGAGCATGCACAGTGGGGCTGTGGACGGCGCAACGACAAGGGAGGGACATAGCCCCGTCGCATCTAATAAAATTACATTATCTTCCCGTAGGGGAACCCTGAGTAGTATGCGAAACAGCCGTGGGCACAACGCAATTTCCCATTTCGTAGTTCCGGTAAGTGAAAAGTGTTGTAGTTACCATGGAAACCAAACTGTAAATATAACGGTAGCTACGTACCTCAACCTAACGGAACGACGAACTGAAAACTAATGGGCACTTGAATCGACCCCATGGCTGCTTTGCATACTACTCAGGGTTCCCCTACGGCAAGACGGTGTAATTTTGTTTAGTGTATACATTTAACCATCAGATTATCGGGTTTAATGCGCCGCAGCTAAACATGGGCTACGAGGCGCGCCGTAGTAGAAGGCTCCATATTGGTTTTGGCCGAAAATATCGCCAAAATATCGACCCACGCCACGGGAGTTTTTGCTTTTCGCCTCCCTCAGAAAAGCGGCCACAGCGGCGGGTATCCAGCCCGCCTCTTTAGTCTCAGCAGAACAAATGCCTTAGCCACTTATCTACCGTGGCGTTTTATTTAAATAAAATCACACACAAAAATAATGTGAAACCTCGGCTTTGGCTTGTTGTTTTAGCCTCACCAGCATCAATAAAGTACTCCGAAATGAAATGGCGAACTACTGCCTCAGATATTCACGAACGTAATATCTATTTGCACGTTTGATGTCGCTAGTTCCAGCGTCGTAAAATAAAATCTGGGTTTCTACCTGCGGAGAGCTTAAAAGCACGATTTTTTTCTGTGCAGTTTTAGCGTAGCCGGAGACCGGTCATTTATCATAATTAGCCAAATGCATTAAAGGCGCTCCTTCCAAAGCCCATTTCACTTGTGTGTTCGCGCAATAAAGCAAAGCTTTGCTCCAGACATCGCAATACGAGTTACGCTCACGTTTAATGTGTTGGGCCCAAGAAGGATACTTTACTAATGAAGCAAAGCGTCGTTTCATTTCAGGAAAACCTACAAGGTTGCAAAAATATGCACCCGATCTCTGAGATCCGCCATTCCCGGTTACTCGAAGCTGCAAGCATTAGTGCGAATCCGAACGAGTCGCCTGGAATGACACACTTCACTTCCAAAAGAAGATCTGATCCCGCTCCTGTGTAGTCGGTAGGAAACGGAGTGTCCCGTAATTCATCTGAAACGGCGCTATCCTCCAACGAATCGCCGAAGTTCAGGGATGTGGTACTGACAGTGTGCAACGTTATATATATTTCAGTGTGGCACAAAGCGGAGTCCATAGCTTTACTTTATGCCCGGCTAATTTATCACTGCCAACAGTTCCCGCTTACAAGGCACAATCGAAATGCAGTTTTAACCTTTTCTCTAGGGCTTAACAACGTGAGGTTTTTTCGAGCGAAGCTTGTATTGGCTGGCTTACACCGTCGGTTGCGGTGTACGCCGGAACAATTTGTGGCAAAGCCAACTTTATCTAGCGGTTTTTATGATGATAATGATGGTAATGATGCCCCTGAAGTGTTCGGAACGTACCCACTCGGGGGGATTTGCTATGGATAAAGTTGAAATTGTTATTTGAAGGGAGGAGGAGGAGTGCCTTTAGTTATGAAGAGAAGTCATTGTTATTTGGCTTGTGCAGAATGCAGAGCGCAGTTATAAAGAAAACGAGAGAAAACATGAGAAAGCCTATTTTGCTTTTCAGGCAAGAATTGGAAGGATATTCGCCGTGAAGCCGACAGACAACTCACGCAGCCCTCTGCCTTGTGTCCTGTATGAAACAGAGACGAAGAAATTCTAGATGAAGTTTAGCCGACGGTTAAATTCATCTAATTGAATTGAAACTTGCCCGTCTCAAGTTGGTCTGACTTGACGAACTAAAACCTTCTCCGCAAAACTGTTCGTATTTCAACTCCTCCAACGGATGCCCAGAGGTGACAGAAGCCTTGATGTGTGAAGGGAAAGTCCTTGTAAGTCATAACGCTATCGCCTCCCATATCGCTCTACCCCTAAAGCCACCAAATGCTGGCACTCTGTAAGCTATACTATCACTGTGATATTGAAACAATGTACGATGAGCAATGGTCTACTGAAGAAGTGTCTCAGGTGGCGTTTTATAAAAAAAGCACTCCCTCTGCTTTGGTTGGGCTGGGCAGACCTCACTTTAACCCCCCTCAATCCAACATGCAGTGCCATCCTATCTCACTACCTGCATTCCTAAATGATATATCCGAGGCCCACCTGACCCTTGTAACCGACAAACACATATCTGTCACCGGCTACAGACCGGTGTTTACTTCAGCCGCACCGATCTCTCCATATTTCTTATCACCCTCCTAACATGACTGCCACACTGGCAACGTCCATTTCCCTAGCTGCCACTTGGTGCACTTATGCCCAGACAACCCAAAGCACGTTCCCAGTCCGTCACCTGAGCCGTGGTAGTCTGCGCCGAGTAGCTCGGCTACAAAGAAACAACAAGCTCTGGTCGGCCGGGCTGTGGTCGACCGGGCTGTTGTCGATGGGGCTTCCGCTTTTACTCATTTTCATTTGTAGCTCAATAGACGTCTATCACGACTACTACTTTAATTTGTAATGTCATAGATTAGCCCTCCCGAAATTCCCAAATGCTTCGCGTTGAGCGCCTAGGAGGACGGGGATCTACAAAGGCCGAACTCAAAGGCGCTACTGCAATTAATAAATCCACACTTTCTTTGCCTCACTGCTGTGGACCGTCCCGTCACAAAAACGCGCTGCTGGAAAGCCAACTTTGCACAATGGATTTCAAAAAACGATGATGAGCGAACGCACATCACGAGCCTAACAAACGCTTCCCATGGTCGAAATCGATTCGTGTCCCTCGCGTTATGGAGCAAACGTCTATTCGATTGCGCCGTTCCAACCAATCGAAGCAGCTTCGATTTAAAGCGAAACTTTTATGGTCTCACTGATGGCAGGCCGTGCCGTGACCAAAACTCAGTGAACCCCTACAACCCCTACGAATTCAACCCTATGAATTCAGGCAATTCTGCTTGTCAGAGTAATTGCCGTGAAATGACAAAGAAAGAAAAGAAAGAGAAGCAAACTCGATTTGCCAGTGAAGAAAGCCTGAAAATCGCTAGGCTTGTACTTTGCAAACCATATGTAGGCAGGCTGAAGTGCTTGAAGAATGTTTTCGAAGTTCCTTGCTTCTCTCCAGTCGCTACCAAGAACAGGAGAAATTTTCGCCAATAAAATCCACGCCGATTCGGCCTATACCTCGGACGTCATCCCCAAATGGACAACACCCGGGTACCCTTCTAGTCATCAGTGCCCCTACTGTGGCAGCAACTGCACACCAGCATTTTCCATGTAATCTGTATTTCTTCAGCCCACTCAACTAAGCCGCGACCAGTTCATCACAGGACGAGTACCCCCAACAACGTCTGCAAAACGCGTCCAGTATGCCAGAGAAAACCCACAAATATTGCAACAAATTACAGAATTCGGTCTAAAAACAGGTCTCTAGAAAGTTCATGAATGGCGGATCGTCACCCCGTATCTACATGGCCCCATGAAGCGCACCCTTTGGGGGTCCCAAACGGCTCCTTGTGGACCCCTGATGAATCGTCATCACAGAATTTTTTACAACTTCTACCAGCGTGCGTGAGGTATCCCTATGGGCGTAACCACATTTGACGTGTTCATGCAAACGCTTGAAGTGCCGTGAAGAAGCTCCATTCGAACCATCTTTTCCTCCCCTAATTCCCATATCCCACAGCAGGCCCGCTTCGCCTCTTTGCCACAATACAGTCATCTATTCTTTTCCAAGTTTTTTGGCCTTTCTGTAGAAAGGCTGTTTCTAAAGGTTTGATGTTCAGAACATGGTGGCTGACTGACCGGGACTTCACACCAGAAAGACCCCACCCTAGTTGCTCCAGTTTCTCCTCTTCACGATAACAGAGGGCGCACCATGGCCCAAGCTTGAAAAAAATTGGCCTCGCAGTAAGATTGTCAACCTATCCAAAACCCATCCTTTGCGTGTGATCCCTTTATACATTCTGTGGACGCATTAAAACGTGACACCTCTGGCGTAATGTCGTTAATATTGGCGCTATCTGACGGCATATAAAATATGATATTGATGACCACAAATTCTCCCCTCTCATAGACATAGCGGGTGTGTTAGTTTGGGGATGGCTTGTTCCTATACGGGTTCAGACCCAAACTGCGACGTTCTTGTTCATGCGCTTTTTAACCATGTGTGGAGCCTGAGAGTCCAACGCTCGAACGGGGCTATCCCATACGTAGGTTTTAAAAACACGCTTATAAACATTCGACGTTAAAATGTTAGATTGCAGTTAAGGGAGATGCAGTTAAGATTGCAGTTAGATGCAGGGAGATTGCAGTTAAATTGCAGTAAGAGGATTGTGTTGCGACGAAGTCGTTCCAGGTCGGTTGCTTAGAGGAAGCAATAATGCGAAAAGTAAACGGGGATGACTCCCAAGCGCTGTAGCGTAGCCCTTCTGGGGCTTCGCTTCTCAAAGACATTCGCCGCGGTTCTCTTCCTCCCCGTTCCAGACAACACAAACCTGAAGATTATCCCCTGCAGCTACCGCTATAAAAGCACAGTCCTTGGCCCATATCGCCGGTAGGGACAGGCCAAAGCGCAGCGTCGTTCCTCCCTTGTTAGCGGGGCTTCGCAGCGCCCTTTCGAGAGCGAGTGCTCTTTTTTCCGCTGCAGCGGAGCTCTCAGGAGAGAAGCAAAGCAGTCCTTCAAAGGCTTCGACTGCGTCGTCTATGATGACGCTACCCCCTTGACGTTGGGCCAGGGCCAGCAAACCGACAACGGAAGCTTCCGTGCTCCAAATAGGGCTTCCCTACGGCCTAATTACGAATGCCTGGACGCCCGACGCAAAAATTATATTTATATATACCGAGTAGTGGCTTGGGCGACAGCTGGTACGCGGCAGACGTTGTTCCTCTCTTCTTGAAAGTTGCGCTATTTCTTAAGGCTTCGAAAACGTGTTTCTTAAGTCGAATATAAGCAGACGAAGAAAGCACCGGCAAAGGCTAGGGAAGGATTTTTCTGCATCCCGTTTCGGGTAGTCTTCGTTGTAGTGATTATGATTGACTTCATTGGTCTCGCTTGCGATCGTTTAAAGGGACCCTGCACCACATTCGATAAGCGGTTTCACTCTTTCCTTCGCGTCTGGAACCACTCGAAAGCTATAGTTATCGCCAGCACGGAGCGGCACTGCGTGATTTGCTCGTCGCACGAGATATAACTTCCATTTCTGCTTTGTTTTTGTTGCTTGTTTTTACGTTGCTTATCGAAAAGCGTTCATTGCTGCAACTGAAGGAAAACCGGCCAACAGCCGCTACATGACCTTAGTTACGTACTTCGAGCCGTCGAAGAAGGTCAAGACCGGGAAAGAGAGAAAAATCTCTTGAGCGAGTTTACAAGTTGCCGGAACTGCGACGTATCACGTGCGGGAGATGTCCAGGATGGTTTTAGCTGTCTCAGCCACTCTTGAGCTCCCCGTTTTCATGAAATGGTACACGTAGTAGGAGGATCCGACTGTCAGGAGCTGGCTGGATGGCATGCACTCCGATAGTGATCTTTGGCCTACGCAAATCTGTCCAACGGATGTTGGAAATGCTGTGCGGCGGCGTCAGTTGTATAGTGATTGTTGGCCTCCGCCCAGGTTGCCACGTTGTCAGCATAGGCCGTGACGTGGACTTATGTGGTGAAAGCAACGCCCTTTACTAGCTGGGCCATTACGGTATTAAATAATAGCGGGGACATTAAGGCACCCCTGAGGTACTCCTCACGTGTTCCTAAAATGCTGCTTATTCACATGTCCCGAGCGTATTTCAAATGTTCTGTCTGCCAAGAAGGCTCGGACGAAGTTCCTCATTCTTTTGCAGGGTAAGCTTAGCAACGGGCTTGAAGTACCACTTGGTAAGGGCGGTGTCGAAGGCCTTGCGAAGGTCTAAAGTCACCAGATGCGAGGGTCCATGAAGGGGTGTGCGCCGGAGTACCCTGAGAAGGAGATGGATGCGGTCATGTGTTGCGAGATTTGTCCTGAATCCAGTCTGCGCGGGGTGGGGTGGAAAACGAAAGTCTCTTCCAAGTAGCGGGTAAGTCGTGTAGTGGTCATTCGTTCCATTAATTAGCCCAATGTCGACGTTAGGGAGATGGGTCGTAGATTAGACGGTGTGTATGGGTCTTTTACAGGCTTGGAAATGGGTGTAACACGGTAAAAGATGGTACGGTGAGACAGCAATAACAAGCGAATAGATGACACCGAGACTTTTGTTCGTGTGGCCTCCCCCGCACCGCACTTCGGCAAATAAACTGTGTGCGAGGTCTGTGTGTATAACATATAGAGGAGAGGCCAAGCGTCACGACGTCCCGGTGATATGGCGGTGTTATATTTACAAGATAGGGATTGGAGAAAGACGAAGCGGCTCTAGCGGGAGCCACCGACTTGAAGACGGGCACAGATGATGACAAACGCATCGGTGCAGCAATGATGACTATCTATACAGTTTCTTCTGTGCATGTACCTCTATTGAGCCAGTCCCCGTTTGCCGAGCATCAAGCGAGGAAGCAGTGAGTGCAGCTCGTGCTGCATGCGACCCTTCGGCGTCATCCGACAACCAGTCCTGCTGAACTCACCTTACCTCTGACGGCGCTGCCCACTGACCACTGCTTGCCATGGGCGCACCGACGCAGCGCGTGCGCAGTAGCACCGCGAACACAGCGGAGCTCCATTTTGCCAATAGAGTTTCATACAAGAACAACCAGAGAGGAATCTGGCGCTGCGATCGTCCGCCGCGATGTGCGTGATGCGGTAGTTGTGGATACGGATTGACACTCGATGGCTTGCTGGAAGCTATTATAGGATTGAATCGCGCAGCCAGCTTCGTTTTCGTTTTGGGCTTGCACGAAAGCATTGCTTATGTTGGAAGAAGCGTACAAAAATACGTTTCTCCTTGATCAGAATGCCGCACGTGCACTGAAGCCGCCCGTGAGTGGAAATGTTTTATAACCAGAGATGCGAATCGGGTGGGTTGTAAATTCATTGCCGGCATAGCGAGCACGAAAACACATATTGAAGGCGCTGTATGCGGTGAAGTTGCCCTGCGAATTAGGAGTTGCGGCGCTGCTCGTTGGAAGGGCAATGTATTTTCGAAGCTGACGACGGTTGTGAACTGCTTGGAACAGCCACACTTTTCAAGCGAACGCCGGCTCCTACGGCGTAGACCAGCAGTACCGGCGGCTGATAGGAACGCAGCTTCATAAATTTCCCTAATTGAGGCTAGAATAACTACTCCAAAGGTAATCAGTTTCTTTTTTTAAGAGCACAAAACTTTTTTAATATTATAAAATACAAGCGCTTAAACTTTTACAAAATGTTTTTAAAACGTCCCGCTGTACTTGGCGGCAAATGGCAAACCTACTCCTTCTCTCCCACTCCGCGTCTGCTTTTTATTTAAACGCGCCGTTTTATTTCGTACAAAACCAACTTTTGAACACTACCTTTTTTGTTCGCCATGTAATTTGTAAACAGCGAACCGGGCAATAAGAGTTTTTTTTTTTTTTTTTTTTTTTGCCCAAAAACACATAGGCGCAGCCATAGGCACGTTTCGATCCTACGCCATGCGGTTCCAGAACTACCCATTATTCCCATCGAAGCGTAAGCGCCGCCTCGGAGTTCGCGTTGACACGAGCGCCAGGTTCTCCTCTAGTTATTTTCTATGAAGCTCTATGGTTTTCCCGTGCCGCTAGACTGCAAACGTCTCGCCTCTGGCCAGACTCCTTCTCCACCGGCGCTCCTTCTCCACCGGATCAAATCCCTTCAACTTTCCCTTTTCTCAGTGGAATAAACGCATTCCTCTTTAAGGAATGTCCTTGGTTCTATTAGTGAAAACAAAGTACTTGTATATATTTCAACCGAGTATCAAAATGTTTTATTATTCTTGTTTATGGCGCTGCTCGCAACACACACACACGCACGCACGCACGCACACACACACACACACACACACACACACACACACACACACACACACACACGCACGCACCACACACACCACACACACACACACGCACACACACGCGCACACGCGCACACGCGCACACACGCGCACACACACACACACACACACACACACACACACACTGCACGCGCGCTCGCAAGCACGTAATTGAAAAACAAATATTTTCCATACAAATTGAAGCAAATCTTCATTTGCGTGCAATGAGGTAACACGAAGAACCATCTGCAGTTCTTCAGGTTACGTCACTGCACGCAATTATGAACTGTTCACAGTTGCAAGTTGCTGAAAAACAAAAAAGCTAAACTATAGGGATTCTGGAGAATGGGGTCGTGAAGGCTGATGCTTTCAGCCCCGCAGTCTTTTAATGTGGTCTAGCCTAACGGTCCTGACGGACGCATGCAGTTTTCGTAATGAGCGCAGGTACTAAGAGACTGCTGCATGCATTTCTACACATTCCAGCGTTCCTTAGAGAATGTATAAATGCTTCGAGCGCACGCTCTAGCTTCGCTCTACCGCCGTGTTCTACGCAGACATCGCAGGCCAGCGCTTTGAGCCTGAGCGCGCCTATTGAAAGACGCTGATGGAAACGCAGATTCGTTGATTCGCAAAGGCTCCGAGCTTCCATTCAAAGCAAAACCACATAGGAGTCCTGGAAGGAAGCCGGCCCAGCAGAAGGATATGTTTCGCTTAGTGAGGCGGCGTGAGCCTGAAGCGAGGGCAAACGACGTTCAAGGCCCCTTCAGTCGACGTAGGCGCCGTCAGCGCACTAACTGAAATGGAGGGTTTTAAGCAAAAGTACCGGATTTTCAGGTATCGTGCCTACCCGCAACGTAATTAGAATCGCCAGATAATGAGCTGTAGGCGGCGAAAATAAGCGTGTCGGTAGGCGCCGTGGACGGTAGCAGCTGAGGCACTGACCAGCAGCTGACGTGGCATCACCTTCGATTCCGGCAGTATAGAGGCGGAGTTTCTAGGACAAACGAGGTGCAGAAACACCGGTTTGTACAAGGGTTTTGGCCCAGTCTTGACGAAACCAAATACAGTAATCTCTCGTTAACTAGTTTCGAGTTAAGTGTAATGCCGGAAATTTCTGGCCAGGTCACTGACATGAGTGCAATAATGCAAGTTACAAAAACTCCACTGCACATGAGAGCTTTCATAAATAGGAAAAACTGTTCGCGGGAAAAACAAATTTTTAATATGCCGCGAATCATACTGCGTCGTCTTTGGCTTCGTAACAATATTATAGAAGAGAGAACTGCGTCGTAATGCTCGCCTGTTTCGCGTTCACATCTGGTCCCAGAAAAGCGTTCTCGAGCTGCTCAGTGCATCGCACCAATTGTTGGTCGCCACCACTACATTCTACTTTGGTGCGAAGCAGGCGCAGCATCTCTGTTGTTTCTGCCATTGTAGGCGTGTCTCGAGGCTCCTATTTGTCCCCATGGTCCGCAGCTCTCTGGATGATGTAGGCGTCGGACAGCATTCTGGTAACGGCAACATCGGCCCCCTACAGCATAAAGTTGCCTGTTCACGACCGCGTTCGGCGCGTAGTAGGAGCTAAGCCTTAGAAAGGAGACCTTACCATCCGTGTGTGGAGGACTTTGCCTTGTGTCCTCTCTGTCAACATTTCGAGATATCCGTGGGCCCCCGAAAAAGCGTTTCTAGCTGAAGGGGGGCAAATACATGGCGCCTATGGAAGGTATATTCACGGCAAAAAAGAGTTTTGACTTGACCGATATTTCGAGATATCCGAACTCGAGTTAACGAGGGAGAACTGCAGTCTAAATTCATTCGCAGGCTCCTGCTACGATGCTAACCAATGCCTAGGCGAGTCTTTGAGACGTATAATTCTGATCTTAAGTCTTGGCGAAAATTACACGCCGTAATGCATTGTTCAGTCTTTAATTAACGAGAATAGGTCACCTGCCTTTACATCATAACCGATATGCCAGTTACGAGTGGTGAGCGATCGAGAAGGTAACACCGTGTCCAGTGACCACCAAGCCGCATGGGACCATCATAAGGGCGTTTACCGTTTTCTTTAACGCAGATATTCTATCAGTAGAAACATTGCCTCGAAATTAATACACCTGAGTGGCCTGAGCACATGCCCTATGTGATTTGAGACTCTCTCTCTCTCTCTCTCTCTCTCTCTCTCTCTCTCTCTCTCTCTCTCTCTCTCTCTCTCTCTCTCTCTCTCTCTCTCTCTCTCTCTCCATTTCTCTTGCTTCATTCCTTCTTCTTTATATCTTTTTGTGTCTTTTCTTTCTTCTTTGCTTGTTTCTTTCTTTATATTTTTTTCTCTCTTCTTCTTTTCCTTCTTCTTTTCTTTTCTTTTCCCCTTTCTTTCTTCCTTTCCTTCTGTCTTTCTTTCTTGTTCCCGCGACTGAGTTTCCCTGCTTGCGTTTCCGGAAAAATTCTCAGCTACTCTGTATACTGTTCGAGAAAACGCGACCCTACCCAGGCGACTCCGTATCTATAGGAGCAACTGCTCTCCGTCGAGACGCACGATTTCATGCAGCTGTTTCTCCAATACGAGTTGCTATTTCGCCCTTAACGACTCGGCCGGCGCCATGTCATTCTTCCCTCCCTCGGGTAGCTCTTTTGGCTCTTCTTGGTGGTCGTTGTGTTGCTCTGCAATAAAGAGCAACAACCATTCTGCGAACGGAGCGTGAAAGCAAATTAACTGCCGCCACCATGTCCCGTCCCTTCTTTTGAGCCCTTGAATTGCGTCGAGCAGCGCTATGGCCCTTAGAGGAAATACGACTCAGTCTTCTATTCGCCACTGCAGAGTGTGTTTGCGTACCAGCGCACGGACGTCGTATTTGGTCTCAAGAGGGCAGTAGCTGCTGCCTTGGGGGCAACGCTTAGAGCTATAAACGGAAATGGTCTGGCCCGCGTGCCGAGACTTGTACGAGAGGCTACGGGTTCTTCGCGGGAAACTCCATGCGCTGTGCTCGGAATATTCTGTCTCATGTAGGATCACTTTCTGTAGAATGTGCTGGTGTGAGTCATTACAATCAATCACGAGATCGCACCTAATGTAAGAACGAAATTTTTAGAGAACTGTACCCAAAATGCTTTGTTGTGACATGCAAACTCAACGAACTTCAAACCTCAGAGTTATTGTTACCCGCCCCACGTGGACACAGCGTTCAACAAATATTTGGCACTTGTATTGGCTACACTTCGTACCCAAGCATGGTCTAGGCACTTACTGTGTCTGCACCTTTATTTGTATTTCCTTGTAACACGCAGCACCACATTTTAGCTAGGTAGAAGCAACTGGCTCAACCAGCAACTAGCTCCCAAACTGATTGGTTTTTATGGAAAGAGGTGACGGAGTAGCACACACTGAAATGCTTAGCATATAACCGACCCCTTTCTACATATCAGAAAAAAAGGATTGTGTGTTTCAGATGTTTGCGTGTATATTTTCAGAACCAATCGTGCAGTATCATTCCTGATGGCGGCCACCTCCACTGCTTCCTAGCTGCCGCTGGACCTTGTTTCTGATACTTGAATCCTTCCTTGCTATGATCAGCAGTTATATTAAGTTTCTTTATCCTAGTTTGCACTAGAATTTCATTTTCACCGATACGTTTTTTTTTGTTACTGACACTATGTTGAAACGGAGATTACGTTCGAATCGGCTGTTACTGGTTTGAATGAAGAAAAGCAAACTGAAACAGTGTTGCGCCATACGAAACCCTTCAGGGTAGAGTTGTTTGTATATCTTAAAAGGACGCCCTAGCTGTAAGAGCACCCATTGCTGTTTCCTCAAAAAAAAAATAAGACAAAAACATCTACCGAGGAAACACAAAATAAAATACCACACCGAGGCAAGGAAATCCCCCCTGCATCATTTATTAGGTGGGCTAAGTCTACGAAACCCACATCCGCTTTTTCGGAGCAAGGACAACCCCTTGGTCGAACAAAGCCCATAATGAATGAGGCAATCTGGCCTCCAGGAGGTATGCACGAAGAAAAGTTGTACGGCCAGCACAACGCAAGTAAAAAATCCTTGGAACTCGCATAACAAGCGAAACAACCACCGCTATAATCAACTGAATGTCTTGAAGCATAAATAGCACGAACAGTCTTGTTTCGTAGGGTGTTCCCATCGCAACAGAAGTAAAAGCAAATGGGGAATACCTGTTATCTTTGTTTATTCTTGTTGGGGTGGGGAGCTCGGAAGTAACTCGTAGAGGAGTTTCGGTTGCGAATAGGACGAGGCAGTGGGGAATCTAAGAACTGCGCAGTCGTAGCGAGGAGGGTTGGGTACGTTGTTTCAGAGCGGGAATCTTGGGAATGGAGGAACCAGGGAGCGTACGCTGCAACGCAAGGCGAGCCGCGGTGTGTCTGCAACCAGACGATTATTTACCGCGAGCCGCTCTTCGTGTGCTAAGCCACTGCCACTCGCGGCAAGGCGCCGTTCTGCCTACATTCCGCAAAAAGAGCTCGTCGAGAAAGACCCTTCTCGAGGAGCGCCTCGGCCCCTCCTCCTCGGGCTTCGCGTACACTGCGTAAGGCTGGCGAGAATAAACTTGCGTTGAGAAAGGTGAAACTGTAAGCGTAAAATGCCTGCAGTCCTTATTTTCTGCGTGGGCACTATTTGTGCCATGCTAGTCGCGCCCGTGGCTGCACATGTATGACGTTATTGCGTGCACTCCGCAATGCATGTTCGTGCTCCGTGAGTGCACGTGCGCGTGCATACGCCAGCGTATGCACTGGCCGGTGTGATGGGTACGGTGAATCACACTGGTTACAACTCTTAATTACACTTTCGCTCACTGAAACTAAAGAAAAAGGCGCGGCTTGCACTAGTGGTGCAAGGCTGGAGAAATGGCAGAGCTGGGGGCCCCTATCCTTTAGTAGGAGACAAGGCTGCTGCACCGCACATGGATTTCCGAACTTGCCGCTGAAAGATCTCCATGACTGGCAGGCCCGGATTTTCTCGTCCGCAGACATTCACATCTCTCTCGAAGTGGACCGCGTTAGCCCGCGTGAGAACCCGCGGCAACCGGCTTAGCCAGCTCGGTGTCTGTAGCGCGAACTCAACAGCTGTGCTCTCCCACTTCGGGCGCGAACGCACGTGAACTGGCGAGGAGAACAGCACGCGAGAGATCACGCCCCGAATGCTAGGCAGAGTGTTCTCAACGGTCCAGCGGCCCCATCCGGGCAAAGGCCGTCCAGCAGCCAGGCTGCCTTCGGCTTTCTTTGATTCTGGTTTGAGCCCTCCGAGGTTCGCGCTGGGGCGCACCAAGCTTGGGCCCAGGCCGACGTGAACTTTCTTGACTATTTAGAGTGGTAACGCTGGACGGCGGGCAAAGGGGAACCAGAGCTGTAAAATTTGCAATGTGTTTAAAACAATGTCTATTCCGGGCCTATCCAGCTTTTCACACGAAGAACCTCCTTAAAGGCGTTGGGCTCACCGGGCAATAAATTTTTTTGTCTGCGAGCTTGTGGTCACGCTTTGCGCACACCACAATTATATATCACTGAAAATAAACGTATTATGCTGGAAAATGGTTGGGTAAAATTGAAGATGCGCTTAAATTTTCAATGTTTCAAATCAACTGTTCTATTACCGGTGCCGGTATCGGCTCTTTTCACACGAAGAACCGTTTTTTTAAACGCGTTGGGCTTTCCACACGGGCAATAAACAGTTTGTCTGTCTGCGACGCTATTGTGTCACACGTTCGCCGCACACAACAATTATATATCACTGAAAATAAACGTATTATGCGGAAAGAAACTGGTTGGGTATAATTGAAGATTTGCGCCTGTGACTTCGCATACATGCATGCATGCATATCACTTACTTGTTCGACGGTACGTTGTAGTGACTACGACAATTACGCCGCGTTCCCATCGCGATGCCAAACACAAGTGGTCGCGCAGTTCTAGCCGTTCGCTGCGGTCTCCAGGAACAAAACCGACATAAGCAGAGCTATGCTTTAGATCATTCACAGCGGCATAAGTCGTCCAAGTCTGGCCGAGCACTGCCTAAAAACCTCGGCATGGCGCACAGTCTGGTTCATGTGGCGGGCTCTATAACCGGGTACAACATAAGAACGGCACTAACTCATGTACAGCATCACGCCGCCGAATCTACGGACCCGAATGTGAATGTATGCGCGCAGTTTGAAAGGAGATGACGATTATGAGTGACATCGTCTACTTTTTCTCAAGTAGTTTCTTGTCGTTGCTGCAGTAATTTACCAGTAGATTAAGTCCGAAAATATCGCCGACACCTTAACGGTTGCTCTTAGATTGCCGGTTCCTCCACAAACAACATTAGGGAGACACTACATCATGTTAGTCAAGTAATTGTGACCACTATATGGTCATCGGGGCCTAAGAGAGCCATGGCAGCCAGCGGCCGCCGTGATTTTATTTCCAGAAACAGCCAGGAAGCGGCACTTCGGGCACTGTGAAGAACAGCAGTTAAACGCTGTGATGCGATGAGGTCTGCCAAATATTAAGCTACCTAAAGGATACAAATCTCCGTTTAAAAGAAAAACCTTGCTTAACAAACGTCACCTGAAAAAGTTGCTTCACAAAAATGATTAAAAATTCCATGACCTCGAACTCAGACCTCGAGGCCACAGGGCCGGATCGCCTGTACGTTTTATGGCTTAGGAGAAAAAATACCAGTGATACACTAAGGTAACAAGTAGATGGCCCTTCTTGAATACCCGATGTCCCGGTACTCTACGGCTTAGGAAAAGGGATGTTGCGAGCTGCCGTCGTTACTAACGTTACTAAGTTACTAATGCCTGCAGTCCTTGTTTACTGAGGGTGTTAACTTCATATCGCGGTGTTCTCAACGTGTGCATAAAAGGGTGCTTCAGCGGTTGCGGCCACAAGGGCAGTGTAGGAGATGCTGAAAATTGGAAATGAAGCTATAAATCACCAGTACGCCATAATAAAAATATTGAAGTGGTTCAGCACGAAAATCATGTGAGCAATCCTCACAGTGTTTTTATCTGGTAAACACGGGTCCATAGGAAGAAAAAAAGTGATTGGAGCACAATGATTAATTTTCTCTAACGCGCCCAGAATGCCGTCCAGGCCGAGCATTTTGGGTTTATTTTTTTTACTTTTCCTCCTCCATCCACATCGTCTACTTGTCAGGAACAGCTTTCCGCCTTGATTACGCCGACAATCCGGTTTGCCATGGGTAGAGACAGAAAGAGACAAATATAGACAAATTCCGTGCGTCAGCCACAAGCCAATTTTACATGTCGATCACGATGCCATAGTCCGGAAGTGACGGGCGAACTTCTCTTTTATGTCCTCTATTTGTTATTTATGTGCTCTTGATTCTCTTGGGAATGTTTTTTTTTTTACAGGGGGTCTTTTTATTTCGAGCCTTTCACTGTTGACTGAAGACAGAAGAGATGTGTCCTGGCTTCGTGGTAGCCTCCGTCTTTCATCCCCTTCACTAGGCCATCGTCCAATAGTGAATGCATTGTCTTCCCAATCCAGCGGGCTACTTGATGGGCATTGTTTCGCTGCATATACAGCGAACGTCAACGAGAGAGGGGGAATAAACTTTTCTAAGGATCAAAAGAAAAACGCGGGCTCGTCAGTCCGACCCTCTTTGATCGAAATTTCCCCGTAGCGAAGACTGTATTTCCCAGTTGAAACTAGACGCGAAGTGTTAGCCAAGCTAGAGCCTAAATAACCCAGAAAAGACAGCATTTAAGAACGTAGGAGAACTAATCGCAGTGTACGGCAACAAGTACTACCCATTTGAGAGCGTTGTACACGGAACCGTGAAACTTCAGCACATATACTGCCTTTCTTGATCATGTTAAGGACCGACAACTCGCGAGTGTGAATGCTATGCTGCATTGGGTTGCCGCTATTTCCGAGTTGATGCGGACTACCGGTTTGTACGTCATTTAGGGTAACTCTTTTTTAGTGTTACTCTCAAAACGCCTTCTGGTCATACCCAATGGTAATACATAACATAAAAACACGAAGAAGAAAACAGGTAAGTCACTGTAGAAGCCTCCGGTTGGGGTTGGTGGACATGCTAAAGGAGAAAACGGCCTTAAAAGAGTTATCGAGGGTGATAAAAGCAAAACAAATTGTGGGTGGGTGACGGAATGGGAAATGACCCCACATGGGAAACAGCATTTGAGGAATAAATCAATTACTCAGCGCCGATGTTCTGCTTTGTTTAAGCGGACGTGACCTGGCAAACTATCCATGATTAAGCGAAACTAAATCGTGATCGGTAGCTTTGGTCCCGAAAATTGGGTAGGCCCTGGTTCGCAGTGGATTCCACAGCTCCGATACCAAGCGCCTTCGTGCATGGCGAGCAGCTCATTACAAATTTGTGTTTTATTCTTTATCCCGAACGGTGGTGATCTCCTGCACAGAAATTCAAGGAGCAGTTGTTTATCCGTGCCCAGAAGTGGGCACACACACAGGCATAAGCGGCAAAAAAAAAAAAAAGAGAAGGAACTTGATGAACACATAAACGTCGCGGTGTGAACCACTCCCTTAAGCCCGAATGGGCGTTCAAATGTAGAGGGCCGGACATTTACGGGCTTTGTTCCAGGAGCGGGGTCAATTAAGAAGCGCGATCACGGAAATAATGTCCGGGAAACAACCTCGCCAGCTCTTTTCGTGGCTACTATTAAAGTTTAGGATACGGGCCGGTCGAGATACAAGCAGGTCAGATTCGGATGCCGGTCGTAGCGCGTTGGCGTTCTCTTGAGCCGCGCCATTAGGAACCGACAATACTGCGAAGCTCCACAGTTTGCATTTCTTCTTCACGACATCCATGCTTATACGCATGCAAACTACGCCCACCCACCTCAGCAATTCAACCCATGGTCATACGTAATTAACATGTGAACTTTACGCTTATGGCACACAGTACAATTCTCAGTTAGTCACTGGTGAAACCAAAGCGGCTGCACACGCACATATGCTGGTACTTCACACGACTGTAAAAAAACGTTGTTCTGAACAAACAAACACTAACAGACAGACAGACAGACAGACAGACAGACAGACAGACAGACAGACAGACAGACAGACAGACAGACAGACAGACAGACAGACAGAGCTGCCTTTGAAGCAATAGAATCAAACTGGGAGCTGAGGAGGTGGATGTTTGCAAATCATTGTGGTGCGGGCAGGTGTAGACTTTCGGCGAGCTATTTGAGTTCACAAAAACTATAAGGGTGCCCAAAAATATGTAGACATAAAATAAGATTACAATGAGGACACTACCGTAACACCAGATTAGAACTAATAAAACCTTTCACGGGTGCTTTTCTTTGTCTTTTACGAATGGCAAGTTCCCCACAATTTGTTTCACATGACAAAAATAGTGATCTTTGTAGGAGGTGCTTTTTATCACATTTAAGTCGTTAATTTTTATACAAATTTTTTAATACAACTCGTAGGATAAGACAGTGCGAAGAATTTCCAACAAGTGCGCGGTGCATACTCTACAAGTGCCCCCATTTGAAATATTGCCTCCAGCTTTGAGGGAAAAGCCCTCTTATTTCACGTCTCGCAAATGTTTAGCAGAAAAAAGCAAAATGCAATGGTGCTGAGGGCCCTGGGCAGAAGACCTGAAATGCCGACTGGATTTCAGCACCCGAGAAGACGAGTCGGAAAAACGGAGCCAAGTGATGGGAGGGGAAAAGAACGAAAGCTTCCCTAGTCGGAAATAAGAGAAACGGGATTTAAGGAATGAGCTCGAAAAGTCGGTGACTTTTTTTGCAGCCACTTTATGTAGCAAAAATACGTAATGATATAAATTATATAAAATGAAGTGAATGATTGTTCTTACAGTCACTGCGTATTGCTTTTCAAGACAAGATTCTGATCACGCCTTGCTCTGTTCATCCATTTTTTGACAGCTTCGCCCCACCCCCTCATCAGCATTTCCCGCCCCTAGCTCCATCGCCCTTCCTCAGAACACTCCCCCCATCCTCTCCTCGAACTGCTGCTTCGAAGTCCCGGCGCGCAATCCCAGGCTCACGCTCCCTGGCCCACGCAACTTCTGATTTTTAGGACCAGTTATTTTCTAAATCTCACAGAACGCGTGCATGAGTCATAGAGATGTAGTTTTTTTTTTGCCTTAACAGCTTTGAAAAAGCGCGCCAAAGTCACTGAAACTCAGAGAGCTGAGAAATCTTGTTTTGAGACACACATCCATACGTCGCTCACTCTCCTTCACGTTGACTTTCTTGAAACTTCTTCGCAGGACTTTCCACGCACAATCGGGCACATACAGGAACGTACAAACAACCGCTGAAGACCCGCCTAATTTGCATGCGTACTAAACCCAAACTTCTCGGTCTCTCAGTACGGAGAACAAAAGCCGTGTTCGTGAACCATGTGTATCTAGGGACACCAGACAGCGCGATCCACCCTTACGACGGGAAGGCTGCCAACCAAGGGAAACGAAAGCCACAGCGAAGGCCACAGCTAGGTCTTCCCGACGCGCACAGTCCTCAAGTGGGTATTCAGCCGCTGCAGCGCTTCAGGCGTGTCTGGCAGACAGGCACTGTGGACTACTTCCCGAACTCTAACAGCGTTATCATCAACGTGGGGGGGGAGAAGGGCTCACGCGACGTAGCAACTCATGATCATGACAATGACTCAGCGGTCAATGGAGCGGAAAATGATAGGTGTAACATTAAGGGACAAGAAGAGAGCGGAGTGGGTCAGGGAACAAACGCGTATTAAGTACATATTAGTAGAAATTAAGAAGAAATGGACGTGGGCAGGGCATGTAATGCGAAGGCAAGATAACCGCTGGTCATTAAGGGTAACAGAGTGTATCCCTAGAGAAGGCAAGCGTTTCAGGGGGCGACAGAAAGTTAGATGGGCAGATGAGATCAAGAAGTTTGCGGGGATAAATTGGTCGCAGTTAGCACAGCACCAGGGTAAGTGGAGATTAATGGGAGAGGCCTTTGCCCTGCAGTGGGCAGAGATACGCTGGTGATGATGATGATGATGATGATGATGAAGATGGTGATTTGATATTCCTCACAGAGAGAGAGAGAGAGAGAGAGAGAGATTCGCAAAGCTCCTTAGTGCTAGGCTAACTGTTGAACTTGTGGTCGCGATAAAGGGGTCGAAGCACAAGCATTCCAATGTGAACCAGCCGGTGGTCTCGACTCATGCGTCACGACATTGTTCCTTAAAAAACCGCGGGAAGGAAGATGACGCAGATAAATAAGAACCCACACGACGACGCGCTAGACGCAATACTAACTCACCAAACTTTTAATCGTGCTGATCACGTCAAGGCAAACTTGCACACGTTTTGGCAAAAGCATAAGCATCTGCAATTGCAATTAAAGCATCGAAAAACTAACCAAAAATTACTCAAGAGTAATCGATTACCTCCCACGCTACTTTATGAAAGCTTTGTGTTGGGGTACCCCATTTATGCACATACAGCGGTAGCATAAATACTGATAGGCCACCGGTATAAAAGGAGTCGTAAAAATTGGTATCTGCACATACGCAGCCCACATTTTTGACAGAGGTTAATTTACTGGCGTACTAAAGTTCGGTGCTTAGCGGTTTCGATAAAAAAGAATATTTACCGTTTTAAAGAGATCTGAGTAACTCCCGCAGATGTAACCCTTACCAGAAAAAGAGTCGAGAAATAATGTGATGAGCAACTTTTTTAATTAATTACAGGAAAAACGTAATTGATTATCAAGGATCGTTATTCCTAAAAAATGAGCATTAAAATTACCGTAAAATATAATCGATTAAAAGTAATTCATTAATTGTAATGCGCTACGTAGAAAGCTGCGCTCCCCCGTGAAAAGCTGCGATAGGGGTCGGCCGCGGTCCCACACTCGTGCCGGGATTGCCGCATGGTTCCTTCCAGTGCCCTCGCATGGCAAGCGCACTCCAGCCCTTCTTCTTTGAAATTATTAGGTGTACATTGTCCGTCCGGGTCCGTGCGCATAGCATTTACAATCGCAAAAATCACACAGGCACCGGCAGGATTCGAGCCTGTTCTGCTAGACCAGACAGAGTTAGTGCCCTTCGTCTTACCATTGGGCTACGACTGTGAGTTAGTACACGAGAGTCAAACGGCTTTCTCCCTCGCCTGTAACGCTGCAGAGTACCTTAGGACCTCCCAATGTCCGTCCGCGCCCATCCGTGCGCACACCACCACAAGCGAAAATCAAGCAAAATTCGCTTTGAGCCATGAGTTGCAGTTTTATTTAGGTAATAATCAAGGTGCAACTCACAGCTCAAATCGAATGACGGGGGGGGGGGGGGGGGGGGGGGGGGGGGGGAATCGGAGATGTCACTCGGGGCGCAACTTGATGTCATTTCGAGTCCCCGTACTCGCACCCTCGCCATCATCCCCGGAGTAGGAAAATGCTGCCATTTTTTACTTTCTCTCAGCCACAAGAAAATGCTGAAGACTTTCGTAGCGTTATCATCGAAGGGGGTACACGTACTGGGATGGCGCAAAGAGCCTACAACTTTACCTGGACATCTAGAGTCCAAAATATGTAAAAACGTGATGATTGGAGGACAGGCAAGAAGGAAATTTATTATCGCAACAATGTTGAAACGATTCAATTGAAATCTGGACAGTAATCTTTTCATAGCCATTGCATCAGGGTCGGCAATGTATTGAGGGGAGATGGCCGATTTCCATGAAGCTGACATGGCGTTGACCTGACAGCAATCTGGAAGGGGGGAAGGGGGGCTTTGCAGGCAAATATAACAAAATTCGTGAATTGACAACATTTTACAAAACTGCATAAAAATCATGTTCACTTTGCAGTTTTTCAAAAGTTGAATTTCGACGCCGTTTTTTGGGCTTGTGTAAAGAAAGTGCATAACGTCGTTACCCGAGTAAGAGTAAAGATGGCGGCCAACTGCAACTGTAAGCGATCTTTCAGTGTTTCACTCGAACCCCATTTGACGTCAAAACTGCCATGTCTGCCTTCAGATAGGCAGTGACAAGGGGAAGGTGGGAGAAGGGGGGTTTGCGTCGTACCGGGGGCCACATAATACTGCCTTGTTGGCCGCAGGTTGCTGACCCCTGAACTACACCAAAAGGAGTGCTTGGGTACCCTCGCTATTTTTTTTTGTTTAACAGCAAAACATCACAAATAATATAATTGGAATATGAATAACCACCATTACTTCGCAGAAAGATTACAACTTTTCTGAGGCAGGCACCTCTTTTCTCTCCGGTTTTGTTTTGCGCATAACTCCTTTCAGACAAATAACTACTTTACTATAACTACGTTACAATCGCAATTTTATAATGTAGTCGTTTGATTGCAGTAACCATTAGAGACCGGAACTTAAGCCAAAATGCCTATTTTTCCCCAAATCCATATCAAACCTATTCAATATATAAACATGAACTGCAGGAAGGGTAATGTTTCAAGCTGTAGTTTATTGTGCCTATAGTGCCTAGTTTGACTATCGGTTTATATGGGGCGTTTAGCGCTTACAAATGCCTTTTTTAAGTGCGAATGCACTTTATAAGCGACCCCGAACCTTCCGCCGTCCGCATAGCAACAGCTGCGGGTGCGCGCGCTTTTCGTCTTCCTTAGCAACGGGGGGAGATGGGCGCGCGCTGCCTGGCCGCTGACATGGCACATACCCACGTGGGAGATTGGCCAGGAATAAGTGCGAATGCACTTCTTAAGCGAGCCTGAATCGTCGCGCTCGCATAGCGCCTCCTCTCCCCCCTCGCCTACTCTCCTAAAGCCCCTTTACTACTCTCCAGCTCGCAACACCCTCTCTCGGCGCGCCAGCCAGGCCACTACACTATATAAAAAAAAACAGCATCCGGCGCCAGGTTTCGATCTGCTACTGCGCTAAAAAAAACAAGCAAAACATTGAACGGGACACAGCCGCGCACGTGCCACTCAAGGTCAAAGACGCCTCCTAGGGAAACCGCGTGCAAATCTGACACTCCAAAGTTCTAAGGTGACGCCCGAACGAGTGCACAGTCATCAGCCGTCCGCGCGTACACCGCCGGCCAGCAAGATGCAGCACATGTAGGACGATGAAAAAACGAGAAACAGAGTTTATAGGAATGATCACCTTGGCACTTTTTTACGGAATTATTACACTTCCCAGCACTATTTATGTGATTCATTGGTTTTGTGAAGAGATGAGGACGGTCGTTCTGCTCTGTCAACGAACAAATATCGACAGTAAGATCTTTCTTCGAGAAGCAGTTGTGTCTTAGAGCAACAGTCACCGAGTGCGTCTGTTCCACCAAAGCCCGTGTTACCCCTTAAAAACTCTGCTAAGGGCGGAAAACTACCACAACAAACACTCGCCGGTGGTATTACCAGCTGTTCCGTCGAGAAAAGCGCCCCAGCCCAAATTATATACAACATGCTACATTTGAACGTGACTTGGCTAATTCGTGTGCTTTTTTCACACTCTTAGCAGAAAGCGTTTCTGCAGCTGAGAGCTTCCGAGCCCGTCTGACTCAGAATTCTGAGCTCATTTCGAAGGTCCACGATTTATCCACCACCACCCACGAAAAACCGGTTGCTGATAGAGCCATTCCCGTCTGACATTCTGCCGTTCTGTCCGACATAAAATTCTTGGATCCCCTGTGCTAAAAGAACTGCCGAAGGTTCTGAGCAGCAAACACTCTGATCTTTCACATGAAATCAGGTTATCGAGCGTCCCGAAGTACAAGCACACTCCCCCACTTCATAGGGGGTAGAGCGTTCTTTCTTCACATCGAATTATCGACTAAACGGAAGCAACATCAAGCAGCAAATCATTGAGATGGGTTTGGTTTGTCATGGCTACTGAGTCTTTTTTTTGTTTGCGAATCGCCCTGCTTTTCACGTAAACATTTTAGAATAGCAACTCTTGTGTGGCTTATTTTCACGAACAATATAAAGCAGATTTCCTACAGCTAAAAACTTGTCCGCTGTTTTTTCTGCGAGTAAAGAATTTCCCATGAAATACGCTGCTTAGGTATATACGACTTGAGCCTGTTTGTGCCTAAACGACAGTATTTGGTGCCTGTATATGCCTAAATGGCACTTTCCAGTGACTATCATAGGCGCCCAAAATATTGACTTTCAGTGCCTGAAGTTCCGGTATCTAGTCATGACTGTACTAATAGTAGTAATATGACGAGAACAACTGTAGCTCCCCCGGGCTCCACGGTAGTCATACCAACACATATTTTTCAACAATGTTAATTTTATTTTCGCTCCCTTTGTGGTCTCCTCCGTGAGGCTAGCCTTTCTTCTTTTCCTGTTCGTGTTTCAGTGTCCGAGAAAACGTGTACCAATTTCCTGAAGACGCCAAGACGTCAGTTCCTGGTTGCTACAGCTGTGTTAGACTGGAATATGTCATTGATATAGGAAGCTTTAAAAAACAGATTTTGGGGTAACCTTCCCTATGCGCCACCCAGAAGAAAGGTTCCAGTGCACGTGGGCAACCAAATAAAAATTGAGCGTATGAGTGGTTGTCAGCGTCTATATTAAACGTCATTACTCAGAAGTCTGAAAGGAGGAAAAGGTTCGACGGGGCAAGAAGAAAAATTTCTGCAGGGCGGTGGCTCATGTGACCTTGTTTCTGTGAGGCGGCAGGTCAGCGTAGACAGGGGCGAGCACTTGGGAACATACAATCGATTTTATTTCGTGCACCTACAATCCATCTCAGTCTTAACACTCTGCGTTTGTTTTACCATCTTTCCCCGTTACTCGCCGAGGTCCGAGGTTCCGGCTACCTTCCCACTCGATTATACATGCCACTTTGTTTGCCATGGGTGGAGCCAGAGTAAGCCGGGAATAGATAACCATGCGTGAGCTGCCAGGTCAACGAAGACGTGGCCGTCGCTAGCTGGTATACGTGAAAGTGGCCGATGAAATTCCCGCCTTGTTCTTTTGTACGGTGATTTTTTTCGCCCTCGGCAAGTGGATTTCTGTTTTCCCGTTTCTCTTTGATTGCTTCTTTCCCTCTTTATTCCCTCCTTCCTTTTTTTATACAAAGGGTGGCCTTGCGGCCATTGTCATTACTACCCATGTACGTATCCTGCCGTAAGGGTTGACATCTCTTTCCTGTCAGTTCAGTGGCGACCTCATCAAGAGGAAGTGCCGTGGTGCATTGATCGTTGGTAGTTGACACGAAAGCCACCAACCGCAGAATGATTCAAACCGTGGCCTAAAAAAACACGAAGGTCCGCTTTAACTGAACCTGAAAGTGGGCAGGGTTGAGAAGGCATTGTTAATTTGCACTCACACGAACGTGCATTTTAGGAGGTCACTTTAGAAGGGCAGTTTCAAGAAATCATTGTAATAAAACGGGACAAAAAAATGGCCGCGTATCTGCCCTTTTCTTCGCAAACGTCGACAAAAAACGATGGTCTTTGTCGACATTTGCCAAGTAAATGCCTCCCTTCGCTTTCCCGCTCACCTCTCATGTTGTCGACTCTTGCGTGGCGCTACTCCCAAGATAAACACGCTAAAGGTTTGCTCAAGTCAATTTAAATTTTACCGCGTTCCACTGCTCCAGGCCGGGTGCCTCGATGCCAGCGCCGCCGGACGCAGACATGCAGACAACCAGACACACAGACAGACCAAAATTTCTGGGTTTAAGTGGCCCACGAAAGACTATCATCTTTAATAAAGTGTTTGCTAATAAGCTGCTGCTTCTTAGCTTCACAAATACAGTGCTTTATTTGGGATGATACATTGCACGCATAAATATGTTGCAAAAAAATATACCAGTACACCTGAGTCCTTCTTATGCTGTAATGACAGAAAAAGCATTACTGCGCAGATGCCGAACGTGTCCTTTAATTATCATCATGACCGTAATTTTTTCCTTTGCACCTTTTCCTTCTGCCATATCCAGACACTATCTATGCCAGTGCCCATTTTTCCTATTTAGATAATAGAGAATCCGTTTGCCCTTCATCGGGCGTTTGACCTAACATCAGCCCCTGAGCGTCGACTGTTGGAGACTAGGTCAACCAATTTCTAATGAACATAATAATACTTACTGCAAATTTTGCCGCGCCTTCCACTGCACACGCGCCGTTTTTTGGAGCAGCCAACTTATGTATTGACTTTCACTAGAAAATTCTTGCTTTGCTACATGATTACACACTAAATGGAACAGTGCTCAAACGGGTTAAAGAAAGTCGTGATTTCGGCATTGTTGTAGATTCAGAACTGAATTTTCGTTCGCATGTTGATTCTGTTGTGAACAAGGCCTACAGCCTCTTGGGCATTGTGTCGCGAATTACGAGATCTTTTTCTAATCCTTTCTGTTTTGTTAGACTATTCTTAACTAAGGTGATCCCAAAACTTCATTTTGTATCTGTTGTTTGGAACAGGGGCATAACAAGTAGCGCTAAGCTTGAAAATGTACAAAGACGTTTTATTAGAATTGTATACGACAGGCATTTCGATCGCCGAGTTTACTATCAGTATGAAAACATGTTTGAGAAATTGCATTTGGCTACATTGTCTAAAAAGAGTCTTGACGCGGATTTGCGTTTTTTGCTTAAGTCTTTACACAGCATCATTGATTGTGAAGACCTTACGTCATCAATTGAGATTAGAGTTCCCTGTAAGTCTTTTCGTGAATTTCTTTTATTTCGAATCAGTTCTACTTGTTCTCCTGTGCAAAGATTGCTTAGACTGTACAATGAAAAGGCAAGTCACCTTGATATTTTTAACAATAATTTGCATTTGTTTAAGCTTACTTTGACTGAAGTGCACTGATCGTATTTTTCTTTCTTTCTCCTATCCATTTTTCCTCGTTTCAGGCTACATATTTAGTGGTTTGTGTTTGCATCAAATTTTGTGTTTCGTGCTGTGCACCACCGCTTAAGGCGGTGGTGGGCACGTTGGTGGGCACGTAGAAATAAAGATGATGATGATGATGATGATCGTTTTTATCTTGTTTTTTTCTTGGAGCAGCTTGCGCCGGCATTCTTCGTTTTTGCGTTTCCTTTCATATCACCACCCTTTGACCACGTTTTTAACAATAGTATTTCTTTTTGACTAGCTATTGTTGAAAAAAAATTGAAAGTGTATTCGTAATTAGATGACGCTGCACTTTTACTATGTGCACAAATGTGCATTGCGTAACTAAGGTTTGCTTCGCGCTCAGCAATAAAAACAGGTGTGATACCGGGCCAGCAGATTTAAAATTTGAATAGGTCATAGCCTGTCTCTACGTTTTGGTTCAAGCACTTCTTGTTCCTCTTTTTTTTGTTGTAGTTCCGTGAGCTCTTGGCCATTGCGTGGGGAGTTTGTGTGTCAGAGGCTCCGGAATTCGGACCGACAGAGGTAACGTCACTGTTGCTCGAGACCTTTGCAATAAAGGTCTGATTTCCCTTTTACGCATCGTTAACAAAATTTACCTTGCAGTGTACCACTCCAATAAATACTCTCCTATTTTATTCTCGCGCATCAATATGCCGTATGGCCTAAACATGTACCCAAAGTTTAAGCGTCAATTCCTATATGCAACCCAACTTTCGACTAGCGGGGAGACCCGCCATACAGCTAGGACCTGGAAGGCCAGCGCACGCTGGTATCACGCAGCGGAGTGCTGCCATTGCAACAATATCTTTAGAACAATGAGCCCTCACGCCTCGGCAGACGACAAATTATTATAGTTTTTCAATAAAAGGTAACTTGCTTCCTTTATCTCCACCCTCTCCCTTTTTTTCAAATTGTAAGGTTCCCGACCAGGTGCATGCATGGCGAAAATCGTAATTTGGGCGGAGACTCTCCAAGAGATGGAGAATCAGCTTCCTAAGTCTTAGCTTCACTGCCATAGTCTCTCTGGATTGAGAGAATGGTAGAGAGAGCGGGCATGAGCGCTGGTTAGGCAGACGTTAGAAGAGCTGTTACGTAGAATCAAGTTCGAAATCGTAAAACAAAGGGGAATAAACACGCCACTTCCTCACTGCTGTGTACAAGCTAAGACGACGGTTGCCAAGGATGGACTGCGAGTACCATTCTACTTCCACAGACCATCTTTTTTCGGTGCGGTGAGACGCGTTCGCGTGCACGTCCATCGAGAACAAGGGGTTCAGGCACAAACGAACCGTCCCCGCTTCCCGTCTCGCCGGGCGTAACGATCACTTGGTGTGCGGCCACATTGATTTGGATCCCCGCCACCCGGAAAGATTCAGCGGAGAGCCGACAATTGGAAGGAAAGAAAATCTAGAAATCTCCCGGGCTGCGCAAAAGTGGGCTGCGCATCGAGACGCAATAAAACACTCGCTCCTGGCAGGTTATGTCGAGTAATCTTCGGGCTTCTAGGGGTGTTTGGTACAGCTGCTGAAACAGTGTGGCAGCCCGTGTGGGACGCCAGGAAAGATACACTAAAAAAACCACACGGGATAAAAAGAAACTAGACGTGGGTGAATAAAGGTTCGCATATCTGCAAAAGAAAAAATGGAAACATGGAAACTACAATCGACAACTATTTGACAAGCAGGGGTGGACGGAGATGGTGAACATAGTTTTATTCTGCGAATGTTTCACTTGGCTAGACACCACCCTCAAATTGTCAGTTTCACTTGGCTAGACACCACCCTCAAATTGTCAATCTCCCAGCTTGCTACGTTAACTATTTTCTTTCACTATGGCAGAGCATGCATCATCAATCTATGGGCACCAGGAGTTTGCGTTCCGATGTTATTTTTTCGTCTATTCGGTATGCGACATGATTTCAGTGATGAAAATATTGGAGCAGCTTGCACTAGGGCCGCAAGGCTGGAGGAAACAGCAAAACCGGAGGTTGACCTAGCTTCTCCCCACACTGACAGCGGATCCCGGGAGAGAGGGAGCAGCAGGTCTCCAGCAGTGTAAAGCCGTTTTGGACGGCACTGTAAAGCAAACACCATTAAATTATGTACAGCGTTTTATTCAGTTGCAACCGTCGTCATCCTTTTCGTCGTCATCTTCGACGGCACAGCCGCGTTGGGCAAATTCTCTTGTAGCGCGTCCTCGACTCAGTATACCTCCACTTCTTCGTCAGCTGGTCCGGTGGCCATCTCCCCGTGTGGATTGTGAAGGGACGGCTTGACACATTTGTCGTCATCGTCTTCGGCGTGGCGGACCCACGACGAAGGCGGGAGCTCCTCATGGGGCGTAAGCTTGCCCACGCGCGAGACTGGACGACGCTGGGTGGTCGCCGCGATGTACGCGCTCACGTGTGCTCGGCTTTTTTGCTAGCAATTACGTGCTTTTAGATGCAAAGCATTTCTTGTTCTCGGCTCCGTCGTCCATCGTCCATCCATCCGCCGGCCCAGGAAGACACCGGCAACACTGCCGCTCCAGGAGCCCTTTAAGGGGATGCGTGCTCGTCTCGTGCCGGCCCAGGAAGACACCGGCAACGCTGTCGCTCCAGCATCTCATGGTCGGGGATATGTCCCTCCATTGTTGTGGCGCCATCCACACCCCCACTGCGCATGCTCGGCTCATCTCGGGCCGGCCCAGGAAGACACCGGTAAACACTGTCGCTCCAGGAGCCATTAAGGGTAAGACACCACCGGGCGTTCAAGCAAGGCCGAGCATGCGCAGTGGGGGTGTGGACGGCGCAACAACGACAAGGGAGGGACATAGCCCCGTCGCATCTAATAAAATTACACCATCTTCCCGTAGGCGAACCCTGCGTTGTATGCGAAACAGCCATGGGCTCAACGTAATTTCCCATTTCGTAGTTCCGGTAAGTGAGAAGTGTGGTAGTTACCATGGAAACCAAACTGTAAATATAACGGTAGCTACGTACCTTAACCTAACGGAAACGACGAACTGAAAACTAATGGGCACTTGAATCGACCTCATGGCTGCTTTGCATACTACTCTGGGTTCTCCTACGGAAAGATGGTGTAATTTTTTGAATAACTGTTTATTCCTGTTCCTACTCCTACCCGTGCGGTCGCCGCGAGGCGCGCGATTACGTGCGCTTGGGGTTTTCTATGTACGCCGGACGGATTTGTGTCGGCCTAAACAGCTCTGCTGCTAAAACTTTCTCTTCATTCCCAGCTGTGCATCTTTCTCGTTGATGCCCCAACTGTCTTTAAGACGTGAAAAATGTCACAGCTGGCTTCATCCTGCTTAGTATCTATGTTACATAGAAGTTTGGATGAGCACTTCTGTTTACAATAACCTCTTAAGACCCCGCGTGCAACACATTGCACATTCAGATTTCAGCACTCCGCAAACAAAATTGGCAGAAAGTGAAACCAAAATACCCTCTCAAAGCTATAGTAGATACTGGTGCTGCAATATATCGGTATCTCATGCGACTGTAGGAGCGAGATTGCGCTCATACTAACAAACAAAAATGGCGTTTTTCAGTCGTGATGTTTTCTATCGACGCCGCCAAAGTAAATCCTTTTCATGGGTTAAAAAATGCTGGCGCACTTTTGAGCTTCGTTTTACGAGCTCATGAAAGACTAAGGTAGCATTCACCACCGTTATTTCTGCTTTGACTTTTCTGTTTTCTTCTTCACTTCACTGGTAAATTCGATGCGCAATAGGTTGCACGTCAAGACAATGTTGATTCTTTGTAACCACATTTGGCAGAACCCATTATTTAATTTGCTCTTTCTTTCTATTTAATTAGGGGTGTATAGGGGCGAAGCCCCTTAACGGCTGGGGCTGTTGGCGTCTCCTGTCGTCATCGTTGTAATCGTCATCTCATGTAGTCACGGTACTAAAACACCGAGAAACTCGTTTACGCGCCGCGCTGGTAGAGAGACAGAGAGAGAGAGAGAGGAGAGGAGAGAGAGAGAGAGAGAGAGAGAGAGAGAGAGAGAGAGAGAGAGAGAGAGAGAGAGAGAGAGAGAGGGAGAGAGAGAGAGAGAGAGAGAGGGGGGGGGGGGGGCACTTTATTAAAAAAGACCTCTAAGCGAGGGAGGTGGCCGGCAGCCGGAGATGTGCGGCGACCTTCGTAGCCCGGGCTATGACGATCTTCTGTCTCTCCGGATCAGAGCAGCTCAGCGCTGCCTCCCAGAGCTCCGAGGAATTGATTTGAGGGAGGGGATCATATGGACAGGCCCACATGTGATGTCGCACCATGCCCTTGTCTCCGCACAGTGGGCAAAAGGGAGAGGTATGAACTGAAGGGATGAATTGTGATGGAGGAGGGCCCTATGGGAAGGGATTTCGTCTGTGCAAGCCTCCATAGTCGCTTCTTCCGTGTTAAGTCAGTGAGGGTGGGCCGGGAGGGTATTTGAGGCGAGAGAGGCGGTAATGAGTAGTTATTTCGTTGTAGTAGCTCAATAGGCTATCTCGGGCTGATTTGGATCCGTGAGAGGCTATAGAGGTGGGGCACGCCCGGGAGGTGAGTGCTCGGCTTCTAGTTGTGGTTACCTCTTGGACATTATGCGTTGAGTTAAGACCCTTTTAATGATTCTCCGTACTGTGTCTGTTGCCTCGCTTCGTTCTGTCGGTGCGAAAAAAAAAACGTTTCTACAACACTTCATACTGCTTCAAGATACCCAAAAGCTTTGCTGTAAAGCATCTATGTGCTTCCTTTCACATAAAGTTCTGTGTATTCATTATAGCGGAGGAGACGTACATGTTTTATAAATAACTGAAATTTATTGTGCTTTCGAATGTTTAATTTGCACGACACTGACACCGGCGCTTTCATTAGGCGCCTTAGGTTCTCTTAGAAATGGTGGCACACCAGGCTTATGCAGGGTAGGAAGTGCCCAAATTCGACCACGCCCAGGAATGTTAACCCTCCCCACCATAAAAAAAAGATACAGAAAGAAAAAAAGAGCTCTTATATGACAGGACAGCTTGGCGAGATTAGATGGGAAAGCGGATGAACCATGTAAGGGGTGAAGCATGCAGCGTATAAATCGATCCTTGGTGCCTTGGCGTTTTTGCGAACGGATATTAAACCGTTGGGGGGTACAGGTATAAAGCATTGCTTCAAAACTCTCTTGTAGCACGAAGCTCTCTAGCGCGATGCGTAAACGAGTGTCCCGGTGTTTTTTTTTTTTTTTTTTAGTAGGCGTTACGAATAGCTCCAGCGCGAGGCGTAAACAAGTGTCCCGGAGTTTTAAAGCCAAGCTTTACTACTTTCGTCCAGTCATATCGCAGCGGATGCGCAAGGTTACCTTTTGAACGGAGACACACCCCCGGCGACACACCCCTCGAAGCGCATCGCGTCATTCGCCGGGACCGCTGTTGGCGCCTGCGGGCGTTGACAGCGCTCGCCACCGCCTCTGCGGCCGAGGCAGCCAAGCACTCCCGCAGCCTCCCATCATGCGGCGCTGGGTCGTTTCGGGCAACGTAACTCGTGTAGCGCCCGGCGAAGAGAACGGTGCGTTCGACATGAATGAACGCCGCGTTCGCCTGGCCTCCTCCTGTGAGCGTTGCACGGAACCGAACGGCTGTCAGACGTGGTCGGCAATACAGCTAAATCAAATGTTTAACCAAGCGAAACCAAGAATCAACCAGACGAAGTTAAGCTTTTGCTTTGTATATCCAAGGTTAGCTGAGCTAAGCCGCAGCCATTTAATTTAGTACGCGTTACGTTCTAGCACGAGGCGTAAACGAATTTCCCGGTGTTTTAGTTCCGTGACTACATTAGACGAACGACGATTGCGGCGACGACGACAGGAGACGCCAACAGCACCAACCCCTAAGGGGCTTGGCCCCTAAAAGTTAAGACGACAAAAGGCGCCTGGTCAATCATGGCGCACCGTGTAAGGTAGGTCGGGTCTGATTGCATCGAGAAGTGGACTTCTACCGCTGAATATGCAACAGGGCTAACACGCTCTGCCTAGCATCGTCTAACCATCCTTTCTTTTCATCTATTTATTCTGCTTCCTCTTTCTTTGGAGCCTACTGTGAGTGACTCTGGGCAGCATTTATGGGATCACGTATTCCCTCCAACGAAGCGTTGCCGAGAAAGAGCTGGTGATTCGGCGCCGTTCGGAATGCCGTGCGCGCGTTTTACGACCTCGTGGTCGCATTGCGACCGTGTCCGGAAGCCGTAGAGAAATCGGGTGCTCGCATTGTTCCGAAGTCATGGACCGCGGCTACAAAACCTTTCTGCGCTAAACATTTTCTCTGGGCACAATTGCCCGCGTCACGTGTTTCCTGACCAGAATTGCACTTTTTCGGAGGAGACAGCAGTGAATGTGGCGAGAAGAAAAACCAATTGCAGTAAAGGCACTGGAAATACCGGAGGCTTTTCCGTAGGAAAATAGACTTTCATGATAGCAAGATGCAAGCGGAAGGTTTTCAGTAATCTGCGACGTTGTGTTGTCGGGTGCGTGAACCTTTTGGGCAAGACATGCGCTGGCTACGATGGTCGGCATCTGCGTTAGTATTCCCACACCCTGATTAATGTGTTTTTTTTTTCTTCTTTCCGTGACCAGGCCTACCCGGTATCTGCTGTAGTTGGACGTAAGGGTAGCTTTTAATGTGATGAAAGGCGAGAACGATGGGTCCGAATTGAACACTAATAATAAAAAAGAGTTGCAGCGATGGCGTAGAGGTAGAACACCCGCCTCGCGTGCAGAAGGACCGTGGTTCGAATCCCGGTGCCGGACAATTCCCACCGGATAAAAAAAAATCCCGCCAGCGTATTGATGGAATTGCACAAAGGGGCTTGGGGTGCGGCCTGACCCCGGCGACCATTGCCGGTAATGCACTCCCTCACCAGAGCAGGATTGGCCACCCTAGTGTAGTAACGGCCACAACCTCCCATGAATACACCAATTAACCCTCGGCCCTCAGTCCCCAGCGGCTGCGAAGCAATGACCACGGCGGCGGTCAGACCTGTGACGCAGCAGAGGGTGCTAAGAATCCCTGGATCCGGACAGGCCGCCAATGGAATCTGAACCTGGCAACGTTTAACGCGCGAACCTTATCTAGCGAAGCAAGTCTCGAGGTGTTGTTCGAGGAATTAGAGGGCATTAAATGGGATGTAATGGGGCTTAGCGAGGTTAGGAGGGCAGGCGAAGCCTTTACGGTGCTGAGAAATGGACACGTCCTATGTTACCGGGTCTACAGGACAGAAGAGAGCTGGGAGTGGGATTTCTAGTCAATAAAAGCATAGCTGGCAACACAGACGAATACTATAGCATTAACGAAGGGCAGCAGGTCTTTGTAATTAGGCTCAATAAGAGGTACAAGCTCAAGGTGGTGCCAGGGCTACGCGCCCACATCCAGCCACGACGACAAGTAGTGGACCGCTTCTATGAAGATGTGGAATCGGCAATGGCTAAAGTAACAAACACCAGTATACCGTAGTTATGGGGGACTTCAATGCTAAAGTAGGCAAGAATCAGGCTGGAGACAAGGCAGTTGGGAACTATGGTCTGGGCTGTAGAAACAGCAGGGGGGACCTACTAGTTGAGTTTGCAGAACGGAATAACCTACGCATAATGAATACCTTCTTCTGTAAACGGGTAGAGTCGGAAGTGGACCTGGAGGATACCGAATGGGGAGCACAAAAATGAAATAGACTTCATATTATGCGATAACCCTGGCGTTCGTGCAGGATGTGGAAGTGCTCGGAAGGGTAAGGTGTAGTGACCACCGTATGGTAAGATCTAGAATTAGGCTAGATTTGAGGAGGGACCGCAACAAGCTAGTACGAAAGAAGCCGATAAATGAGCTAACAGTAAGTCGTAAAGTAGAAGAATTCAGGATCGCGCTGCAGAACCGATATTCCGCCCTTAACGAGGAAGCCGAGCTTACGACAACAGGAAGCCAGCGACAACCTTACACGCACTATCACGGAGTGTGCAGTAGAAGTCGGGGGCACTATGGCTAGACAGGGATACTGGTAAACTTTCACAGGAAGACGAAAGATCTAATCAGGACACGGCAAAACCATGAGAATATCTACCGCAGCTGACAGAATAGAACTAGCCGAGCTCTCGAAGCTAATCAATAAGCGCTAGGACAGCTGACATACAGAAGTATAATATGGAGAGAATTAGAATACGCTGTAAGAACGAAGGTAGCCTGAAAAGCAGTTGAAGAGACGTCTTGTCGTGGGGGAAAAATCAGATGTATGCACTTAAGGAATAAGCAAGGCAATTGTTCATCACAAATAGGGATAAAATAGTCACAGTGGCCGAGGAGTTCTATAGGGATCTGTACAGTAGCCGGGACATACAGGATAATGCCGAACCAGACAGTAGTTCAGAGGAGATAGACATCCCACCAGTAACGACCGAAGAAGTAAGGAAGGCTCTGAAAAGAAATGAAAGGGGGCAAAGCACCTGGTGAGGATCAGAAAACAGCAGACCTCTTGAAGGATGGCGGAGAAATTGTTACTTGAAAAACTGGCAAACCTGATACGCAATGCCTAATGACCGCAATGGTACCGGAATCTTGGAAGAGAACGCGAACATCATCCTAATCCATAAGAAAGGCGACATGAAGGACTTGAAAAATTACAGGCCGATCAGCTTACTGTCAGTCGTCTATAAGGTATTTACCAAGGTAATCGCTAACCGAATCTCTGCAGCCTTAGATTTCAGTCAACCTAAAGAACAAGCAGGGTTCCGTAAAGGTTATTCAACAATGGGCCATATTCACACGATCAATCAGGTGATAGAGAAGTGCGCTGAGTATACTGAACCCCTATATATAGCCTTCATAGATTATGAAAGCATTCGACTCGGTCGAAACCCTAGCCGTCATTCAGGCATTACGGAACCAGGGGGTAGAAGAGCATTATGTAAGAATACTAGAGGATATCTACAATGGGTTCTACAGCTACCATCATCCTCCATAGGGAGAGCAGTAAAATACCTATAAGGGAGGGTGTCAGACAAGGAGACACAATCTCTCCAGTGTTATTCACAGCATGCTTACAAGAAGTATTCAGAACGTCGGATTGGGAACAGGTGGAAGTAAGGGTTAATGGAGAATACCTCAGTAACGTCAGATTTGCTGATGACGTTGCCTTGCTAAGTAACTCGGGGGACGAATTGCAAAGCATGCTTTCCGCACTTGGCGAACAGAGTAGAACCGTGGGCCTTAAAATTAATATGCAGAAAACTAAAGTAATGATCAATAACCTCGGGACAGCACAGCAGTTTGAGATAGGTGGCGAGGCAGTGGAAGTGGTAAGCGAATATATCTACTTAGGCCAAGTTGTGACTCCAGATCCCAACCATGAGGCAGAGATAATTAGAAGGATCAGAATGGGGTGGGGTGCATATGGCAGACATTCTCAGATAATGAATAGCAGCCTACCATTGTCGCTGCAAAAAAAAAGTGTATGACAGCTGCATCTTACCGGTACTCACTTGGAGGCTCACTAAAAGGGTTCAACTTAAATTGAGAACGACTCAGCGGGCAATGGAACGAAAGATGATAGGTGTATTGCGAAGGCAAGATAACCGCTGGTCATTAAGGGTAACAGAGTGGATCCCTAGAGAAGGCAAGCGCTGCAGGGGGCGGCAGAAAGTTAGATGGGCAGATGAGATCAAGAAGTTTGCGGGGATAAATTGGTCACAGTTGGCACAGGACCGAGGCAATTGGAGAATAATGGGAGAGGCCTTTGCCCTGCAGTGGGCGTAGACAGGCTGGTGATGATAATGATGATAATGAATAAGAAAGGTCGTAAAAGGGTTGTAACGGCAATGTTTACTAACCCCTTACGGACCTTACTACCCCGCGGTGCTGTACGTAGGCTCTGCCACTAGCAACTGCTTGGTTGTAGGAAGTAGTATTCAGTAGATTAGGTCGCTTATGACTAGGTTATGCATGGCCAGTTAGTAAACGCATGTAGCTCAGGAGAATGTTATCGCTAGGAGTTTACTAGTGAAGGTAGTGGGGCTGACTGCCTGCTTCAGTTAGTAAACCTAACTAGTGCTGCATTTACTACCTCCATTTACTAAGTACCTAGTGTATACTGGGACAAGTAACTTGTTAGTGTTCCGTCAGTGAATGCCACAACATTTTTTTGAAGAGTGAAGGGCCTGAGGCGTGGTCCAAAAGATATTTAATAAAACTATGACTTTGTAACACTCTTTAGAAAAACTTTGAGAAGACGCGAAGTATAAAACAGAAGAAAAAACAGCGTGCAGGCAAAAACGCTATGCAGTGGGGGGTACACTCTTTAAATCATTTCCGACATTCGCGCGTGTTTAGGAATCTCCCTAGAAATGCCCCAGTATTGTCGCGTTTCAGGTGAATTATCGTGGTGATTCGCATAATTGTGACGTGAGTGCGCCTCTTTCCTTTGCAATTCTTTTATGGGGCTAGGTGCCATTCGCAACCGACACTAGCTCACCAATACTTCACAGACGTGTATCTAAACGCGATAGAAAAGAGATTGGATGCTGCGGAGGATAGCCAGTATAAGTAATGCCGCACATCCCACGAACCGGCCCATTCATTGAGCGAACTGAGCCTTTCGAAGCAACCAGCATTTGTTCATTTTCTCTTTTCCTTCCTCCCCATACCCTTCTTCTATCGTGACCAGCGTTTTTTTTTTCTTTTCTAGTAAAGGTTTTGTGCTGCGGAACTCCATACGCTTCAATTTGTGTGTTAAATACGTCAACCCAATATACAAGAATAATTCAACGGCCAATTATTAGGCGCAAACGTTTTGAATTTTAGATGTTGACACAACCCTTGATGATATGTAGGCTTTCTTACGTAGATGCTGTGAAATGCGTGCACTATTGTTCATACAAACAGGATGATCATATTTACCTTTGCTTCTTACACTCCTCGACATGACCTCATTTTGTCCTCAATTTATATTAAATCACCAGTTTATGGGCTCATGACAAATGCGAAAAAAAATTAGCAGTGGCTAAGCTCGGCTATGCCAGGATATACGTAGCGTGGGCTAAGGTTCAGCTGGTTCTTCTTAGGTTTCCTGGTTGTCTAGGATTAGCTGATTATCATGCTTACTGCTGCTAAAACTATTTCCTATCCAATCCAATCCAATTCAATCCAATCCAATCCAATTTAATCCAATCCAGCGGCGGCGGCGGCTCCGGCGCGCCAGCTGTGCGCCGTGAGACATCACTACTCCTCGCGCATGCGCAGCACGGCTCTCCAGGAGCCACGTGAAGCTGCTCAACATCGGCCAGTGTAGCTGACGCTACTAAAATGTTCATCTTGAAATTCGCGCTACTTCTGTGTACTTCACCGTCGGGGTGTTTTTGTTGCGCTTCACAACATGGCACAAATGGTCTACCAGAGTAAATCAGGCTGCGAAGCACCGGGCAGTAGTAACAAAAGCCTCAGTACCTTAATTGCTTATTGTTAGTTGTGTGAGGCCCAACAGGCTACAGAACAGTTGAGTTCGGGGTGCACTACGTACGTGTGACAACTCAGTGAAGGCCACACGATGGAATTGTTAGCACTTGTGAGATAAACTATGGTTCCTTTGTTCTACTGGGTCTCGAATCTCATAGAGACTCTAAAGTGGCTACACGGTGGTTACTCTTCAAATTGCTTGCAATTTACCTTCCTCATCTGGTTGTTCTTTATATCCAGAACGTTTATCGACCGGGAGAGCGGTTAGTATCACCGTTTAGGAATGGTCTCTAAGGTCGCATATCTCCTCATTTAGGTCTGTTGATTCAAGTGTTCAGATAGAACGCGACACCTGAGAGGCACAGGCCTCCATCCTGGAAGACCCCCCGACCTCCAGCGGGAGACCGACTCATTCGCTTTCTTCCGTTTCTTCATTATTTTTAGATATTTCATATGCAAGGGGCTCTGGGGACCCCACCACCGCTTCCTTCTTGCCTTCCTCCGAGAGACGGGGGCCCATCTCTACCTGTAAGTAGGTTGGTTTTATGGCAATGCGCATTCTATCGCAAATAAAAAGATTTGTTCTTAGACCTGCCGCGGGGGAATCCTATAGCCTATTAGTGTTAAAAAATACCCTTTTTCATTGACAAGTACCATACACAAAAATAAGAATATAAAGCCTGATAGCGAATTGTGAAATTACAAATAAGAGAAAGCGGACGAGACGGCAAGACAACTGCCGTCCAAGCACGAGTCAGGTGAGCTGCAAGAAAAAGGCTTGATGAGTGAGAAGCTAGGAGGGGAGAACTGATAAGGCCCAAGAAGAGAGCGGGAGATTTAAAAGGAATGAACTTGATTAACTCCTTTTGATGGCAACACGAATTTGTATGTCAAGGATCCTCACTACTCTATGCTCCAAACATTGTTTGAACTCTTTCGTCTGATCAGCTTCCCTCCTCGTTGTAGCTTTTTTATTCTTTCTCATGCTCACGCAAACATTGACGTTAGCGCTTTTTCCAGACACAATTGCTCCGTTAATTTGACGAAGCAGAAAAAAAAAAACGAAGGATAGCACTTTCATCAGTACATGGGCTATTTTGGTTTTCTGCCGTTTACGGAAGCCATGAAGTTCGCAGTAATACCGTTTTTTATATAGGCTTGCATCAACAAAAAGACAGACAACCATAAAATTCTAAACTGAGAATAAATGAAGATGAGAAACGCGCAGGCGCGCAGCGAGCTTAGGAACATCGACTTATGAAGATAACTGAAGAACCTAGAGTGGGATAAAATCTGTAACCCCCCCCCCCCCCTTTAACAACAACAAAATAATTCAGCCCGTGATTCCTTCCGATTAGGGATTTCGGAAACCATGGGTCCCTGCGACTCCAATTCGCGAGCATCGTCCTGCCTGGATTCAGTGGCGCGGGTCTCGATTGCTCCGACGTACCAGTGCACATGACACAAACGAAGCGCTTGAGAGCGCCGGCGAGAATGCCTCCTCTCCAAAGTTATAGCGAAGAATTCCAGGCTATTGCGCTTTATAGAATCTGTACAAGGTTCCTTCTAGTAAATGGCGCCGAAAATTTACGGTTTCGTCTGCAATACATCGTGCGTTCTAACTTCTTATGACTCTGGTGGCACACTATCCTCTTCTAAACATTATCTGCTCTGCTAAACTGTGCGAACATTTCTACACTATGCGGTATCACATAAGGTCGAAGTCCGGAATGCTGTAGACACAGAGAATTTTTAAACTAGGGCTTAATGGTTTAAACCGAAAGCTTAATATACTGTAGGAGCTGCTATATAAACAAAGGAAAAAAAAACGGCTTAATGAACACCTAAAGCTAGTTTATTGTGACATGGCAACTCCGTTATATATCAGATGTAACCTGTAGCATTTCAGATAACGCTTTGTTCTGAAGTTTCAACTCTATTTGCCCTTATTCTAGCAAAAACAAACCCGAAATTTCACCCAAAGAGGTGAACTTTCAAAATAAACAAATTAATAAGGTACTGAATCGGCCACGCTTAAGTAAGGAAGTCGATTTAGCGCGAAGAGCCACGCGAGAAGAGAAACGCAAAGGCTGATAGCCTTGCTCACTGTAGTGGCCAGCCATGAATGTGTGGATTCATCGTAACTGCGCGAAGACGTTTGCAGCAAATCGGGAGAGCTAGAAACAAACAACCTGAAGCCCTTCACGCCCGCTGGTCCACATCCCAAGCCTTTTCCCGCCTTCTCAGCGATGATACAGGTGTGCCATCATTGATATAAGGACCTCGACGGAGAACGAACGGTCGCCGGGATGGTTCCCGAGCGCCTTATCGCCACAGTTTGCCGCCCAGAACTACGCCTCCCATCTGACTCAAAAGGAGCAAGGAACATCACGTCTCACCACAAGCCTAGCTTGATAAACAGCGTAAACGGCACCAACACGTTGTCATTAGGGCTCGGGTCACCACCAAGACGATAAGAGGCCATGCGGTTACGTGGCGCTCTTGACAGCCGGTTCTGGAAGGTAAGGAGAAATAAAAGCGAGGAGGGAGGACAACGGGTGTATTTATGCTCTGAAACAGGGAAGACTTGACGAAGAGAATACGGTTAGATATCGTCACTGCAGCATTGATTCCCGTCGGTGACGGGGTATTAACTCCGTGTTCATTTGCGCCTTTGCTCCAAATGACGCAACGATTGAAAGGCGAGTATGGTCCGCTCTTGCCTCCACAATGAAAGCATTGTCCTCGCGCTATCTGCCGCTCTCCGCGGCTGGTCCCTTATTAAGAACAGTTGGTCTCCACTTCTGCATGTTCGCTTGAGAGCTCCTTTGTTTCCTTCCCGGAAAGTGGTGCACACGAAGCACGGCCTTTGGAAGGCACCGAGCGTCGCCTGAGATGATGCTACCCACACAGTGTCCGGTGAGCGCTGTAACGGAAGAAACCGAGGCTGTCCCAAATGGTGCTCCCTTCCGGCCTAATTCCCCCGGCTTTGTCCCCAGACTGGGACTTGGATAATACGTTATCTGAATGATGCTTTCACGTTTTAGCTGCAAAGACACCGGCTGCTGCTAGGCCGCGCAAAGGTGGTGGCATAAAGGCTATTTTTCCGTAATTTGTAAGAAGTTATCTAATACAATTACTGTGTTTACCTGCATGAAAGTAAGCAGCAATTGTAAATAAACATTCCCCGTCTCCTATTCGACGAAAAAAAAAGGCAAATATTTTTTACAGGAACTAGCGTAGCTCGACTGCACTGGTAGACAAAGCAGTAGAGATATGAAATTCTGTCCCACAGTGCAGTTAACAAAAGCAGGACTGCAATTAAAACACGTTTCCTCGCGTGTCATGCCAACGGTCTCTCTAGAAAGTTCTATGGATTTCTCTCCGTAAGCTTTAAACGTTACTGATTAACGTATTCATGCTCTCCCACGTATTTGTGATTTCGCAATGGTATCCCTTAAACTATAAAACGGATAAAACTTTTAAGGCAACAACACCCCGAGCGAAGGTGATCACTCTAAAAACAAGATTTCCTGCGCGCTCCGGATGTATTGAAATTTTAAATTCGTGCAATGTAAGACGGTCGTGTGAAAAACGCTTCCACATAGAGACAAAATGTCGTCACAACCGGGGGAAATATTTTTCGTAAGGCAGCCTTTCCTAGTCCGATTTAGGAACTTCGCGCTCTTAGGTTGTAACACGTGGAAATGGGTTCTTTGGGCGATCTCATCTGCACTCCCTGAAAATTTCGCCATTTCACCCTAGCTCTTGCACGCCACCAGCTCTGGGGGCGCTTCACATTACGTATACATTACGGCGGTTATTTTCCACGAGAAGCTAAAATTGATAGCGAAAAATCAATGCCCCTTCTTTAAAGGGCTACTGAAGAACTATTAAAACCGGGCAAAACTCTACTTTTTACATTTATTACATTGGTCAGTTTGTGCCTGTAAAGTTTTTTTGGTCATTTTTAGCTTGGGGACAGCGGTATTCGTCGTTAAAGTTGACCCCTACGCCCCGCCAACTGCTTCCTGCCAGCATCGCCGGAAGAGCAAAAAACTGAGAGGGCAGCGACCGGAAGTAGCGTCCGTATTCGGAAGACGGCCAGCGACGTGCGCCGCCGCTTCGGCTGTGTCCCAGTTTTCTGGGCGAAGTTCCGAATTAAGCAGGCGTGTAATCCGCACTTTATTAATCATCATTGCCTTAATTTGTTTCCGCGTCTATTTTTTTAACCGTAATGCCTACCTGTGTGATTCCCTAAAGCGACTCCATAGATACCAGAAATTCCTACCCGAGCGCCGTGGCTACTACATTGCCTTCACGAGTAGTATGCGGGGCCGGCCGTGTCGTCGGGCTGCTCTGTGCTTCATACGCGAAGCGACGGGCTCAAACAAATACGGAGGTACCCCAAGTTTCTGATCCATTATTATTAAGGGAATTAGAAATTTGTGGGACCACAGCGCTCTGGGCTTCACGAACTTCTTGCTCGTTTTCCCGATCAAACGTTGTTGGCTGTGACGACAGCTTAGCTGAATACTAGATTTTTAAGAAGAAATCAAGCAAGCTGAAAGCATGAAGCGTTTTTTCTGCGCGCGGAAGCGCTCCGCACTACTCGCCGGTCGTGCATGCCTGTACGGCGCACGAAACGGCTCGCACCACACGTGCCGCGGCAGCGACCGCTCTTCGATGCCGTCCGGGCCGTCAAGGCCGTCGCGAAAAGCAAGGTAAAACGTTGCTAGAGAGGATGATAGTGTGGTGAAAAATTGTGCTAGGATTGTCATCCAAAGTGATTTCGAAAGAGGTGATCGAATTTGTATCGCGATGCGGAGCAGCCGACCCGTCGCGGAGGGCTCGTCGACGGGCGCTGCCCCGAGCAAGAGAGCGGCGGAAAGGTATGGCGTTACCTGCGCGCAAGAATGAGCACAGCACCGGCCGCTAGAATGACTATCAACGTAGGAATAAGGTTCCACATGCGAGAAAGGGAATGATAATGTGGTGAAAAACTGTGTTAAGGATAGTCATTCGCAATTGTAGAGATAGCGGCGACCAACTATCTCCTTGGTGCTAAACCTTAAAGTTCCCTACATCACCGGCGATCCGTGCAACCTGAGCCGGCTGGAGCTGTTGGGGAAGGCGTTCTAAAGCTCGTCGGGGACCAGCGTGGTGCGCTTGGGTTCCTCTACCTTTTGGGGGCGAGACCAACGTTCAACTCCCCTATTCTAAAACATGCGTATGTGCAGCAATGCCACGTTCCGCTGACCGGGCCGAGCAGCGACCCGGCACCAGCACCTCTGCGCGACGCGGCGACCGGCGGCAGCCGCGCTTGCCTGTGCGCATCGCAGGCCGCTGCACAGAGCTTGTTGCCGCCCTGTCCAATGTACAATCAACGTTCCACATTCGAGGATGGGATTATGGTGGGTTTGAAAAATTGTGCTAGGAATTGTGGCTAGCGCTGGTAGTGAAAGCGGCGAACCAATATCTGCGCAACTTCCCTGCACCCGAGTAAACAAGTCGGCATGAGTCGTCGGGGGAGAACCCCTTTCTAAAGCTCGCCGCGAGCGAACCTGTTTTGTTTATACTTCCCTCAGGCTCTCCTATTCTATGGAAAAGACTGTGTGAGCCCTCCATTCACCCAAGGGACCTTTTAGCCCGCATTCTGAACGGGAACAGAATGATATCTTCAGGCCGTGCGGTCCCCGCAGCGCCGGCACTTCCGCATATGACGTCATCTGCCGCCAGCCAATCGCGAAAGGCAGCCAGGGCTCTCACCGTGACCTCGGGCAGGGGTCGTTTGTTTTAGATCAGAAAAAAAAGATGGTTTGGGTGTATTTACACTTAAAATAAACATGTTTTTCGAATTCAGCGTCAGGAAAACCATAATGTAATGCCTCCAACAAAATTTTTTTGAAAAGCTCTTCACCAGCCCTTTAAGAGAAACGTCAAAGTCAAATTCCGAACTCCGGACAGTTTGACACGTGTCTTGATGGCGCAGTCGGACAGACGTCGGGTTCATCTTCATAACGCGAGAAACCCAGGTTCGATTCCGACCACGGGCAGAGTTTTTACTGCGGAGCAGTGTACCTCGAACCAGCCAGGTAAATTTTCGTGTCCGCGTCAGCAGAAAACTCACAGGATACTACTGGCTGCACAAAGATACATCCAGGCTACTACAGGCTATTGGCTGCACTCTGGCTACACAAATACACTGCTATCACTGCCAGTGATCGAACCTGGGTCCACGTAGAGAAGAGGAGCGAGAGCCCGTCGTCTGGCCGACTAAGCTACGCCCAGACGTGTAGAAGGAGGGGACAGACGGTTGCTTGAATTCCGCGTTTCGGGGAGCGGCAGGGCGCTGTTTGGAGGGCGACGCATGAAACACGAGAGAGTGGGAAGCAGTGAGAGAGATGACCCCAAAGACATGGTGACGCCCTCCTCCTTATCCTTCGAAAGACGCTAAAAGTGGCCGCCAAAAACAGCGCGTTTCTAGCTGCGCAGTAAGGTGCCGGCATGTGCGACATGAAAGCAACAAAAAAAAAAACAGAACTCCCGCTCATGGTGTTCACGCAGGGGGCGCGCGAGCACTGCGAAGGCGGGAAATTTGAATTTCATTGGGCGAATCTCCGTTAAATTGATCAAGAGAGGAGTGAGACAGAAGTGAGAGGAGGCGAAGAGCGTGATGGATGGTAGCAGTGAGCGGATGCCACGCCTGTGAATTCAACTGACGCAGCATGTGTAATCGTTGTGGGTGCCGTTTAAAGCTTCGACCAACCGCCCTCACAGCGTGGATTGGAGCCAATTTTTTTTTCTCTTGAGACGGTTCGTGTTTCATCAGTAGAATTACAATCATCATCATCATCATCATCGTCGTCGTCGTCGTAGTCGTCGTCCTCATGTGCCCTTTGTAGAAACCCATTGTGAAAAGTTGGATCTTATGTGGTGCGTTTTGGCGTACGATTTACGGCGCAAGCCAAGCATAGAAAGTTTCCCTTAAAATAAAATTAAGAAAAAAATTTTGAGCAAACATTATTTTAACCACCATTTCTTGACGGCTCTCGTTCGTCGCTTTTAAGTCAACTTGGTAAAGAGGTTTTGAGTAAAACTGTTTTCTGTAGAATTCACAATAACGTTGCTGATCTTTCAAATGAATGTTGACTGAAGCAGATTTGAAACCCCAGTTCTGGAAGTAAAGCGCTGTCTTCCATAGGAACAAAGTATAACTAAGTTCATAGAGCGCGCGTTCTGTCGATGTCGAGAGCATTGCCGCCATGATTTTGGTAAACACGAGACGTGAACGGAAGAAAAACGTTTAAGGTAACCTACTAATTGGGTCAACGAAGCGCATTTTATTAAAAGCCTCGCCTTTGTTCAGAATAGAATTTGGAAGCATTGGAGAAAGGGCGTCGTTAAGCGAGAAGGAAGAAAAGGACACAATGAACAAAAACATAATGGCACACGAGAAACACTCGTAAACCATGTTCGTATAGACGAAATAAGCGTAAGCCGATGAAGACTTTATTGAGGAAGGTGGAAGTTTCTTGTTTACCCAGTGTTCGGATGCAGTGCTGGTGGTGCGAAGGTTGCTGTGAAATAGGGTTCTGGTGACAGAATATTCCTGAGCTCGTCATTTGTTGGATTATTTGTATACTTACGCGAACATTCAGGTTGGTGAAAGGAAACGTAACAAGCTTTTGTGTTGTTTTCAAGTGCTCTCTATGTATGTCAGCTAGCTGATGCCGTAATAAATATGTATCTTTTAATTCTAACTCATGACTGGCAGCACTCTCGTGTCTAATTTTTTTTTTTTTTGGTAGTCGGTGTAACGACTAACATGTATAAAAAAGTCTCTGCATCATTTTATCCTTACTATAGAATTGTATTCTGTAGCGTAAAGCGGTGTGAAGGCAAAATGTAGTGGCATTCCCGTGCGGAACAAACTTGCCAGGAGGACATAAAAAACTTGTTCGCGTTCGAAGTAGAGTTCCTTGTGATGTATGTTTATGCTTCTACCTTATTCTCCCCTAGGCCGGACGACGTTCGATTCTTATTGTGGGCATAACTGTTGACCCAAATAAAGCAATAAAAAAGGCTTAATACCATTCAACCGCATATTTCTCGCACTATGATTGCCAGAACTATTGCCTAAGCGGTCACGGCCTATTCTTTCGGTAACTGTAAAGAAAGACTTGCGTTGGTTTTCTCTATTTTTATTGGCATGTGGCAGGTGCGGCCATTTCACCGTACTGTAGAGACGCAGAAGACACATTCCTTTGAACTCGCCGGTTGATTGAAAACTGCACCTATTACGGTACCTTCGCCCAATGCAACGAGGCATTGCGCACCATACCTGATTTATTAGGTGGGATTGTTGTGTGCACGTCAAAAAATACGTACCGATGAGGGCAGCGTTTGTTGCGTCGTGTTGCTCCATCGCCTGCCGCAGCTTTCCGGCCTCGAAGTGTACTTTGGTCATGATTGTCCTAGCCCGTAGAGGCGTTCATACATATCGCCGTTTCAAAATTATGGTCGACTGAGATATTCACGGAGCATGTGCGCTTTGCGGTGAAGATATTCGCTTATAAATTGGCCGCGCTAGCTCTCTCTGTCGTACTCACAAACGGCAGCCATATTTAGCCGCTGCCGAAATAAGCCTCGAGGGCAACTGAAATTTCCCTAGTCGCGCGATACTTAGTCACCGCTACTAAACACTAATCACAATCCCTGAAGAGGAACAACGCTAGTAGGGGCTGCTAAGGGTGGTCACCTGAGTCAGTGGCGTAGGATAGTCAGCCGCTAGTCAGGCGCTAATCACGAGACGTGAATATGGGCCATAATTTCTGATTTCTGATCGGCAGCTGCAATCAACAAAACGTGAGAGCGGGTAATTATTCGCAATGACAGAAGCCATTGTCGCGATGTGTCATCTAGAAGAGACCCTCATAATGCTCGGGCAGCATCCAAGCTTGATTTCATTCGGCGGGGAAGTGCTTTCAACATTATGGCACACACACATAAGGGGGAATCACTACACAACGAGCAAGGTCTTTTATATTTACGTTCCTCTCCCTATCTGCCCCTCCTTCCATCTGTAATCACTGAAATCATACTTCGCTGGCTTCTGCAGCTGCTCTCGCCAGGCGGCGCTGCTGTCATCATCGAACCAGGATGTTCTGCATGGCAAAACCTCCGTGCGGGGTTTGCTTTCATTATTGCTTTCGCATCCGCAAGTTATAAGAGCTTAGGTGTCCCCTAGAGTTTTTGTCCTGTAGAAGCTGTGTAAATAACCTGAAACCGTGTTTTCCCTTTGGTTTTATCATGACATCGTGTTAAGTTATTTTAAGGAAGATACAACGAGATATAAAACAAATGTCTTGCTTTTCTGTCGTGAGCACGGCAGAAGACGACATCCTGAGTGTGGGGAAGGCCATGAACAAGATCAGGCATATACGTTTTACAGTTTTGCATTAAAACTTGGCTCTGAATTGTGTTACTCAGTTCCAAACGGGCCATTCCCATGCATTTTCGAAAATGATTAAAACATCAATAACACCGAGGGTGATAACAGTAGCGTTAACTACGAAATTGTGTGACCTTTGTTACCTTAACTTCAGTATTCAATGTTAGATGACCCAGGCACCGTTTCACTTTCTTCTGCGTGCATTATATTAGCCAGCTCCGTGGAAATGTTTGTAAGCTGAACGTCAAACTACATGTATCTTCGTCACAACTGTACGTGCATACGTCGCTGAACGTTTACGTGACACAACACGGTGAATTTACGGAAAATCACAATTCGAGAAGAGGGCTTTTGAGATCCACAACGCAAACCAAACGCTCGTTTGCAGGTCGAGCATGGTACAACAAGCACATAATCGTACTATTGAGACATACCCATTAGTAACAGTACTCTCCGCTCGTGTAGCTTCTTTGTTGAAGTGGCATTTTCGTTGCAATTTTACGCACCATTTGTTACATATGAAGAAGCCCGCAAAAGATTCACCCATTCACGCAAGATTCACGCAGAGGATTCACCCCAAGATTCACTCTTTCTCCCAACCAATGCGCTTCCAATACCACCTATCTGCTGCTTTTCTCACGTACAACGAAGACTACCGGTGTCTCATTAGGAGAAGGCATGCCATGAGCGCCCAATGGGATCCGGAAAACTGGGGCCCTTGTATCTCGGAGTCCGGGCGCGGAGGCCCAAGCCATGGCGCCTTGCTTCGCCCTCCTCCCGAACCACCCGAAGGCAGTAAGCACGTCATAACTCTTTTCAGGAGTTTTTCGGCGAAGTGCGGGAACTTGAAGCAACGACTCTACACGCAGTACTTGTTTTCGCCTCGCCTAAGCAAAGAAACAAGAAGCATCGCCAGAAGACGGGTGGGTACCAAGGTGCATCCGTATAACGGCACAAACCCGTGCGACTCGCGTCCAACCGAGCGTAGCCGGCTGAGCCAGCGAGCGTGTGCTTGCACGCGTCGTCCTTGCACGCGTCGTCCTAAACTAAAGGAGCGCGAGTAGCAGCGACGTGCAGGGAGCGACACAGGGGACACTCGGCGGCGTAAGGTTGCGGCAAGCGCGAGTGCTTTGCAATCACTCTACGGTGAGACAGAGGCGTAGTGAAGCAGCCGTGGAAGCGAGGGGCGCCGTTCGTCATGTCGACCACGCCGGCGACAGCGCCCCTGCCGCCGGGGCTCCGGCAGGCGAGCACACTCCCTTGGCCCACTTTTCTTATCGCTGCTCAAGCCAGCCTCGGGGAAAGGTTCTTTTACTTCTTTTTAACAAGAAAGTGTTTCATTCCGGGATTCACGAAGATTTCACTTAAGTCACATGAGTCACGGAAGTGACCCCACTACAACGAAGCATGCGGCTTGTAAAGGGTGCACCCCTGCACACAGGGTCTTCTTGCGGGGAAGCAACCTTTAGTACTAAAGAGTACATTATACTTGGGGTTGTTCTTTTTCGGCTTTTATATTTTAACACGATAATGTTTTATGCCGGGATACACCAAGATTTCATTGACGTCATATCCGTCACGGAAATGACACCAGTACACCTTTACCGAAGCGACCCGCCAGCAGGACGTCACTCGCCAAGCACACCCACAAGACAGCCGCCAACCCGCAAACCATGCTCAGCTGCAGATTCCGCTGCACATTTTACTTTCGTGTTTTACCGATTCCTATACAGAACGAACCAACCACAGATTTTTTCTCTCCCTACTGCGTCTCTTCCTCAGCCCGCTGCTTGGGATTCCGCAAAAGTTTCCAGCCGCAGTGTAGAGCACGCTAGTAAGCACAAATGCCAGGTATATTTGCAGAACTTGGGCTTTCTGGCCTTTTGTTCTCCCCTAACGGCCGCATTTCTTGAACACTGCACCCCTCCGCGGTAAAGAGTTTTTAACCGTATGGAGAGCTGAGTGTGAATGCAAAATGTCGTATAACGTCACTAAATAGAGACTAGTACTGCGGTCTCGAGCAGGAATAACCCTCTGTGATTTTATTCCCGGCGCGGATTGTGACAGGTCATGTGCGTGTTGGTACGACACGACCTGAAAGCCAAATATCAGTCGTATTCACGACACTGCTTCGAATTAGAAACGAAAATCATCTGCCTACCCTTTTGAGGCCTGCTCTATTGTTCTGTAGAGCTTTGCAAAGACGTCACTCGGCGTTCAGTGGTCCTTTGTAACCAAACTGCTGTTAACAGGAAAGTTAGCCAGCATGGAATAGTGAGAATGATGAACGAAGGATGTTACTTGTTATTCGAGCCGTACTTATAACAAAACCAAACCACAAAATACCTTGATTGATTTGATTTATTGTAGGGTTTAACGCGGCAAACAACGCAGGCGATGAGGCGCGCCGTAGTGGAGGGCTCCGGATTAATTTTGACCACCTGGGGATCTTTAACGATCGCCGAAATCTCGTACATACAGGCGTTTTTGCTTTTCGCCTCTATCAGAAAAGCGGCCACCGCGGCGGGGAATCAAACCCGCGACCTCGTGCTCAGCAGCACAACGCCTTAGCCACCGAGCCACCGCAGCGGGTCCACGAAACACCTTACTCATCACCATCATCATCATCACCACCAGCCTATCTACGCCCACTGAGGGCAAAGGCCTCTCCCATTATTCTCCAATTATCCTGGTCCTGTGCTAACTGTGACCAATTTATCCCCGTAAACTTCTTGATCTCAACCTGCCCATCTAACTTTCTGCCGCCCCTGCAACGCTTGCCTTCTCTAGGAATCCACTCTGTTACCTTAACACGCGTTTGTTCCCTGACCCACTCCGCTCTCTTCTTGTCCCTTAATGTTACACCTATCATCTCCCGTTCCATTGCGTGCTGGGTCGTCCTCAATTTAAGTTGAACCCTCTTAGTTAGCCTGCAAGTTTCTGCCCCGTAGGTCAGTACCGGTAGGATGCAGCTGTCATAGACTTTCTTCTTCAGGGTCAATGGTAGGTTCCCATTCATAATCTGAGAATGCCTGCCGAATGCACTCCACCCCATTCTTATCCTTCGAATTATCTCTGCCTCATGGTTGGGATCCGGGGTCACAACTTGGCCTAAGTAGATATATTGGCTTACTCTACTTCCACGGCCTAGCCCCACCTATCTCAAACCGCTGTGCTGTCCCGAGGGTATTGATCATTACTTTAGTTTTCTGCATATCAATTTTCAGGCCCACGCTTCTACTCTGTTTGTGCAGTGCGGTAAGCATGCTTTCCAATTCCTCCCCCGAGTTACTTAACAAGGCAACGTCATCAGCAAATCTGAGGTTACTCAGGTATTCTCCATTAACCCTTACTCCCACCTGTTCCCAATCCAATGTTCTGAATACTCTTTGTAAGGATGCTGTGAATAATATTGGGGAGATTGTGTCTCCTTGTCTGATGCCCTTCCTTATAGGTATTTTACTGCATTCCTTATGGAGGACGATGGCAGCTGTGGACCCATTGTAGATATCCTCTAGGTATTCTTACATAATGCTCATCTACACCCTGGTTCCGTAATGCCTGAATGACTGCTGAGGTTTCGACCCAGTCAAATGCTTTCTCATAATCTATGAAGGCTATATATAGGGGTTAAGTATACCCAGCACACTTCTCTATCACCTGATTGATCGTGTAAATATGGTCCATTGTTGAATAGCCTTTACGAAATCCTGCTTGTTCTTTAGGTTGACTGAAATTTAAGGTTGCAGAAATTCTGTTAGCGATTACCTTGGTAAGTACCTTGTAGACGACTGACAGTAAGCTGATCGTCCTGCAATTTTTCGAGTCCTTCATATCACCCTTCTTATGGTTTAGGATGATGTTCGCGTTCTTCCAAGATTCCGGTACCATTGCGGTCATTAGGCATTGCGTATACAGGTTTGCCAGTTTTTCAAGTACAATTTCTCCGCCATCCTTCAAGAGGTCTGCTGTTATCTGATCCTCACCAGGCGCTTTGCCCCCTTTCATTTCTTTCAAAGCCTTCCTTACTTCTTCGGTCGTTACTGGTGGGATGTCTATCTCCTCTGAACTACTTTCTCGTTCGGCATTATCCTGGATGTCCCGGCTACTGTACCGATCCCTATAGAACCCCTCGGCTACTGTGACTATTTTATCTCTATTTGTGATGACATTGCCTTGCTTGTCTTTAGGTGCATACATCTGATTTTTCCCCAAGCCAAGACGCCTCTTCACGGCTTTCAGGCTACCTCCGTTCTTTACAGCGTGTTCGATCCTCTCCATATTATACTTCCGTTTGTCAGCTGTCTTACGCTTATTGATTAACTTAGAAAGCTCCGCTAGTTCTATTCTGTCAGCTGGGGTTGAGATTGTCATGGTTTGCCGTCTCCTAACTAGATCTTTCGTCTTCCTAGGAAAGTTTACCAGCATTCTGCCTAGCCATCGTGCCCCCGACGTCTACTGCACACTCTGCGATAACGCGTGTAAGGTTGTCGCTGGCTTCCTGTGTCGTAAACTCTGCTTCCTCGGTAAGAGCTGAATATCGGTTCTGCTGCGCGATTCCTGAATTCTTCTACTTACTAGTTCTTATAAAATGCCTTACTATATACCTTACTTAGTTCTTATAAAATTCACAAGGCTGATTATGCACTGTGCGAGTAAACACAATAAGCGCCTTCTTGTCCAGTCGCACCGAAGGTTGCCTTTGTAAACGTTCCTATGTAAAGCTAGCTAATCTGGTTATTATTCACGTCTGCAAATACCCTTAACTGACGAGTTAAATAGATCGTTTTCATCTTGATCATGGAGGTTAGGTTTCTTTTTGTGTCAGATGCATTACGTATTCGGTGACGAATAAATACCAAGTCTCACTACCTAGTAACTACGCATACCTATATTTTAAAATTTCTCGCAGCTTAGAATATCACGTGTTGCGTCATTTTATGTGGGCTCGTTATCACGTAGCATTTCGTGGTGACTATCTGCGACACGCCCCTTCATTTTCAATAAACGTTATATCCAAAACTATTTCCTTTGCTTCGCCTTTACTGGCTACCAAAGTAAATGTTCCTTTTATTTTTTTGACCCCTTCAAAAAATTCTTTTCCAACACCGCAGCTTTCCGGCAGCTATCAAGTTAACGGCAAGAGACCAAATTCTACTGCGGGGTTTAGCGTGATCGTCAAAAGAAAGCAAGTGCAACGCACTGCCTCGGTCTTCTTATCAAAGACTTCTGACAAATACTGTGGCGGCACGCACTTCTAGTCCCTCATCCTCCCAAAAATAAGCAAGAGAAGAAGACAGAGGTAAATTCTACGGGTTTCACAGAAGCGAAACGCTTCGTCCTGCATTACTTATTAGGCGCAATAAGGAGAGAAAGATCTAGGTCCGCTCTCGGCAACAAGACAGCACCTTCGTCGAACAAGGGCCCAAATCAATAAGGAAGCCCCGGAGACAGTGTACGAACGTTGAACTGTGAGGAGGTAGAACTTCCCGCACGCAGACTTAACGAGAAGAGCGAGCTACTACGAAATAAAATGCGTTCATGCAAAAACGAGAAGCCGAACAAGCTTGTTTCGCGAAAAGGGTTTCTGAGGGGAAATAATAAAGAAGAAAACCAGGATTCGAGCTGCCAACTTCGCTCGCTGGGGCTTGAAGTAGCTCGTAGCTTGTTCGTACGCAGGACGATGGTAGGGGAGCGCTCAGGAAAAAAGACTGACAAGGGATGGGTGGTTCCAGCGCAAGAATCACCGGCCTGTATGTAATGTGCCACGACCATGCATACGGTAGAAAGGAGCCTAGGAAAAATATTTTTTGCGCCACTTATTCTTGTTGCACTGCCCCTCTGCCGCAAGACTTGCCTCTGGTGTGCTTGTCACCGGTGGAGGATGGAGTAACCGCTTCTCCGCCGCGTGTGTGTTACGTACATACATGAGGCGAAAAACAGAAATTGCTAAAATCAAGATGGGAGAATATTCTGCGGCATAGAAGAAGCCATTATGGCCGGATTTACTGTGTTTGTGGAAGCTGTCCTGATTTGTTGTTTGTTGTTATTGTGCACTTTGGATCTAAATTTATGTCTCAAATCGGCTCCGACTTGAATGGAACTACAGATGTGGGGCAACTTCCCTTCAGGCTATTTAAGCCACTGAACTACATTATACTTTCTTTTTACCTCATGGCCAATATCGAAGTTTCGTTCCTTCACGCACACGTTGCACCAGTTAGAGATGCCTGCAGTTGGCTGAGTTTAACCTGCGGGCTTGCCAGGACGTGGTTACAGCATACGTCAACAAATTTGTGTAGATGACCATGAAACTCACATAGAACTTCAAAGCTTCTCGTTAAAAGAATGGGGCAGATTCGCACTGCGGGCGCAAAGACTGGGCAAAGAGAGAAACTGGCGGCCCACCTAGCCTTTTCTTGGTTCGGCTAAGTTTATGCGCGGTTATGCTTGGAGACTGACAAATCTTCTGCGTTGTTAATGCTTCGAGACTCGGTCAAGTTTTCTGCCTCGTGCCGTCGTTAGCCCCCTCAAGAGCAATGAACACTCGGCCATTAAAGTATGCACAATCTACCCGTGCCCACCTGCTTTACGGTGAAGCTCCAAGAGTAGCGGAGGGCGCAGAGGGACGAGCGTTTGCTCAAAAATTTTGAACTCGTTAGGTTGCCTCCGTTATCCTTGTGAGGTATGGCGTGTGGGACGCTAATAACCAAGTGAATTAAGGTTACCTCCTGCCTGCCTTTGTATTCTTTTATTGTGACATTCATTCTTCTCTTTGCACGCTAAAAACCCAACCAGTCGTCGCAACAAGCGATAGAGCTAGCCACCCTCGCGACGGGCTTCCAAAGCCGTGTTTGTGCCAGTTGTACCGCGCCTCCGACAGGTTTCGAGAGTGCCGCCCGAGCACGGCGAGGCAAAGCTACGGCAAAGCGGTGCCGGTGCGCGATGACGTCACCGCTCGGCGAGGTTTTCCTGCGCACGTTCGCCGGCCCAACCTTAAACAGCATCGCTGATAAAAAACCGCGCCCGCCTTTCCCTGGTAAGTATATTTTCCTCAATGGAAGCTTCTCCGCAGCATAGCTGTACTGACAGCGGAGCACTTTTTAAAGGCAATGTAAACCGAAAATTTCGCTGGCAACTCTATACAGTTAGTTCAGCAGTACTCTTTGCGAATCTGAAATGTACATTGGAATCTGAACCTGGCAACGTTTAACAAGAGAACGTTATATAGCGAGGCGAGTCTAGAGGTGGTGTTCGAGGAATCAGAGGGCATTAAATGGGATGTAATAGAGCTTAGCGAGGTTAGGAGATCAGGTGAAGCTTTACAATGAAAAAAACGGACACGTCTTCTGTTACCGTGGTCTAGTGGACTGAAGAAAACTGGTAGTAGGATTTCTACTCAATAAAAGCATAGCTAGCAACATAGACGAATACTATAGCATTAGCGAAAAGGTAGCCGGTCTTGTAATTAAGCTTAATGTAAGATACAAATTCAAGTGGGTGCAGTGCTACGCGCCTACATCCAGCCACGACGACCAGCTAGTTGAAAGCTTCTATGGAGATGTGGAATCGGCAATGGCTTAAGTAAAAACACAGTATACCGTAGTTATGGGATATTTCAGTGCTAAAGTAGGCAAGAAGCAGGCTGGGGACAAGGCAGTGGGAACTATGGTCCGCGTTGTAGAAATAACAGAGGGGGCCTATTAGCCCAGTTCGTAAAAAAAGAATCATCTACGCATCATGAATACCTTCTTGCGCAAACGGGAGAGCCGGAAGTGGACGTGGAGAAGCCCTAATCGGGAGCATAAAAATGAAATAGTCTTCACACCATGCTATTACCCTTGCATTATGCAGGATGTGGAAGTGCTTTGAAGGTAAGATGTAGTGACCTAAGATCTCGAATTACGGTAGATTTGAGTAGTGGCCACAACAAGCTAGTACGAAAGAAGCCGATCAATGAGCTAACATTAGGATGGAAAGTTTTAAGAATTCAAGACTGCGCTGCATAACCAATATGCAGCTCTAACCAAGCAAGTAGAGTTTACGACACAGGAAGCCAGCGACAACCTTACACGCACTATCACGGAGTGTGCAGTAGAAGTCAGAAGTACGGTTGTTAAACAGGATACTGGTAAACTTTCCTACGAGACGAAAGATCTAATTAGGAAACGGCAAAGCATGAAAACCTCCACCCCATCTGACAGAATAGAACTAGCGGAGAATAAGTGTAAGATAGCTGACATGCGGAAGTATATTATGGAGAGGATCGAGCATGCTGGAAAGAACGGAGCCAGCCTGAAAGCAATGAAGACCGGTCTAGGCATGGGGAAATTACAGATGTATGCGCTTAAAGACAACCAAGGGAATGTCATCACGAATAGCAGCCGAGGAGTTCTAAGAGATCTGTGCAGTAGCCGCAACTTCCAGGATAACACCTAGCGAGGAAATAGCTCAGAGGAGATAGACATATCCCACCAGTAACGATAGAAGAAGTAAAGAAAGGCTTTGAAAGAAATGAAAGGGGGCAAGCGCCCTGGTGAGGATCAGAAACAGCAGACCTCTTGAAGGATGGCGGAGAAAATTGTACTTGAAAAACTGGCAAACCTGTATACGCAATGCCTAATGACCGCAATGGTACACGGAACGTGGAAGAACGCGAAACATCATCCTAATCCATAAGAAGGGCTGATATGAAGGACTCGAAAAATTGCAGGACGATCAGCTTACTGTCAGTCGTCTACAGGTACTTTACCAGGTAATCGCTAACAGAATTTCGGCACCTTAGGTTTCAGTCAACCTAATGAACAAGCAGGGTTTCGTAAAGGCTATTCAACAATGGACCATATTCACACGATCAATCAGGTGATAGAGAAGTGCGCTGAGTATACTGAACCCATATATATAGCCTTCAGAGATTATGAAAAAGCATTTGACTCGGTTGAAACCTCAGCAGCCATTCAAGCATTACGGAATCAGGGTGTAGACGAGCATTACGTAAGAATACTAGAGGATATCTACAATGAGTCTACAGCTACCATCATCCTTCATAAGGAGAGCAGAGGGTTTACGCAGGATGCATCTGCAGAAGCCCTACATCAGCAGGAGGATGAGAACCGGCTGCAAGATGGATGAGAAAGAGCAGGAAGCAGGAGAACGGGAGGAAGCTCGGAAGGTGGGTAGGCACCTGGCTATGGTCTTGCGGTCGGTGGGAGGCCAGGCGAGACCCTTCTTGGGAGAATTCCGCCCCATTTACCCGCAGCTCGCACCCGACGTGTCAGGCTGGAAAATGTTCGCTTAGGTGAATAGGGAGTATCCGATAGCCGGAACGAGCCTGCCTTGAATACGTGAGTGCATAGGGAAACCACGTGGAGCCTACTCTATCAAGTAAGCGCCCGGACATGGAACGAGGGCACGAAGACATCGGCTTGGCTAGGCCCTGCTTGTATTTGAACCAGAAGTGCAAGCTCTAGAAAGATACGTTCGCATGGTCATGTAGAAGCAAAATAAACAAACACATGATGAGTGAAGCGGAAAGAATTGGTTTAAAACAAGCACCAGTGAGGGTTCCGATAATGCATGAGCTCTCGAGAGAAGTAGGTTGCAGAAAACAAGAAATAAAGAACGCGCATAAAATAAAAGGAGAAAGTGCCTCCTACTTGCATTCAGATTGATGTGCGAATGTTTTGCTCCCAGTAAATATGACATGCAAGAAAAATAAAGCCCGCTCCCGCAGGGGCTGTAACGTCTCGACGTGTCGTCCAGAACGACCCGAGTGTGTTGACCGAGCGCTTGTATTTGGGGTATCGCAAGGACCTTCTACCATCACCCACTGCGTGTGACGCTGCTGCCGGTAGGAAAAGTTACGCTCACCTAATCTTCCAATTACGGTGTTGGAATCCATTAATATAACCTCTCTAAGATTTGAAAATGCATGTGTGCGTGGGTGTGTCGAGGTCCCTGCTAACAGTAAGTGGCGACTCTAACATAAGCCTCTGACGGCTGCTGTCACCCTCCAATGCCCCTGATTGTGTACGTGTGAATTGTGGGTGGGTATGTTGCAGTCGCGGTCAAATGAAAATGGTTTAATCGGGAATTGGCTCTATGTAAGCTTCTTCAGGCTACTGTCATCATCACTGGCCAATCGACCTCAGTACATATAATGCGGTTAGATACGAGGAACGAGGAACACGAGGCCGACATAAAAGTTGACAGCCCGGAGTACCAGCGAGCGCCATGATCAAATTGAATGTCAGCCACTCTTCCAGCATTTGCCCCAAATGATTAGAAAGGGGGGACGAGGGTAGACGACCAGGGAGACGAAATCAAGCCCAGGGACTCGGCAATTCCGTGTTTTCCAAAAGAAGGGGCTCAGTCTAACATGATATTGGCACAACCAAAAGATACCTACCCACCCCCTCTAATGAAGAAGAAAGAAAGAAGTTGTGGTTTTTTGGCACAGCAACCTCTCGGTTATAATGCGCCAGACGCAGGGTAGAATAGTTATGCAACGGTTAAACGATGTTATTCAAGGTGTTGTGAAGATTAAAAACATTTTAAAAGGACTCAAAGATGCACATAGCTAAAACCGGTGTAGAAGGCCGGTGTCCTCAAAAAATTTGAAAACGTTACTAAAATCCACCAGCGGTTCATCACTAAGTAAAAGCGCAGGGTTTAAAGGGATGCAAAAGGTGTATAATGCTTTGAAATGACTAATGCGTGCTGCTTCAAGGTGTTGGCAGCTTATTAAAACATGGAGCACGGTAAGAGGATCTCCACAGTGGTCACACACGGGTTTCTGTTCTTTCTGGATCAGGAAGCCGTGTGTGAGCACAGTGTGACCTATTCGCAGTCGGCATAAAATAACCTCATAAAAACGATAAAAAAGTAGCTCAGAGGTCTCGGACCATGGTCGGTAGTCAGGTCCCGAGGCCTCCAGGTCGCGGCGGCCCTGTGGGCAGCCGCCAACACCCCGTAAAAGGAGGTTTTAATCTGCGTAAGCTCTTGGCTGCGCCGTCCATACGGAGAAAAATACCAACAAAATGCCGAGCGTACGTACCCACGTGGGGGATGGGCCGGATATCGGGCGTAAGGAGGACTATGTGCGCCCGCTGCACAAAAATGTAAATTATAAACCTAAGCATTTGAATGAAGCGCATGTAATCACAATCCAGGCTGGCAGGTGGACCTGTGCCACGTAAGGGGCTCGCAAAAAAAAATAAAAATAGCGAGTCCACGTACCAGTCTGCATTTGATCAAACAGCGTCGACGACAAAACGACTGCCGTTTGCTCCTGACGTTACTGGCTCAGCGTTGCGAGGTGCAGCCACATGCGCTCATAAAACTCGGAAACGCCGCGGCGGCGGCATAACGTGTCTGCCGCTCACATGGGGAATGGGAGGACCAAAGAAGATCCAGACGCCGCAAGAATCGGCGGCTTATCAAGAAGCGCACCGCGCTGCCAGGCGAGAATGCAATCGCCCAGAATAACAATAAGAAGAAATAGTGCAGTTCGTCAAAAGCGAGGGAACGCTAAAATAAAACTTTGTGGCAGTGGACGATGAAGTATACGAAGACTGAAGTGAGGCCTGTACAAATAAAGCACTTATATACTTTACCTTGCGTTTGATTTGGTCTTCTGCTGACGATCGCCATACGTATACACAAAATAAATGGTTCTCAGGGACCTAAATGGCGCTCGTCGAATTTAGCTTAGTGAGGTGAACATAGCTCTGCGGTGACATCAGGCAAGGTGCCTGATTTTTTTGCGTATATGTTATTTGTCTTTCAATCTCTCTCTCTTCCTCTCTCCTTCGCCTTTCAAGCCTAATCGTTACTAGGGCAAAATACTCAGGTGCCCCATTTTGCGAGAAACCGCCGTCATCATCGTTGTTCTTGTGGTCCGGTCAAGCAAATGACTGCCTATAAAAGTAGTAAATAAAAAAACACGTGTAATTTTACAAGGCTTAAAGCCGCAGCAGCAAAAGGCGCTGCCTGTCAGCTGTCGCCCCGCGTTACTCACAGTGGAACAAAAGCCGCCGCCAGAAGATTCCTTATTCTGTCCCCATCTTCTTCCGCCTAAGCAGCCCTTGCTTATTGATACCGCTAAGGACAGCTTAAGCTTTATGTTGTACAGAAGGTATCACCGTGCTCGCCAACCCACTCTCACCTTTCGGTTGATGCCAAAAACCTTCGTACCTACTACACAGGGTATGACATGTTTTCCTGCAGTCACCACACTTTCAACAAATCAGCGTCTCGATGAATGCCTCTTTCTGGTAGACAGATCTTTCACAGCGAGAGAGAGAGAGAGAGGTAGAAAGAACTCTTTAATGTGGACTGGAGAGTTTAGCTGTGCTAGCGGCAGGTCTTGCTACGCCAGATGGGCATGATTACTATGCAGGGAGGTGGATGTGGGAGATTGGGAAGAAAACAACGAGAGGTAAAACAAAAATGAAATATAAAAGGCACGCATGAAATTTAAGAAACAAAATTCCAAATAAAGCTGAGTGAAAAAGTTGAGGATATGGTGCCGAGGAAGCACAGAACACCAAACCAACCATACGGGAACAAATGTACAGGACAACGCAAAGCGCACACAAACAGTCACACGCACAGATCATGAATTACAAAAGTAGAATTAAATAATGTGGGACTAAATCCAGTCCGTCGGCCCGAATACAGACGCTGGCTCTGTGGGTCGTATCACCGCAGCATTTCAGGCTTTGTCGCTGAGAACTAGCTGTTTCAGTACATTTAGCCTCACTCGTCTCCGCTTGTTTTTTGCTGCGGAGCTAACTCTCGAATTAAAAGCAAACGCGAGTTGAGGTTTCGTAATTTCTTTTCAGGGTGTATCTATGACTAACCAGTATGCGCTTCACAAACTGTATCGGACCTGCGTGCTATGGATGAAAAATGGCAGCCAGTTCATAAAAGTTGACTGCACCCTAAAACGGGACCTGCGTAGTCATTTTAAAGCTCTGCGTCTCTCAAGATAAGATTTATCCGCGTCGTGTGCTCCCGCGACCCTCGAATTGCTCCAAGCCACGAATGAACATGCATCCGAATGGAGAAAATGCGCGAAAAATGCGCGATGTTTGCTTTTCTTTTTTTCTTGTCTACAGTAGCTGACCATTATGTCCGCATACCTCTGACTCGCATGGCGGTTCGACTCCATCTGTTCCTCGAGAATGAAGCATGCGTGACCCGCTATTTTTTTCAACTGTCCAGAGCAGGCGTCTTTCCTCTGAAGCTATCTTGAATGTTAAAGCCCGTTTTGCCGCACGTTCAATTCTGCTGCCGATAAGACAAATTTTAATCCGAACGCTGTTCCTAAAGAGTCGTTATTCAAATAGATTCATTGAGCAGTTCTTCGAATTTATGCTCAACGCAAATAGTCAAAAGCATGAACCGATAGTTGTACTCTGTGCAATTTTGTCCCACTTAAAGCGGCACTAAAGTGAATTTGTCAAGCTCCCGGTTTTGCTTGCACTGCGTAGACTGGCCCAAATTACTACACGTTTCATCGTTTATCCTGTTGATAAGTCCGTAATTATTTTATAAAGCGGGAAAGAGGACAAACTACCATGCGCGGACTGTGGCGGCCGCACCAACTAAAGGCTGTGACCACAGGAGGAGATGCACCTTGATTGGACAATGTCCAAGGTTAGCATTCAAACAAGTTTTGGTTTGGTTCTGTAAACCAACATGCTTGACATCCGATGGCATCGTTGGATGGGCATTCTCGATATCTCAGTAATCGTCGTACCACGCTTATGCCATGTTGTTGGCTGTAAAATGCCTAAGATAAGCCTCCCAGGACGGGTTGGAATCGTAGCAATCACTAGCCGAGGCGTACGCAGTGGATGAACGCCCTCCGCGTCACCGCAGACGCTCAAATGCTATGCGCTTTTCCCGCGTATTCGGAGCTTGCCTCACTCATGCCTGTATCGTAAAAAGCGTGTTCACACCAGGCCAAGGGTCTGCTGATTCTGGTCTGTGCCCACTGCCCGCAAGTATTCGGTGCTTGTGGCAACAGCACGCCAACAAGAACTCGCTAGCGCGTCAGTGTTAGTCTGCGCGCGTTCTGCGGACTCGTTCGTGGAGCAGTGAACGTTACGGCCCAAAAATGGTGAATACAGTTTAGAAAAAACATCGTCCGCAAACGAAAAGATCAACTTACAAAAAAAAAATCATCTACCCTCGGGGATTCGAACTTGCGAATCGCCAAACAATAATCAGACCACTCGGCCACGAGCCAGCGCGGCCGAGTTTGGAAATGTAAGGTATATAATGTACAACCAGTTTACACTTTTATTTAGTTTTAGCATTTCAAGTAGCTTAGGTGACTATTTGTTGGATAGCGCGCGTGCAGTAAGCGTCCCACAAACTTCCACAATATCTCACGTCTAGCAGTTGCACTTCTTAGACGGAAAAGCTTTCGCAGATGTGTAGTCATGCTGCTGACCGCTGTGCTTATTACCCAGCGCAAAAAAAGTGCTTCCTGTTCCCTAGTTTTGCGCTGTACCGTAAACGTTTCAGTTGATTTTATTCCTCAGTCCTATATTGACTTCGCTGACTCTTCTCCCGCCTTAGGAGCCATGAAGACCGAATACAAGTTTGTTTTATTCGAAAGATTTCGCGTTTTCATGTGCAGCTTTCCCGCTCATGGCAGTCCTTTCAACAGTGATTACTCTGCAATTTTTTAGCTAAATGAAAAGTTCTTTTGCACAGCTAATATTTGGGGTGAATACTTGCTTTGGGCACAGTTTCAATTCGCGCACGTTGCGCGACTCGGTTCCTGAGCCATGGGAACTATCCCATAGAAATGCATGGGGAGTTAGATTTGACAGCCAATTACACAAAAAAATATTCAGAAACCTGAAATGTTCTTTTAGCGTTTTAATCTTCACGTTGACTTCTAGATTTACGCCAAATATCATTTTCCTAAAGTGGTTTTTCTAGGTTCCCCAGAGGTTGTAATTTTGAGCGAGAAAGCTGGGTGTGATAGCGCCCCCAGCGCTTTCCCGGCCGCAAATGATGCCGTATTCACTGAGAAATTGATCAATTTAGGTTAAAATTTTGAATCTCCCGCCAAATCGTCGGTTTTTGTAGTCACAAATGACGTCAGAAGCGCGTGTATTCAAGCGAACTTCCACTGCGTCATTCGGGTTTGCGGACTTGCTGTCCGTCAGCCCTCCCAGATGGCGCTGCTAGAGTCATCCAGGAACCGTTGACCGCCGTTGCTTTGTTTTTGAGCGTATTTGCACCTGGCTTGTTTTTGCTACTGTAAAAAGTGATCGTCTCATGAAACCTGGGGTATCCTCGACAAACAGGGTCACGCAAGACAACGCCGTTTCCGCCAATCGGCCAGTGTCCTGTAAAACAACTACAAAGCGGCGGAGTGCTGTGCACCTAAAACAAGCCCAGTACTAACAGCAGTGCGCATCGGTACTTCTATGATTACGTGCGTTTTTGTAACTTTCATTGTTTACCGCACCATTCTTACTGCTGTAAAATGAATATGCATTACACTTAAGCGCAAATAGTTCATTCGGAAAGCCTATAGGCCGTGCTTAATTTGTGTTTACTTTTTCCGTCCTCAGCCAATCGCACAGCTGAGCTCATGTGACATCATAGGTTCTGTTGCGGGAAATGAGCTAGTGGGTCGCATAGCCATTCCGTTTTTTCCTAGTTATGTAGCTTATTTGAGCGAAGTGTGCGTTAACGATGGTGTCAGTATGATTCTATCGAGGCAATCTTTGGAATGAACCGAACTTGTGATTTGTCCTCATGGCTCCGTTAAGTGGTCTTAGATTTGCGTACTAGCGTACCAGTCAGCGAAGTGTCGCATGCGCACTCGTGCAGCGCTTGTGTGGAGCGACCCGGACTCGGAGCTTGATACAGTGTACAAACTAACAAAGTAAAGAAAGCCACATTCTTCATTCACAAATGTGTTGTGGCTTAGTTTCAACTGAGCAAGCGAATTGCGCGACCCGTCGGCGGCCGGCGGACAAAACGCTGGGCCGACTGACTCTGTCAGCCGTGCAGTAGCGCAGCCAATTGCCAGCTCATCTCCGCCTGACGTCACACGAAAACGGCACAGAAAATGGGCGAGGGTGCAAAGAGGAGGACAGCATTTTAGAATTGATTTTTCTATTAAATAAATTCGCGTAAACGCGCTCAGTGTGGTCGAAACATGGCCTATGGACTCCGGACTACAATTTGCGCTAGTAATCCCGCAATGTTTACAAATCACTTCAGTGTCCCTTTAACGAATCTGCTTGAACGATAATGTTGGCGACCAAATCAAATTTTTGTTTAATTGTTCAAAAATAACATTGATGGTAAACCGAGGGAGGTGCTGCAAATTTCATTTTATTTTTTTTTGATTGATTGATTGATTGATTGATTGATTGATTGATTGATTGATTGATTGATTGATTGATTGATTGATTGATTGATTGATTGATTGATTGATTGATTGATTGATTGATTGATTGGTGATTTATTAAGGCGTGGCCAACCAGTTCCTCCCAACCATCACCGATGGTGGTATGCACAAGTGAGGGAGAGTATCTTTCTCGTGGCCATCATGTGGTTTACACAAAAACCTTTCAGGCAAACATTCACTCCGCTACACATCATGAATCGTATGCCCCTGCACTGATAGCTCATGCAATATTGTTCAGACTAGGAAATAGTGTTCAGACATGCGGAATGGTTACATGCAGTACTGGGTTAAGCGTGAACGCCTATAAGGGTTGCTTTTCCGTTTAAAGAGTCAGTAGCAGGAGAAGCGCCAAAAGTTTAATGACTGGGTATCATGAATTCTTGGGAAATATTCAGCCGCCCCCTCGAGGATGATCTAGGCCCGATGGATGAGTGCTAGCGTCTCGACGTCAGCGTTACTTCTGCAGGCTTAATAAAAGGTTATTCAATCAATCAATTAAATAAAGTTTTACTAACGTAGTCGAGGCGAGTTTTGCCGTTGCCTGAAATTTTACGTTCATTTGACTGCAGCTGCGCCGTAACCTTGGCAACGCATAACATGACTTACCGCGCCAAGCTCCGCCACCGCCGCTACCGCCATCTTGGCGCATGCGCTCTCTGCATGTGGGTCGCCGCGTGACCTCGCGACTCGGAGCGCATTTGGCTAATAGAAGCGCCGCGCTCACCTGGTAAGTTCCAGCTTCGCCTCGGATGAGAGCGAGGCCGAGCCATCTCCCCTGAGCATTGCGCGGGAGAGGCTTTGAGCCATAGTCGCCAAGCCACGTCTGACAACCCGGTGGATATCACCCGGCTGGCTGCTTCACTGGAGAGGGTCCGAAATGCCAAGCGCGTGAAGCTAGCTTAGGAGACAGGCAAGTGTATGTCTACCCAAGCCTAATCACAGTCCCTTCTAGCCACCGATCTAGGAACAGCCATCATACCTAGCTTAAAGATGAGTGTATACCTTTGTATATAATTACCGATAAATCAAAGGCTAACCAATCAAACCAAGACTTAACCACACTAAATGAAACTTTCACTTTGCATATCAGGGTTAGCTAGTTGAGCTAAGCTGCAGCTATTTTGGTCAGATATAACATGAGTCCCGCACCTGCTTTCTGGTGAAGATCAACTGTCTCATACATCAGAAATGCCGGAACTCAATTATGGAGAGCTGACAGCGCAAATAAATAATTAAGCAGTTGAATGCTAAAAGGTAAAAACGCAAAGCCATGTAAACTTTCAACGTCAGTGGAGGACTCTACGGTGCAAAAAAAAGGTGTGGTGTGAACACCGTTTACGTGAAATGACCTCTGCTTAACTGTTCTGACCGCCCGAACATTTGCACGTCAAATATTCAAAATCTCGGGCAAGTTATAACACAAGACGCGAAGGAAAAGATTACGACAAAGCTTCAGCATCGCTTATGGATGGACGTTGCCCATTTCCACCTACCGAGAAATTTCAAAATGTCAGCAGTAGCTGCGAGTCCCTTCTTCAGCTAAGACATATACGCGTTCCATGAGGTGCGGCTGACAAATACAACACGCAGAAATGGAATTTTTGTGGAAAGATACTAACCGCACGCAGCGTCTCTTTTAACGTGGAAGAACAGTAGTTAGTGAAAACATTACGGTGTATTACACCCTAGCTCTTACATAATCGTACCCCCTAACGGCGCCTTCGAGCGGTGTGAAATTTCCACTTGTGATTACACGTCAACTGTGCGGGCAGCCCATTACGATCCACGTGGTTTTGGTTTCAGTGGTGCGTGAAGACGTCGCTACAGGATTTTTCGCTCACGCCGATTTTTTTTTTTTTTTTTTTTTTGCCATGGGTAACGCCACGTACGACGCCGGCTAGACCGCGCCACTGGACCCTTCACGCTATGCATTAAAACGTTTCCGTGAGCTGGACCTTTCCAGTCCGAATGTGTTGTGCAGCTGTACGCCGCAGCTCCGTGCTGCGTGATCTTCGTCCTTAGACGTCAATTTTTAAAGTACCGCCGTGTGCCTGCCCAACAACAATGGCGGTGTGGGGCAGGGACGCGAGTCTTCCCTTAGAAGACCCATGTCTAACTGAGAGCGCTCTGTTAGACGACTCAGAGCTCGGTAAAGGGATATGCGCGCCTGAGGTAATCCTGTGAGGTGACGATTTTCGTGGGTGGCCTGCCTGAAAAGTCCAGATCCGGGGCACCCAGCGTATACTGGTGAAGAGGGCCTGGACTGCCAGCCAAGGCCAGGGCATCCCGGACTAGGGACGCCCCCCACCAGGCGGGTGCCCTAACAGCAGCACCAGCGCTCGTGGAATAAACATTTATTCCTCCTCCTCCTTCAAGGACCGAAACGAAGCGTTTCTTTGCGCTGCTCGTTTCAGGTGCACAAATTGTCATGATAAGTGTGTAGCGGGGGCTCTTTTCTGTGCAAGCAAAAGCAAAAGAAACAGATAAGCTCATGCCAGCACACGCACTTACAGACTAACGTTCAGAGCGAGAGCGGAAGCGAACTGCGCCTAACCTTCCCAATTCCCTCTTTCTCTCTTTCACGCTGTGATCTTCTTCCGTCCGCACCGGCGAGCCCATACGGACGCCTCATTTAGCTTCCACGCACGCGCACCCTTGTGCGAAGGCTACAGCAAACATCAATGCCGTCTTGCTACGATCAGGTAATCAGAGAGTACGTGGCGGCCGAGGGATCGTTACCTAAAGTGTTGCAGCGTTACGAGCTAAACGTCCCGTGCTGTGCCACAGGAAACATCTGAGGAGGAGCAAACTTTGTTTACCTCCGAACACGCTCCCACTGAGAGCACCCGCAGGTATACATTTACCATACCGCTCGAGGCGCCTACATCGACGGCGCTGCTCGCGCCGGACGAGCCAATCATGGGATGCCGTGATGGGCGGTGCATTTCCGCCAGAAATAAGCGAGGAATCGAATACTGTGCGTGATTTTTGTTTGCCCGCGGATAGAAACAGTACTGACCACATAAGCCAATCGGTCCTCGTTCCTGACTATGTATTAAACACAGGTGTTCTTCCCGTCATAGATAATCGTTCTCCCATCAAGCGCCAGCAACACTCGTTTTATCTCCCCGCGATCGAATGTTCCACGACCGAGCTTCCGCATTCCCGTGCGTGTAAAAACGGTATAGACCAGCTATTTTGCCGTTCCACTGCAATAATTTTTGTTGGCGCGAAAGCGTGGAATGTATCACGAATCGAGACTATGTTAAGGCAAGAATGAGAGAAATAAACATTTACGGAGTATTATCGTTCTTTTTTAATGGAGTATTCTTGATCATTCCATCCCCATGGAATCGCATTAAACAGCTTTTTTTTTGTCATGAGTCCGTGACTAGACTTGCCAGTTAGGGACCAAGATGGGTGACTCAATTTTAACTTCCTGCATTTTCTTCAAATGCAGCATATTGCATTTTATTGTGTTACGAAATGAGCTTGCCATTCGGTCTATCGAGAACATGAGCAGCTGGTCTTTGCGATTTGCTTGAAAGTCGGCTTTTGGCTTCATAGGCCTCATGCCTACGAGCCCAGAAGTATGGATCGCAGAAATGGGTTGCTTGAATTCCTCGACCCATAATGCACTTTCTTAAGCCAACCCCATAGTAGAAAAAGGACGTGCTCTTATATAAATGTGCCGAGTTGTTAGCGTTAAAACATTCAATTCAATTCAATTTTTATTTTTCCAGAAAAAACAACAACAACATTCTGGAAGGGTTCACGGGCTAAAAGCTGAGTATGAACAGCTTGACTGGGCCCGAGAACCCTAACCAAGGCATCACGATTCCACACTAAAAAACAAAACATGCTCGCAATACATTGGAAGTACAACAAAAGCGGTATACAAATATAATACAAGCATGTAATTTTAAAAAAACAGCACCAAAGAATACGTGTTACAGTGGTACATTGAGAGAAAAAAAAAACAATATGATAGGTCATGTGTCAATTTTGAAAATCACCATCCATAATACAATGAAATACAAAAACAGTTAAGAGGAGAATACAAAATACATCCACTTAAAGAAAAATACAGTACCAACAAATATTTATTGTTTACAAACAAAAAACGTTCTTAGTTCCTGTTTTGAGAACTTAGAAGTGCATTGATATTTATTGAGTAGAGATGGGAGGTTATGTTGCAATGACTGCAGTTTGTAATTATTGCGAAATTTCGGAAGAAACCAGGGCTCACTGCTTCGTGTGTTTAATGCGTTTACTTTAGATGTTAATACAGAAATACTCATCAAAAAATATCTAAAGGCACAATGCGAGAAATAAAAGGAGTGAAGAATACGGAAATCATATATATATTCAACTCTGATAATGTTATGTTGTAAAAAAGTAGCATGCGTTGGAGAGAGATAATCAAGATTTGCAATATAACGGAGAACTTTTTTTTGTAACTTAAGTACCTTTTCTAAGTTACCTTTACTAGTTGTTAACCAAACTAAACTACAGTAATTGACCACAGAATGAAAAAGCGCGTAGTAGACTTGGAGTTTCGCTTTCAGAGGGAGTAACTGTCGACAGCGTGACAACACTCCGGCTACAAGAGAGAGCTTACTACATGTATTTTTTACATGCGTGTCCCAATTAAGGTGAGAAGAGAATGTGACACCAAGGATTTTATGTTCGTTCACTATTTCAATATCCTGTTCAGCATATTTAATACTTTCGTGAAGTCCGACAACTTTATTTTTTGCTCTAAATATAATTACTTTTGTTTTTAATGGATTTATTCTAAGAAAGTGGGACCTTGACCAAGTTTGTAGCTTACTGAGAATTTCGTTGCATTTTCTTGTTACACTAATTGAATCGAAACCAGGAATAAGTATTGTGCTGTCGTCGGCATATATCACAAATTTTTGCAACTGAATCAATATGCACAAGGTCATTTATGTATACATTAAAAAGCAAAGGACCCAACACGCTTCCTTGGGGCACGCCCATTCGATATGGGCAGAAGGCTGGACTTGTGGTTTTTAATATATACTCATTGACTCCTGTTCTGTAAATATGATTGGAGAAGAGATAGAGGCTTACCACGAATGCCACACCAGTGCAATTTACGTGCTAGAACATAATGGTTAAGACAATCAAAAGCCTTACTAAAATCAATAAAAAGACCTAGAGTAAACATATTCTTTTCAATATTTTGTAATATGTATTCTTTAATTGTTAGTAAGGCTGTTTCTGTTGACCTGCCCTTTCGAAAACCGAATTGAGCGTTAGAGAGAATATTTTTGGAATCAAAGAATTGTGATATCCGAAAAAAAATTACTTTTTCTAATCCCTTTGAGAAGACAGGCAATACTGATATCGGTCTATAATTGTTAACATTATTTTTATCTCCACCTTTAAATATTAGAGTTACTCTACTTTTCTTCATCTCGTTAGGAAATATGCCAGATTCAAAAACCAAATTGAATATGTGAGTAAGTGCAGGTACAATTACTGGCAAAACGTACTTAACTGGTTTTATTTGCATGTTATTAATATCTAGAGATTTGCTGTTCTTTAAATTCATAAATGTGCTGAATATTTCCTGTTCATCAACGGGATTTAAAAATATGGTATCGACACAAGCGTTAGCAGAAGTTAGCCCACTCGATGATCCGTTGACAGAGATGTTAGCGTTCACTAAATGATTGTTGAAATGATCGGCAAGTGCCCTACCGGAGAGTTCACAGCCATTGTGAATTATCTTTTCAGGCGCCACATTTTTCTTTCCACGGCCTAATACATCATTTATAACCTTCCAAACCGCTCCGGGTTGCTTGCCACCAACATCGTCGAAAATTCGCTGATAATATGCTATCTTGGCCCGCTTGAGCTCGGCATTCAATTTGTTTCTCGTTTTTTTAAACACTTTCAGCACTTCTAGTGATCGTGTGCGCAGAAATGTATGATAAAGCTTGTTTTTGTTTTTTATCATCTTGGCATGCAGAGCCGTGATCCACGGTTTTCTTATTTTTTTTGACAGCTTAATGGTTGTGAGAGGAAAGTGTGTAGCATATATTTGTTCAAAGGCTTTGATGAATTCACCGTAAGCGATATTTGCATCTGATATATTAAACAACGCAGACCAATCATGTGCAATAATGTCACTTTTAAACGATTCCAAGGCTTCGTCAGATACATACTGCATAGTAAATGGTTCATCGCGATCATTGGAATTATGGGATTCTAGATTATATGACATGAACACAGGACAGTGGTCACTTACATCAGAAACTATTGTACCAGCTTGCGAGACAAAGGTGTCGATATTGGTTATTAATAGGTCAAGACAAGAGGAAGTATAAGTGGTAACACGTGTTGGTGTGGTAATCAAATTTGTGAAGCCGTTAGAGTGAATAGTGCTCATAAAGTCGTTGGTTACATCGCAATCTTCTAAAATGTTTATATTGAAATCACCTCCACAAATTAGGCGGAAATTGTTTTTGTTGACATATTCCAAAAACCTCTCAAAGAATTGAATAAATTGGGACGCGTTTCCATTCGGGGGCTTATATACGACAGATAGAACGTCTAAATTGTATTTCAAAGTCAAAATTTCAAAATCAGTGGTTATAACAGAGAATTCTGGAACTATATCATAAGTGTAGCATCCTTTCACATATACAGCGACGCCGCCTCCACGTTTGTTCGGTCGGTTTATAAAATAATTTCTATAATCACTAAGACGCAGCATATTACTGTAATTATTATACCATGTTTCTGTTAGCATGATTATATCAAACTGGGAGGTAAACTCGCTAAGAAAATATACTATGTGGTCATTTTATTACACGCGGAACGAGCGTTAATGTGCAAACAGAGCTTTGTGGTTTGCATGGAAATGAACAGAATGAGGCAAAACAAATTCAAGATAATTCATCACAGAGAATCGAGTGTAACATCAACAGCACTACTCTAGAGCCAGTTAATCTGCTGGCGGCGTAATAGCACGCGGAGCCGAGCTTATCTTTGCAAGGTCTGCTTCACAGGAAATGCGCACAGCATCAGAATCTTCAGTCTGCTTTGCGAACACTTTTCCATTATACGTCCACACAGACTTCCAGTGATTGTCATGTTTTCTTTTGACTGCCATTCCGAGCAACAACATGATGGGGGTTACAGTTCACTGTAGTTACACAAAAGCTGGCGGCACATATTCGGTGCGTACCGCAGGTAGGCAGGACTAGAAAGGCAAGAAGAGTAAAAAAGATTTGTTGACCAAGTAAAGCGAAACTTTTAACATTAATTGAACACATTTGTTGTAAAGGTGCAGATCAAGTGCTTCAAAATATCCGGAGTTCTTTACAACGACTACTGGAGGGTGATTTCACATAAGGTCGAAGAAAGGGTGGCTAGTCGACCACTTCAATATGCTAGAAAATGTTTTATGTCATTAACTGATTATTATTATGCTTGGTTCACCAATATTTCCCCCGGAAAAAAAATTTGTCTTACGTAAAAAATTTTGCAGAAATTCAGAGAATTATCTACTAATGCGTAGCATTATTATGCCACCTGCATTGGGTGTAAGTTTTTTCCAGCCAAATATTCGTTTTTTTTAATGCTGTCCGAACAATTATCACAATTACGCTATTTTGCCAAAACGTTTTGCCAAGATAACTGAACTTAGCGCAGTTGTATTCTTCAGAAATTTAGCGTCAACACTGTCATAACCAGGGGAAGAATGAATATACAAATTGTTAATAATAGCGGCAATACCAGGAGCGGTCACGGGTGGCATTAGAACATAATTGCAGTAACGTAGCTGTGGGAAAGAGCTTTTGGATTTGTACGAAAAATTATTTACAAATTTTTCGTTCAAGATACCAGCACATTAACGTTCAGAAAAAGAATCACCAGACACGTCTACGAGAGAGAATCACTAGACACCGGGTTAATAGTGCTCCAGAATCGTCTCAGATTTGGTTTTAGCAGTGATGGTAAGACATCAGACACGAAATTTTCTTTAGCATCCGAGAGAGCTGTCACATAGCTGTCATATGTTTGAGATGTTTACGAGTCATTTCAATAAAGCTGTGTATGCGAGTCTCTGAATTGTGGCTGGTGTGTGTCCATCTATTCATTGTAGTGGCCGCTGCATAACGTAAATATTTACGTTCTTTGTGTTTTAGTCTTAGGGCTATCTTTATGTTTTGCCGGCATGACTATACGTACTATGGAAGCATGCTTATACATGAGATGCTCCATGTGTTTCCTGATCGTTCACACATACTGACACCAGAAGTCTATATGGTAGCTACACAAAATAAACACTCGTTCCGTTTTGTTAGTTGTTAGATACAGGGCATTTTTTCGCAGCTGTCCCAAGCCAAGTGGCGTGCAGATACTCAAATGAACCTATGGTCATCAGTTTTTTTTTTATTTCTTGTCCGGTACAATTTCTTCTCCGGCATGTCAGTGTCGCAAGCAGCTCATCCGTGTCTTTGCTTGTATTAGAGAAGTGGCGCTCTCTAAAATGTTTAAGCATGTATTCCCGCACAAGAGGAACATATATGTTGAAATAACAACTGCGAACGTAGCAAAACACGGTGATGTCTTGTATACTAATTTCCCGGTTGTTGTTGTTTTTGAGCTCCGTAGCGAACTGTTGTATGTGTTTATTTTCTTCCTTGGAAAAAACGCCGCCGCCGCTACCAGGTGGCGCCACGTGTTTACTTGAAACTGCAGCGCACGTGGCCCATATGGTGGTCGCGCTTCGGCGTCCCTAGAGAAATTGCTTAGGCAAATGAACGCCGCGTCCTCCTCGGTTCTTCCGCCGAAAAGCGCGTGATGAGGAAGGCACACGAAGCGGCCTGAATCTCATCACTTGTCCGGGAGAGATTTCCAATTCCGCCAGCCCCGTGTGGTGCTCGAGCGGGCGGGTTGGAGGAGGCCTTGTTTGCGGTCGCGAATTACGCGACCACCGAGAGGCCGGCCACATCATCTGCACATAAAACCGTCCCCATCCCACCCCTCTCTTCGCGGAAGTCGGGTTTTTTTCGCCGCAATATTCGAAAATGTCACCGCTCCTTCCGCGTTTTCATAAAACTTGTGGCTCCGTGCTAGGTGGCTGCTGGGCTCTCCTTCGGCACCTCATGGCGTGTAAGTTTGCTCAGCGGTATTCTCTTGCGTGGGACGCGCGATAGAGCCAATTGAGGACAATATTCAGGGAAGCATGGGCATTCTCTACGTGCAGCTAGATCATGAGACTGCTCTTTTTGAACACGACGTTGGACTTTGCAGGAATATTATTCTTTGCTGAGGACGGTTCCTGAATGATTTTGACCTTAATTTTTGCGTGGCGTGTTTGTTGCACAATTTGTAAGCTAAGCGGAAGGCGGGCCTAAATCTGAACGTGAGGCGGAGTTGCGTACGGATCGATTCATAAATCTAGTCCAAGTCGATTCGCGAAAATGACAGGCTCGTCCGCAGTCAGTGCAACCGTGCTGCGTCGGTTCTGCATGTGGAACACTATGCGCCCTACAGACTGATCACTTCCAAATGCGGAACGGCATCTGTGAGGATTGCCGTACTGGACGGGAGCACTCTGCCTTGATTTTACCCAACCGGCCAAACCGCTTCCGCTAACTTATTAGCCGGAGTCACTCGACTCTGGCTAGCCAGTGAGCTGAAGCGTTTTGGCCAGTTGGGTGAAATCAACTATGACTGCTCCCATGGCCGCCATGATGCAACACTAATGAGACCTTTGCCGACCGTGCGCTTGTCGGTTTGCTTTGTTAGCCTCGTAAAGAGCAAATAGGACACAAACGATAACACCGGACATTCCATGTATTTAGACGCGACCAACAGAACATGACGGGACCCCAAGAAAACAAGGAGGCTGCATTACGAGCGACAGATAAACGCTACAAATTGAGACTTCAGTGGGGAGGGCAATTTCCTCGGAAGGAGGCCCTTGGAAAATTCGGTTCTTCGCTACCCGAAGGAATCCACAGAGGCCTCTAATATCAGACAGACGGAAGGAGAGAAAGAAAACGAAGGGAAATACAGAGGCGAGCGGCGGAAAGGTAAAAAATGGAAGCAGAAGCGTGAAGCAAAAAACTAAGCAAGAAAATTCTGTCACAAGTAAAGCCTGTCGAAGCTAAATCGGAACAGAAAAAAAAAGAAACGAGAAGGACTTAGCTGACTATTTAAAAACTTAAGATCAAGCGGACAGAGAACGAACGAGTGGCACAGAGAAAGCGCAGAGAACCACGCCATTTCACCGACAGCCGCGTTGTTCCTAGAATCAATGCAATTGCAAGAAACTTGGAAAGAGATAAATGTTGATCGCAGCTTTTTGCTCACCCTTTCCTGCAATTACCAGCCTACGGTAATTTCTCACTACTGTTCCCACATTTTACCTTTCCACGGACGCCTTCATATTCTAGTTGATAAAGCCGAGAAAGTAATCGCTTACCCGCCGTAGGTAGCTATGTGGCTAAGGCGTATGCGCTGCTGAGCACGAGGTCCTGGGTTCGCTTCCCGGCCGCGGCGGCCGCTTTTGTGATGGAGGCGAAAAGCAAAAACGCCCGTGTGTACGAGATTCGGCGCACGTTAAAGATCCCCAGGTGGTCGAAATTAATCCGGAGCCCTCCACTACGGCGCGCCTTATCGCCTGAGTTGCGTCGGCGCGTCAAACCCTACCATCAATCAATCAATCGAAAGTAATCGCTCTGACTTCGTAGCCATCTTCCAGCTTTCGTCAGAAGGACGGGTTTTGTTTGAGCAACAGAAAGCAAGAAACAAATGGCTTCGTTTAGTCGCGACTGATACTCGAAGCATATACTCTTAGGGCATCCTTATTCTGGACGCATGCTTAAGCCAACAACTCATTTGGGAAATATTTCATTACCGGGAAGTTCATTGAAATGCTGAGGAACTACGTTCACGTACCGAAATTCAAGACTTTTCAGTGGACACGTTTCTTCTGGACCCGGATGAACTGAATGCCGATACCGACTACATACCTCAGTGGTTATTTGGGGTTCGGGTTATTAGCAAGGTGATTTCCAGGACGGGAATAAAGCATTACACAATGGGCGCTTTATAACGCCGTCTTTGAATGATTTATTTTTTGTATTTTATATGTTATTTGTATTTTTGTATATTTTGTATTTTTTGTATGTTATTCTATCTAGTATTTCCATGAAAGCTAACTAAATATGATTGCTATAGAAGAGAATTATTATTACATCACTTCGAATTCATGCAGTCTGTGTAATTTTTTCTAGATACTGCAGAATGTTAGGAACACTTCTCCTGAATGTAGTAGTTTTGGCTTGTTTCGATTCCTTCCCTTCATCTTTGTAGCATGTAAATGCTTCTTGATAATGGTTTGGATCTTATAATAACTTATGTCCCGTGCACTATTTCGCCTATTTTCTAGCCAAATATCGGTTTCGTTATGTTTAGTGTAACATATCCTTCTTTCTGCTATCGGCGATAGGAGACAATAAACGTGAAACTTTTCTACACGTACGTCGGGGCGTTTATTCATCCTCGTTTTAGTGGTTTCAATGGCTGTGGAAGTGGAATAAACCGTCACACCCGTGAGCATTACCTACATTAGCATGACGAACAGGATCAACTGCAGATAAATGTTCGCTGATGCCTCGTTTCTGTCATCGCGGCCATTCCCAACGCGATTGTTAAGATACAAAAATTCAAGGCCACTGCACTCTGTAAAATTAGATAAGCGGCGGAGCTGTTTATCGGTTACCATGGTAACGGGACTGAGGTCCCCGGGAAAATAGAAACGATCCTATATCCCGCAGCTTTCGTTAAACTTCGGAGCAAAAAAAAAAAATAGTACCTCGTAGCAGCTTGCTCAGTTTGTCTTAGAGACCTGCACATTTGTGGAGGAGTGCGGTTACATAATGAAGAGCATGCTGGGGACAAACATACCTGAAAACCATTAGCCTTGTTTTGTAAATAAACTATAGTTAAGTGAAAATAGTAAAAAAAAAACAAGTGTTTCTCTAAAGCACGAATTCATGATGCATCTCGGGTAGGCTGTTGCCTGGCTTATTTCGATCATAAGAAGTTTTTTTTTTGTTGCATCATGATCCTTTTATATTACAAAGAATCTCCTCCTTGATCAATCACCCTCCTTAGGTGCTGTGCATAGTAACGACCTTCCCAAGCATGTTTTTTTTTCTTTCCAGTGATACTTATTAAAAAAATAGGCCCCAACTATGCACTCCCTCGTGGGACTGAACACACCGGCAAGGCCGGACAATGAACTGTGACCGCATACTCGTGCGGGACCAAACACAGACGTGACTAGACCACAAGAGCGGGGTTGCAACTCGGGCATGTTCGCCACTACGGGTTACTTTCCCTTGCATCGATGAAAAAGGGAGTAGAGAGAAAGCGAGAGAGAGCATCAGTGATCAATGACAACGGAAAAAAATGTGGTTGATCCCTCTTTCATAGGAATCCGTAAAACACGAATGTGAAATGTGCCTCCACAGGAGCAGTTGAATGTTTATTGTGCATTGATGTGAACTGCACATCGCTATTTATATTTAGTCGGCATGGCACCGTTAAACGCATCAACACTAGACACTGGATTTTACGCGCCGGAGCTATGCGTAAATCCTATTGAAACCCAGGAGCGCGCATCCGTGCGAACCAAACGAACGGGTTGTCGGCGAAGCGTCTGGTGAAGTCACGGTCCGCCACAGCGAAAGGAGCATGATTTGCGGGCCGACAGCAGTCTTGTGGGTGTGCTTGGCGAGCGACGTCCTTCTGGCGGATCGCTTCAGCAATGGTGCCACCACTTCGGTCCCTGCTCCGTGGCGTGTACGGCAGACGCTTGCGTTGGACGAGCTCAGCTTGTGGAACGCGAGAGGCAGAGTTTCTAGCTTGGACCGCGAATGCGTGAACGCGTTTCGCTTCCCGCTGGCATGTCTGTCGTCGCACCAAAGCATTGATTGATTGTAGGTTTAACGCGCCGACGCCACGCAGGCGATGAGGCGCGCCGTAGTGGAGGGCTCAGAATTAATTTTGACCACCTGGGGATCTTTAACGTGCGCCGAAATCTCGTACACACGGGTGTTTTTTGCTTTTCTCCTCCATAAGAAAATCGGCCGCCACATCTGGGAATCGAACCCACGACCGTCGCAACAAAGCAGTCAGGAGCGCGAGATTCGCCAGTCGGCGTCCGGCATCTTCGCTTTACCAGTCCTGGATGATCCGCGGGTAGCCCGAGGACTGCGTTCGGACCAGAAGCCCCATAGGAATACATAGAAAAATCGAGCACCGGATCCCGCCTCGGGCAGTTGTTGGCAATCCGGGACTGATAATCGAGGGGGCCCGTCGTTGCCTTTCTGCCTTAATGAAACAGTTTTCTCACACGGGGCTACGGTGGAGGAATAAGTTATACCTCCACCGTGCACGGGGACATCACACCCGCAGCATAGGTGGCGGACGGATAAGTACCTCAGCTTACGCTGCTATACGCTGCACTATCGAGGCGCCAACTATCGGCGCTAATTAACGTCATGAAATACTACTTCGCTTCACCTCTCCTAGACGGCAGCACCATCTGAATGGAGAATGTTATAGAAGAGGCTATAAGGCCCGTTCGTACAGCACTTGACGTTTAAGTTCACAGCCCAGTTTGCAGAGTGTTTTACACCTCACTTTGTAGGGCTCAAGTCCTAGCGCAGCCGTGCCAATGGAAGTTTTTTCTGGTTATGTCATTTCCGTGACGGATATGACGTTGGTGAAATCTTGCTGTACCCCGGTATAAAACACTTTCGTTTTAAAATGCGGACTCTTATACGAGGCCACCGGGAACAGAAATACAACGAAAATCGACAGTTCGTGTTGATACTGCGGTGTTTGGGGATCGATTTACAACTATACACCCCTAGAAGTGAACGAATGACACCATTAAAAGTAGGCACTGAAAGGCGCGTGACAATCAATATTCAGTTGGGCGAGTTCTAATCATACAAGAAAGTACATAATGTAAAATCCAAGTTGTGCAGGTATTGCCTCTACTTGTAATATAATATGCATCGATCGAACTTTAGCAGCAGAGCTGTATGCGCTTTAGGTTGAACCGTCAATGAAGAGAAAAAATACCAAAAAGCGCCGAGTGGATGGAAGCGTGCGTCTCGTGATGGCGCCCGGCGGCGTACCCACGTGAGGAATTAGCCAGGAATCGGGCGTACTGGGGGCTAATGCGGCCGCTACTCAAAACTGTAAATTAGAAACTGAAGCATTGGAATAAAGAATATTCACAAGCGATAATTCCTAAAAATTCTTTAGAGGTTGGACCAAATAAATGAGCTTTGTGAACGGGAAGAGAGTAAAAGCCAACAGGGCGCGTGACTAGTCTTAGATATCCACCCGGGCTTGCGCGTGGGCTTGCACCAGGTGAGGGGCTCACAAAAAGAAAAGAAAAATACCGAGCGCACGTGCCATTCAGGCGATTGAGCAAACAGCGTCGCCGACTAAACGACTGTCGTCTGCTCCTGACGTCACTCGCGCCGCGTTGCTAGGGGCAGCCACTTGTACTCATAAAACTCGGACCAGCGCGGCGGTGGCGGCAGAAATCTCTTCGACTCAGTGCCGCGCACATGGCGGTTGCGGCGCCCAAAGAAGAAATGTACTGCAGCAGAATGGAGAGTCGGGCGAGTTGGTATTGCGACATGGTTTTGGAAACAGTGCGTTAAAACAGGACCACAAAGAAAAGAACCAGACAGGACGAGCGCTGCCTATCAAATGAGATTTATTCAAAACGACGAAAAAAATCTTCAAAGCAATTCAAAACGAAGAAACAATTCGTTTTGAATAAATCTCAATTGATAGTTAGCGCTCGTCCTGTCTGGTTCTTTTCTTTGTGGCCCTGTTTTAACACGCTGTTTCCAAGACCAAAGAAAATCCAATGATGAACGTTCACCAACTCGCCGAAATCACAGTCCTTTTGATATAAGAGGCGGTTTTTCAGTAAGCGCGCCGCGCTGCCAGGCTAGAATGAAAATTCCCAGAAGAACAAGTAGTAGTAGTGCTGGCCTTAAGCTTCCGCCGTAAGCTTCCCACATCGGGGGAGGTTTTCGCCCCGTAGTGGGCATAAACAGGCGGATGTCATTTTTTAATGAAATGTGGCCGGATCATAGCAGAAAGGCAGAGACTGAGTTTGTTACTGCGATTGTTCTTGCTTCGACGTTAATAAATCGCTTCTGTATCGATACTGCGAGCTAAGGTGCTTGCTGGGCATTCATAATTCAATGCCGCCTCCTCCCGTATCCAGTTAAACTCTTGCGTCTTCTTCTCCATCGCCTTTTTGTCGTCTGAGAGACGGTGACTGACTGCCGCCTTCGTTACCGTCACTCTTGTTTCGCATCACTAGTCGGAGCCGACCCTGAGAGCCAGTGCCGCACATATAGCCCATGAGTTAAGAAGCAAGTGCAGAAAGTGCTTGCAGTAGGCGATCTCTTCCTGCTGACTCAAATGGGGGAAGGTCTTAAGGGGTCACAATGGCTTGGAATGCGAGGGGGGGGGGGGGCTTCCGGCAGCCAACGCCCTAGGCGATTGTCTTATGTGAACAGGGCAGGCGAGAATAATTGTGAACTTGCCCACATTTCGTACCAACCTTTTTTTTTCTCTATTGGATGACATGATGAACAGGGAATGCGCACTGAGAAAGTTTCCGAATTTTATAAAATTTGAAGGAATGTGGTAATTAAAAATGTGGTCAAAACTTCTTGATTGAGCAGGCACGTACATACCCGCACAAACGCGCCGAAGGCCGGTTGTATAATTTGCATGTGGAGAACAAACTTCGGGTCCTCAGCTCCCCAGCGGAATAGACAGATCTGGCTCCACTTGTCTTCTTGAATGACGGAGGGGAATGTTAACTCTTTCTTTGTACAGCAGCTTTCCCACCATCAGACACGGGAGACCCCAGCAAACGATGAGTTAGGGCCGCCTCAAGCACCCTCAATTACGTATTCAGCTGGCTTCCGGGGAGAGACGCTGACCATCCGCACGGTGGCCTCTATACTTATCCCAACCCCCACCCCCTTTTCTTCCACCAACTAAAATCCGCCAGTGCAGCCAGAAGTGAGGGACAAGAAAGGCAGCACCGTCTCTCAATGATAACAATTCATTTCAAACCGTCGGTCAGTGGCTATTTCATCACTACGAGAAAGACTGGAACGTGCAAAACGGGCGAAACAGGCGAGAAATATTGCTGACGTACTACAGTCACGTGCGTCCCATTGCTAACCGTTCAAATATCTAAAGCATGGTGTCGAACCGGAAGTCATTTGGCGATTTTTCTCCTTTACGTAGCATCATCTTCGGGATCATTTACCCCGTCGAGTAAGACATTCTGCTGCTCGACAGCAGAGCATCTTACAGTATGAAATATATGCTAGAAGGGGCGTATTTGGAGACGGCCATAGAAAATATGGGCTAAATCTGCTGTTCGGCATTACACAAGAAGCAGTCGGGACAAGAAGCTTTTAGATAGGACCATGATAGTCATAGGGGTTACAAAATGTATTAGTCTGGATCCACCTCCAGGTGACTTGCTGCATTTTGTTGAGTGATCTATCGGGTGTAGAATATTAAGGTCTCTCAAGTCAATAGCGCATAGCGATTTCATAATTCGTTTTTTATGTGCTCTCTGGCTGAACTAAGGCAGAAGTCACCCACTGCCTGGTTGACGAAAAAATCCGTGCAATAAACAAAAATGTAGATGGACCAGTAGGCCACCAGACTGCTCCACCGCGAAACATTAACCCACGCCCGAAAAGTGAATAATTGTTGCATTTTATAATTACTGAGGATGCAGAAAAACACTCGGCGCTTTGATACTGTGATATAAAACTGTTTACATTACCCTTGGTAAAGTATTGTCTCACCAATTCACTTCTGTATATCGGTGAAGCCGACTCTGCAGAGGCTTGTTACGTAAGAGAGCTTTTGGAAAGAATGTTGGCGCATTAGTATGCATCTACCAGAATTTCTGTGCCATTTTTGTAGACGCTTAGGAGTATAAAAACGTAGGTAAAATTTTCTTTTCCTAGGCGTGAAAGGTAGCTCCATACCGAAGTCACCTAGGACTGTGGTCGGTGCTGTTCCCAAGCTGCATCTGCCTCCGTGTCAAAGCAATTATGAAAGCAAAATAAACCGTGACCTTACGTGAAAAAATAGCCTTTGGCAACTCGCTCTGTGCTATTCCTGCCCTGCAAAACATTGTTTTCACTAAAAAAAGAAAGGAATTATTGAAAAACCTTCAGATCATAATCTATCCAACGAACGTAATGTGGAAAACCCGATTCCTTTCTTACGTCATTACATTCTTACATTACGACAGCTCGAACGTAATGTGGAAAACCCGATTTAACGCTTTCGGCCCAGGTGTCATCGTTTGACGGAACTGCACAGAATATCCTCGAACGCCTTGCGAACGAAATCAAAGTTGTTAGTTTTTTGGGCAAGAGTTCTTCAAGGATGCCTCTTGCGATATTCCTCACCATTGATGCGTTTTGGCGAAGCTGAACGCTATGAAAAAGAGTCAGCTCCAGTGGAAGCAGGGTATGACAACGGTGTGGGTAAGAAAACTGAAATCTTGGCTTGTCAAAATATGCCCATAAATAAGTAAATACTTGCACTACCTGCCTAATTTTTTCTGTAGGCTCACAAACGCGTAGCGTTTAGGAAAACCAAAAATAGAAATTAATTTTCTGATAACCTAATTAGTTGTCATTCCTGTAAATCATTAATTACTTGCACTATCGGCTAAGTTTTTCGTTTCACCCTTCCGAGGTCTAATACTTTACGAAAACACACAGAAAATCAATTCTTGCTTGAAAAAAAAATTGCAGGGCTGAAAGGGTTAACACTGCATTACTGCATGTTAGCAATGAAGAGGTGCGATGACAAAAAAACGCGAGGTAAATCTTCCAGACCTCATTCTTAATGGTGGCTTTGGTAGGCGGCTTCCAATTGCAAAAATGTGGCCCTGTGACGTCATAAGGGCTGGGACAAAACATGATTGGTGAACGGCAACAAATCCATTCGTTTACAAGAATATTTACCCCAACTGTTTAAAGCTGCCATTGGGACAAAGCCACCTTTTGAAAAAACCGAATTTGTGCTTTTTTTTGTTAAGTTACCTTACTACAAAGTAAACTTTTTTTCGCAATAATTATAATTATTCTTCCTGAACCGGTTCGCCAACTGGTTCAGGCATGTGAACCGGTTCACGAACTGGTTCGGTGTGTAATTTAGTCGGACTGGAACTTGAAACCGAAAGAAATTATTTGACCCGAACCCGAACCGCAACCCAACCGGTATTTTTTCGGTACACACACTGATTTAAACAATGCTTTCACCGAGTGGCATGCTTGAACATAGTTGTGTGACTATTCAACTCGTGATCCCACGCCTCATATGACATTTTTAATTGCCCACTCAAACCTCGAGCTCGTTCGAGCACCACAGTCCAGAATCTGTTCACGCGAGTTTGCTCCGACAGATTGATCTTTCAGATGCCACGCTTTTCATACCTGCTCATCCATGGGCTCAAAATAAATTGGCCTGCTTCGATGTCTCGTGCCAATTTCCGCCGGGGTGTCTGCTTTGAAATTCAATGCCGGTTCCAGCCACTTTAAAAACTTTCTTCGGGGGCGCGTTCACGCCACGTCGCCAGCTCAATTTTGCCCACTTCACGGACCGGAGGCGACAGCTAAGAAAAACTCAAGACTGGAGCGATAAAAAAAGAAACGGAACGAGTGATGTGAGGATCGATAGGGGTTTGTGATTGATGTAAGCCATATATTAAAGTCAATATAATTTATTTCCGGTCAGTCTCGTTGGGCGAATGTTTCACTGCTCGCTTAACTTAGAAGCTCGTCGGCTAAAACGAACACGTTCAATATATACATCACCAAATTCTGCAAGCCGTATCAGAGATCCAGTGACAGTTGCTTGAAAGAAAGTTAGAATAATGGATAAGGACAGGCTTTGACCCGAAAATAAAAATTTCATAATCTATGCATGTATACCATTGAACGTGAAAAGACGTCCCGTCCCGTCTGTCAGCATAGCCGAATTTCGCCGTTTTCAAAGTGTTCTGAGCAGGTAAGGAGCAATATATACAAGGCGCCCGGAACGCAGACAGGCATCTTCTGATATCAATATTTCACGCTCCTTTTCTCTGGCGGTGGTGGCGTAGGTTTGAGATGATAGAGATCCTTTACGTTTTGCTGAATCGTGAAATAGATCTTGGGTTCAAGAGGGCAACGGGACTCGCCTGGCCGCTGGAAGAAACAAACAAGGAAGCAGTGCAAGGGGCGGCGGGAAAACTCATAGAGAGAAGGACTGGAATAACTTTTAAGAAGTCAACGAAGCCACGTTTTCGATCCCCGACGATCCTGGCGAGGTTAAGAAAACTTGTGGCCGGCGCCGAAGAAGAGTAATTGGCGTTCGGCAAAGCTTGGGGAAGAAGATATCCATCACCACTGTCGATGACTGATTGGGAGTGAACACCGGAATTGCAGCTGGCTTGTCAGCCTCCCTTCGGTAAAGGGGAAACCCAATGGGGTCACTGAAAAGCAAGAGAAACACCGGATGACAAACTGGTACCCTCGCGTATGGTGACCCGCCCGCCGCAAGGATAATCTAGCACTTTAGTTTTGTATCCCTATTTTTTTTTACCTTTTTCAGTTGATGAGAGATCCAAGAAACGAATACGGCGCTTTAGCAGCACGAGCGACGGGAGTCAAAAACAATTGTTCCACGGAAGGAGCCCTTGGCTTCGTTAATTCTAATCCACGCTTGCTTCGCAGCGGGCAATTTCGTACGAGCTAGCCGGCGCATTTCGACTTGAAGACAGTTTTCGATGTATGCGTGCTAGAGAACTATTTTGAACCTGTTAAAGAGGAAGAGAATTACCCGTGCTGAATAATGTAAATCAACTCATTCCCTGCCAGGCCCACCTTTACATACCAACACTCACTTTCACCCTCCATTGCAGCGTTGCACGTTTGCACGCCCGCTCCTTGCTGCCTTTGTAGTCCCATCCCATGGAGCTGCTCGGGACTTCATTGTTACCACGTGCCGCCCAGGTCATGACGGCTGGGCAGATTGGGACAGCGGACGAGTTCTAGCACGGTGTGTTGGGTCTCGCGGCTGCAGGCGTTGCGCACCGCACTCGAGAGCGTTATCCTGAATAATTTGGTGGCATGCATAATTCTCGAGTTTCTTTATCTTGCCATCGCGGCGGTGCTGGCTGGAAGACCAAACAGGCCGGCTGGTAACGCAAGCGGCAAACTGGGAGCCAGAGCGAGTCGCATATCACGTGACTCCCCCTGTTCTTCCTGGAGTTCGGTGAAAGGATAGGAACGCGGAGAGAATAAGAACAGCCTTGAAAGAACATGGAGACGGAGCCGGATTTTATGATGAGGCAGATTGAGATAGAACTAAGGACATAAGAATGAAGAGAACTTAAGAAAAAAATAAGCAGGTGTGGCAAAAAAGCCATCTGAGATAAGTGAATGAGATAGAATGCAAATGGCGGTCTGCGAAGACAAAGGGGGGAGGGAGATTGTATGTACTAAAAACCTGTCCCCGCAATGAGTAAACGTGAGGAGTAATTAGGCGCTGTATCGGCTGCGACGACAAATTTCGCACTTGTATCTTGTCTTTGTCAGAAGCAGAGTGGCCCTGCTGGCGTGACGGCGTTACTGGAAGGGTTACCGATTACATGAAACTGGAAGTGTAAATTTCGTTCCCGAGAACGAAATAATATGAAGGGACGTAATAAACCACAATTTCTATTCGCATTTTAATGCCTCTAATCGAAGTTGATTTACTGAATACTGTTAGCATATGTTCCTACAATAAGTAGAAGTCGTACCCACAAACTAATTATTTTGCAGTCCTATCGGTGATTATTATATCATTTAAACAAATTACAAATATAATACCCTGAAATTTCTTTCTTCATGCACGTTATACATTATTTCTGGAGGAAAATGCAACAGTGACCTGTTTATACACGCGTACTAATCGCACCCGCCCATGGTTTCTAACGAGGCGTCGTGCAAAGCCTCGAAGACCACAGCAGAATATATATTTTTAAACACAGTCATGATTCACTTAATGAACCTCTAAAAGTCCATATAAAACCGAAGAGCTTGTGTCCTTTCTAACCTTTGGCATTCCCAACTGAAAACTACAATGTGATATCCAAGTTAATGACTTTCAAAAGCAATTACGTAAAGCGTTACGAATCGTACAAGCGTTATTGCCTTCCAGAACGACGGTGACATTAACGTTGACGAATTCTTGGGGAAATTCTTCGCTATTTTTATTCAACATTTCCTATGCAAATGCAGAAGCGTCTCTGAAAAAGTGCGAGTTTCTTTTTTTCTTCCAATTATACAATTATGGCTGTACATGAGCCTGTCCTTCGAAACAATGCATGAAGGTTGCCTATATGCGTCTCTGCACACACACGTCGCCCGTACGGGTGAAAATACAGGTGCCGCAGATTTATTACAAATCTTCCGAAGAGGGTATCACCTCCGTCTTATGACACTCAATAATGTAGCTTCTATTGAGGATTGGTAAGCTCATCTGGCCTCTTTACCTCACCACGATTCTGCTCATATGTTAAAGATTTAGAACTTGTGAACATGACAAATTGAGACTTGATTTAGAGGTCTGGAGAATCTCCCTCTACAAAAACCTTTGTATGAGGGCTGTAAGTGGTGCTCTCGTTAAAATGCATCACCCTCGCCTGGTTTCTGAACCCGCAACATTGCGTGCAGCTGTTCTATAATTTAGCAGTTTCCAGTGCTTTCTAGCTTTAACCGGTGACTCGAGGTGGCAGCTCCACCAAAATGATGCAGTTTTGGTGGAGGAATCTTGAGACGTCTGCACGGCCAAACTTTCGGTAGAGCCACTGTAGAACCGCATTGTGACAACAGAAAGCTTGCACTGACTCCTCACAGTTTACATGCCACCACCAAGGTTGGGACACAGAGCCAACGCTTAGCAACACTTTCCCCGTGAAAGTTCCGTTCATTGTAGGTTTGTTTTACTCCTTTTCTACCAGTGATGAAAAGGAACACTGGCCTGTGTCTATCTTCTTTCTCTCGTTTTTTTGTGTGAAGGGGGGGGGGGGGGGGGGGGAAGTGGGAGAAAGGGGGTTGATTCACCCCGATGTTGACGGTGAAGTGAGATCTCCAGTTTTTGTCCGGATCAAAATACCAGTTTCTGTTTTGGTGTGTTCGGGTTTGTGATTATGAGAATCAAGAACATGAACCTTAAAAAACAGCAAATTATCAGGTTCACTTGGCATTTGACTAAATTGTGTCCCCTTCAAGCCTGTCTGAAATAAAACATATTCCCTCCTGGCACGTTTTATTTGCCGTATTTTCTTCTTTCAGCTCGGCCGACAGGGAGATCAGTGAGACAGCGATGCGGTTAATCGGGATATGGGATTCGTCCCTCAGATCTTCTGTCACGCGGAAAAAGAGGGTCTTTCAAACGCAATTTTTTTTTACTTGCAAACTTCGTTGTGCCGCTGGGAAACTCCGTTGCAACAGAAAGTTAGTGCGGAAAGGTGAATTGAGCAATACTCGGCTCTGGCGTTGCTGGGCACTTTCATTTTTCACTTTAGATCGCCGAGCATAATCGTGTTTACTTCAGTGATAGTGTCTTTGGCCGCCACATGAGAAGGGAGTTTCGCTATCAAGTGTGGTGCTCTTTAAAGCCGCGCAGATTTTAAACACGCCGTGAATAATTACCACAAAATAACTACAAAAACATGACATTCGCGGAAGGCTCCGCAACAAAGGGAAGAAAGTGGGAGCTTCAAGTGCCGAAAGAGGGAAATATGTGATTTGGCCTCGTTCCATCAGTAATGAGCGCTCTGATGTGATTGTACCGGCACTAGAAAGCGCTAGGGTTTCCCCTTCTGGACAGTAAATATAAAAGACGCGGAGTGTTATAAGCGCCCATTGGCGAGCGCTTCTATATGGAAGGCAATGAACCAGCCTGTTGGGTGACAATATTACGCAAAAAATAATAACAGAAACTAATGGCGAAAACTGATGATGCAATGGCGTTATGACCGGTGTAGTCATGCTGAAGAAACGTGCGGGGAAGACCAGTGCCAGATGAGAGCTGCAAAAGCAAATGAGAAGCTAGTTCAGTCAGCGGTGCGGATGGTATTGCCAACTGCCGACGGCGGTGTCCTTCAAGGCGTGAGATGGAAGAGAAGGTGGGCGCTAATCGCGGTGCGAGGAGTGGGTATACCTACCTGGCTACGCGCTCCGATGGCCAATGCGTTTTTGTAATTACTTCGTTCACGTGCCATCGCACCCTTAGCAACTCTGGGGCCACCATTTGTACGTGCCCTTCATCTGCGCCAGGCTGTCACTCGCTCTCCACGCGTGGACAGGTTGACAGCGGCGTCTGGCGGCTGCTGATAAACGGTGCGTCCAGTCTTGGTCACTGTGGGCAGCTCTGATGTGGGACGTAAGAGAAACAGAAGTAGCAGCGACACTACCAAGAGCCTTTTATTGCAGGAAGATTGGAAGCTACTTTCAGCAAGCTGGGGAGTACTAAGACTTAAGTTTATTTATAACATTTACTTTCATAAAATGTAGGACTAGTAAACAAGGTTTCTAAGAAAATATGTGCAGGTATAATGAGTTCATATGTATAAAATTAGAGAATGCTACTTGTGGTCTCCAATGACTTTAATTACGCGTTTTAGCTTAACTATGTTAATAATCGGAACTCTCTGGAAGTTGTAGTGCTGTCCGATTTTAATTTACTTGCTGCCATTGAAGACAGCGTTGTAAGTTGAAGTACTCAGTTTTATTCTTATTTTTGGTAACCTTGCATTCCTGATGCGTCACATGTGTTGTAGTATATTTGTTCCGCTTCTGATGCGGGTTATACGGTAGGCTAAAAAGTATGGCTACTGAAGGCGTATGCAAAGCTAAGAAAATTCCCCTCCCTACCACGCTTTCATACGATATGAGTATGGAACTGTTTTGTTTTATGATACGTCTGTCTGTGACATGTCGTGTTCTTAAAACTACCCGTCAAATTAATCGAAACACATCCTTCTAGAGCGGTTAAAAGAATGCGTCTTTCTACTGGCACATCAGTGATGGTCTCCTGCAAAGGTGGCAATGTTCGAGCAGTGAAACTTTCAGGATAGTGGAGCAATTTTTTATGCCTATAACACGCCCTTGTATGGGCACGCTCTATACCACTCATTCCAAATGCATACCAGGTCAATTGGAGTTCGTACAGAACTTCAAAAGTACTGTCATTTCATGTACTCCTGTTGCAAAGGCAATAGAAAAAAGTTCCTCGGGCCGCTTCGGCCTGGTTACTTGCCTTGAAGGCGAAACCCTAGTGATATCTATCAAAGACGACTTTATTGCTGCAGAGTAGCTGCGTCTCTTCATTGGCTTTCGTTTCGTCGTCTTCGGGTGCGAATTGCTTCCAAAGGTTAATTTGGTTTTGCTCAAACTATCGAAATTTCTTTCCCCCGCACCCCACAACCAATGATCCCACGATACCCATTAATCCTCACTCCGTGTGGACGCTCCCACTCTTCACATAATTGCGCTATCCGGATTATAAAGCTGTCTTGCTCGAGCAGGTTAGAACGAGGAGTGTTTTTTTTTTTCGTGCACACGGAAGCACAGAACCACCACGATTTAACCTAAGTGCCAAGTGTAGCATTACATTATTCTTGTTCACGTTAAAAAGGCTTACCAGGTCGTGAGAGTGTTCTAGAGGAGAAACTGGCTTCAAGCAATTCTATCAGAACTTCGTTGCAGGTGTCGCCCACTACACCGCCACCGAGCACAAGGAAATCGTAAAGCGGAACTTGGTAACAACACCTATTCGTGCACGCATGCAGCAGCTTGAGGTCACTCATCGCCAAAGGGTGGTGCCTTCTTCTGCGGTACGAACGGTGCTACTAGAAAATTAATACTGGTTAGCTATTTCGATATACGACAAATTTGCAATTACCATCACGTCACCAAATTTTTAGGAGGCATTCTAAAACTGTGCTTTGCAAGACCCTGCGTGCTCCTTAGCGGCTATGCAGGATGCTTAAGGCGCCCTTCAATATCGATCGCCAGGAAGGCGACCGCTTTCACGGGAACCTTGGTGACAACAAAATGCATTTGATCGCGATAGGGGAACATACAATACAAAATGCAAAAAATGAACACCATCGGGTGGCACCCTACCGGAGGTTAATCGTGGAAGACAAACGGCCAAATGCGGCCTGTCCAGTGGGCTCAGTGGTCGAACGGATTGGGTTAGTGTGTTACAACAAATATTAAGATGGCAATGACGAGGGAGGGAAAAAGCAGCTTCATGTTTGTCCGCTAGAATAAAGCTCGGGTACTTCCAAGCTTCAGTCAGATAATTGCCTAGGAAGTATGCTTAATCTAAAATTACAAACGAATTTATTTTGTCTCGGGCACTCCGTACACTTCGTCCAGCTTCGCAGGTCCTCCTTCTTCACAGAGTGGAAGGGCACTATTTTTTTTTATTCCACGAAAAGGGGCCTCAATAAATAAGTTATATGCGGTGCTCTGTTGTCTTAGCGAATAGTGCGCCCTCTGGCGGTGGGTATATAAAAGTATCCTCGTTTTGTGTGAACTTACGAAGCCCGATGCTTCTGGCTGGTATTGAAGCATTGGCCTAAAGCAAAAGCCGGGCCCACCGGTTGGCGCGCTTGAGTGCGTGCGCATGCGTGTAGGTGCGTATGTGTGTGTGCGCGAATGCGCGTATGGGTGCGTGCGCACTTGTGCATGCGCATAATATGTGTGCGTGCGTGCGTATGTGTGCAACTGGGAATCATAACCTAATATTGAACTTAGGCTAAAAGTTGTGTGTAGTAAGGTCGTCGTCGCACATACTTCCCTCGATTCATTCATAATCAACTCCTGGACTCAGTCCTGCTTTATCAGCGGCGTATAGTCAGCAAGAAACTTCTAAGGAAAATACGAGGGATCTCGTACACGCTACACCCGTAAAGCGGGGAAGAAATAGCCATTGCTTTAGGTCTCAGTCTACAAATGCCAAGAAAACATTTAGTGACTGCAAAGCACCGCACCAATACTTCGCTATGGGTACAATCTCCCCAGAAGCGCAATGCGCACACAGACACGACAATGGTTCCCACGTACGTGATGTCCGACCTATGTAAGTACCAGCTGATTCCTGTCTGCCGGGACCACCTCAACTCTTCCGAGCGTTTGCTCTAAACGGCGGGTAGGGGCAGGCTTCTCGTGAAGCAACTCATCTTCATCGTTTAGGCCGTTCCAAATACCCGTAGCCACATCACTCTCTCAACAGGTGGCAATATGCGGAATGAAGACTTTCGAAGCCTGACACATGTGCCAATCCCGCCGCTCACAAGGGCCTATATACTGACCTTTATAAGACTCCTGCCGGTTGTGCGCCGCGAAAGCTTACCTCCGTCATTCAGTTTGGACCTCCCAACAGCATCTTGCTGGCACCATGCTAAGTATATCGACGCCTAGCATAATACAATGGAGGAGTGCGAGACAATGCTGCTCAGCTCTCCGACGCGGAGCCCCAACTGCGACTCGTCCGCCTGCTGAGGATGCCGCCAGGGACCGTCCCACGAGCTCCTGGCCGCCATTCGATGGGTATGGAGCCGCGAAACATCCCATTCCGCCCCTGTACTCCCCAGTTTTGTGCGCAATAAAGTTTATTCATTATTATCACGGGGCTCGGAGTAGCAGGTACGCATGGCGACTATGCCAAAAGAGGAGCATTGGTGCCAACTGCAATTTTTTTGTATTACGTCAACCAATACAACTTGCAAACCGTGATCAAAGACAGTCACACGGACGCAGCCTACTAACACTTTCCATGTTATTTTTTTTGTGGCGTACAGCAATTCATTTTTAATGTAGGCATGGTTGAACCCAGAGCAAAATCATACGCGGACGCAATTTGCGATGTGATGTGAAATGTAAGACCATCAATTTCTAACACCAAATAATTGTACAATTATGGTAATCGAATTACTGAAATGCAGCACAACTACCTGTATTTTTATTGTAGTAGTGAAGAATGATGCAATACAATTCAGCTTTTTTAGAAAATTCAACAATGAATCCTTCTCACTGGTGACGTAAGCTCCACCATGCAGCCCTTTTGGAAATCCTCCCTTTGCTCGGGATTTGTCAAGCTGACTTATGATGTTTTGTTTGGTGTAGCTACCAAGCAATGCATAGTAATGTTAAGTGTAGATTGTCGCCGATGCCCGAAAGTTTCAATTTACGGTTTCACGCAGAGCAGGCACATCCGGGCTATGATGTGCACCGTGTGGTGAAGAAATATGGAGTCATTGCGACCAACTGAGGACGTTAAATATGTTTAGTGCAATAACCAAAGACGATACACAAGAAAGGAGACAGGACAAGCGCTGTCCAATTAACCAAGCGCTATCCAACCAACTAGCCCCCCAACAAGTTTTGTTAAAACGACTAGGGACCTTTTACGTGCGCCAAAATCTCGACACAGGGGCGTCATTATTGGTCGTCTCCTTCAGAAAAGATGCCGCCGCTTCAGTGTGCCAGAAACATTACCCTATTCTAAGCATCAAAAGTTGTCCTAACAACAGGTGGGGATGTTCACTGATATATTTTATTGGTTTTTACTGTTTTAACAGAAAAGCTCGATAAAGCTATTCTTTAAGTCCGTCCATGTATATTCGACAGTTTTCAGAAGCTGTCGACAGACGTACGGACAGATGGAGGAACGGACGGAGGAAAATTTCAGGTTTAAGTAGCCCAAGAGAGGACTATCTCCTTTAAAGGCCCCCTGAAAGAGCGGTCGCGTTCGCGATGGGATGGAGCTAAGAAAGGAGGGTCTTCCAAACGAAGCCAAGCAAACTAAATCACGTGTCTGGAACATAAGTGACGAAGCGTCTGCGCGCCGCTGACGAAGCACTTCGCCTGGCACAGTGACGTTGCCCTAAAATCCCAACTTAGGCCATTTCCCGGCGTCAAGGGCGTTATCGGTACCAGTCGATAAGATATGTACTATCGAGGTCAAATGAAACGCGAACACAAAAATAGGAACCTGAACGCACAATTAGCGCGATTTCTTTCCATGCAAGCCAAAATTACGCGTGGCTTAGTTGCAAAAACAAATATACCAATAGCGTGGCGTTAAATGAATTCTACGAACACTATTTTTCAATTTTGCACGTTCTGAATCATATTTTCGTGTTCGCGTTCCATTTGACGCCGATGGTACAATCGAGGACACAATTTTTCGGAACCACGCGAGCGCGTCGCGAAAACTAGCACTGCGAATTCTGGGGGCATGGCGCCTGCGGTCGAGACCGATACGATGCGCATGCGCGTCCTTGCGTGCTCGCAGGCCCGCAAGTTTTCTCGGTTTGGGCCGCAACGCTCTGATTGTCAGTAACGTGTTGCGCAGCGATGCTTTTGTAGCACATTATGTGCTTTGATTACGTATATGTGGCATTGCGTACGCACCGATTGCTCCGGCTTTAGCGCATCTGTCACTTGCGGGGTGATCTATCGCTATCCGGAATGGTTTCTTGGATGTTTTCTGTTTTTGACTTCATGATTCAAACAACACAAAGTTAGCTTTCTTACTGCATTAAAAAAAATCTGTCAAGGAATAAATAGAACACGAAAAACACATACGCATAAGCCGGTGAATTGGCCAATCTGGTCGTAGAACTGGTCGTCTCGGCGAAGAGGATGCTACAAAGGCGTCGCCCTGTGGTCTCTTTCTGTCAATAGAGCGTGGCTTCAAAGGCGAGAAAACGTGCGTGCCAGCAAGTACGAAAGGACGGGCATTTGCGAAGTGTCGGTCTTGACAGCGGGCGCCGAACGTCCAGAATGCGCAGCGGTGTTTTTTGCCAGCGCTGGCGTGGGCCAGGATATTGGGTCCCTGCCTGTATGTTCCAAGTATCTGGATATGTTGAAATATCAGCGAGAGTTTGTACGAGTCATTTTCTTCATTAGTAACAGTTTCGAATAGCAAAAAATACAGAGGGCTCAACTGCAGCCCTTACGAAAACTTACGAAGTGCTGACATTGTTGTTTCCTGATGCATGCTAGGCGTAATTCACAAACTCAGTCACGCAACACGAACCGCAACAAGGGGACACAGTGCAGACAGAAAAACCTTGCTATTTTGCTCATCTGTTTGCCGCAGCTATTGTGGCTATTATTAACTCTTTCCGACACTTAGGATGTAGCCGTCACAAAAATTTGTAACTGCCTGTGTACGCTTTTGATACCCAAAATTACACTCAAAAACCTTAAACTCGACCTCATAAGTAGTTCATAAATTAGGTCTTGCCTTAATCGAAAACATATCATTAACGTGACCACCACTTCCTAACCATTGAACAATAGAAAACGTATACACAGTATTGCGATCTCTAGCTCTTATACATTAGGCTAACAGCTTCAGTTTTGCTTTAATAAACGTTTTAGCTAGGCAGAAAAGGTAACACCAAGAACATCTACTGGACGCGCCGTAGAATGTCGAGGCATTCATCTTGCTCTCTTGTTTTGGTCAAGCATTTGTGGATGGTAAAGGCACAGCATTCACGAGATGGCAGAACCATCTCGTAAAGAGGGAAATGCGAACGCGACGATTGCACCTCACAAAAATGCTCTTAAAAGTCGCGTGCACAATTTTACACGCCGTGCCGCAAAGGGATAAATTCCCAAGAGCAGTTTATACGCTGTTTTCATTCAGGAGAAAACGAGGGTTTAAACAGTAGGCTTACCGGCAATCTTGATTCCATGCTGATCAATCCTCTGAGCTAGCCCGTGGCACACAACTTCGCCAGGAAACTACTCGTATCTTCATCATTATTAGTCGATGGACCAGTTCCAGGAACATGTCCTCTAAGTTTCTCCTCCGCTGCAGTCTCCTCCATCACCACTGTCACTGACACAAAAACACACCTTACGCGCACTGCTGCCCCCGACGCAGACAATGTTTGTTGTGGACAGCTTGCCCACCACCACCTCCTGTTGACAGGGTATAGCTAACCAGATGTCACTTTTGAAGGCTCCAAACCGCAGGAAAGTTCCTTTCACCGCAGTTCACAGGGCATCTGATGCCGACGGAAACTGCGCAGCACCACCGACGAATATCCGGCGTGGTTACGCCCACGGGGAGAGAGGCTAGAATCATGTCTCTGTCACTGCCACACATACCCTGCACAACTCGCACACCCGTCGAGGAAGGTATCGCCAACAATTCACACAGCGTTTACAGGCAGTGAACTACGTGAAACGGACGAAATTCCAAGCACGGGAATGAGGGTAGTCAGAGCGTTCCGGGATGCCGCAGCTGAAGCTTATTCGGCGAGCGAAGGCAGCCGGCCGTCTGAACAGACGTGGCGAGCGTCTTTGCAGCGGTGGGCGGTGGCGCACTAACATCGGCATCGGGCAGAAAACGCAACATCTGTACGCCTTGATATCGCTGGCGTTATCGCCGGTAACTCGCGAGTGCTTGCACCTTAAATGCATTGCATGCGTTGCCAGTCACTATAATTCCCGACCACGGGAACCATATTCTCGGTGGGGAAAGGAACTAATGGACGGCTCTTGGAACGCGTTTAGGAAACCTCCAATGCAGTAATGCAGGACGACGGAACATGAAAAACGGTGTCCCTGCATGCCGATCAAATGCGTCGTGCACGATGGTTACCAATAGACAAGCAGCCCTAAACCGCTTCTGTGGCTGACGAATAACTCTAATTTAACCCTGTTAGTTAGGTTTAGTGGTTAATCCGCAGCAGAAGCTCAGTGGATATGCTGTTGTGCTGCTGATCTCCAGGACACCGATTTGATCCCCGCCGCTGCGGCCGTTTTCTGATGGCGGCTAAGAACGGGAACGCCCATGTGGCGAGATCAGAGAAAATTTCGCTTTGCCGCAACGCGCATTCTTCTGAAGAATCCCGCTGATAGACCTTGAGACTATGAAGTGCATACAAACTAGCGATACACAGCTTCACTGCAAAAAAAAAATGACGTCACGTACACCAATCTCTCAAATAAAAACTGTGATAACGAACTGTTGAACCAAACAAAATAACACAATCCAAAATCCACGGAAGGTAGGGAACCGAATAACGTTTTCTTATTGGGAAATTTTTACCTTTCGGTGTACGGACAGTTAAGCCCTCGGTCGTTTCACTGCAGGGCGATTTTGGTACAAAGATTCTCTCCGGGCAATGATTGGCTATAAAACAATAAACTGAACAGTTTAAATTAGTTTTGTCGATGTTGCTATTCTTGTTTTATTACGCACTATCATAAATGGTCGCCATTTCTCGACAAGATTTCTCCGGTAATTGTATATCAAGGATAGTCACTCCAACCAGTTTTATTTATTTTTAAGATATACAACACCAATTCTTCATAACAGTGTGTCTGTGTTCTTATGCTTATTTTACGCACCATTACTATCCCGCACATTTTTTTAACTAATTTTTATTATATTCTTATTGTAGATTTTTTCTCGATTTCGTCACTTTATTTACTTTTCTCCCAGATATGCATTGCGCATTCATTTAAATGTTTTGCTTAGCAGCAATGCACTTTTGTATAAAAGTATAGCATGTGAGTTTCAGTGATATCAATAAGCCGTGGCCAGTGTCAGCCGGCAGAACTCACGAGTACTGAGTGGCGCTCACACTTGTGAGCGGCGAGCAGCAGCTAACCTATCCCAAATGCTGAGTGGTGATTGCACTCACATTCGAGAGTGGTGAGCGCTGAATAATGCTCACACTCGTAAGCGGGAGCGAGGCTCACCATTAGCGGCTATCACGCTTACTTGCACTCGCCAGCATGAACCGATTGTAAGGCTTACTCACCACTCACTCGTGACTGGTGAGTTGATGGTATGTCAGTGCACTCGTGAGTGAGCCTGCCGGCCTGTGCACTGAAGTAACTAGCCGGTACACATGTTCGTTCAGACAATGTCTTGTTTGCGAAACTGTCCGCGTGACAAATGTGCTTTGATTCCTCCCCTTAGAAGTTAGCCTAGGGTGTTGTAACGACGCTGAAATGGCAAGTTTCTGCAACGAAGCATCAAAGCTTGCAAAAGGGGCAGTTATGATTGTGAGCAGTTATATAAATTACCCGGTGTTGTAGAAGTTACCAGAACATCCACCACGATCATTTATCACTGCCAAGGCTCCAGCAAAAAAGATACTCGCAATGCGGTAAAAGCGGCTTTCCGCAGCTCGCCAACAAAACTTCTGACGTTTTAAAAATAAAGCTGAAGCGAAAAGTGTCATTTTGTGGGTGCGGAGTGCTGCTGCAAAAATATAGAAGGCTTGTTTCCTTTTCAAGTGTCAAGCTATAGAAATTCGCTGTCTGCCGTCTACAGACAACATTTTTGCTTAGAGCTTCGTTGCTATCCATAAAATACAGACCAGAAAATCTTTTGTCAGAGGAATATCTGATAAAACGAATGAGATATGAAATAAACTTTCATAGAGCAGCTTGTCGAAATTCTTACCATAACTGCCCCTTTAAGCTTTGGTTGACCAATGACACAGTTATTCTTTTTTTAATTGTTTATATTCTCCTCTTTTATGCGTTTTCTTCTCCTTTCTTTAATTCCTTAGATTGTTTTCTAATACCAATATAAACATGAACCTATTTCAAGGCATCTTCGGTTCATTATTTTTATCGTACAAGCCGCGAAGCTCGAAGACGCAAGTTTTCTGTTTACTTTATCTTTAATATTTGTATGTTGCATTGCATAATCGGTTTTAATGCCGCTTCTTTTTGTAGAGGTGCTGGGGTAGGCAGCAAGCGCCGAGGTGGAGATAGCGGTGGAAAATGGGCGAGACGCTAGCAGCGGTACAACGAGAACTGAGGCGACCAGGATGGGCACTGATTCGCCCCACCTTTTTCCAAGTAAATAAATTGAGCCTTCGATCATTTCTGATGAAGCATTCCAGAAACCACGAAGGCCTTCCAACTTTTTTTCCAGTCTCCACCGGCTGAGCGTATGCCAAACGCATCGACAGTGTTCCCCCGAACCACTTTTATCCAGTGGCGGTGCGCGAATGGTGCAATATTTTCGGAAAAACATTGCTTGAGGCCCTCACGCTGATTCCCGAATAAGGAGGGGGAAATGCGCTAGGCGATTATGTGTCGGTTTCTGGCGATTCAAGAGAACATTGTGAGGCTTTTTTTTTTTGTGACGGGAATAATAAAGTCTTATTTTCTTGTTCTAACCAATTGCACTTTGTTTCCTTCCGACCGTTAATGGGAATTGAATCTGACAAATCATGCAAACACAGAACGATTTGTACCCTCGCCTCAGGCGTGTACATCTTCTTATTGAGTATTAGCTGGTACACTAAAACAAAGGTAAATAACCTGGTTTAGAAGCGATTTAAACAAGCCAAAACGGCGTTGTTTTAACGCCTGATTTGGAAGCAGAGCTCAAGCAGAGAATGGCGTCCCTCCGTCCAGGAATGCCTATCCTTGCCTATTAAATGCCCCATGCTGCAGCATATGGCAGCGCATGCAGCTTGTTTTAAGTACGTAGACTCTCGATAAACGGAACTTCAAGGGACCTAAAAACTTAATTGCGTTTAACAGGAGTTCCGCTTACTGAGCTAGGTGTGTGAAAGTGCAAAATTATGTGAGCACACACTATTAATACCATTTCATGGAACTCTAAGCACTAGGAGGTGATTGTAGGTGGTAGTTTTTCAGAAAGCAAGAAAACAAGAGGTTTAGGCAGAGCATTCACTAAGTTGATTTGGCAACAATGATTCGCTGTGCACTACATAATGCATCAATTATTTTTGCTTGAGTCCTTGCAACTGCATGTTCAGGGCGGCTAGAGGCCTCAACTTCGCGAGCGCTTACCAGCCACCGAATTTAGAAGACAGAAACGCGGTAATGGAGCGCGAATAGCACCATGATGGCACGAAAGAGGCGGCAGGAGCTAAGCCTTGTAATCTCGGCGTCTTGAATCGAGACCGAGCGACTGGAACAAGAACTGCGATGTTGTATTCCTTGCGCTAACACGGTTGACCAGTAACGAGACGAGGCTTACGAGGCCGACGAGGCTAAAAAACACAGGGAAGAAAAAAAAACGAAACAGCCGGAACCGCAAAAAGTTCATTCTCATGCCAATGGGTTTCACAAGAAGTTCCATTTCTGGTTCCGTTTATACGATGACGAGGAAATTTTAGTTCCGATTACCGAGAGTTTTTTTAGGTTATCTGAATTTACTTATTTTTTTTCTCTCTGTATTGCTGGATCTTATTGCTAAGCACGCATATTTGATTTGAACATGTCCTCTGCTGTGAACTCCTCTGTTGTGAACTCCAGAGGTCAGGAGCCCCTCGTCAGGCACTCAATTGCCTTTAGCTCCTGCCCCTTCAGCAGGAATTGTACAACGTCTGCTGAAAAATAAAGTCTTCTTCTTCTTCTTCTTCTTCAAAACCAACCAATTTACTGGCTACTGTTCCGTTTAAGCGGCAATCCGTTTAAGCGATTTCCGTTTCTCGAGATTCTACTGTACTCTGATTTGTGGTTAAAAATTCCGGCGGGGAAAACAACCCTGGCGTCTCAGAGAATCATCATCATCAACAGCAGCCTATTTAGATCCACTGCAGGACGCAGGCCTCTCACATTGACCTCCACCTGCTCCTGTCCTTCGTTGCCCGAGTCCATTCTGTGTCTCCGAATTATCCTATTTTATCTCTCCATGCAGTTAATGGCCTTCCCCTTCTTCTAGTCACGTCCCTTGGTGTCCATTTTTCTACCCGCATGGTACACACTTTGTCGGTTCCTGTAACTACATGCCCTGCCCAAGCCCATTTCTATTTCTTAATTTGAACAATGATGTCTTCTACTCGAGCTGGCTCCCTGATCCACTATTCTCGTTCCATGTCCCTGGGTGTTACTCCTGTCATTATTCGCTCCATGGCAGTCTGGGCCCACCTTAGTTTGGTTTCCAGTTGCTGCTTCGTAAGCTGGCTACTTTCCGCTCCATACGTCATCACCGGCAGCACGCACTGGTTGTACGCCATTGTTTTTAGGGATGGAAGGAGTTTACTGTTCATTATTTGCGAGTGCTTGCCGAATGCACACCAGCCCCATTCTTATTCTGCACCGGATTTCTTTCTCGTGGTTGGGTCAGCTGTGACCATCTGGTCAAGACAGTTATATTCTCCTTCTTGTTCTAGCGTTTCGTTGCCTATACTTAAGAGGGCGCATTCAGCATGCTAGTTATCATTACTTTCCAATTATTCAAATTTATTTTTAGCCCAACTGCGAAGCTTTCTGATTGTAGTTCTTGGATCATTTTTGGAAGTTGTTTTGAAGCAAATTTTTTGAAGCAGATTCACTGAGCAAGACTAGTGATGTCTGCAAACTTCAAATTGTTCAAGTATTTTCCGTTAACCCGCAACCCTATTTTAACACAAAAGTGTTTTATGCCGGGATCCACCAAGATCTGACCCGGCATGAAACACTGTCGTGTTAAAAGTTCGATTGACACGGCAGCGCTAGTATGGGCGACTGCCCGTCTTGTCCTCTAGGAGCGTGATATTCTCCCGTCTAGTCCTCTGGACGACAAATCGGGCGATAGCCCGATTTGTCCTTTAGGAGTGTGATGTTTTACAGCCGGAACACATAGCACTACCACGGCCGCTCCATCTCCCCTTTTTGTGGGGATCTAACACCCATGGCACTACTTTGGTATAAGCCGTGAAGACCAAATACTGCGAGTAAAATAATATTGTAGATAAAAAATGTTCAATTGTTATCATTTAGGAGGTCGAGAGAAAAGACGAAAGACGAAGTCGTCCTTTCTGTGAGTAAGAAACAGACAAAATATAGCGAGAAAAGACGATGATTCCCGCCGCAACATTTATTTTCGGAGGAGTAGCAGCCACAAATTATCAGGCCCCTTTTCCTGTCCACATAACACCGAGGGACAGCAATGATCTAAGGGCTACTCTGGGTCCAGCGCCTTCCGTGATCAAAGCACCGTTCTCGGCCAATCTCGCCGCCGGAGACAAAGCAAAGCGCTGTGTCGCTCTTCCCTTATCAGGAACAGTGGGCTTCTCTCGACCCTTTTACCAAGAGGGCACCGTCTATATCACTAGAGTGGAGCGTAAAGCAAAAGAAAAGGGCGACCTTCGAAGGCTTCGAGCGTCACCAGAGATGACGCTACCCTCGAGATGTCGGAGCAGCTCCGGAAAACCGACAATGCCGGTTAGGCCAAATGGGGCTTCCCTTCGGCGTAGTTGCGAAAGCACCGTCCCCAGACGGAGAAGTGCGCAATACTTTATCTAGAGTATCCTGAATGTCGGCACCGGTTGCTTGTTCTGTTAACGGCGCAGACATTACGGCTCGTATCATCTAAGAAGCTATAATACTTTATGGGGTTTCGTAAACAGGATTCTTGTTCCTCACTTGCAGTATTTGCACGAATATAAGCCGCCTTGGCAATTAGCAACCCGTAATACAAACATGCCTTTATGCGAATTAAGAACCCATTATGGCAGAATGAATGGTAGTTCGTTTGTGATCGCCAGGTTGTTGACTACGTGCTTCGCTTGCAATCTTTCCTTAAAACTGTAAATTGACGGGTAAAGGCATCTATAAACGCATGTACGCGAAGCATATCTGGAATATTGAACTCCTGGAACACTGCAATTACCCCGCAGGTTTCTTGTGCCACAGTGTCTTACTTTAGTGCCAAAACAATTCAACCCTGCCTCCATGAATTTTGCTGATGTGAGATTGTATACAGCTCTCCGTATGACCTACAGTTTCGAACTTCGTATGACCTACAGTTTCGAACTCTAAACCTATTTTTTCTTAACGGAACTCATAATGAACGGAACATATTATCCCATACCCTTGAGCCCTTGAGCCTCCGTCCAACAAGACCGCTGAACATACATACAATCATACATACATACATAGATATATGCATGCATACATACATACATACATACATAGGTACATACACACATACATACATATATACATACATAAATACGTACATATATATGCATACATACATGCATACACACACATACACATACATACATACATACATACATACATACATACATACATACATACATACATACATACATACATACATACATACATACCTGCATACATGCATACCTTTGCGTGTGTGTGTACGCATGCATAGGTGCATTCGCACACAAGCATTTATTTTTGTACGGAACACATCACGTTGCCGACGGGAGAAGCGGCTCGCAAGTCTCGGTATTCGGTTGCTTAGAGGGACAGAGAATACGAGCGCTATCGACGGAAATTAATCCGTAGGAATATTTTCCGATCCGCAGGCGCAATAAATACCAAGCTAGCGCGATCAATGAGCCCACAAGGCAAGAAGCGATTAGAGCCATACTTAACCCGGAGGCATTGTCCGCGGGGCAAAGGCAGTACGAAGGCGGCGGGAGCAGAATAATCTATTTTGCAGGCGGCAGGGCTTCAGTTCCCTCCACTCCCACACTTCCGTGACTCATGCAACGAGCTGCACGTACTCGTTCGTGGTCGTCTCGACCCCTCACCAATCCCTCTTTACTTCCCATAATCGCGACAGCGGTCCTTTAGGGTGAAATATGATTACGTTTTTTTCTGTTTTCTTTTTTAAGCATAGCTTCCTAACATTTCTAACACTATCTGCGCGGTCTTCATTCTTTTTGCACCACATTACTTAATTAATTGTCAGCCATGCTTCCTCTACGCTATTTTCATGGTAGCACATTTCTTGTTAGAAAACAAATTGAAGTAGGGAGTCTAGCCGTAAACAGTGTCCGTTTTGTAGCCATTCGCCATTCATCGTTTTCTCTTCACCCTACATGCTGCTATGGTTGCATCTGACAATGAACGATGTGTTCTAAACTGGCTCTTATAGATGTGCGCTTCGAACTCTTTGGCTCGCTGTTCCTGGTACTTTGTTAGCACACGTGCATGCTCCAAATTGGGCGTGCACCTGTACTAGACACAGTAGAAGACGGCAAGTGTACTGCTTGTTGAATTCTTTAATGTGCATTCATTTTCCCGCAGATGGTCATTCACACAGCCGCCTCTTTTGTCCGTGTACAACATATGGCAAGGCAACCGAATGTCATACGCTACACCCGATGGGAATTTTACTGAGCTTCGTGCGTGTTTCTTGGAGCAGGGTTTTGGGGCAGTTCCTTCCCTGTTCACCCTGCCGCACAAATTCCTTAGTTTGTTTCATGCGCTAAAACCAATGGTCACCCCGGCGCAAGCTGCTACTGCGTATACTTCCTTGACGAAAACATCTCATAGAGCTTGATTCGCACCTTGGAGACTGAAGTGAGAAATTGAGAAATGTTTTTAAGGCGAAGCTTTCCCCGTCTGACTGATTCCTCCGTGAGCTCTGAAAACGCACTGCAGTAAAGCCAGCTCGCTCACGATAACAATTCAAAATCTATACAGAACATTTTTCGCATCGACTCAGGTTTCCTTTACGGCCTCAAGAAAAGGAAATCAATGCCCCTTTCTTAAGTAAGAATGGTTGAACGCCAAGTTTTCTCCCACGCAACTGAGTCAAAGTCCAAAGTCAACAACCACGCAACGAACCCTACAAATGCCGAGTGACCCGAATCAAATCACCTAATAGGACTAAAACATTGCATCGGGTCACTCACGATTTCTTGGGTTCCCTGCATGGTCGTTGGCTTCGGACTTTGATTCAGTTTGCATCGAAAAAAGCTTGGCGTTCAACCATCTTTCTTTAAAGGGGCCATGGAAACAAAACGCAGGCTTTGCCTATTCGAAAGATTGCCTCGTTAGAATCGTACCGACGCCACGTAAAATTCTCTCAATAAGCTACATAATTAGGAAAAAAAGGTAATGGCCATGGGACTCGCTAGCTGATTTCCCGCACTAGAATACACGGGAAAAGCAAAGGCTGGGAAAAGCAAACGCAAGTTAGGCAGGGCTTCTAAGCTTGACAAATGAGCGATTTTCGATTAAGTGTAGCACATATTCATTTTATAGCAGTAATAATGGTAGGGCGAAACGATGGAACTTACGAAACTACACGTAAACATGGAAGTACCAGTGTGTACTGCTGTGCGGTACTGCGCGCACTTGCTTGTTATAGCTGCACAGCAGTGCGGTGCTTTAAGGTTGTCTGATACGACACTGGCCGATTGCGTGAGCGACATTGTCTTACATGACCCTGTAGCTCGAACATACCCGATGTTTCACAAAATGATTACTACCTACCGTAACCAAACATGGCTGCAGCTTAGCTCAGCTAACCTTGGATATGCAAAGCAAAAGCTTGGCTTATGTTAAGTCTTGATTTCGCTTGGTTAACCTTTGATGTATACCTGTATTGCCGACCACGGCTCAAAGCCGTTCGGTGCCGTGTAAGCCCTCATTCCCACAGCCGTTTTTCACCCCGTCACGTCACCGTCACGTCACCGCCTTCCGTCATGGGCGCCGTTTTTCGGCCGATTTTCTCGCCGAAAACGGTGCGACGGTGACGGGAGGCCGAGCTCTACGTTTCCGTCACGTCAACGTGACGGGACCATGCCCCCCGCGCTAAACCAGCTAATCAGAAAACAAATTTTTACGGGTAAATTTAGAGAAAAGTGAGCGCAAACTATTTTCTTTACTTTCCATATTAAAAACGCCCAATTCTAGGCTAAACTGATCACTAGGCAGACGACCCTGTAATCTGACGGAGAGCTCCAGTACTAACGCTAGTCGTTTACGTCTCCGTCGCGGTTTTTTGACGTGACGGTGCCGTGACGGAGAAGATGACGGCTGTGTGAATGAGGGCTAACGCTCACAGAAGAGGGCCCGGCGAACGCGGCGTTCATTTACGGGGAACGCGCCATTCCTGCTCGCCGGGCGCGAGACGAGTCAGCCCGAGACGAACCAGCGGCGCATGCATGGAGGCTGCGGGGGTTGTCGGCTGCCGATCAGCTGATCAGCTACTACCGCGGCGGCGGCCGCCGCTCATATGCGGAGAAATACTGAAAACGAAGCCTTGTGCGCAGCACCGAAAGCGGGTTCGGCGAATCACACGATGTGTTTCGAGGGGTGTGTCACCGGGGCTGTGTGTCCGGTCAAAAGGTTAACTTCGCATCCCCCGCGAAACCGCTGGACGAAAGCAGCAAAGCTTCAGTTTAAACCAAGCCAGGTGCAAATACAGTCAAAAACAAAGCAAAGGCGAATAGCGGTGCGGTACACTACCGTGACGTCATCTAGGAGGAGTGACGGTAAACAAGGCCCCGCAGCTCGTTGAAGGCTAAACAGCTCACTAGAAGTTAGCTTGAACACCCGTACATATGACGTCATGGCTGGCGTCACGAAATACACGACTTGGCGGGGAGAATCAAAATTTTGACTTTGATTAATTTCTCAGTGAATAAAGCCCCCATTGCTGCCAAACAAGAGCTAGGGCCACTATAAACACCAGATCTTCCGAATAAAACGTATTTTGTCTGCATGGCCCCTTTAACGAGACGGGCTTTGGTTTTGTTTCTCCGTGGTTAACGTCCATGTGTTTAGCAGGCAATGCTGGGAGCAATTGTTGACCGATTATTCATGGTTTTGAATAATGCGAAACCCCCGCCTTCTCCGTCCTCCCCACAAAACTCCGCTCTAGTAAGGGCAACATCGAATAATTTGAAATTTCTGAGAAAGGAAAATAGCAGCTGTTTTGTTGTGTTCCACGTTAACCCTCGTCTGTTCCTGCTTCTTAATGGCGTAGTGGTTATTGTCCCAAATTGTCCGTATGCTTTGTGAGCGTGGTGCATGCGTTTGTGCATGCATCTGTGTGCGTGTGCAGTGTGCTTGTGTCTGCGTGCGCTGCGTCTGAAAGGACAGTTCATAAATCATTGCGGCTGCGGTCACTGGTGTTCCGATCACCTCCAACTTAGTTTTGTGAGATTTCTTTGGCGTTGTTCGGGATTTATCTGCTTTATGTGGGTACAAGGCGAACGCCCTGAGCTGCAAAAATCAAAACCCGTGTTTACTGCGCTGAAGATACGGAAGTTATCATAAGTAAGTGTGCGTGAGTCTCAAGGCGGGGTTTTTATTCTCGACGGTCCTTAGGTATTGTGAAGCTCGTTCGCTAAGACACGCTTTTTAGGTACTCTGTGTTACTTCCCGTGTCTTAGTTAATTTCCAGCTTAATGTCGCGTCCTCAGCAATGTCGCTCTGCTATCACAGGCGTGGCAGATAACAAATAGAGTTGGGTATTTGCATCTCAAAGTTCAGCCTTTACCTTTTGATCTATTCCTGGGCTCATGTACCAAGTCATTTCTTTTTCGCCATTTGTAACACAGTTTACAATTGCACGATGGCTCATCCCACAGTGGTTCCATGTAGAGCTTGATGCTGAAGTAACATCGCTGATATAACTTCAAAAGACATTCCTTAATCGGAGCCCCGGATGTCCAAACATACAAAAATACATTTAGAAACGTTCACAAAAGAAAACAAGGCTGCTGAAGGGAAGCAAAAAAATGTAACGGGACAAAACGCAAAACGAATGGCATATATTTTAAGGGAGATTAATTCTTTGAACCGTGCGTAGGAAGGAGCAAAAAAAAACCAGAAAGAAATATTTACTTTTGGGGAGAACCCACACACCGAGGGCCAGCGTGGAAACTCACTGAGGGAGCAAAAAAAAATCATGCACCCTTCCGTCTAACTACGACTATGGTTGACCGCGAAGCTTTCTCGTGATGGATTCCTTGGTTGGCCAATCCCATAGTGCGAGTATGTGATTCTCTGGAGGTACGCACTGCTTTTCGAGTATACCCACAGGAACTCTCGGGTGTGCGCTCCGTAAACTCATTACTGGATTTGGGATGTATGGCGCAAAGCGGTACCCGCTACTTGGCGTTCGCTTCGACCATGTCGAAATGGAGCAGTTGTATATACGCCGGCTTCATACCGCGAGGAGCGCAGGTTTGATTCCGGCCACGGGAAACGTTGTCATTTCGAAGGAGCATCATCATCATCATCATCATCATCATAATCACCAGCCTATCCACGCCCACTGCAGGGCAAGCCTCTCCCATTATTCTCCAATTACCTCAATCCTGTGCCAACTGTGACCAATTTATCCCCGCAAACTTCTTGATCTCATCTGCCCAACTAACTTTCTGCCACCCCCTGCAACGCTTGCCTTTTCTAGGGATCCACTCTGTTACCCTTAATGACCAGCGGTTATCTTGCCTTCGCATTACATGCCCTGCCCACGTCCACGTCGCATTACATGCCCTGCCCAGGAGCATATGTCTAACGTAATTCCTTCCGATGAAGCCGCTTTACTCGCCGCCACTCCAGCGCTCCTCTTCATCCAGCCGACCCCTCTTTCACTACACTTAAGAATTCCCCTAGCCACCACCGATGCCTCGTTCACGAGGTAAGCAATCCGCTGATAACGGCGCTGGCGCCTTTGTCAGATGATTGCGGAGAATCCACAGAAGCGCAAAAAAAAAAAAAAAAATAAAACGGCGGAGAGCGGCTGCAGCCGAACATGCTGCCGCCGCCGTTGCCGCCTCAAATCCCTCCCGCATGAATACCAACTGGCCCGCTTGGAACGCCGACGGGAGCCCATATTTCCTGTTACGCTTGAAAGGCTCTGCAGCCGACATTTTCACGTGTGTATTTTACGCTTAAGCACGTGCCCATCACCGGTTGCCGGTTTATGGTGCACGGGTTGGGGGTGGATGGAGTGGGGCGTGTACGTACAGTGAGGCTCCATGCCACTACAATGGCATGCCCATTGTGCTGGTGGAAGATTTAAACGTGGAAATCTCACGGCTCCATCCGACGCGTCAGCTGTTTGCTAAGTCGAGCGGTTTGTGTTTGGTTTGTGGGTCGCACATACACTTGTATGCCTACGACGGGGGAGGGAAACAGCCACGTGTCTGTCCGCTGGAATAAAGCTCGAGTCCTTCAAGTTTTGAACTCGATATAGGAAGGACACATTTCGTTCACTCAGAGGAAGAAGAGCGGGAATTGATGGAGCGTCGGCCCAAACAGAAGCGCGAATGGACGCGAAAACAACAGAAAGCCGCTGCCGCCGGCATTGCCGCCACACGTTCTAGCTGGTCGAGTAGCTCCGCATCCCTCCCGGATGAACAGCAGCTTGCCTGCTTGGAACGCTGACGTGAACCAGTGTTTCTTGTCCATCTTGAACGGCTTTCAGAGTGAAATTTTCGACGGTGTCTTTCACTCCTAAGGACGCGCACATCAACGTTTGTCGGTATATAGCCGCACTTACAGGGAGTGGAGGGTGGGGAGGTGCAGCAGTGCACGCGCGCCTGTGGGTTTCATGTCACCACTGATTGATTGGTATATAGCCGCACTTACAGGGAGTGGAGGGTGGGGAGGTGCAGCAGTGCACGCGCGCCTGTGGGTTCATGTCACCACTGATTCATTGATGGCGAGGGTTAACGCGCCGACGCTACACAGGCGATGAGGCGCGCCGTTGTGGAGGGCTCCGGATTTATTTTGACCACGTGGGGATCTTTACGAGCGCAGAAATCGCGAACACAAGAGCGTTTTCGCTTTTCGCCTCCATCAGAAGAGCAGCCGTCACGGATGGGACTTGAACCCGCGTCCTTGAACTCAGCAACAGAACGCCATAGCCCATGAGCCACCGCACCGGGTCTCATGCCCTCACTGATAGCATGTCAGTTGTGCTGGCGGGAGGTTTAAACGTGGAAGTCAAGCGGCCCATGTCAAGTCAAGCGGCCCATTCGATTCTGCGACGCTCGCCGACGCGCGTCCCTTTGTTGACCGCTGCTTCGCCGCCTCTGTATTCTTTTGAGTTGTTAGGGGAGCACAAGTTCGCTCCAATAAACTTGTTTCTTTTCCAAAACAACTGCGTCGTCCTTGGCTTCGTGACATCTGGTCACGAGTCACGAATTCGTCGCAAGTGTGACCTGTCCGGTGTCCTTAGTGGTCGAACGGATTGGGTTGGCGTGTTGCACAGGCAGGAGCTCCGTTGGCATAGGCAGAATCTTAGTTAATAGGGTCATCATGACCTATATACTTGTCAGCCTAAATTTAACTCAGTACACACACAAACGAAAGGACACACATAGGCGTTTTGCTTCGTTTTTCCGTTACGTGTGTCCTGAGGTAAGTTTAGGCTGACCAGCATGCAAGACAGAGCTCCATGTTTCTCCTTTAGAATAAATCTGGAGTACTTCCAAGTTTCAAACTGTCAATTCGCTAGGAAGTATGCTCAATCACTAATTACAAGCAAGTGTTTTGTTCGTGCACTCCGTATACTGCGTCCAAGTTGGAAAAAGTTGGCTTTTCTGCAGTGCTTGTCGAACGGCATCAATGAGGACACTACAGCTTCGCTTTGAAAACAAGGGGCCACTAGCGGTAACCACGCAAGCCTTGTCCTGCTTAACGGAGAGTATTTAGAGACAAACAACATCTACGCGGAAGCAAAAAAATTGCGGTCAATAATGTAACCCAAAACATAAACACGCGAGCAGTTCGGATAAAAACCGGGAGTACAAAATAACGTGCCGGCATAGCCGCATATTATAATTAGTGCGCAGGGGGGACTCAGCAAATTCATCGATTGCCCCCTCAAGCTCGGCAGGGCTGCAGCGTTTTCAATGCCGCCTCACAGGAAGGCCCGATTAGCACGAACGCATCTATTCAAAGACGCTGATGGAAATGCAGATTCAACGGTTCGTCAAAGATTTCAGCTGCTTTACAAAGCTATTCGGGGAAGGGAGCGATTTAAATGAGGCTAAAGTAGCAGAAACAGATCCTTTGCTATCGCGGGAGATGAAACTCAAGTGAGGATTATTGACGTTCAAGCCGTACCCAGGTGGCGCGGTCGCTATTAGGTTCTTGGTAATGTACATCTTTCCCTGCCCCTTTCCTGGTCTAATTTGAATTACCGGACAATAAGGAGCCAAACTAAGCCCATCGGATGACGCGGTGATACAGTCGCTGAGGGAAACTGGAAACAACGAAAGCATGCTGAAAAAGAAATCCTGTACTTTTGATGCGTTTGTTTTTGTAATTCGTACAGACACACAATAAAGGTTAGTGGGAATATCTCTTTTGTTACGATGCCGAAATGCGTGTACCTTGACGCCTAAAATAAGGACCTGCGCCAACCAAACTGAACCCTCTCAGCCGCTGAACCCTCTCCACAGCCCAGAAAATTTCTGGGCTGTGGGAGCCGAGCGCTTCGGTGGTTGGTGAATCTTGGCGGTCGTTGCACAAAGCACCGTATTGTGTTTGCCCCGCATCAGTACCGTAAGTTGCTTTTTGAAGATGAAGGGAAAATTTTTAGCCTGTGGTCGGCCGCAAGAGAGAGCATGGCAGGGACGCAGGTAATGGTAAACACTCGCCACAACGATTAGATTCAATTGAGACGGCTTGACTTCGTTCTGCTAGGCGTACTCCGGCCTGGCAGATCGTCGCGGTGAGGGCGCAATTGGCGAATGTATGCGCTGTTAGGAAAGAGAAAGGAAACGAGGACAAGAGCCTCATATTATCACATGTAAGCGTAGCTGTGATTGGAGGTGCTGCACGGCACCCAATCTAGCCGCAATATCGCAACATCTCTGTCATTATCATTCTCCCTACTCTCCCGTTTGAAGGAACCCGCGCACTTGCACGCAACCTAATGAGAATCTCTGTTCGGTCTCATTACAAAGAAGCAATCTAGGAAATGGGAGGTGATAAGTACACAAAATTCCCTTCCTAAAGTGTTACGAACGAAGTACTTCTCCACCGGCTGGAGGAGCGCGAGAGACTTGGAGTCGCCGCTTTTTCAATGTGCTCGCCTGTGTGAAAACCTTGCTGTGTTCTTTTTAAGTGCGAATGCACTTTATAAGCGACCCTGAATTCGTTGACCGCCGTCCGTCCACATAGCAACAGCTGCGGGTGCGCGCGCTCCTCGTCTTCCTTGGCAACGGGGGGAGATGGCACATACCCACGTGGGTGATTGGCCAGGAATTAGCCGTTTTAACTGCTTAAAAGTGCGAATGCACTTTATAAGCGACCCTGAATTCCGTTGACGCCGTCCGTCCACATAGCAACAGCTGCGGGTGGCGCGCTCCTCGTCTTCCTTGGCAACGGGGGGAGATGGCACATACCCACGTGGGAGATTGGCAGGAATCTCCTAGGTCTTCCTTGGCGACGGGGGGAGATGGGCGCGCGCTGCCTGGCGCTGACATGGCACATACCCACGTGGGGGATTGGCCAGGAATCGGGCGTGAGAAGGGCTAATGCACCCGCTTAAAGGAGTACTGACACGAAATTTCAAAGCTTGAGATCCGCTCTAGCAATCAAGTACAACGACAACACAAATAGGTGTCTGTGAATAAATGCATCTTTCTTTCTTTGTAGTTGTTTTGCTTATTTGGTTGACCGACTGTGTATCCTGCGCATGTTTTCTTGTCTTCTCTTTTTCTTGCTAAAAATTGCTGTTGATCACTGATTACTGTCATAAACCCCCCACCCCCTTATTGTAAGCCCTAGAGGCCCTTAAGGTATATAAATAAATAAATAAATAAATAAATAAATAAATAAATAAATAAATAAATAAACTCTGAACACACTTTCATCAGGGGGTGCATCACGCTCTGAATATTTTCGAACGGTTTAAGTCTGGGGCCCTAACAACGGGGATGCATACTCAGAAGGAACCAATGACGACATGCCCTGACGACCAGGGCATTTCCTCCTGGTTCCGCTATGAAAACGGAGAAGGTGCGCCACTCCCGAGAGCCAGCTCCAACAAACTGCCGCTACGCACGCCGCTCCTTCTCACGCTTGTCTATCTGGAAAGAGACAGCGCTTCTCTGAAGTACTAATACTTCCCCCAGCTACCTCTCCCTCCAGTCATTACTCTCCCAATATTCTCGGCTTTTCTGCGTTGGCTTGGCCCAACCACCTTTCCAGTGCTTGTATATACGCACATACGTGCCTTTCCGACCTCCTGCTGGCGCAAGACAGTGAAAGGACGTTTCGGATCGCGGCAACCTCGAGTGTTGCACTTCGCTTATTCGCTAGAATGAAGGCGTACTTGCCGTTTTTGATTTCTTTGTTTTGATGGGGACTGCTACCCCGCGAGACTACTCCCTCCTGAAGCAGCGCCCCATTGAAAGTTCTCTGCATTGCAGTTAGCAAAGGACCCACAAATAAATGCCACAGGATGTTTTCCCAACGTTTCTTCAGTTGCCTGTCACCACCCTTAACATTTCTCTCTTGGAAGGAACCCTTATGAACTCTCCAACATTTTTCGTTTGTTTATTATGGTCTACAACCTTTTTTGACAATGGTAGCCATCAGCCGATCTTACTACGCAAGACGAAACACAGTCATTGTCATGGCCGTTGACTTACGCAAGGCGTTTGACAACTTCAGCCAAAAAGTAATTTTGGAGGGACTTTCAAAGGCGTATCCGAGTACAATAGCTTAAATTTGGATACGAATTTTCTTACCAGGCCGACCTATATGACTCCATGGCTCGCACCCTGGCTGGGAACCCACTAACTATTACATAGACCGCGGGGTCACTCAAGGTTTGATTTTGGGACCCGTTATATTTAATCTAGCCATGACTAGGGTGGCACGACTAGGGTGGCACGGCTGACCAGTTTACCATTTATGCGGACGACGTCACAGTTTGGACCGAAAAAGCCGACTTCGACTCTCTTGAGAACCGAACAGTAGAACTGCAAGCCGCAGTACATAGCCTCGAGCTTACTCTTGCCGACCTGGGACTCCAGCTCGCTCCTGAAAAGACCCAGCTCTTGGCAGTATAAGGTTTCAAACCGCCCGTCAATCCGACGTCATACAAGTTATTATAGCTAATCATGAAATACCACCCGCAACATAACCCATTACCCTCCTCGGCTTACCAATAGGAACAATGAACAGCGCTGGAATATGGCTCCACAGGCTGAAGCAAAAGTGGAAGAGTCAGCTCCGCACCATCCGTAGACTTTCGAACAAACACGGAGGAGCAACCCAAAAGGCCACCCTGACTATGGCCAGAGCTTCACAGTGAGCACGCTCACGTACGGCGCTTCTCGCCTATGAACTCAACGACACCCACGCAAGAGCCATCCAAGTGTTGTACAGGGCAACCCTTCGAACCATCAGTGGTTTCCCCAAGCACACACCTAACCAGAAACTCGGACCGGCAGTTCCACTTCCGCGCATTGAGGACATCATCAATGAAGCCCAGGCGAAGGCTGAATTCAAACGTCCTTTAACGCACCAAGGACATGCCCTCACTGCATGCGACGTGCGCAGCCCACCAACACCCTGCACTTTCCCCGCCAACTTTATCCATGGAGTCGACGGGAAATCGTATCCACTACTCACATCAAGCTGATTGGGCGCAACAATCCCGCACTCCGCCAACAACGTATCCGACACCTTCAGACGAAAAGACTCGAAAACGAAGTTGACATCTACACAGACGTCAGCGTAAGCTTAAATGTCATCGTACTGACCTGGACATGCCTGGAGGTTCTTGCCATCTCGGGGTATCACACCATGTACAAAAACCATGCCACAAGCCTTGAAGCAGAACTGCATGCCATCAACCATGCCATGACATTCCTTGCGTATGATACTTATCCACTCCCGCCGTTTATTTGTATCCTCACAGACTCGTACGAAGCATTGGAAACAATAAGATCTTACAAGACCACAAATCCCCTGGCGCATCAGATATTATACCAAGCACAAATTTTGCAACGAAACAAAACACAAGTTCGCATTGACTGGGTACCGGGCAATGAACCCTCTTCCTCGGGCAGCCAGGCGGCCCACGAGGTTGCACAGGAGCGTGCACATTTACAGCCCACACTGGCGCCTGATGAAGGGCCGACACGGCCGCCTACACCCCCACAGGTGTTGCGACTCCACCGGTATAAGAAGTACCGAAGAGACCGGCTGGAAAACAGAACTCCAGCAGGATATCTGAGCGCTTTACCACCGCTACCACACTCCAGTGAAATCTTTGTGAACAAACTTCTCACCGACGCAGACTACACACCTGAAATGCATCGTAAATGGTATACTTACACTCCCCATTTGCCCCCAAGATGCCAATACTGCCACACAAGTACTTCAGCAAACCTCACTCATCTCGTATGGTCATGTACTGCTTTTGCCACATACCGAACATTCACGGCACCACAGCTGCACCCTGATCCCCAACAACTTGACAAAAAATTAATCCACCAAATAGCACTTTATTCTCTAAAGAGCGGTCTGGCACGAGTTGTCTGAGCGGGGACCTCACCGGTCCTTTTCACGATGGACTATTCTCGCCTGGCCCACCAGTTCTGATGGACTAAATTGAAGAGTGAAGCTTAAAAGTGAGCCGTCAAAAGCGTCAACAAGAAGTTACGCAGTGAAATGCGACTACTGAACCAGTGCGTTTACTACCCTCTCCCCTTTCCCTTCCCCTGTTTAGACCAACGGTCTCCCGTATCATTAAAAGTTGTACTACTACTGTCGACATCCCCAGCATGTAAACCTGAATTATTTTATTTCAGATAATTACTTGGGGGCCCCTTCTAGACTAAGGAGGCTTCTCCTCCTCCCGTTCCCCATTTGGCTCTAATAAAAGGTGCACCACCACCACGACCTCCCGAGTCCTATATGACGACTTCTTATCTCATATGTTGCCATTGAATAAGGCTGTTCAGTTCCTGCTGCAACGTTTTTGCGTCAAGATGGTCCAGCTAGCAAGAATCGAAGATTGCAGAAATACAAGGGTGTGAAATAGGTTTCATATATAGAAGCTATCTATCCGGTGAATGGCTTATTCCAGGAAAGTCACGGGCCACAAAGAGGCTTCTTTTTATCTTTGAGTTTCACCTCTCTCTTACGGCGCAAATTATGCACGTGGAAGCGAATAAAGGAAGCCCGAATTGCAGGCAGCGATACGCTGAATTACCATTTTTGGAAAAAAAAAAATTTAAACAACACGTTTGCAGTGGGCTTCAGAACGCAAATAAGACGAGCAGCATATATACAGGCGGCGCGACGGGGTGTCAGCACGGTGAGAAATTTATTAAACGAAAATTCCGAGAGCTATAGGGCGAGTCAAAGCACGCTGAATTTTCGGGAAAGTGGCATTGTTCTTGGCCTGGTGATAACAGCGTTGGTGGGGCTGCGGTATGATGTGCCGGTATTTTTTCATCTCTGACGGTTGAAGTAGGTCTCGCGCTGGCAGGGTTTCCCGGGAGCGAAAAATGCGGTAGGGAACGTGGGATGTGGCAGCGGTAAAAAAAGGTCCTCACAAGGTCCTGTCGAGCCTAAGAAAAGTTGAGGTCGGCGCCGCAGCTTCGGATAAGGTAGTCAAGGAAACTGGCGGCTACACCTCGGAGCATCTATCATTGTTGTCGATGATCGATTGAGAGCGAACGCCGACGCCCCAGCTGCCTGGGCGGCCAAACTTCAGCGTGGGTAAATAAAAAGAGAAAAGAAATCAATCAGTCCTGGCGGTGCGTCCGCTAACCGCTCTGCTCGTCCCTGAGGGGAAAGACCACCATCGTTGAGCAGAGAAACCGGGAAGAAGAAAGATTACAAGAGCCAAAATTCCCTTCAACGATGATCAGAACCGACCCGAATACCGAGCTCCCCGATTTTTGTCATTGTTGAACGCCCCTCGCCCATCCCGACTACACGGGCTGCCTCCTAGAGAGAAATGTCGCCGAATGCGGCCGTTCTCACCAATTTCTTCCTTTTTATTTGATTTGAGCAGAAAAAATACGCAATATGAAACACTCTTCGTAAACCAAAGCAAAAATACACGACCGTGGATGCAGTACGCTCTCTAATTAATTACCACCCTGTCTTCTTTCTCACTGGACAGTTCCTTAGGGCACATGCCTATGAACGCCAGGAGCGAGAGCAGCCAGCCTTCAAGGATACGTTACGTTGCCGGCTTCTCAGGTCGCCACGAGCTGTGATGGAAGAAGATTATTAATGTTCTGATTAATAAATTAAGTCAACTGTCCTCGGCGAAGCTCACTCTTCTCTTCCATAAACCCAATCTTTTTTACTTCCATTTTCACCTATCAGTGCGGATCTATACCCCCGTCATCTTTGCCCTCTTTTTTACATCCCGCGCTTGAGTACCGGTATCTTTCACTTTTACCCTCTGCTCAGAGCTTCGAATGGCACTGCTGCTAAGCTGCGTGCCACGGGGTGCAAGGAAGCACCACAAAGCAGAAAAGATGGGCTTCCGCGGACAAGTTCTGCAGTTGCATCTGTGTGTGCGCGAACACAGCGAGCTCAACACCTTCTAACTGATAAGAACGTTTCCGCATCACTTCTTCGTCTCGGTTTCTTTGTAACGTGGATGACTTGTGTACCTTTACCACAGGGACCCCTTTAAACGGCGGGCATTAAGTGATCCAGAAGCATATCACTATTATGGCTAAAATAACAAAACGCAGAAGGCTTCGCTTCTATGGCAGAATGTTGCTGAGTGCGCAGCGCTCGGTAATACTTTTCGGAATAATTTTGGTGGCATTCGTAATGTATCGAGTTTTGTATCGGCCTACCTGCCATGGTGGGAGGGTAGGCCGACGGATAGGTCAGATAGTGAAGCCGGTAACAAAAATTTCAGCCCACCGAAAGTCGTACACCACGTGGTGCCGTCTCGTTTTGCTTTATTTATAAATAATCATCAGAGGCTCAAGTACTAAAAATTGCTTGCGTATCTGATTTCCTCGCCACAAATTCCGTCAGAGGACAACAGCGTTTCTTCCGGTCCTGCCGCGCAATATCCTCCCCCACCGTCCCGTTGCACCCTCACGTTACCCCAGTTTTCCTTCCATTCTCCCCTCGCCTATTCCCCTCCCCTCTGTTTTCTCTTCCTTTCCTTATATCTTCCGCCATTCTACTTTTCAATCCTCTTCTCTTTTACGGTTCTACCCCTCCTTCTTAACTACCGCTCTTTGCATTCACCTGCCCTGTGCCTTCCCCGCGTTCTCTTTTCCCATTACAGCTTTGGAAGTTGCGTTTCTCTCTTTTCTATGTTCCTACATGCCCTTCTCATCCCCCTCTCTCGCCTTAAGCTCTTAGTTCCCAAGCACCCTGCTCTAGCCTCAACAAGCAAAGCACTACCCTTGGAATTATCGTAGGAATTTCCCTTTCTGATGTCCGATTTCTCTGCGCTGTACATCTCTAAGGACCTTTTAGCTTCGATTTTTTCTCTCCACTTACTATGTTCTATCTGCCTTGCTTCTTTTTTGGCTACCTTGGCTGCCTTTGATTCTTTCTTTCTGTATTTCATCGTTAGCCGTCTAGTTTTCCTTTGCCACGGCGTGTCCACGCTTTGATGTCATCGTCATCATAATCATAATCATCACCATTATCTTGATCATCATCCTGTCTGCGCCCACTGCAGGACAAAGGTATCTCCCATAGATCTCAGATTATGCCGGTCCTGCGCCAACTGCGACGTATTTATTCCCGCAAACTTCTTATTCTCATCTGCCAACCGATTGTCTGCCGCCCCCTGCCGCGCTTGTCATCTCTTGCCTTCTCCACTCTTCCCGTCGCTAGCCCCCCTTCTCGCTGATATTTATTTGAGTGTCTTTGATAAGTGCATAAAAATGGAACTGGCAGATGCGCATCACCTAACTATACGTAGTTACGTGGAAGACTATCTTGTTGTGGTTACTTAAGTTGCCGGAACAAGCTTGAATGATGTAGTAAATGGCGTCATTGAGACGTTTGTAAGCTGTTCTAAATCGCTTATGTTTACGTGGGAGCTGCCAAGCGATAGCAGACTGCGGTTCCTAGATTTGAGCATGACTTTTCAGAACAGGCACGTGTGCTGGCAATACAAGCCGCGCGCTAATAAGCAGCTGATTCAAATTGATGGCGCTCATTCTAAATTAATAAAAAGGGGTGTGGCCATGAAATGCCTCAAAGCAGCCCTAAACAAGTCGTGATTAGTAATAGTTTTCCACTAGGTCTGTTTTACCACCAGCGAGGCTAACGCTATAAACCTTTCCAATCAAACTACCTAAGTGTGGTCTCTTGAAGCTTGACAGTATCCTTGGTGAGGCGTTCTTTTTTCTTTTTTGTTTAAAACAACAACACCGAGCGATTGACGCTGTGGCAGTCGTAGTCGCATTGCCCCTACAAAAACCAATACTTTGCAAAGACACACTATTAGTAAAGTATTGGATGCTGCTGATAAAGAATTTAGTTTTACAAAACAGTGCACCCACTTGCTGTTTTTGTTTTATATAGCTGGTGTAAAAGCCGGAAATAATTTTATGGATTCCAGGCCCTATGTGTTTCCATTCCTTAACCCGAAGGATTCCATTTAGTAAATCTGACCTTCCTTCGAAGAGACGCGAACGCCGCACAATGCGCGCGTAGTATTTTGAATAAAATTTGTATCCACACTGTGATTTAATTAAACGCCAAGTGCGGTCGCAGAAACTAGCCAAAACAATTTTTTAGCTACAGATTGGGGCTGATTAAACGCTTGAAACTTCTATGAATAAAGTTAACCTGCTAACGAGCTTGAGCTGCTGTCTTACTATCACCTAACGTTTTCTGCATCGCTAGCAGCGGTTTCATAAAGCAAGGAAAGGCAAGAAAAAAACACAAATCTCTTCGCAGGTAAAACATCAGTCGTAATTCTGGTTGTAAACTAGCGTGCCTGGGAAAGCCTGTTGTCTGTCTACTGTGAGGTGATCGCCAAGGTGTCCCCAAATCACAAACTGCCCTCGCGGTATCTTACGTGCAAACAGCTTTCCTAATATGAGCCCATATTATCTGACAACGCGTCCGCACGACGCACGATGCGCAAAGTAGAAAAGCGGTCATTAACAGCGGTAAGTTTCCAAAACAGATTATGGTTCAGCGTAACATCTTAGTACCGAAATGTGTTATGCCTGCGCTCTCACACCCCTGATTTTCTATGTGAGAACGTGAACACGAGGAAATAAAATTATAGCAACGTTGTTATCATTGCTTGCACGATTAATGCGACAGACATCTGCGACCTGGAACTTCCGATATGTATACAAACGCCAAGTGATAGTGACGGAAACTAAAGGCGTCCGCCTTGTAGCAGCACAGTTGTCGTTTAGACGAGTTGGTACATAAGTCCAGTGATTTGAAAGCATTGCAGGAAGACGAGGGTCCTAAACATCACAATACACACCATGCGCAATGTTTTCGGTTCGTGTTTCGGTTTCTCGTTTTCGTGCACCGCGTTGAAATCTCTTGCACGCCGTCTATCAAGCCCGAGAGCCTTTAGAACATAACATGCCTTCGGTTAACGTGCTTGTTATCACGTGAAAATGGCGTCAAAATTCCAGTAATACTACGGGCGAACGCTGCCGGCCAACGTGCGGGCGTGCGGGCTCCGACGTTTCCGTCGCTCGCCGATCCTCCATTAAGTGTCTTCTCCTCCTGCCACCGCGCGGCGGCCACCGTCTACGCGCCTGGCGAATAGTAAAAAAAACAAAAAAAAAACGTGTTGATTCTCTCATCATAGCAATCGGTGAAACACGAAAGTGAAATGGGCAGCGAAGTCTGCAGCGAAAGGAGCATGATTTGCGGGTAGGCGGCTGTCTTGTGGGTGTACTTGGCGAGGCGACGTCCTGCTGGTGGGTCACTTCGGCAAAGGTCCGACCACTTCGGTCTTGCTCCGTGGCGTGTATGGCAGACGGTAACGTTGCGACGAGCTCAGCTTGTGGTGCGAGAGAGGCAAAGTTTGTAGCTTGGACGGTGAACGCGCCAACGCGTTCCGATTCCCACTGGCGTTTCTCTTTGCACGAACGTGACGCTGCCCGATCGAGGCGCCAACTGTCGGCGCTCGTTAGCGTCATGATGCACTACTTCGCTTCACCTGTCGTAGACGGCAGCACCATCCGCGTCAATTAAACTTTTTCTGCTCGTTTTCTACTGTGTTCGTTGTACTGGCGTCATTTCCGTGAGGGATATGACATCAGTGAAATGTTTATGCATCCCGGCATAAAAACATTTCGTGTTAAACCGTACCGTGGACGGCGTCTAGAATATATTGCCACACCTGACATACTCTGGGAGAAGATGCGATCACACGCAATAGCGGCCACGATCGCCCGCCGAGGAAGGCGGTGGCAGTTGGCACGCCAAGTTAGCTGGCGCCTGAAAAATGTATCGGTGAAGCATCAGCAAAGGTGTAGCTTGTGTGTGTTGTCCTTTCTTTTGCTTGTGTTCCGGTTTCTTTTTCGCTGGTTTTTCGAAATGTCAGAACCATCAGCAAGAGGCTCCTTACAACCATAGAAAACCAAAACTTTCATCGGTGGTGTTACATGCAAAATGTCTGTCTCGCTGGGTTTCTGTCATTGCCGTTCGCCTTGTTTATGTGTTTGCTTACCATTTTCTAGGATTATATTATGTAGTATTAGGCATGCCTGATCATAAGCGAAACCATTATCTTTGTGTGTTCGTTCGTGTCATGGGGTAAGAACCCATACCCCAAGGGGGATTGGCCCCAGAAGATGATGTTGTCAGAAAAGATGAAGAAAACGAAAAATCAGCATACGGGATGGTGAGAAGGATGTTTGAAGTGACCAATGGAGAAGAAACACAGGGTAATCGAAGAGGAGGAGGAGGTAGCTTGTTCAGCGAATGGGAACTGCACACGATTAATGCGAGGTGAAGAGGAAGAGAACAAGTTGGAGTGGACAGAGGGGAACGGTTCTTTGGAGGAACGGTGGGAAGTTCGGGCCGTGCCTGCACAACGCACCAGCGGCACGCACCGTTTGGCAGCGGGCTGCCCGGAACCACCGATTACCAGCAGCTGCGCTCTGCTGGCCTCCTGCTGACCGGCGGCATCGCACCGCCGGCGACCCGTCGAGCAGTGCCCCACGACGCACCAGCGGCACCGCACCGTCTGGCAGCGGGCAGCTCAAGACCACCGATTACCAGCAGCTTCGCTCTGCTGGCCCCCTGCTGAGCCGCGCTGCTCAGCGAAGCCGAGTCATCGCACCGCGGTCCGCCGGACCACGACGCACCAGAACGGGCCATCGCGACGTTCGGCGACGTTCGGCGACGCGGAAGCCAACCAACCCACTGGGCCACGTCATCTGCATCGCACCGTGGTACCGGCGGTAGGATTTGTTTGAATGTGACAGATGCAGTTAATGTGTTATAGTGACTTTAGGAGTAGATTTTTGGTAGTGTGAGGTTGTGCCTGTTTTTTTTTTTGTATAGTGTGATATGCTTGTGAGTGTGTTATGTTCGCGTTCGGTTGAGTGGTTTTGTGCTGTAAATATATTGTGTTGCCATTGAATGAATCAACTTGAGCCTCATTTCTCGGCCGCGTGAGACGCGTGACAAACATTTGGCGAGCCTGCCAGGATCTATCCTTGGCCCAACCACGCGTCTTACCTGGTGGAGAGATGGATCTCGAGAAGATTTTAACCTTGGCTATTTCGTCAGGTTTAAACAAAGAGCAGTTTTTTGCATTGTTAAATGAAGAGCGGCGCAAAGAGCGCGAGAGGTGGTCTGCCGAGCTAGAAGAGTTGGACCGAGAAAAGGCAGAGCTAACGCGGCGCCTCGAGGAAAGGGAACGCATAAAGAACCGTGAACGCGCCGCACGTGAGCCTGAAGGCACGCGGGTCGCCGACCTCTATGAGGCACGTGAGAAAGGAAGGACGCAGTTAGCTTACAGCGAAGAAGCACGCGCTTTTGAGAGAACGTGGTTTGCACAGCGCGGTGATGGCAATGAAAAAATAGAAGCAAAAGGGTTCTCGCAAACGACCCTGTGAAGAAAGGCGCATTCGAAGCTCAAGGAGGTGAACGGGCCGAGTATGGCAGAACCGAAGGCCAGGCGCTTGGAGATTGCAGTCGGAACACTCCAGGCGAGGACAGCGTGCTGCCCCCTAGTACTTCTGATGACTTAATCGATATGACGGTCTCAGGAAGATTAATAATTGAGACAGAGGATCCTGCCGCTCCGTGCACTGGGAGTAATAGCCTCCGGACAGAAAGCTCTACTGCTGGTCGGGTAGAAATGCCTAGATCTATGTAGAGTACACTTGTGCCTCAAAACGACAGTGCGAATTCTTTAGGCGGCTCAGCGGACAGCTCAGCGTCTAAGATGGTAAACGAGGTCACCAGTGCGCAGCCAGGTGGAGGGATCCAGAGCAACTAGGGCAGCTCCCTCAGACCGAGCAGCTTGTTGTTGACAAAGAGTCCCGGCTCGAGAAATTTAGGCAAGGCACAGGACCGGGTTAGTCCCCAGCGAAAGCAATGGCCAGCACACCGTAAGGGTGCTGAGACTCACGAACGCGAGAAAAAGTGCCCGCGTTTTCGTAAGCGTGTGAAGCAGATACGGAAAAAGAGTATGGGTGTTAGAAAAGTTCGAGTGCATGAGCGGAGGTGTGCGAAAAGTGATGCGGCGGTTGAGAAATTCGTAGAGTTAGCGCACGCTACCAAGATGACGCGCAGACAACCAGCTAAGGCCCGTAAGACGAACGGCTGGCTTCGTAGTCAGTACCCCAGACAAGGTGGTGTCGGCCAAAAGATGTGTCCTCCGGGAGTAGGCAAAATATCAACGCCAGAGGAGAGCAAAAGCGCAGACGCGCAAAGAAGACAAAAACGCAGAGATCGTGCGAGTCAGGCACAATCAAGAGAAAGCTGAAAGTAGAGGACTTCAGACAAGTCACGGGTCCTAGGGCAGTGAGTCAAGTGAACATTGATGGTGGTTCAAGCATACATGACAGTGTAGTGAAAGGGGCTGAATGGACGAAGCGCAAGAAGGTGAAGATGAAGACAAGGGTCACCTAACCTGATGGAATACACGGAGATGACCTGGACAGAAAGAGGACTCATAAAGGTGACAAATAGGTTAGATATTAAGATAAAGCATAAATGTTGTGGTATGGTGCAGACAACAAGGTGTTGTAGGAGTATGAAGTGTACACAGAAAGGAGGTAGTTGAGTAGGGTAGATTAATTGTTTTTGCAAGCTTGAGACTTATTGATGTGTTTGATTTCAGTGATGTTACAGCAGATTTCTTGAGTAGACAGTGTAACAGGATGATGAAGTGTTGTCTGTTAGTGTTACGTACTGTGGTTGGATGTAAGATTTGAAGTTAGTTTTCGTGAACAGTGAACTCGGTGTGTGATGAATATTAGTAGTTTAGTAGGACTGATGTAGTAGCGTTAATAGGACTGAGGTGGTTGTGACGTACGGACTGCGGACTTTGTTTCCACGAACAGCCGTGGTGTGTAGCAGTTTTTTTTAAACAAAAAAAAACTCTTCAATTTCGGGGGGTAATGTCATGTGGTAAGAACCCATACCCCAAGGGGGATTGGCCCCAGAAGATGATGTTGTCAGAAAAGATGAAGAAAACGAAAAATCAGCATACGGGATGGTGAGAAGGATGTTGAAGTGACCAATGGAGAAGAAACACAGGGTAATCGAAGAGGAGGAGGAGGTAGCTTGTTCAGCGAATGGGAACTGCACACGATTAATGCGAGGTGAAGAGGAAGAGACAAGGTTGGAGTGGACAGAGTGGAACGGGTTCTTTGGAGGAACGGTGGGAAGTTCGGGCCGTGCCTGCACAACGCACCAGCGGCATCGCACCGTTTGGCAGCGGGCAGCCCGGAACCACCGATTACCAGCAGCTGCGCTCTGCTGGCCTCCTGCTGACCGGCGGCATCGCACCGCCGGCGCCCGTCGAGCAGTGCCCCACGAACGCACCAGCGGCATCGCACCGTTTGGCAGCGGGCAGCTCAAGACCACCGATTACCAGCAGCTTCGCTCTGCTGGCCCCCTGCTGAGCCGCGCTGCTCAGCGAAGCCGAGTCATCGCACCGCGGTCCGCCGGACCACGACGCACCAGAACGGGCCATCGCGACGTTCGGCGACGTTCGGGACGCGGAAGCCAACCAACCCACTGGGCCACGTCATCTGCATCGCACCGTGGTACCGGCGGTAGGATTTGTTTGAATGTGACAGATGCAGTTAATGTGTTATAGTGACTTTAGGAGTAGATTTTTGGTAGTGTGAAGTTGCGTCTGTTTTTTTTTTGTATAGTGTGATATGCTTGTGTGTGTGTTATGTTCGCGTTCGGTTGAGTGGTTTTGTGCTGTAAATATATTGTGTTGCCATTGAATGAATCAACTTGAGCCTCATTTCTCGGCCGCGTGAGACGCGTGACAGTTCGCACGTCCATGGTGGCGTACACCTAAGCATCTCCATCGCAATCGTCATCGCCATCATGAGCCACTCTTAATTACACGCAGTCGTGTAAATCTAAGTGATACTACGAACCCTCTCCAGAACTGGATCAGTGCACGATTTTTCATGCGTGCTTGATTGATATTTCGATACGCTAACGCCCAAGATCGGCTTCCATCACAAGAGTTCCATCAGCGTTTGTAACCGCCTCATACCTCGAGTAGCGACGAAATGCTTCAAAAATACGCCTAGGGCTAAAAAATATACCCAGTTTTATAATACACCAGAACGCAATTTCAAAACGGTCAAACTGAAATTGTTCCGAGCTGTGTTAACTCATCGACAGGTACAGGAGGCATAAAATTGAATACTTCGGTGCTAAGGCTTTGCCACAGCAGCACCATGTCAGAGCTCCTCAGTCATTTGCAAGATTCGGCAAGGAGCCTGGGCATTCTCTAACGAAAATATTTCATTAGCTAACACGGCTGCGAGATGGAGCTGCGTATGCCATGACCACAGAACACTCAGCCATTTCGCTTGTCAGAGTAAAAATATGATGGTTTACCGTTACGTACTTTTAACGACTATTTCTGCCCTACTTTCTTCCGAAAGAAAAAAGAGGTCCCGACAGTGAGAAAATTTGAACCTGCTGGAGAGAAATGGTGGTCGGCCATTTCGCGACCGACTGTAATGATTTGACACCAGGAAGTGCGAAAAAACACTGATGCAGCCTGGCCGAAGTTTTATTTGAAACGGGTTCAGTTATTTTCAGATACGACTTCGCAAAGCAATTGAGCGCCTAAACTTTACCACACCCCAAATAATATATTGTTGCAATAGGTACACCGAGCAACAAACAAATTTGGGAGGCTACACGGTGGGACAATTTATTGCACCACAATAAATATCATAGTGCTATTATGAAGTGCCATTCATTACCTTTGTGCTTTTTCCGAGAGGCGTTCAGCACCATTCTCTTCACCTCGATATCATTGCTTAATCGAGCGTCTCAAAGCCGATATGCATAGTGCCCTCGCCGACGCCATCTTGGCGCGATACAGAAGCCCAAAAAGCACAGTAGCACGAGCCATCGATTTCCGTTAGCAGACACCTTGCCAGTCGCTGGTGACCACCCGCTACCGCGAACCTATTCAGTACCGGAATTCACGCTCCAAATGCTGAGGCCCACATCACAGAGATTCAAATCATGGTGATGATTTGGGAACTATGGCACAGCTACGTGCGCAAGTATGCCTTGCGAGAGTATGTGAGTGCGCAACAAAATGCAAAGTTATCTGCAGCAACACCTTCGCGCTCTTTTATAGGGAGTTCTCCGAGAAAGCGGATGCGGTAACACATATGCCACTCATCTTGCGCATGTGCAACATTTACAAACCCAAGCGTTGCGGCTCATTAGTTTAGTTCTTTCATGGCTCACGCGAAACCGATATTTCACAGCTTAAATATTTTGCCTGTGATAAATATTTTCCAGCAAAAGGTAACCACACTGATTTACCGTGCTCGTGCCCAGGAAATATTTATTGACAGCCTAACAGCCACTGCTCTGTTTAATTACAATAACACGCGGTTTTCCGAAAATAACAATGTTTTACTACCCAAAGCCAAAACAAACTATGGTCAATTTACGGCTTACTTCATGGGCATTTCAATATGGAACCGCCTCCCTAACCATATAAAATCCTCTCGCACGTCAACACAGTTAGTAGAAGGGTGAAGCAATATTTTCGTTACACTCTTATTACAGACGGATGAATAACTTCACAGGATTCCCCAAATATTATGTTTTCTAAGTTTCTGAGTGATTCGCCATTGCTTCTTATTCTTGTGCCCAATTCCGGTTGCTCGCTTCTTGCTTGCTTTCGTTTCAGCGTGAACGAGATGAACAAGTCTCTGGGTGCGTCGGTAGCTTGTTCAATACTTTCTTTTCTCCCACCTTTCTGATTCTTTACTTCCCGCGGTTCCGGCATTGTGGACGGGCATTGGCGCATACAACTAGGACATTTGCGAGGCAATAGGTTGCTCCGTTGGGCGTGATTTATTGACCGCACTTTGCCGAGCTCTCTGCCTCTCACCTGTCAAGATACGCCGCCGGAGATTTCTTCCATGGTGACACGGAGAGAAGCGAAGGTCAATTGTATGTGTCCGACTGTCACTTCTGTTTCGCTGTCGTTACTATTGCCAGCCCAGTTCCTGCGTTTATTCAGCCTTTTTTATTTCGTCTGCTTACGCAGGTACTAGTGAATGCATCGTGCTCATGCGCTGCGAAGCTAGATAGAGGAATAAAAGTTCACTTTCGAACAAGTTCCAGTTCTTTAGATTTTTTATTCTTACATGTTCATTTTGACCAGCTACTATTTTGAACGACTTCTACTGTGTCAATGGCGCATGTTTGGACCACTAATAAGAATGCCAGCCCCAAGGCATTTCCCGCGGGCGTGTACTATTTTTTTTGTCGAGCCCGGTCGCCAGGTTTCCCGTTGCTCGAAGAGTGGATGAAAGCCATGCCGGATGCCTCGGATTCTAAGGCTTGTTTAACCTTCTCTTACCTTTACTGAGTTCGAGTGCATCTTGCACTTGCGAACGCGCCGGAATATTCGCTCGCCCGCTCGCTTGCCGGGCATCACGTCTGCATCTCCGGGCACGCGTGCCTCTTCAGGGAGGAACGCCGCGGCAGCACTCGAGATCCCGAAGGCACTGCACCAGCACACCCTCGAGGATCCCTCATCATGACTGCCTTTTTTCTGGGTGCCAAAAATGCATCGCCTTTTTGTTTCTTCAGTTTATTAATATAATTTATGACAGCGTTTTGTTCTGCCTCATTGCTGATCACGTATTGGAGGGAAACATGACACGGTTGAGGATTACTTAGATCGAGAACGAGCTAATGCTCTCTCCCCGATCCTGCCTGCAGTGAAGCCTGGCACAAATATTGCTCTGTATGAATTTCTATCGTGTCCTTGGTATTATGTCCTTGGTAAAATGTACTTGTATTATTCAAACAGACAGGATAATTCGTAGCAGGGCAAAATTGGTGGCTGCGGACGACCTGCGCGAAGAGCCGGCAGCAAAGAGAGGCACAAATTAAAGCCGGAATGTCTGCAAAGTTCCAGCCTAAGCCCGTATTAAGCGTCGCTCTTTGTTCTCAGAATTTTGCGAAAAAATCGATGGACTTCTGTGTCATCCTACATTTTCTATTTGTGGGCACAATTGTGTAGTATGCTTGTTCACATATGTTGAACGAATTGTGTGGAGTCTTTATTTAGTTATGTAATAATAGACTGACAAGCCTACCGACGGATAATGGCCGGGACCTGCAGGACATCGGGCTAGGGCTTACAAAGGGGTGCAGGATAGGTTAAGCAAAGCTACTGAGGTCTAGGTGAGGAGACACAACGAATGCAGGCAGACTGTTCTTGGATGAATCGGTAGTTGGCAAATGGACACAGCGAAAAGGCTGAGACTAAGAGAGAGAGAGACGGAAGCAAGGAGCGAGAAATAAATGGAGACGAGATGCCATTATCAAAAAAGGCTAGCCCAGCTGAATGTTTTACCGGATACTGCAGAGTGCAGTTGAAAATATAAATCGGGTGGAAAAGGTAAGACAAGAGAAGAACTACAAGAAAATGCTTGCAGGAATCCAGTTCAGAGCTATAAAGGCAGCCTTTTGGAGAAACTTGTGGTTGTCTTTTTCTCAGCCGTTCTGTTCGTGTAATAAATGAACGGTCATCAGAGAACAAGAACGGTAATAGTACTATTGTAAGAAACTACACCGAGATTTAGCCTTGATGCGCGCTCACGTATCGTGAACAAAATTCATGTCACTAAAACATTATGACTTTTCTTTCAAGCGTTTGATAGGAGTAGGCCAGGTAACGGCTGGCAGAATCTCTGGTTTCACTCTTTGTAGAGCCACGTGTCTGAATTCAAGTGGTGTCGCATGGGAGCTTATGTGGGTGTCGTTTGAATCTTTGCTTTACAACCACGTTCACAGCGTGGATTGAAGCCAATTTTTTAGTACTGTGGGTGAACTTCATTACAGTTAATAATTACCTAGCAGTGACAATATTCATTCTAGGGTACCGCTCTAAAAGTTGCCCATTAGCAAAAATACCGCGACAAAATGTATTCCATCTATTTTTTGTGGCTACAAGCTACACCAAAAGTCAGTGGTACGCGTTGGCCAGTTCATTGCACAGACAAACGCCTCAACATATTTGCCAAACCCTATCACCTTGCATCAGAGCGTTATCCGCACGACGTCATTTCAAAGCTTGAGCACCCTATCTTCCTTAAAATGAGGGGAATCTCTCCGACATGCCAACGATATAGCAAGGCACGTTAACGCATCGTATGTCAATTCGCCAACCGATTTTTATGCATAGAACAATGATGCCAGATTATTGTAGAGCACCCCGACCCTCTAAGAAATTAAAAAAATGGTAGATTAATGTATGCCCTTTAAGTGATTTATAAGAAAAGACACACCCATGAAGATTGGCAAGACACTAGTAAACCGTTAAATGATGCACATAAGGGTTCAACATATGCAAGAGAGGAAGCAACTGAATTAGCGTTTCGAGGGGGACCAGTTGGTTCATTCTGACCTTACAAAACAGCGCAAATGACGAGGACTAAGAAAGAAGGCACAGACAAGCGCTGATAAACAACTGAGCGTAATTTATTGTAGCTTGCTTATAAATACGCTTGTCACACACAAAATACAATGCAACAAAAACAGAAGATTTACACAAACATGAGAAGACGTAATCACATCTTGTCGTATCTACACTCCCACGTTTACCCATTTAGGTAATTTATCTCTTTTAAGTGTTAAAGCCACCGACGGCTTACTGACGCATTTTTCTTTCTTTATCGTCAATTTCGAACGCTTCATGTATCTCCCTCGTGTCTGTATCTCTGTACCTCTTCAAAATGGCGCAGTCATCCAGACGGGGCACGCAGCCGCAAGATGTGCAATGAAGTGCGAGGTTGCTTCCCGTGCGTGTCTTCAGCGAGTTGGCAGTGTTCACGCAGCTGATCATTCACGCATCTTCCAGTTTGCCCGATGTACGAACGACCACAACGAAGTGGAATGTCGTAAACAACTTCTTTGGTGCACTCCGTGAAGCGTGTGGCATGCTTCCTGGTGCACGTTCTTCGTTCTTCATTATGCGACTCAGCATTCACTTTGCCGCACAAGTTACTCAACTTGTTTTTTGCTGAGAACACAACCTTCACGCCCGCCCGGTTTCCTACTTTCTTGAGCCGATGGGATACGCCATGAATATACGGTATAACCGCGACTTTCTTCTTGACTAGCTCCGGCTCCTCCTGCCTTCGAGTCCTTCGTCCCGTTAACTCGGCTAAGAGCCTTTCCGCTACCGCCGTCAGGAATTCATTCGGAAAACCTGCCGCCCCCAAACGCCTCACCTGGGTATAAAACCTTGTTGGAGCTTGGTGGGGGCACGAACGAAGCAGGGTGCTCCTTAGTGCAGTCGTGGCGATACCCCTCCTCTTCACCAATTTTGAGTGCGCCGACGAGCAAACGGGAGCAGACTTTTTTAGGGAGCGCGGTTCGTATCTCCAGCATACGTGGTCCTTTGCGAACAGGAGACTCACATCCAAAACCCTGAGGCGCCCTTCTTCAGGAAGTTCCTTCGTGAGGGTGAACACATCCAAAACCGAAGCAAATATCCCAAATATCCGCTCCACTTGCGCCGCTCTGTCGTCACCCTGTTTGTACACGACCAAAAATCATTCCACGAAGCGGAACACTCTGACGACGTCAGATTCCCTTAGGGCCTCCTCCAGTCTTCTATCAAAGCGGGCCAACAAGAGGTTGCTGAGTGCTGGTGCCAGGCATGACCCCGATGCACACCTCATCTTTTTGAATGAACACTTCACCCTCATACTTCACTATCGTGGACTGCAGGTAAAATGACAGCATGCTGACGAAGTCATTCGTACTGATGCCGACAGAATTCTGGAACCCAATGGTTCCGCACTCGTCAATTCCCTCCTTGACCACATCGAGAAGCAGCGCTTGCGGCATAAAATAATAAAGATCCTTTACGTCCACCGAAAAGGCGCTTAGGCCTTCCCGATTTTCTTGTTCGAAAAATTCGGATACCGCCGGCGCGCTTTTTACAGGAAAGGGGTCTTCGATTGGAATGAGGGACAAGTCTTTTTGCAGGTACCTGCCACAGCACAGTTTGCCCCCTTGCACGCAAATGTAATCGGTGAAACCGCACGGGTAGCACTGTCCTGCGCCAATTTCAACACCCACTAGACAGCAACAGGCAGGTGAAAGGGTGCTGCAAGGGTGCCACCGGCGCTGCACTGAGCATTTTGAGGCGCATCCTGTGACGCCATCTTGCGAGCAGAGCAAGATCGTGGACAGCTCAAGAGGCGGAAGCCGCTTGCGCTGTCGCCGATGCGATGGCTCATAATAAAGCCGGTGCGTTGGCTTGGCTGCTTGTCCGGTCCGGTGAAAGGTGAAGGGTGACAGCTGACGACGACGCGGTCCAGCGTGTACCGCTGCGAGCACTGATCAAAGTTTAATCTGCCGAAGTAATTTGAGATGCAGCCAATTATCGCGCGACGAGAGCGGAGGATCAAAGTGCGCCTCGTAGCCGCCTGACGTCCTTCCTTTAATTAAGGACGGGCCGTGGACGGTGGTGGGTGTGCTGACATCCCGGCCGAGATGAGAAACGCCAGTGAGGCTTTGAGTTAGCGCCTTAAATTTGCAGGCTAGCCTGTATTCGGTTGGTCGTGGGAGAATAAGCCGCATCAAGCTATCTATTCAATAGTGAAATCGTCGCCAGTGATCCTGCGGTCCAAAGGCTCGTCGGAATCATCTCACTAAACTGTCTAGCTCATGTTTATATTTGCATTACCTGAACCTGGTTGAAAGCCGCGACAATGTCGCGGGTGCAGACGAAAATACATAATTCGGAGGCTTTCTTAAGAAGGGGATGATCTAATATTGCATTGTGATTGTCACTGTGTTGTTGCACGAAATGTAAGGTTCACACTGCTCGTTTCCATCACTTGGCATTTTTAAGGCGTCCAGCCTCGCGGTGAATAACTACACACTGTAACTTTCCGTTCCTGCTGCTCTTGTCACCAAGGAAAGCAAAGCCCATAGGTTTTTGTCGCGACAGTTGCGTTACATGTGCCAGAAATACCGTAGTTTTGTGCGTATAACCCGCCCCTGCATCTGCTGTCCACACCCCCATTTTTAGCCGGCCGGAAAAGAAAAAAAAATCCTCGCGTATTTCCCGCACATTTGATACAAGAAAGTCTGCACCAAAGCTACTGCTCAAGCAACACATCGAATAATATGTAGACAGAAAAAAGCCTATATTTAGCAAGTAAAATACACTGACTGCAAGGCAAAAGTCAGAATTCACTAATAAAATTCAGTTGTTAGAGTGCGCTCGTCCTTGTTTTTTCTTGCCAGTCCTTGTCTGTTTTGAGCAATCGCTGGCATAAAAGGGTTAGTCAGTGTTCTGCGTAGAAGCTTCCGGCACAACGCGCACTGCCGTGAAGCTGCACTGAAGAAAAACCCGTGTATTATTCGAACCCCTACTTTGCCAATGAAATCTTCGCATTTTTGGTACGGGTTATACGCGCGAAAATACGGTACACCTTTTACCTTACAAGCAACTTGTAATAACCGGATATCTCAGGATTTGGCAAGTTTGATTTGGTAAAGATCCCTCTCAACGCTGCCCCGCGTAACATTCGGTCTAGTTGCAGAGTCTTATGGTGCAACTCCCCATCGGTCCACGGCCGGTATTGCTGTGGCTTATAAAAAAGGTAAAGTTAGCGAACAAATCGGCTGCTCGATGGAACATCTGAGCTTCCTTGTATTCCAGTTCGATCTGTCCTGAGCATTGCGAAGAAAAATTGACACCCACCTCAATGCAGCCGTGGGGCTACAAAGGAAAGCCGCGCGGCTTTCTCAGAAACTTCGCAGTTGAAGAAGCATTAGTGCTGGTCCAGGATTCTAACCCGGGACCACGCCTATCTAGGGCAGTGGTCCAGACTTCTGAGCATTGAGCAAGTTCAGAAACGTGTCAGGTAACCAAAGGAACACACATGCACCCGAAATCTATTTTCTAATCGAAGTCAGACGGCCTCACGCAACCCAAAATAAACACCAAAGATACTGTAAAACGGAAACAGGCGAATTCTCTCTACGAATGCACTAGAAGCAAAACGCATCGAGCAAGTGCATGGCATCCAAAAAGAACAACAGCCCGCCATGAGGCTTTCATTGCATCTGACGAAAGAAATTAAAGCTATAGCCAAAAAAAGTGTTATGCCTATAAACGGAAAAAACGAACGATCATCGTAAACTTGACAAGCGAAGAGTTAAAGCGAAAAGGGTCATGTGGACATTCGAATTCCGGCACAAAAAACCTCGTAAGCAAGGTATCTTGCTCCAAGGCACGTGGGTATAGAAGTTTTTTGTTACAAGAATAAATTCCGGCTTCTGCAGCTGCCAGCGGTTTCTGACACAAGCGTCATTTCTTTTATTTCATCTATACTCCCTGGTTGTGTTTTCTTTCAGCCTTTTCATATGCCTATTTCTTCATTTAGGCATGTTTTTTTGTGTACTTGCACCTGATTGTCGATGACGCCAGCATTCTGTTCCTTTCATAGTGTGAAAAGAAAATCTTTTCGAAATGCGTTCACTTCTCAGGTTCGAGTCATTTAGCAACCAACCTTAGAGTTTCCAAACGGCAGCCTCCTAATTGTGTCTCTTAATTATAAAAATTTTACACCGCCTGTCATTGAGAAACAAGAACGTTATGCACACTCTATGCCCTCTCACCGACAGCCACTCGCGTTTTTTTGTTGCATTTTTGCGGTCGCAGTTGGTTTTTATTCGTTCACCTTCCTTGATCTTGCCACGAGAAAGCAGGTTTTCTCGGTCGGATTACTAAAAAGCCAGATCAGACTTTTTGAACGGCTGCTGGTCCCAGCACTCCCTGCTTGACAAACTTCGTTTAATAAATGTCCCCACTTCGTTATTTGCTTCGGTCGGCAAAGGCGCGAAAAAGGTAATCCCTTCGCGTCGCCTCGGTTTATTAGAGGATCACTTATAAAAGGTGCGCGTCCGCAAATTGCAGTTTTCTTTTTCTTTGAGAGCTGTCTTTCTTTGGGTGATGCTGCGCGAGGTGTGGAATTATTCTGCGCTGTTGTGGCAACCCAAACAGCGCACACACCCATCCAAACACGCGCGAGATTGGATGGCGAAAGAAGGGCCCGTAAATATGGAGTAAGTTTGTTCGTGGTCTGTTAGCCGCATGTGAAACGCGCCCCATTTAATTATAAAGCAATTAGAAAAAGCTTAGTCGACAGTTTCGGTTTACGTGCCAAGGCTGGGTTCGAAGAACGGAAATAAACGCGGAAACGAACGCTCTCTAGCCTGCGGCTTTTAAAAGAAAAAAATGGGGCGGTGTTCTTTCTGGTGTTGCTCGTTTAACAACTAATCAAGTGTGCAGGCAATCGATTCTCTCTCTCTCCCTAATCTGTGCGTGGAGGCTCTAGTTCGCGACTAGCTGGGTGCTAACACTTTCTAGGTGCTGTCGCCGCGGCCGTTTTCATCTCAAGAATGGCAACGTGACATGGCTTCGCTGGCACTGTGCGGAGCGACGGCCCAAGCAAATAGCGCCACGGGAAAGCGGATGTCCCATTCTCCCTGTGACCTCCGCCGCATTATGACTCCGTCCGCAGAATCTGCGCCCATCCTCCCGGTCCTTCTCTCTTCCCGCGGCCGTTTTGAGATGTCAATCAGACCAGTATTTATCACTGAGAACACTCTTACATTTGTGAAATGGATTTCGGCGTGTAAACAGCGATACGAAAACCGGAGCGTCCGGCAGATAAACGTTTTCATCAGCTCAGTAATTTTAGTGCTTTTTCCAGGGCTTCTTTACAGTTTTAGGAGAGGATTTGTATTTTCTGGCCTTCCATGCATTTTATATGTCGGCATTCTGAAAGTTTTGAGCCACCACGCGCGTTTGAGGCAGGCGTTCTATACCGAACATCATTTCATGTCACGTGCTTTACATCCACAGTAAGGAAGGAACGAGAGGCGGTGCAAAGCGTAAGGGACAGATTGAAGCCATCGGAAAGCGTAAGGCGGAAGCTGATCTCTAAGCACATTGTCTCAAGGGGCAACAGGACATACCTTTCTGAGAATGCGTGGCGGGAACGAAGCATCATAGCCGTCAAAATGGATATTAATGCCTTTCGAGAAGAGCTCCGGCGTCCACGGAACGGTCCCCCAAACAGTGGGTTAGTGCCGTGACATACTTCTACGATTCAGCTGGTGTTTTCATTGTAGATGTGTCGGAACCGAAAAGGGTGTGGTTTACGCACTTACTCTTGGAGATATTTGCCTTTGCGGTGCCAGAGCGATGCGGCCCACCCGACTACCCAGCGGTGTACGTGCATCGGTTGGCCATTAAGCAAAAAGGTCTGCTCTGTTTCCAGCGTGCAGATATTAGTGTATCACCAAAGTCATAGTGACCATCCTGACTACACAACAATGTCCTCCTAGCTGGTGCGGGTCATCCACACTCGTAGCTCGGAATGACCTTGAAAATGCTTGTGCGTTCTGCCTCCTTTAATTGCGTAACTCCCATCGTCTACATTGATAATCTGGGTGGTATCGAAAAAAATTAGTACCTGCAGCCTAAGCGCCCTGTCATCGATTGACTTTTTTGTCGTCTTCTAAAGGAAACCTCCCACCAGGTACCCAGACATCAGCACCTAAGGCTCGCATAAATAAAGTTTACTCCGCCGCCTCCGCTTCCTTCATTGTTTACACACGCGGCGGTGTTTAAGGTCGGGTCTACTCACAGAAGGCAAGACGCCTCTCTTCAACAGTACCCACCGCGGTGGGCTCAGTGGCTAAGGCGTGCGCTGCTGAGCAAGAGGTCACGGATTTGATTCCCGGCCGCGGCGGCCGCTTTTCTGATGGAGGTGAAAAGCAAAAACACCCGTGTGTACGGAATTTCGGTGCATTTTAAAGCTCCCCAGGTGGTCAAAATTAATCGGAAGCCCTCCACTACGGCGCGCCTCATCGCCTGCGTTGTGTCGGCGCGTTAAACCCTACAATAAATCTTTCTACAACAGCCGAGCTATATACAACAGACGGCACGTGTGACGCCTGCTGACAGCGCCTTGTTTGACGGCGGTAAGCCGTGAGCATGCAAAACCACATCAACGCGAAAGCCCTCTCTTGCCTCACCTTGCATTTCGAAGTGTCTTGGATACCTCCTTTTACCGTGAGAATCGCTGTCCGGGGTCGCAAAAAAAAAAAAAAAAAGCGGTGATCCCACGCCTACGCTCAATCTGCGCACATAATTCGTGTGCATTAGCGTTAACGCACCGCCAATCGATGTGTACTTGTCTTTGTTAGTCCGCTACATGTGTACATCAGGTAGAGTTGACTTGAAGACAGTGAAGCTGACGGCAACTATGACGATTATTGGTTCTGTTACCGACTGTGGAAGCATCGGTGAGGACTTCGGGGAGAGGTACGATACATCCCATTTACCTTCGTGGACGATCTCTTGCTGGGACGAAGACAACGATGTCTAAAGACGATGGTTGTTTTGGATCTTGATAGCCCGCGTGACGACAAAGGTGACAGTGTCTGATTGTCAAGACTTAGCGTCTCCGCTAATCTGTTGTGTCGACGAAGATGACGACGGCAATGGTTGTTTTGGTGACTATCCGCATGTCGCCAAAAGCGACGGCAACAATTAGGTTGTCTTATATTGAACTTCTACGCCAACGGCCTACGTGGATGAACACTATAAAGATAAAAACGGCAATAAGAATGATCGTTTCAAACGAATATCTCCATCGTTCTGTTGCACGACGGGTGTACTACTGCTGGCGGGGTTAAAGCCGCGCAATGGCACCAACAGTTCTTCACTGACCAGCTACTGCACTACAGTTGCATGGATCTCGCGAGTGAAATCTGTACTGCATCATACTAAGCTGACAGCGTCTTCATGCGCTCTTTTGGTATGCTTTATATCACTCCGAAAACGCCACGTGGTAGCAAATATACTCGAGATACCGCTGTAATATGTGGATCTTAAAGTGGTTTCGAAACCGCGTCCCGCCGTTTCGGGACCTTCTCGCAGCCTCTCATAGCAGTTTAAACCTGATTCGTGCACCTAAAGACTGCGGTGTTTACTTCGTGCCGCATATATGATACGTACAGCTTACTTCCCACTTTGCACCACCTCTTGTGTACGTCTTCAAAAACGGCTCCTGATAACTCGCCCGCAGTGCCAGTCAGAACAACCGTCCTCAGATCACAGACGGTGGCTTCTTTTGAATGGACAGTGAAGGAAGAGGAAGCCCACAAAAGGAAACACGGCAAAGGAAGCAAAGCAAGAACGGAATAGATAGCCGCGAAGGGGAAAACGTTTGAGATAAAGCAAAGCGTAAATTGGAAAGCAGAGCCACAGAACGTGACCCACATCGAAGATGAGCCAAGCTTACTTCACCTAAACTTGCACTTGATCCACCCACCAAACTAGCGGGAAAGACACAAAGTAGACTCGACAACGGTGACAACGCCATGTCGAAAGTGCGCTGAGGCTGCTTGAAAGAACCCAGGTTGGTTCTCGTCTTCATTTTTTTTTTGCTTTTAAAAGCACACTGCTCCAAACCCCGTCGTCCCCCGTCTTTTCGTCGAGGGTTCGAAGAACGAAGCAAAAACAATAAATTGATCTCCAAGCCACTGTAAGAGGAAACCGTCCGCACGTCGTTGAGTGAAACGTTATTTCATTGTCTTCGACGGCTGCTCCGATCGACAGGGAAAGCGAAAAACTCCGAACACCCGCGCCTCTTTGAACATTGTTCTACATTTTGAAGGTAAGCTTAAAATAAAAAAAACTGAAAAAGCCCTCCGTGTGGTGTAGGGTAGCGAAGAATACTACGGTCTTTGGTTTATCTTTCAGACGTCCTTTTTTTTTTTTGCAATGCATCAACGCAGAAGGCAAATGGACTGCGTTGACAACGTAGGCGCTTAAATGACATCGTGGGACATTTTTGGTGGGTATAAAGGTTATAACTTTCTTTCGGAAAAACGTGCGCACGGGTTGGTGTAAGCTCAGGGTGAACGCTCGTCTGGTGCTCCAGCTGGTTTGCAGTAGCCTTCTAAAAAGGGCGGCTTTTTGCGGCATCTGACATTTCTGTATAGCCTTAATATACGCTGTTTCGCAAAAAAAAATCATCCAGTGGTAACCGGGTCGATCAGAAGCGTATTTTGTTTAAACTCGAGGAAATTATTTTTTCTCAAGCATTGATGGCAAAATTCTAAGTAAGATGCTTACAACCAATGTAACCGCAATACAGTGTTTCATTCACCGCTATAACAGCAGCATTCATTAGTTCTAGATAAGGATGAAATCGTCTAAATTTGCAGCCTCAGTAGCGGTTGGCGTGACATCACTTACCAAAGAAATTTTTAGGCGCAGGAGCGGGGAAATGAGTTGCACCATTATTGTTGGCATTTGAAACCGAACAACATCTCGTCTGTTTCATACAGAGAAATGTAGCATTGCATTTTCTGATTTTCCCGGCTTGCGGTTTTTTTCATGCTTCGTGAAGCCGAAACTCTCAGATCTCCATGTTTTATGGAACATGTGAGGCACGAAAACTGTTGTTAGGTACACGAAATCGTCCAAAAAAATTCCGCCACCTTCTCAATTAAGATGCAAAGACTAAGGAAGCAGCGGAGCTGGTGATGTTCACAGGCTGTAACTTGGCTTTTCTAAGGTATGCCTCTTTGTTGAGAGAAAGATGGGTAAAAAGTGAAGCCTTCTCCAAGCAAACTAACTAAAATCGAAGTACACAATCCACCCTCCTAATGTCCACAATCCTAACCGCCAAAATATAAAACCAAAGTCCACTTCAACTCAGCCAGAGTCTGATGCCAACGCCCGCGCTACTAACCGAAAGGGAATGCAATGCATCGGATAGACGGCTGTTTCGTAACGCGATGGATCCATGTTCGATTCCGACCAAGGAAAAGGTTTTAAGTGTCCAGCACTTCAGGGTCCCGCCATGTCGTCGTAGCTGGTTCGCTATCACGCTGTCACGGTTCAGGTGCAGGTTCCACGGCGTAAAGGTCCCGTGCTTGATTCCCGGAGCCTCGCTAACTTTTTTTCCTTGAAGCTCGCATGCCAAATACCTGCTCGTGGGCTTCTTGCCTCCTTGCCGCTTCCCCTCACACTTCTTGACCAAGCCCTTTCCCATTCCCCACCTCGCCGATGAAGATAGTTTTCTACTAAGGATTCGTACGGACAGAACAAAGCCTCAGCAGCTCTGCTCTTAACAAGTTGAAGTTTTTCGAGCCAGGGATCGTGAGGTATGTGTAGCGTGCCGTGGATGGAAAACAGCAGGGCGGGATAACGGTGGGAGGAGAGTTCACAGACAGCGCGAAGCAGCGCGGCGCGGAAGCGGGAAACACGAGCGCCAAGTGAGGGTATACCACTACCCGTGTTCAATACCAGCGGCCTTGGGAGCTGAAGGTTCCCATGGGGGTGAACAGGATGCTCCTGGTGATCGCTAGTGAGTGGAATGAGTTTAACATCACTGTGGTAATGTCTAGCGAACGGAAAGAGCTCCGGAAGGTGCTTGTCTAGAGGAGAAAGTTAAGTGATGATGAGCGCAGCCGCATAGCTCAACAGAAAGCTAAACAGCAGATCAACAGGAGGCTCCTGGAGATGCCAAGCGAACGGAACGAGGTTCAGAAAGTGCTGTCCCGAGGGTTTTGGTCAAGTGGTGGTGAACACGGCAGCAGAGTTCAATAGAAGGTTCAATACAGATCAATAGGATGTCCGACTAGGCTTTAACATACACATTCTTAGAAGGTTCAAAGCATTTCCCGTTATTTTGAGTGGCGAAGCATCTTAACATATTACTTGCCAATGTTCCATAATTGGAACACACAAAACGTGATTTGTATTTTCTTCCCAATATACCGAAGTACCATATTTTTGTTTTCGCATACTCACTGATGTTTGTGGAAAGAATCACAATTTTAATTTTTGTTAACAGCCCATTTAAACGCTTTGAATGAATGTTTATAAAATGGCATATTTCGTGTTTGCCTGCCACCACATGATTGTTGCGACATTTTGCTGGAAAATGTAATGTTGCAATGTGCAAAGCAGAACCAAAATATCGGCAGAGAGTTAGCGATTAATCTGAGAGTAATGTAAAAAGTTATAAACAACTCTAGCTTTCTGTTTCGTGAGTTTTGTGCGAATGTTCCTTTTTTGGAACATTGGCACTTCATAGAGCCAGAAGCACGGAGGCCGACCCACTGCACTTCGCGTCAACGTCTATAAACGTTGCTTCGCTTCACTTTTTCTTCTCGTTTTCATGTGTTGGTGGTGCCTTCTATTTAACAATTGCAGATGCTTGCATGCTACCTTTCCCGCCTTTTCTTGGCTTTATTGTGGGATTGTCTGGCACGTTGAAGGACCGCCATTCAAGTGCAGCGTTTTCGTGAATATAAATGGGGAGCGACTTTATAACTAGTGCTCTTTTGTGCTACCACAGTTCTGTCCAACACAATTTTCGTTCATAGGTTAAGGCACAACGCTTCCTAACTTTGGAGGCTGCAATTAACCTTTTGTTCAGCCTTTCCGACGAGGAGCGCGAAGGTGCATCTATATGCCAATTGCCGCCTGATGAAGACGGCAACATTTCTGACGAGGAGCACGTGCAAGAAAACGATTTTTCTGAAGTTGTTCCGTATGATATTTGCGGGCGTGCAGAAGTTATGCATTTCAGTGATGAAGACGTGTGGCCTACTGAATGTTTGAGTACTGAGTTACGACAAAAAAAGCCAGCGCGAAGGCAACTGCTGGTAGAAAAAGGCCCCAAATCTTCAGCCATCACCTGGAAAACAAAACCCCTACAGCCATCGCTTGGAGCAGACTGGGGCGACCATGTCACGTTTGATAAACAACTGGCCAACCAGAACCCTCAGCTGTTGCTAGAGACATTTCCTGAGCTTGCGCACATGAGCCCATTTGAGTAGTTCAGCAAAATAATTTCTCCGGAATACATTGGTTTACTGGCTGACATGATTGCAATGTACGCACCCCAAAAGGGGCAGATGTACCAGGTACCTCGTCCAAGCAACACCGGGGAGGTGTGCACAGTGTAAAAAAATTACCAGTGCCAAGAGTGCCACAAGCGGTTGCACAGCAAGTGCTTCCCATTCTACCACGGCGCGTGAAATGCTCACTGACCTAGAGCGAGGATGATTTTTCTAGATAACTGTTTCCACTCATTATACTCTTCGGAGTCATTTCAGGAAGATAAAGACTTGTCTTTGGTTACTAAGAGCAAGGACTTCCACTTTGAAGCGAATAAAAGTTGTACCAGAGAACTTTTGCGTTTTGTGTCTTGGAAACGCCGATGTTCCAAAAATAGAGCATTCCCAAAAACGTGCTTAGACATTGAAAATGTGGCTGTATTTTTTGTCACAGGTAATCTATAAGCCAAATACAAATTATCAACTCCAATTTCAGTTTTTTGAATGTTGGTTCTAGTCCGGCGTTTGAAGGGTAAAGGGCTGGGGTGGTGGGGTCTCCTGTTGTCATGATCTCATGTCCTCACGGTAATCCAAGTTGCCAAGCGATGGTCAAAACACAAGACTATGGTGAATAAAACTGGTTCGAAATAAACTAACTGGATTTAAACTAATTTACAATACAGGAGTTATCGGGAATTTCCCCGCAATAATAACATTTATTTGTTAAATTTTGCATCAAAATTGGTTTCAACCGGAGGTTTTCTCCTGTAAAGCATACTTTTTATACTCGGGGACAACATGAGAACGGCAACGGAAGTTGCCCCTGCGCCTCATCACTGCAGTCGCTTGTGAGGCGAAAAAGTGCCTTACTGCGAGTATTTTGAACGTGACACGAATCATTTCCGTGGTGTAAAGCACTCATTCCGCTCAGAAATTTCTGCAGCGATAAGAAAAAAACTAGGTGTGAAGAGATCACGATGGTACGTGTTAAGCGCAATCTCGTATCTAAACACCCGAGCGCGATGACATACGGGTCCGTCGCTCCCTAGGACTGATAAAATGCGCGAGGAATTGCCGTTCTTCATTTGTGCCCGAGTATAGCATGCTGCTGCGTGTGACACGAAGACAACTTACGGCCAGTCTGTTCTCATTTGATTGCTTTAATCCGCTTCAACTCACGAGAGGGCGCCACTGCCTCAGCAAGCGCGCGATTGCTCCTCCCACCGGCATTTCTCCGGAGACCAATCCGTCACGCCGTGTGGCAAGAGAGAGACTTAGGATCGTTGAATACATTTATACACTGCATGCTTCGCCCCTCCCCAGGTTTCATGTTAGTGGCGATGGCCCGGGATTTTTTTTTTTCAATACTTCCCTTGGCTCATGCCTTGCATATTTTTCTGACTTCTTTATCATTTATTTTGAAATAACCATGTAGCAGTGAGTAAAGTTTTTAATAAAACACGTACGCCATAGCTGAACATTGTAATAACAGGCAGATTTCTTCCATCCCGGCCGCGGTGGCCGCTTCCCTGATGGAGGCGAAAATCAAAACACCTGTGGGTTCGAGATTTCGTCGTACGTTAAACAACCCCAGGTGGTCAATATTAATCCGGAGCCTTCCACTACGGCGTGCCCTATCGCCAACGTAGCATAGGCCAGTTAAACCTCGTAAGAAACAAAAATCAGAGGCGGATTTCCAGTTAACTAAAAAAATGCCAAGAAAAAATCTTTCCTTGATATTACGGAGAGGGATGGCAGTTTTGTGATCTATAAGCTATGCGTACTGGCGGTGATAAATAAATAAATAAATAAATAAATAAATAAATAAATAAATAAATAAATAAATAAATAAATAAATAAATAAATAAATAAATAAATAAATAAATCAGTGCATCGATGATTGGCGCAATGGGAGTTTTAGGCAAACATATCCATGCACTAATCTTCAGTTGGTCTATGAACATGTCTTATGCTCTATTGAGCAGAGTAATAGCGCGAAAAAAAAAAAATAAAGCTCTGGTATTTCTGGCGCTTCTGACCCCACCTCAGTGACCTCCAGGGCAGTGGAAGACTGCGTCAGCGCCAATAATGTTGCGCCCACCCAGCTGCTTTCAGGCTGAGATTGCGCCCTTGGGAAGAGTAGGCGGCTGCGAGGGACGGCACGTTTGTTATCGTCGGTGCTGTCAGAACTTTTCTGAAGGCAAGCGACGTGGTTGATTGCCCGGGGGAGCGCTTAGTTCCGCGGCTGCCTCCTCTTTTGCCCGGACATCTTACTTGTACCGGCTGGGCTGCGTGTCCCACTCAAAGAAAATGGCAGAGGATTAAACGCAGAGAGAGAAAAGTAGGCGGAGAATTCCAGGTATAACGGATGGAGTATGACCGACGTAGAAGTGCATGACAAGGCTAAAAACCGGGAACTAAAGAAGGCGCTGCAGCGAATATACCGGTAGTGAGCCGCCCGCGAGGAAGCGAAGCTAGCGAAAATAAGCATTGAGAGAATCAAACTTGTAAGTGGGCACATAATTGAACAAGCTCATGAGTGTATTGATATCGCACTAGACCGAAAATGTAGAAAGATATCGGCAGCCAGAAAAAATCCTTCACTCAAAAATTGCGCGAGCACAAGATAAGAGACTAGACAACAACATGCGGGTCGTTGAGGCTATTCAGAGCCTGCTTTTCTATGGTACAAGCGGTTGGAGTGTATCTAAGTTCCTTCAGCGTTGTGCAGCATTGCAGCCATCAGTGGTCTCAGATCGCTACTCCGCTGACTTGCGGAATAGTGGGCTTTTCTCATTTGCGATTTTGCTTACACAAGAAAGGCCGCAAAAGAAATAAGTTTTGTTGCAGTGAAGATGCAGAGTGAATTCGAACTGGGCGTATGCCCCTGGAATCATATGCCAGTTGAAAGGCCGTAAATGAGAAGTTTGCCGGGTTGAAATGATTGCGTGGTGCAAAACTGAATAGCGGCTCATCGGCAGCGGTACTGCGAAGTAAATAAAGCTGCATACTGCGAGGAAATTTCTCACTTGGACGGAAACCATTTTGGCACAAAAAATTCAATGTTAAAGCATGAGGCATTCATTATTTAGGTCCTGACAGCAACGGGCTTTCTTTTCTGCACGAATATTCCTTAAAAGGTATAAGAAATATTTTGTTCACTGTTGAGACGACGAGGTGAATAGCAAGAGAAATACCTGAAGTCCTATTCTTGGGGCTAGCAACATTGAGTAACAATTTATTTAGGGCTATCACTCTCTGTTTTCTGATAACATGCGAATATATTTTGTTTATTTAACGACCTCTTATTCAAAAATGGCGTCAAAGGTACTTTTTGGAGCCTAAGAACTTGGGCTTAATCGATCGCTGATGAGCGTTCAAAAGAAAAAGCTCTTGAGCCAGTTTCTGGGGGCTTTTTTGTTTGTTTTTTGATGGGAGTAGAGCATTAGTATCTGGCTTGAGTCTTCGTTGGTAACTTAATTTAAGTACTTGATATGCTTGTTCTTACGCTCTAAAAGCATTCTAGCATTCTAGAAAGGGTGTGGCATAGGACCTCTAAGTTGGTCTTTGTAATCGGTTTGAGAACCCCTAACTTAAAACACAGATTATTGGCCAATTATCACATTCGGTATGCGTGATTCCAAGAGGAGAGCAACCCCCATGATTATCATTATAAGCATGTCGCAGTGTCACCTCGATAAAGTGTATGCGCATAAAAACGCGGCTTTCGTCTATAGCCAATAAAAAGGGGTCGATCTTCCATGTCTTGCTTTTGGTGGTAGCAGCGGGTAGAACGACTCAGCTACGCGTATCTGCAATAAAACAAACTTCATAAAAAAATTACGCTATATAGAGGCTGAGCCTAAATAATAAAAATGAAACAAAAAAACTCTGAGGTGCACTTAGGCTGGGTAATTAAAGGTACACACGAACTAAACAGAATAATCAGGAACGCACAACACTGCGTACCGGTATCAATATAAAGAAAAAGAAAGCTCAGCACTATGACCAACTAATAACAACGGAACAAAACAAATGTGTGTTAGCAGGTAGCCCTCACAGGAAAATTGCAAACGTCTTTAATAGTCGCTGATATTTAGGGGTCAATGGCTATCACCAAGTTTGTGGTGAGTCTTCTGTAGTGGGGACCAAAAAAAAAGAAGCGTTCGCCGGCGGTTGGCGCACTGATCTTAGCGATTAGCTTGTTATCGGGGACCACAGTTTTCATTAAAGATTGTTCTCTCTCTCTCTCTCTCGTCTCTCTCTCTCTCTCTCTCTCTCTCTCTCTCTCTCTCTCTCTCTCTCTCTCTCTCTCTCTCTCTCTCTCTCTCTGTTTTGGTGCAGGCAGAACTACGCGCTCCTTAGAAGCGCGAATGACTCCACCCATCCAATAACAGCGATAGTCAAATGAGGCGCCGTGCAGCTGCTTAAGTGCTATTTTCAAACAGTTGATCGAATACAGCGAACACCACTGTCAAACCACGTTTCCCACGTGGGTGGTGTGGGACTTAGCCCAAAGGACATGTGGAAACGCCAATGGTGTACGAAGAATTCCCCCGGGGGAGGTGTACTTTTGCGCTTGCGAATTTGTTTACTCGGCAGCACAGCGGCGGCCAACATACGCTCTCTTTCTGTTCGATTTTCTGTTTGTTTATTGCCTGGCGTTTTTTTCGCCGTCGTCCCTTTAGCACTTTCGAGAAAGTTCACGCTCTTTCTAGTCGCTCTGCTTTACCCCAGTACAGCGATGCCTTTTTAGCGTCGACTGTTGAACCGAGTTTGTTTCACATCTTTCCCCATGTTCGTTCCACTTCGGTATTCCACTATCAGAAACGTTCCTCTATAATGTGTTTCCTTCATGCTTGGGGTCATGTCGAAGGACACTACCAAGCGTTCTGTACTAAAACAGCTTTCTAGAGTTTGGCTTTTTTCCCGCATCGAACTATTTATCACCATTGAAGGGAATGGGGCCGAATCATTTATTTCTGTCTCGGATGGCAGCTCCAATATCTCGATGTGTCGCCACCGGGAAAATTGCCACGCTTTGGAAGGCAACCCTTCAGAACGGGAATACCATTTTATGGTTTATCTTGAACCCCAGTGGGGCAATTCGCGAGACGTCCTTCTAGTTCAAGTGTCGCCAAGCGTTCCTTTTACTAAGGCGATACTGCTCTCCGTCGTTATTCTGTGTAGGGACGTCCTAACATGCCAATCAATCAAATAGCTTGGACCGGAGTTCACGGTAGCTTGAGTGCCTTAAAGAAGTTTGGACAAGTTGGGTTACACAGTGCGCCCTTGGGGACAGGGAGGCAATAACGTGAATGATGCTTCTGCAAGTGAAAAAGCATAGATTGCTCAAGTTTAATCAGCATGCTATGTGCAACCCCTCTGCCTTCTAGGAGTCGATTTTGTTTTGTTTGAGTATTTGAATTACTCCTAAGAAAGGAGTTATGCGTATTTTGCTTTATATCGTACGAAACACATTGTCGGCTCGGCTCACAATTTTCGGGAGCTTTTCCTACTTCCATTCGCTTATCGTAGTAGGAGATTGACTTGGAAGATAGCAAAAACAAAGTACTTGTCAATGCTATTTAATTCAGTCTCCTTAGCAGCCATATTCTTTTAGCAAGGCAAACAACGTACTATTGTAACCTTACAACGTCTCGTTTAATATACGGAACTATTTGAAATTTCACTTTCATTGATTATTTCTTCGATAGAAGCTTTCAGCATGAATATTAAAATCAAAACATCATGCTTGCTAAGATTAAGGCTTGGGCGAGTTTGTTCATGGTTTTGGACGAGGAGAACAGCGCAAAATTGGACAAGAACGAGAAGAAGAAAACGACAACACGGCGCTGACTTACGACAGTTTATTTTTCTACGTTAAAAATACACAGTATAAAATAACAGGAAAAGCAAAACTAACACGATAGTGTCCCTTATCACCAACACTTGTCATTCAGCACAACCCGGCATGCACCACAAGACGTGCAGCACTAATTTGGTGTCAGAAAATGTATCTCTTTTTGTGAAAGCGTCAGAGAAGGCATGCTAACGCAGTTTTCTTTTAGGCGTACAATTACCGTGGCTTCGATTACTTCTCTAGTGGTTTTCGCTTATTTTTTCTATATCAATTGTGTCAGGAAAAATAGGGCTGCATCCGCCATCCCTACAGTGAAGGCCTAGGTGGCCACTGATCACGTCGTGTACGTTGTAAAGGTGCTCTTTTAGTCTTTCATTTAAGCACCTTCCTCTTCACCCTACATATGTTTTTACCACAGGACAGCGGGACCGAATAGACTCCGCATTCTGCAGAGTTAACAAACCGATTTACGCGTTTTGTGGAGCAAGACTGCGGCGTTCTTGCGGTTTTGTCAACTCTTGAACACATGGATGGCAGTTTGTTATGGAAAGAAAATACACTTTCAGGTTAGCGCGTTTCCCTATCTTTTTTAAATTATGTGCAATCTGTTGCATGTCGGAAATCCCGGTTATTTTGTAGCTTCTGTTTAGTTCTGGTACTTCAAGGCTCTACTGCGTGTTTCTTTTTCAAGTTTTGTAGAAACTGTTTAGTCCTGGTACTTCAAAGCAGTACTGCGAGTTTCTTTGTTCTGTTTTGTAGAAGCGATTTGCTACGGATGATCGCACCTGTTTAGGGTACCCCGCTATCTGAAGCCTGTCCATCTGCTTACTAAACCTGTTTGGCATAGAGTTTGGCATAGAGTTTGGCTTACTTAAGGTATTTCTTAAGCACGTTGTAACAATCGACCTTTTTACGAACTGAGAATGGGATGACTGCAACCGAAGAAGCGGCTTACTGGCGCGTGGTTCATACGCTCAGCAACTGTAATTTAGCGAAAAGCGAAGCTTCATATTTAAAAACCTCATCGCATTTCCCACTCTTAGCGTGTCTTTGCCGTTCTCTTGTCTTTTCCGTTCGATAGCATGACGCGATGGAACGCCTCATGCTATCGAATGCTTCGCGCCATGAAACCTTGTCGCCGCGCCTTCTCTTAGTAGCACGATTTCTGTTTGTTAATATTCCTTTGCGCAAATGCCCCCCCCCCCCCCCCCCCCCTCTGGGAACACCGACGGGGCATGCATACAGGGGCTGGAGGTAAACAGCTTCAAAATACTGATAGGAATAACAGTACAGGTGATTCTGACAACCACAATGGCTGCAGCACGAAGAGCAGGGAAATCAGGAGTGGAAAGGAGAAGGTGTTGGAACCTATAGTTATAATTGACGGAGGAGCGATTATAGCAGCAGGTACAATACATATGCAAATATTTCCAAAAAGGCACGGAAGAAAGAAAGAACTACCAGCCCCAGTTGAGTGCTTTCGATTGCGCCACGGCCTCCGCGGGGCAATAGTGACCACTAATACCGAGGAATATCAATTGTCTGCCCTACCGTCAATCACGGCGGCGGGGATTGAAAATTATGCGACAGGACGTGACATGAAGACCGCAGACGACCGCACTGGGTCCGCAGGGCGTCTAATAGCTCTGAAGCACCGCTTCTGATGCTTCAAATCCGGTCCATTCACAATGGTGCCGCCAGTGAGTTACCCTTTCACAATCAAGCCAGATCCGCGTTTAACACCTGATCGTACTCGAAAAGTACATGTTCACGGTCTTTTGTTTTTCTTGTCTGCGTCGCCAGCGCAGCACACGATGGCGAACCATTTTTAGTATTTGTAATGCGTGCATGCGTGCGAGTGTGCGTGCGTCTGTGTGTTGGGGAAGGAGTAGTAAACTCCGCAGGCACTTTGTTGCGGCAGCAGCTGGAAAAAATTTACCTTTACAGCAGCTCTACGGACACCAATTTTCAAATTTCCAGTTTATGATTCCACTGCTCGCACGGCTGGAAACTAATGTTACAGATGCAGGTTAATAATCACTATCGCAAGTTTGGGCATCAAAACTTGAAGCATTGAAATGTATGCTTAAAAATGGTTTACTCTAACAATAGAGGCTGCATCTACTACGTTTTAGGCACGAAGCCCCTTAGGGACAGGGGCTCTTGGCGTATCCTGTCGTCGTCGGTGGCGGCGTAATCGTCAGCGGCGGCGTAATCGTCATCTCCTGTAGTCGCGGCACTAAAACACCGGAAAACTTGTTTACGGCTTTTGCTAGAACGTAACGCGTAGTACGTACTAAGAAAACACCGTGACACTCGTTTCCGCCTCGCGATGGAGCGCTTCGTAACGCGTACTAAAAAAACACCGGGACGCTCGTTTACGCCGTGTGCTAGAGAACTTCGTGATTCAAAGACAAGAGACTTTCCCACCAAACCTGTGTACCTCTACCCTGCAGCAGTTTCATCTCCGTTGGCAAAAACTCCAATGCGGCAAAAATACACTTACGGCATGCTTCGCCCCTCCCCAGGTTTCACTTTAGCGGAGGTCGCTCGGACTTTTTTTGGTCTGACTTTGCGCTGTGGGCACGGTTCCAAATGCTTTATGTCAGCACTTCGGTAAGCTATAATTACCTCAGCAGAAGAATATAACCACTCAGGAATGAGGTTGTTGTGGCATAATGCAGCGGAAATAACGGTGTGCCAGGCCATCCTTGCTGTGTGATTGACCACAAAGCTTTCCATCAGTCCCCCGCAACTATTACGCCTTACAGCCTGGGCCAGCATGTAATCAACAAAACGTAGATGCGGCTACCATAGCATACACTAAAAACCGCACGTCGTCCACATTAAGAACGCTGACCACATCCACTGTTTATATATAGGGTTCTCGCCAAATGGTTCTCGGAGCGCGCGCATTCCTTGGACAAGGACAGATGCGCCACCTTCACTTATTCTTTACCTCGCAGGGGATGGTCCGAATTCAAGCCATCTTTGCCTCATCTAGTTGTCTCCACCTTTTTTTTTTTCTCTTGTTATGCATACGATGTTTTCCCTATGAAAAGTTTGTTTTTCTTTATTGCCATGACGTGCGTTAGAGGGCCTGCAATACGAAATACGGTTGCAGGATTAGGTGACTGATATTGCTCTATTCTAATCCGAGACTGTTCCCTTCGAGTCATACACACCAATGGAATCGGCTGTGGCCGATAAATTAATGTAGAAGCACCTACAAGGTTCTAAACGAGTACAACCGCACGCGTACGTTTAGCCTACTTCGAACGTGCGAGATAGCGAAGGTTGGTGGGCTATTTAATATCCGAGTCACCATAAGGTATTTCTTTTCGTAACTGATTTTCGTTATAAATTTTCTAAATGTATTTCTTTTCGAACTGATTTTCGCTGCAAAGGTATATCCACTGTGTTCGAATTTTCGAAGCCGTAGTCCATCTATACGGTTTCGAAGCACAGGCCCCACCTTATAGCTTTTAGACTCTTTCAAGACGAGACCTACCCAATGTTGATATCAGAGCCATCACGCCAGCGCCATAGAACGACATAAACAAGGCCTGAAAGGAAAGTTACCTCAGAACACCGCAGAAGATAGTCCTACCAATGACACCGATCCAAGACGGTTTTTTATTTGCTCTTAGGCACTTTATTTAACCTCTGAATAGAACTGCCGAGGATAAAAACCATGATCTCTCAGTTACTTTTAAGAAAGAGCCTCCGTGACAGTGGCCCGACTTGCTGTTTTCAGAGAAAACCTCCGAGGACAGCAGCGCCTACTTTTCGACTCGGCTTCATCGCGGACGAGACAAAAGTGGGTGTGTCGCAACGTTGGTATTTCGAAAAGTTCCACACAGTTCCCGAAGCAATTCTAGTAAGTAATCTTCGGGCTCGTCAAACTCCGTAGTACTCACAAACTTGCGAAGAGTTTCATGCCGAAGAGCAACAGACGAAACGTTTCATTACAACGAACGTCACCCTGTAGAGACAAAAAAAAACAAAAAACAGAGAACTTCATTTCGGGTTTTCGACATCGCGTCTGCAAACTTTGTCTCCGTCAATGGGGCGTCATCACTGGCAGCCGTGTCCACATATCGCTCCTGCCTGCTGAACTACATGTTGGTTTTTACTTTCAGCTACAGCTGGCAAAAAAACCGACAGAACCCCGTGCACAATGCTTCAGCTGACGACACCAGCCTGTTGACAAATCAGTCGTTTGCACCGGGTCATTCCCCCTTTTTTTGAAGTGGGTACTTTGCCAATGGGAATAAAAGGAAATGGATGATTAACTGCGTATACTAAGACAAAAATACCAGCTAATCATTAACAGTTGTCTTAACCCATAAAGTCCAACAGTGGACGATGACGGGGCGTTTGAGTCCCGCAACGTATACGTGTGCGAGGTCCAAATAGATTTTAGCTGTCTTGTGCTCCCCAGCAATGTTATTTTTTCACGAAGGACCGCTTCCCTGGTAATATACTGTCCAGATAACGCTGGCGGAAAAAAGTTAACCGAGAAACATGAGAGAAAACGAAACAACACATAAACCGGCCGTAAATTTGGTAGCCGAGTAAGTGGTATTAGAGTTAAGCATTGGAAGTACTTATTTCTATCGCATAGGTTTTGTAGAATGTCCTGACGCGTATCGTCAAGTAAGAATTATCTGTGCTGTTATGTACGCTTCTTCGGTTTCTTCTATTTTCTTTCTATTGTCGTACTTTTGGACAAGGCTTGTATGGACAAGGCGCATTTAATGTAAAATTCACGTCATGTAAAACACAGACAAGCAAGAAGTAGTGAAGCTGTACACACGTTTTCGATGGTAAAATGTTCTGCTGCGCGTAATGAACTCAGTGAAACTAAAAAAGACACACGCAATGGTTGATGTTGTAAGGCTATATTTTAAGATGACTACGCCCACAGCTTGGGACCACTGCTAACCAAAAGTGGCTGTTCCGACTTCGAGCAAAGAACTACAAAGGGGAACCAATAAAATAAAAACAAAACGTAATCGGTTACTAGTAATACCTACTTGCTGCTTTCACACTTTTTGTACTGTGTTAAACCGCGCTTGGCGCTAAAGAATCATTCGCCCTTGATCGCCTTTGGTCGCGCTTTATTTTCCCATAAACACCATTGCAAGTCACGTAAGAAAAAACCATACCGGATTGCTTCTCAGAAAGTTTGTGATGACTTCTGAGAATGATACTCGAAAAGCAACGGTGTCGATGAACCTTCGACCAATCAAGTGAGGACGCGTGGGCGAGTTAAAAACAGTCAAACAAATGAGCTGCAATGAAGGTAGGCGACTTAACGTGCCAAATGATGCGGGCCTAGTTATTACCTGCGGTACACATGGACTTTAGGACCTAAATACTTGTTTAGAGGTTCACCCTTTCAGCTTGTGACAGCCTTTTCACTGGACAAATGGCAATAAATAATTTTGGGAATACTGTCACCGGCGCGTATCTCTCGCCGTGTAGGAACCGCTGTGAGCTCGTCACCGAAATTACGACGCCGGTGTGGCCCGGAGCTAATTTAAAAAAAAACGAAATTATTTTTTTAGGTTGTAAGCTTTAGACATGAAATTCAGGCAGGCTCCATTATAAAGCGAGATTTAGAACCTCTCGCCACAATTACACACAGGCAGAAAGTGTCAGTTGGTTTATTTTTATTTTCTCCCCTTTGCCTCCCTTCACGTCTTTGGAAAAAAGACAAACAGAAACGAAAATCGCAAGCATAAACAGGATTTCGGCGCTATTTTTGTCTAATGCTTATCTTGTATCAACGAAGCGGTCGCTTCGGAGAAATAGAGGGTTGGAGGAACAGCATCAACGCGCAATCTCTGCATGGAACTGGAAACGACCCCGAGCAATTGGCCTCGCCAAGCGCATGCTAGGGCTGACACCGTAATCGAGTTAGCCTTATCTTCCCTGCGGCATTCCCCACGGTCAATAAGTCTGGAATGGCGGTGCACCAAGGCGAATCGGCACTCTTATAAGGATGAATTTCGGGTTCGCCGTACCCAGTGAGATGCAAGTTTAATTCGATCCCTCTGCCTCCACCTATTAGTGGTTTTGTATTTATTTGTTCATTATACGACTGTTACTAATCTCGGGAAATTGGGGAACGCACGCTGCCATTAGTAACATTTTGTTGTCTATTTTTTCTTGCATAGTTTACAAAAAGGCTGTTCGTGGGGGGAACCTGCGGGCTTGGTTCAAGCTTTCCTTGTGTATTCTTAGAAATGGCGTTGGTTACGAGAAGAGCAAAGCGTTAGGGACCAAATAAAGAAATGCGCCTTGCGTTGTAATTTCACAGATGTTCCCAGAAGGGTGCAATCCCACCTGAGCGTGAAGGCTCCGGCGTTTGTAGCATTACGATGTCAACGAAGGACGGGGAATCTCACGTTCTTGTAAGATTCTTCAAACTGTAAAAGTGAAAACACAGGCACGGCGACCGCTAGAAGCTCGTACTAGGTCGCAATATGGAAGCTGCCCGGGTTGGATTAAAATCCGAAAGCAACATGCGAACTCGACTATTCACGAAACTTCCTCCCGAGCTGTTCTGGAGTCGCTTCGGAATACGAGCACACTCGCACGTCGCGACAGTCGCACGTGTCCCGTACCTATTTCACGACGACGGGGTAGTGCGCCTCTTCCCTCAGGGGGATATACATTTCAGTCAGCTGCACGTAATCTTCTGCTTGGCCCTTACCAGTCACGCAGCGCTCCGGTTCCTACCGCTTCAGGAACAAGGCCGGCGTTGTTCTCCAGTACACCAGTACTGTGGGTGTTCAGCAATGCGCTTCGAGGTGTCTCAGGTTCCCACAAGAGTAGAAATAGCGGAAGCCGGGGAATGATAAAGACATAGTAACTGTCGAAGCCGTCATAGCATGTTGTTATGGCTTTTAAACGAGTTACGCTGCCTAAGTGTTTCGAGAGAGTCGTGAAAGGGAAAAGGAAGGAGCGGTAGAGAGAGACTATACAGAGACGGACGATAATGTGGTTCCTATACGCCGATAAGCAAGCAAGAGGTTCACATTGGGTGTCCCAGAGCAAATTTGATGTATAGGCATCTAGTGCAGTTCCACTCGTTTGTATTCGATTAGATCCTGCACAGTTGCCTGGGCAGCACTCAGGGGCCTTAGCATGGGAACGTTTCGGAGCACGAAACGGCTGACAACTTGTAGGGAATAGGAATGCTGGAACTTTTGGGTTCGGCGGAAGCCATTAGTTCCAATTATTCAGACGCGTTCGACCTGAAAGGTGGCAAAGCCCGTTGTGGCTCGCGTTACGCTGCCACCGTAAGCGGCAAGGGTTCCCGACCATGGCTCGCTTCCGACCATTTCTGCTGGCCCACAAGGTTCGTCCATACTGAGTTCACTTACACGATCGGGAATGAATCAGAAACTATTGCTTGCGAGACACCATACCGCACGTAATTCTGTTGATAAGCTGGAAATTCTCTGAAAGTGCTACAATTTTTTTTGCTCCACCATGGCGCGTACTGATCCGACGGGGTGCTGTGACCACTGTGTGGGAATGCTGAATTAATAGTTTAGACACCAGAGGTTCATTAGGCACTGTTTTTCATCGTGCAGGATAGCAAACAAGCATCGCTGCCTGGTTTGCATTACTGCCTTTATTTTACCTTCTTTCCTCTTCTTTAGCGCATCTATTCAAACGAAGATTTCACTTGTTTTCCTTAGCCCTGTTCGAGTGACTTCCGTGAGCTGAGGGCTGCTCGCACACGGAAGCAGTCAGTGAGCGAAGTTCGGGCTGCGATTTAGACATCCCTGTATAGTTGTCAGGTTTAGTGTTACATCAAAAATGTAACCAGAAGTTGGTGGTTACGAAACGTTTATCTGAAAGAACAGAAGCGGCACATTTTGACATACAGGGCGTTCAACAGAATGCCCAGCGCATTGACGCGGATTGTTTTTATTAGACCAATTTTCTTGTGAAACTCGTCACGGAACGTCACAGAACAAATACAGCTTGCTGGGCCAGTTGGTACATTTTGAAGGTTAGAAAAACCAGCGAAAAAAAGACGCAAACACGAAGTATGCAACACGCGTGTCGTCTTTTTTCCCTACTTCGTGTTTGCGTATCGTTGTCGCTATTTTTCCGTCACAGAACAGCGACATGCTCAACTTTCGCAGAAGTGCGACACATAGACGGGCAGTAAGACTTTATAGTCAATTAAAACCATAAATCTTTGGCCAAACTGTACTCGAATTTGCATCCTTACGGTCCGCAAATATGTGTGCCAACATAGCAGCAACTAAATCGCAGAGCGATGTCGCAAGCTTGCTGTGGTCTCGCACCGGTACCGGTTGCATTAAAAAAAAATGAACATACAAATGAAAAGCAAAGTGATATGGAAGGAAGAAGAGACAACAAAACAAAGGTAACCGAAAAAGGATGACACTTCGCGCCATGCCAGAGCGGCCCCCTTCAAAACGGCGCATCGACGACTGCAGCCATTCCAGCAGCGAAAGCATGCAGTTTACTTCCGTTGTTTACCGGCATGATGTAGTTTGGTAAGAGCATTTCATCGAGTAAAGCAAAAATGTTACAGCTTGTTGTTGTGGGTGCATTTTCATCGGTATGGTGGGGCTAATAAATAAAAAAAGAATACAATATATCGAAAAACAAAAATACAAAAAGCGGGTCGGGGGGTTACGTGAGCAGAACGCATCTTCCGATATTTTTAGGAGGGTGGATGGAAGCGCAGCACGAGCACGAAGGCTATTTGTCTTTGCTGATAGCATTTTCTGCACACAGCAAGTTCTTCGCGGGGAGTGTGAGTTTTCATAGTAATAAAACGGAGTGAGAAACGTTTGTTACCAGTCACATTTCATTACTGCGCTGCGCAACGCGATCACCCAAACTTGCCTGTCTGAAAATATGGAACTGTAATTTAGTAAGACGTGATGGACCAGGCAAACTGGTAGGGCGATTCTGTGGCGTGGTGTTTTTGTCTTCATTTTGGTCATTCTTCGGGCGCAGGATTTAATAGCTCCTTACTCGCTTCGGCTTTACTGCACTCGAGTGCATTAAAGTCACTACTACCTTGAAACAACGGCATCACTTCCAGCCGCCCAACACCAATCCACTTCGAGCAAGTGGTCTTGTCGCATCCTTGCGAAGCCATTGAGTTGAAATCTATAATTGCGACCGTATAAATCACGCGACGGGTAGAGCGATGTCAGCCATGGATGCCTGGACAGAGGTCGTGTGTGTTATTTCATGATGCACGTTTCTGGCTTTAGGTTAGTTTTCGAGCTAACTTGCCTCAGTTTTGCTCTAAAGTCACCTTTTTGGCGAATCCCTTTGTTAGGTAGGGTGAGTGTGATTCCTGGTGCATGACATACTTGTGTTGACGATCTGAATTCTCTCTTCGCTCCACTCCTCTTTGCTGAGTTCTCACCACTATGTCCTCCTTTCCACTTTTGCCGGTTCTCGTATGCCCTCCTTTTCGTCTGCCTTCTCTTTCATCCCCTGAACACCCCGAGTAGCAAACCGGGCTCTACGTCATGGCTATCCTCTCGGCCTTCCCATTCGCTTTTTTCCTTCTCCTCCTCCTCCGCACAAATGACAATTCCGCTGCCTGGTTTTTGCGGAATGCCCCGTATTACTGCAAACGGAATGAGACAGCGCATGCCTGGGCACGCGCGTCCGACTTCTGAAACACTGTTTGAGCAGTGGACCTCCATATGCCGAGTCTGCCAAACCTACCCTTCGTCCCAAGCATTTATCCATCTGTCCCAGCTGACCCGATTTTGAACCGCTACGTAGGTTTTTCTGGACAGTACGGTGCCGTACGGTACCGTGCCGCAGAGTAACGGCTAAAGCGTAAGATAAATAGTGTTATGACCACCGGCACCTAGCCGGCGACAAACGGAAGCCTTTCGCAGGGCTAAGCAATACAGCCAAGTGCACATGCCCTTCAGAGTACAAATAAAGCAATCCCTCGCCGAGAAAAGAAAAAAAATATTACGCAGCTTGGTGTTTTACCCACTCGTCAAAGTTGACACCACCGTCATCACAGGTCTCTGAATCACTACACAACATGACGTTAGGGTGCCCGAGATTTCACAAGAACCCCACACTACGTGCCTCTTGCTTCATACACAGCAAGAGGACCAGCTGTCACTTGATTTCGTTCCAAAATGACAACGCCTGAACTAGTTGTCGCACGGAGCACGTCAAAAGCCTCTAATCAACTTTATGTAAATGGTGCCTTCTTGTATCTTCAGTGCAAAGAAAAGATTACAAAAAGAGCAAAGCCTGAAACCTTTGTAAACCTTTCGCCTGCAGTGAACACAGCAAAGACAAGACAAAAAAGCGACAGCGTGGAGCCCGATTTCACATACTAAGTAGATTAAACGTGTGGGCGGCTGGAGTTCTAAATTAAGTTGCATTGTACACCCACGAAACATTGTGCAAAAGACGTTGCTTAAATGATGAAGCAACGGTAGGTAACGCCCATTTGGTGTTTCTCAAAAATGCTGCTAACTCTGTGCATTGAAGGATAAAATCCGAGTAAGGGGAAAAGAAGCATCAAAACAATTGCAATTTTTGGCTTTTCCTTTCGCGAAAGGGGGTACGACTACTTGGAACAATCAAAATATGTTCAGCACTGCGAAACCATGCGGGACAAATTACCCAAGCTAGTTCGGATATATACGTTCAGCAACGTAAACCGGAATAAAGTGAAAAAGAAATTCGAGATAACCACCTTAATAAGAGCAAAAGAATCTGATACAGCTACGATGAGCCTTATAAAGCCTGTTGCTGCCAGCCTCAAGCCGAAATTAAAATTCTAGCTCCAAACTCTCGTCCATCGAACGTACTGAAGAATTCAATTGCTTAGCGTAAATCTATCCACGTTCCTCTGCATCAGCGCGAATAAAATAGAAAGCCTCGCATGATCCTTTAAAATTTGAGACTCCCTAGTACCACCTCTTCGTAAAAAAGTACGTAGGTATCGTGAAAGATACGTACCTGAAAGTAAACAGCTAAAACTGCATATAAATTAGTCATTCGAGAAAAGGATCAAGCTGTGCCTTCGTGCCTTACAAAAACAAAAAAAGTATAGTGAGGGGCTTTGAGGTTTTTCTCGGTTTTATTTAGACACAAATACATACCTCATTTTCTGGAATCAGTAATTTTAGAAGATTCAATACCCGCGTTTCTGTATTGAGGCATAACTGTATTGAGGTATGCATGGCGACTTACGATTTCGATCGAATAAGCACACACATGCGTATAACTTCCTTCGAAATATTTCTAAATGATTTCTCGTATAATTTGTTGTGGGATGGAATAAAACAAAAGTTACATCCATTTTATCTAACCACACTTCTTCAATAGATGGCAATGTATTGGGAGCAGACCTGAATTCTTACATGTAACGTTTACAACGTCCCTGTGAACTAATTATGATAAATAAATGGAACTGGGAATAATAACAGTGCTCCTTCCGGGAAATTTGGTATGATTATTCTCCAACATTGAGCGTTCTGAAGTAGCTTTGGAGAGAGAGCATGTGAGTCTCTGTCGACGCGACCCGATAGACGCAAGCAATTTTGGTCGGAACGTACCGCAATTCTTCCCAGTAAAAGAAGTAAGCAAGCTGGTGTGGGAAGAGGATAGAAAATCTTGCGAGCGCTGCCTTGTCCGAAACATCATCAGATGGTCTTAGCCGCGATGCACCAAGCAAGGAGGCAATAGGCTTAAAACACAATGTCTCTAGGCTAACAAATGTGACAACGAGAAGACTGCCGTTCCTGCTTGAGTCGCGTCTTCAATTCCCATACCACACTGCGACGTAATACCGGACGAAGCCAAGATAACACCAGTAAAGGGACCCTGCAACACTTTTTTCAGCTTTTTTTGAAATCTTAAATGGTTTCTTAACGTTGTCACCCAACACACCCAGTACTTAGATTAGGGGGTCACAAAGTACGTTAGCCAAAAATTACTTCTTTATGCCCATCAGATAACTTGTAAACTCGCTCAAAAGATTTTTCTCTCTTTCCCGGTCTTGACGTTCTTCGACGGCTCCAATTACGTCACGAAGGCCATGTAGCGGCTGTTGGCCGGTTTTTCTTGAGTTGCAGCAATAAACGCTTTTCGATAGCAACTTTTAAAAAAAGCCACAAAAACAAAGCAGAAATGGAAGGCATATCTAGTGCGACGAGCAAATTACGCAGTGCCGCTTGCGTGCCGGCGATAACTATTACAGCTTTCGCAGTGATTTCAGACGCGAACGAAAAAGTGAAAGTGCTCATCGAAAGTGTTGCAGGGTCCATTAAAATATGGCTACGTCCCGCTTAAAATGGTGCGTGTTCTACGTAAAAAGCGGCAAAAAGAACCTTAGGAAGGTAACTGGGGCCTACCAGAGATTCCTGGAAGCTGCTTGTTTTTAGCGAGAGACACGTGGAAAGGGAAGAAGAAACAAATTGCCACCATCATCCGCGAGGGGAACCCTGGGGTTATGCAAGGCATCTCACGGGGTTCAATTCGCGTTTCCGTTATGTTGGTTACCCAAATGTGGTTGAAGTGTAGGGAACCTTAAATGATGCTCAATCACACGTACATTTCCAATTACGCGGTAGCAGGCATGTCCATTTCAACTCATCGGAGCAGCAGTCGGAGCAGCAGCAGCAAGAGCGACTGACGGAGCGACTGAGGAGCGCGCTGCAGATACCGCGGTTATATAGCCGCTCTGCGAGAGAGAGTGATGAGAGAGAGACACGCATGCGCACTAACGCACAGCTGGCATGGCGAGGAGAACGTGCTAACGCAGCTGGCGGGCGAGGGGAAAGGAGGAGGCTTGCGGACGGACGCCGGATGGATGGAGGGACAGGACCGAGTGTAAGAGATGCCTTGCATCTAAAAAACAAAATAAATAGTGTGCCAGGGGAGTTCACAGTCGAGGTTTAGTCAACGAATGCTGGACCTGTGTTATAGCGCGATTCCCGTGCAGAAGAGCACCATCTTTTACACTTCTTTTGTTAGTCAGCGTTAAACTGGTGAGCGTTGTGATATAAGAACCCGCTGTGACCTGCTGTAATATGATAATAATATGCCTTCTTTAGAAATGGATCTACTCATCCTTAATCAGTCCAGAAAGGTGTGCAGAATGCGTTCTTTCTGCCTTGTGATCACTATCTTACACTTATGGGACTTTTGTTTTAGCTTTGGTACCCCTGATGGTCCTGAAAGTTCGGCTGCCTTCGGAAAAACCCAGGTGCTTGCCTGCTCTAAGATTGACGAAACTACGAACGACCAAGCGCCGCTCTATTTCCAAGTTAATCCCATTGCGGAGAAGCCCGCCCAGGTGCTTAACGAAATCTGCCCGCACAACAAACCAATACATCGAGGCATTCCTGTATGTACAAAGCATTTCAAGTTTCCCACAGACCCAAGATTTCTCTTCAGCTTCTCCCCCTTGCTTCCTCATTTCTATCATCCCACCTGCTTTCTTATTCTTTTGTTCGTTTGCCTTCGCCATCCGTCGGCACAATTCTGCTCCCCTCCAAGGGGATAATTTTTTCGCGCGCTACACAAAGGAAGAAGCGGCTGGCAGGCGAAGTTGGTCAATATTATCTCGCGCCATTGTCTCGTACCCTCATCCCTTGCGGAGGCGAGTACGATGAAAGCGGCTAGGCGCTTCTCCACCGGGAGCCGTCGGTGTGCGCTATCCTCGGCTGTCGAAGCTGCCACGCGTTCCCAGCGCCGCCGTTTCCGCCGACCGGGTTAGTTTCTCCTTCAGTTAAGAAGGAGCGTTTTCTCGAAGCTTCCGGTTTGTTGACGCAGGATAATCAGAGCGGCTAGAAAGCCTTCCGCTCATTTAGTCCCCGCAGGCTGTTCGCGACGTTACCATTGTCCTTTCGCGAAAGCGCTGCGAGCTGTGTTGTCCACACTCTTTCGTCCGCATGCCATTACCGGTAATACTTCGCTAGTCTTACAGGTTCTTGGAAATATTTCGCAGTCTTACAGCAAACAGCCATCGAATAATGCGGGTAGATTCACTCGATTAGAGACATTTTATACCTAGTTGTCTAGCTACTACTAAGGCTTACTCCTTACCAGCCTCCCTACGTTACATTATGAAGGCGGATTATGTGCGCTCATTCAGCACTTGTAGAAGTCGTGACTTCAGTTGCCGAGCCCCAGATGATAGGTGTTCAATGTGACGGGTGCTCAGAGACTATGATGATATTTAATGTGCTACTGATGGGGACAATGACTACAAAGGCGTTAAGATGTAACACTCAGATTGGTTAGGGCATTACAATACGGTTGCGTTAATTAATCTTTAGAAGCAGGGAGTAAAAAAACAAAATGTCAAGGCACATGCGGATATGGTTTTGTTCATCCGCCATTAAAAAGCTCCCACCTCCACTCGCGGGAACCTCTGTGTAGATGCGACGCATAGGCGGAGCGGCGAAGGGACCGCGTTTTATAGCGCGCATAACGTTGAGGGGACTGCGTAAGCCGGTCCAAGTCGATGACGACGTTGGCGCACTTGTAAAGCGGCGTGGACTCTTTTGAGCCAAGCGTGGATGTTGCTTCGCCGGAGAACGGCACACCGGTTATATGCGCAGCGCGCCCGAAGGAGAGGAAACCGCGGAAGAGAGAGTACTGCACATGCGCCGGCCCCATCGCGTCTGCCGCGGCTATGACGCAACACAATCCAACACAATCCACTTTAATCCAATCCAATCCAAATCCAATTCAATCCAATTCAATCCAATCCAATCCAAGCCAAGCCAAGCCAATCCAATCCAATCCAATCCAATCCAATCCAATGCCCCTCGCGAGAGAGTGTTCGCTATCGGAGAGGAGAGGGGGTGAGCGGCGGAGAGCGCAGCTGGCGCGGCGAAGAGAATGGGGGAGGGGTGGACAACGCCGACGAAGACGACGACGACGACGCCGGAGGGACAAGGCGACTGAATCAGATGCTCTGCATCTAAAAAGGTTTCATCGAGTGTTTTTCTAATTTTGCTGTCACTTTTCAGTCGCGCCTGGCTATTTTATCTACACAGACTGCGACGCTCGCCGTGATAACGCCACGATAGCCGTATAACTCACTTTGGGCGCATTTCTATCTTTGTGTGGTTTTTTTTCGTCATACTCTGGTGGTTTAGAAAGTCGGGAGCGTCAAAGAGGACTTCTGGACACCGTTAGCGGTTATTTTTGTAGGACACAATAGATGACAAGTATTCCAACTGGTCTTTTTGTGCAGAGAACAGGGAGTGCATGCAACCGGCCTTTATGGAAAACTCTCAAAGGCATAAAAACATTGGTGTTTCACGTAACAGGATGACCGTCAAAAAAAAAATGAACCCGCACACAGGGTGAAACCTTTGCGACTGTCTTGTTGGAGCTAGATACTGTGAATTTAGTTGGGTCATGTCATATCAGACATTCCAGAGCTGGCACTGGACAATGTTCTATTACCCGCCGCGGTGGCTCAGTGGCTAAGGCGTTGCGCTGCTGAGCACGAGGTCGCGGGTTCGATTCCCGGCCGCGGCGGCCGCTTTTCTGATGGAGGCGAAACGCAAAAACGCCCGTGTGTGTACGAGATTTCGGCGCACGATAAAGATCCCCAGGTGGTCCAAAATTAATCCAGAGCCCTCCACTACGGCGCGCCTCATCGCCTGCGTTGCGCGGCGCGTTAAACCCCACAATCATATCAACAATGTTTCTATTGTTACAAAAAGCGAAACGTAGTGGTCTTTATCAGTGTTACGGAGGGTTCCTTGACATATAATTTTGCCTAAATTTTTTTATCCCTTTTTTATCATTTTTTAAGCGAAGGCAACGCATTGCAAAAAAATTGGGCCCATCTCCCCACGAGGGGGAACTCGAGTAATGCGTCGAGTAGGGGTGGGTTGATTGCGTTAACGTTAGTGTTTGGGGGGGTGGTGGTGGGGTGTTAGTGAATGTGTTAACTATTGTTGCTTATTACTTATTAATTATTATTATTTCTTTTCATATAGTAATTATTACTTCCGTGATTTTGCGACTCGAGTCCCCCCCTAGTGGAGAGATGGGCCCCCAGTTTTCTTTTTTTTTTTTTTGTGACGGGAGAAGTGAAGGCAAGGAGTAGGTTGTTGTAAGTCGTTATTTATTTATTTGTTGCTGTTGTCGTTTTATTGGACGCTGAGAACGACGGCTTCGCGGTCGCTAAAGTGTACTGTTAAGGGGTGTTTAAGCAGTGGTCGTGCGTTGCAGCAACTGGTGAAGACGAGATCGATGCAACGGCTGCCGTGTATCAGCAGCTTCTTGACGTAGTTTGAATGATTCAAGGATATAAGGCGCGTTCGTAACCCTTTATTTCTGTGCTGGCTTTTGTGCGCAGTGGGAAGAGCACCATGTACCTCGCGTTCCGCCCACACCGGTCGTGGAAACGAAACCAGGCGCCCATAACTATTAATTTTTTTTATATAGTGTAGGGGGAGGGGTGCGGACCTGTTGTTGAGAGCGAGGAGGGTAGCGTGATGCGGGAGAGGAGGAGTGGGGGAAAGGGCGCACCTGCGCGCTGAGCTGTTGCGAACGGACGGCGGACGCTACATGTGAGTTAAAGAAATGCTCTGCATTAAAAAAAAAAAAATACCCAGAGCAGAAGAGAAGTTTTTCTTTGATTAATTACTTTATATGTACCTTCTTTCAGAGCGAATATACATTTTCGTGTGTTGTGCTTCTAATTTTACCCATGATAGCGCTACTTAGAGATGTATCTACCATATAAAAAATATTCACTTGCCCTGAACGCCCTCAAGTCGCGGGAAATCTAAATTTGCAACCAAAACGTCAAGCAGCCAAGGTATTTACATTATGACCCTCATAAAATTTTGTTTGCGGTTATGACAAAATGTGGCTGCGAAAATTATTACACCACAAATACAAGAAGTGTTACACACAGAACAGACCTTCGCGTCTGACTAGTGGAACCAACGCAAAACGTTCGCATTTATTCACATTAACCCCCCGACTTGTAGGGCTTCTGAGAATAATTATTCTGGTTGCTGTCGTTTGCGCATGTACAGATGACTTCAACAGAAGAGCCTCGAAAATCAAGTCGGTCTCTTAATCTCGCAATGGCTACTACGCCTTGGCAACGCACTAATTCGGGTTACTAAAACAAAGAAAGAGAACGTTGTTCCGGCCATGAAAAGAGCCTAAAAAGGTTATTGTCAACTAGTTCGAACACGTGCACGCGCAGCACGCACGCACGCACGCACGCACGCACGCACGCACACCACACACACACACACACACACACACACACACACACACGTCTGCGTAACATCCAATGGAGGAATGGAGCACATATTTTCCTCTGGTAGGTACCATTTGTCATTCTGTCGCATCACAGTGGCCAGGACATTATTGCCGCGGGAAATGCCTGCGTCGGTGGCTGTGGTAGAAATTTAATATGAGCGCTAGACCAAAACCTTTTCATTGAAAGCAACATCTAAAAGAAAACGCGGAGACATGCTGCAGCCTGTACGTTGAAGTCGAGACGCATAGAAACTGTTTGAAAATGGCTCTTTTTCCGCGTAAAAAAAGAAAATTTGAGTTTCGATTGCGTTTAAAGTATACCATTTTTTTTCAGATAATCGCATTCTGCGCTAGTCTTAATGTTGCAAAGTTCCCATTACAGTGGAAATAGCAGGCTACCGTCGGATAGGTAACGAACCAAAATATGCACTAAGTAACGCTTTTTACGCAGATTACTAAGCCTCGCACGTTAACAATTTTCTGGATGTGCAATTTTTATAAGGACAAAAAGAAAGGAATGACTGTATAAACGTGTGCATGACTTAAGCTGTTTATCATAATGTATATATATATATATATACTATATAATCTATATAACGTATATATATTATATATCTATATATATTGTGTGTTGTGTGTGTGATGTGTGTGTGTGTGTTTTACCAACTCTTAGCTCGTTTTAAAACCAAGCAGCCGCGTCGGCGGATGCCTCGAAAGCGCGTCATCCCTATTTCCATATTTGCCGCGCTTTCGAGGCGCTTTTTCAAGAAAGTGCTACGAGTTGTGCCGCGCCTCCGCCAGATGGCGCCACGGGTCCCGCGACCGAGAGAAAGATGCAGTGAAACATCCCCCTCGCGAGGGGCACGATCAAATGCAGAGCATTTCCGGGGGGCGCACGACGTTAAGTAGTTTCCGTTACGTTAATGTTGTTGCACTTGTGGCAACTGCTGACGAGAGAGCGCTCGTCAGCAGTAATTTGAATGACTCAACGATATAACGCGCGTTCGTAACGTCCCGTTCTATGTCGCCTTTGTGGCGCAGTGGGTAGAGCACCATGTTCATTGCGTTCCGCCCGCAGGGTCGAGGGATCGAAACCGGGCGCCGGATAGTATTTTTTCTAAATGCAGAGCATTTTAGTAACTCACGATGTCACCCGCGTTGGCGTCCGTAGTCCGCATCACTACGTAGTCCGCACCCTACACTATATAAAGAAATAATACCTTCCGGCGCCAGGTTTCGATCCCACGACTCTGCGGGCGGAACGCAAGGTACACGGCACTTTACCGACTGCTCCACGGAGCCGACACAGAATGGAAGGTTACGCACGCGCCTTATATCCTTGACTCATTCAACCGTCGGCCACAGGTGCGCCCTCTCCCCCGCGTTCTCCTCGCCTTCTCTCCGCTCGCAACACCCTCTCTCGCTGCGCTCGGTTCGCGTTCATGTGGTGGCGCGATTTCGGCGCTATAACACTCTCTCGCGAAGGGCATTGGATTGGATTCGATTGGATTGAATTGGATTGGATTGGATTGGATTGGATTGGATTGGCTTGGCTTGGATTGGATTTGGATTGGGTTGGATTAAAGTGGATTGTGTTGGATTGTGTTGCGTCATAGCCGCGCCACGTTGCGTCGTAGCCTCTCCACGTTGTGTAATAGCCGCGGCAGGGGGTTCACGGCACGTTTCACGTTTCACCATCGACTTCATCGACAATGTCTACGCTGGAAGACAACAATTACAACAACAACAACCAATACGTAATCCATAAGACTTGCAGGCACGCCCCCCGCGGAAATGCTCTGCATTTGATCGTACCCCTCGCGAGGGGGTTTTTATATAGTAGGGAGGGGTGCGGTGCGGACTACGGACGTCAACGCGGGTGACATCATGAGTTACTGAAATGCTCTGCATTTAAAAAACGAAACACGGGAAACGTAGGTGCTTGTTCTTCTCATATTGTTAATATGAAATGCATAAGAAACCCGTTTGTAATTTTTTTGTACGTACATGCCGGGATTCTGTAAAGATGAAAGAAACATATTTGGCGCTTCTTGGGTTGGCACCAGCCCCGCTACTCCCCAGACAGGAATCAAATCATTTGACACCGATTAATGCTTGAACAGTATTTAGGGTTCCAACAGCATTACAGTCCCAGTTTTCGGAGCTGAAAGCCCAAACGACCTTGCTTGCGAAGTGGATCGAAGGGCAATTTTAATTTAACACAGCAGCTAGGAGCACCCCTACCTGGTTCAGACAGGCTTCATTTCTTCTTTTGGAACTCAGGAACTCAGCTGCGTTGGAAGAGGATAAAATATGCCGCCACAGCGAGAACGACAAGATTTCTTGTTAGGTACCCGCATGTTAAAGAGACCCTGCAACACCTTTGATATACCCTTTCACTCTTTCCTTCGCGTCTAGAAGCACTGCGAAATCTATTGTTATCGCCAGGACGGAGCCGCACTGCGTGATTTGCTCGTCGCAGCAGATACGCCTTCCTTTTGCAGGCACGCCTGACTCTGCATGGCAAAAATACAAGGTTGCAGAGAAAGCATATTCAAGTGAAGTACGCAACGCAAACACTGATTTTTTTAATACTGAACTACTGAAAATTCTTGCTGATTCAGCGAAACGATTCTGGCGGATAATAAACCCACATGACACGCCCCAAATCACCCTTACTAATCAGCCTGGTCAAGAATCAAGTTGTTCAGAGTGTGTCAATATATTCAATGCGACCTTTTCGTCTGTGCTTACGAATGAATCTAGCCCCGTTGAAACAGAATTAGTCCTGTTAACCTGCCTGAAATGCCACCCCTAAGCATAGGTTTCATTGGTATCTTGTCATTAACAGAAAAATGAAAGTGTCATCTTCGGCTGGTACCGATGAAATTACAGCCAAGCTGTTGAAAAACACCAAGCACATATTAGCCGAGTTTTTACTTTTGCTGTTCTCCCAGTCACTTTCCTCAGGTACCCTGCCTTTCGTCTGGAAGTGTGGGAAGGTTGTTCCGGTGCACAAGACAGGTAACAGAGACTGCCCGTTAAATTATCGCCCCATTTCATTAACCAGTGTGTGCTGAAAACTCATGGAACATGTCATATACACTCATATCATGGGTTTTCTTGATTCTAACAATTTCTTTCATTCCTCTCAACACAGATTTAGAAAAGGCCGCTCATGCGAAACCCAACTAGCCCTTTTCCTTCACGACCTGCATGCTAACCTCAACGCTAACCTCCAACTGACGCTATTTTTCTTGACTTCACTAAGGCTTCTGATAAATTTCCACACCAGCGGCTACTACTGAAACTTTCTGAATTAAATCAACCACCGGAGGTTCTTAACTGGATTGCTCAATTTCTGACTAACCACTCTGTTTGTCTTCGTTAACAACGTCACATCTAACTCACTTTCTGTTAGGTCTGGAGTGCCGCGAGGATCTGTCCTTGGCCCGCTTTTGTTTCTCATCTACATTAACGACTTACTTAACCAATTTATCATGCAACATTCGCATGTTCGCAGATGATTGCGTTATCTACCGCAAAATAATTAACACATCTGATCAAGTAGCACTACAGGATGACCTGAATCAAGTATAAAAATGGTGTGACCGTTGGCCTATGACCCTTAATCCTAACAAATGCAAATTAGTTTCCTTCCACCGCCGCAAAAATGCACTCCGAATTTCCTATGAAATTGCTAACATACCAGTCAAAACAACCATATCCTTTAAGTACCTTTGCGTAACTTCAACCCCTGATCTTTCCTGGCGAAAGCATATCCCTAACGTCGCTTCATCCGCCAATCGATCATTAGGATTTCTAAAACGTGACCTAGGTCACTCACCGTATCACGTGCCTTTTGGCCTACCAGTAGCTAATCTGGTCGAAACTTGAATACGCATCACCCATCTGGAGCCCTCACCAAGTTTATTTGATCAACGCTATCGAAGCAGTGCAAAATCGCGCCGCTCGCTTTATTCACTCTTCTTATTCTTACGATGACAGTGTTTCATCCGTCAAAAATGAATCCGGTCTGTCAAGTCTTTCCTTTGGCCGCAGAATTGCTACCCTAGCTGCCACTCTACCACAGGTTTTACCACAGCTCACTTTACCAACCACCTTACATCGCTCCCGCCGCACGCACTCCCCCCCGCACAGGCCATCCACTTCAAGTCTTCCTACCCCAATCTGGCACCTCAACATTCTCTGCATCCTTTCTCTGCCCCGCCGTCAAAGAATGGAATGACCTTCCCCACGATGCTGTTTCAATTACCTGTCCATTACGTTTCATTCAAAGTGTGTCTATACATCTACAATGTTAACTGCTGGCTTTGTATCTGTTTGTACAACCCACCCCTTATGTAACACCCCCTCTGTGGGGTCCTTAAAGTGAAGTTTCTGCTTTGGTTTTGTGGCTTTATTTTTAAAGTTACTATCGAATGCGTTCATTGCTGCGACTGAAGGAAAACCGGCCAACCGCCGCTACATGGCCTTAGTGAAAGAAATTCGAGCCGTTGAAGAGCGCCAAAGCAGAAAAGAGAGAAAAAATTTCCCGCATTCCCCGAGGGAAGATGTGAAAGTGCGAATGCAGGAGTTGAATTTGCGCGGTTTCGGTAATGTTCGCGAAAGAGAGATCACACACACACAAACAACTACAATGAAAGAAAGATGCATTTATTCACAGACACCTATTTGTGTCGTTGTACTTGATTGCTAGAGCGGATCTCAGCTTTGAAATTTCCGTGTCAGTACTCCTTTAAGCGGGTGCATTAGCCCTTCTCACGCCCGATTCCTGGCCAATCCCCACGTGGGTATGTGCCATGCACAGACACCTATTTGTGGTTGTCGTTGTACTTGATTGCTAGAGCGGATCTCACCTTTGAAATTCGTGTCAGTACTCCTTTAAGCGGGTGCATTAGCCCTTCTCACGCCCGATTCTTGGCCAATCGCCCTAAGTGGTATGTGCTAAAGAAATTAGGAACTCTTCTTGGCAATCGCCCTAAGTGGGATGTGGTGCGGACGGACGGACGGTGGTGGACGCGTGATTCAGGGTCGCTTAAGAAGTGCATTCGCACTTAAAAATTCTTTTGAGTGAGTTTCCAAGTCATCTGATGGGCACAGAGCGGTAATTTTTGGCTGAGGTACATTGCGACCCCCTATTCTAAGTACTGGAAGTGTGTTGGGGGACTACGTTCTGCAAGCATTTAAGATTTTTAAAAAAGCTTGAAGAAAGTGTTGCAGGGTCCCGTTAATGTTTCCCCGAAACCTTTTAACTGTCAGAAAGACGTTCAAAACGATCTTATCCTTTATCTAATACTCCTTTTTCGGTCCCGACTGCGGTGGCGGAAACCTTCCTTCACAAAGTGAAGGCTAAGCCTAGGACGAATCCGCATCAAAGAACTTAGAAGCGGCCGAAAGTGGTTCCGTACCTTCACAAGGTTTCGCACAGCCTGAAAAAGGTTGCGACGAGGTAGGATGTACCTGTCATTTTTTCAGCCCCAAATAAGCTCGGCCAACTTTGTCCTCGCATTGCTACTCATACCAAAAAGAGGGCGTGTGAAAAACGACATGAGAAGCTCTTCGTTGATTCCGTACGTGGTAGGAGTGGATAATGAAATCCCCTTCACCTGTAGGAAAGTTCTACATCAGGAAAACTGGAAGATGTCTGAACGACCGCCTCATGGACCATGCGCAATATTTTAAGTCTAACAATGGCGCACATATGTCAATGCATTGTCTTTCCTGGACAAGGTGTGAGCCACGATTTTCCAATACCAAGATTCCGTGAAAAAGCAGAAATCAGAAGGCCCGTGAACTGCTGGAGGCACGTCGCCTAAGATTGAAGGGGACAGAGTGCATTAGTGGTACCTTCGTGATACTGTTCAATGCTGAGGTGCGGTTTTAGGGGCGAGGCTCCTCTTGCTCGGGCCCTGTCCCGTCCCTCGTTGCTGCCGTGTACACACCGCTGATGATGATTGTGGCAGGATACCCCTAGGGATTGGCCAACCAAAGATTGGACGAAGAGGTCAAAACGTTCAACGCGTTCCTTGCTACCCAACAAGGAGGAGAGGAAGAAGAGGTTGTCGTTCGTCGTCTGCGAGCTCAAGACATGTACCGGGGGTACGCGACACAAGACGCTCTGCAGAAGGCGACGGCCAAGGTGGCTAAAATGTCACACACCGAATTTACCAACTTACCCATGGAGATTCTCATCGTCCCAAACAAGCCCTACATGATCACCACAAACATCGACGTCGTCGACGGGCTTGTCAACGGAGCGGTGGGAAGTCTTTATGTCCTTCACTCATTCAGATGGTGCGCGCCGTCAAGAAGACCTATAACAACGTGTCGAGTGCCATTGACGCGGCGGCGCCCGATTTCAATCCCACGACTCTCTGGCCGCGACGGGAGGTACGTGGCGCTCTTTCCACTGCGCTACAAACCGAGACGCGAGCATGGCTACGAACGCGCCTTGTGTCCTTCACTCATTCAGATGGTGCGCGCCGTCAAGAAGACCTATAACAACGTGTCGAGTCTTTATATGATGTGTGGGCGAATTTTTAGATGCCACGCATCTCATTCACCCGCCTTGTCCATGCATCCGGCGTCGGCGTCGTTATTGTCGGCGTCCACCCCTCCCGCATTCTCCTCGCCACGCCAGCTTCGCTCTCCGCCGCTCACCCCCTCTCCTCTCCGATAGCGAACACTCTCTCGCGTGGGGCATTGGATTGGAGGTCGATTGGCTTGGCTTGGCTTGGCTTGGCTTGGCTTGACTTGATTGATTGGATTGGATTGGATTGGATTGGATTAAAGTGGATTGTGTTGGATTGTGTTGCGTCATAGCCGCGGCAGACGCACTGGCGCCGGCGCGTCCCCTCACCGTTATGCGCGCTATAAAACGCGGTGCCTGCGCCGCTCCTCTCCATCGTTCCAGCGCCGTTCCTCCGCTGTCCAACGCTGAAACGTGAACCCCCTATGCGTCTGCGTCGCATCCACACAGGGGTTCCCGCGAGGGGAGGTGGAGTTTTCCTTCTTTCAAGGTTTTACCGATAAGCATTTTAGCTTCGCCCCTCTCATCCTCATTCACTTGGTGGAGATGGGGGGATTTTTAAGATGAATTCTTTCAATAACGATTTTTGGCACGTCTATTGCGCATGTGTCGATGTACCTACAAATATACGATGCTGTCTTTGCTATTATACAGTTCTAAGTGTAGTGCCTGTCTCGTGTTCCCTTTTTTGTGTGTTTCTTTGCTGCTACCTAGTATGTTCTTTGATCTTTTCCCATATCTCTGTCATTTTTGTTGCAGATAAAATCAACAAATTAATTGCAGAATTTTAATTAGGTATGCGTCAGAATGGAAACAGTGGCCTGCTAGTCAAGTCAACTGCTAATGAGCCTCCCGAGTCCCCTCACGCATCTCTACACTAGTATAAGTGCACTCTCCACGCATAGACAAAAACAGGCAGTACATTACGTGCGTGCGGGTGCGCGCATGCGTGTGCGTGCGTGTGCGTGCGTGCGCGTGTGTGCGTGTGTGTGTGTGTGCGTGGGTGCGTGTGCATGCGTGTGTGCGTGTGCGCGCGTGCGCGTGTACGCGTGCCTGCGTGTGTGCCTGTGTGTGCGTGTGTGTACGTGTGTGTGCGTGGTTGTGTGCGTTCGTGCGCGTGCGTGCATGTGCGTGCGTGCGCGTGCGTGTGCGTGCGTGCATGTGCGTGTTTGTGTGCGTGCGTGTGCGCGCGTGTGTGCATGTGTGTGCGTGTGTGTGTGCGTGTGTGCGCATGTGTGTGCCTGCGTGTGCGTGTGCGTGCGTGCATGTGCGTGTATGTGCGTGTATGTGCGCGCTCCTGTGATCGTGACGGCGTGCGTCCGCATATGCGTGTGTGCGTTGACAGAAGTAGATACGGAGAAGGAAAAAAAATAAACTTGAAAAAAAAAACCGGCTGAAAATGTTATGGTAAGTCACACGATAGCCTATGGCGTAGTACGATTGCCTACGCGTACCGCATTTCTCCTTCGAGTAACTTCGCTTACGGCCTGGTAAACTGTATAGTACCCCACAGAACGGGGTTTCCATAGAGAAAGATACCGTTACTTCCCCCCACGCCTTTTTCCACCGATAGCGTGCCAAGGCCGCCTCACCTCCTTTCGGCGAGGCAGCTTCATTAGCAGCGACTTTGTGGCTCTGAACCCAGGGAGTAAGGTATAGTTAGGGCAACAGAAAGAAGAACCCACGTCCATGGTATCTCGTTAGACTCTCAGTTGTACGCACTGTGGTCAATGAATTCTGGTAATGCTCGGGCTTATCTCGTGTCCTAATGGGTTTGCCTCCGCACTCTTGTTTCTGTGCTTTGTTTTTATGTTACATGACAAAAGGAGGATGATGACGTTGGCGATAGGAAATGGCTGGACGTTTGAAAGTCTACTGAAATATCGTCGCATAAGCATTTGCGGCTGCGTGGTATGTACGGTATCATTCCGAAATGGCCACAGATCGAGAAATATGGCCACGGAAGGTTATCAGATTCGTCAGGGCATCGTAGCCAATTTTTAAGGTAGCTTTCTTGTAGGAAATAGTGCAAATACACGTGAGGCGAGTTTTTTTGTTTTTTTTTTTAGGGAGAGGGGGGGGGGGGGCAGGACACTCGGAACACGGTAAGTCGTACCCTCGCATGAGGCACCAGTGGATAGGGCCAGTTGCCTCAACGGGTAATGACGAGTCCACCACCTAGAGGTTGTTTAGTATATGAGCCAATTAAAAGATTCACCTACGTATGTTTTTGAATAAACCGCTCAATCGCGATAGCTGGCACATTACAATGCGTTTACGAGGCGGCCAGACCTTCAGGTGGTGCGACTTTACAAAGACCGCTTTGCCTTCGTTTCCCCGTACGTCCCCGAAGTTCCCCTCTTGTGGTGGGGAATTGCATATACTGGGGGTACACTCGTAAGCCATTGGGAAGCCTAATTGGGCGTGATATATTGACCCCACTGGGCCGACCGCACCGCTGGCCTCCCTCCTTTCCCTGGAGCCTGGTCAGGGTCTTCCTCCGCCCGAGGTGACTCGGAAACAAATTGCGGCCATTTTGCACAGCCCGCCTGCTGCTTTAGTGCCTAAGGCTAGGCCGTCCCGTTATGTGCCCCACTTCTTCTTGAAACCTGCTACAGCCGTCATTTTTATGTGACAGCAGCCTGGTTAGACTTCACCGACATCTCTGAAGTAATAATACCTCTTCTATTAAGTTCCCGCGCTTTTCCATTTGAATTGTTCAGTTTCTCTAAGGGCATTTATGCTGCAGCTTGTTGCTACCCTGCTACCACACTTTCAGCTCACTCGATCTCAGAGTACCTTGTTTAGAACCCGCATATTCCTATGGCTTTTACCGCCGCGCCTCAAAATTAATCACTGCAGTGCTCTCTACTACAGGCAGCCTTCCCCGAATTCCTCCAGAACCTACTCCCTTCTCCTTCTCCCAAAGCTTATTATTTATTTATTTATTTATTTATTTATTTATTTATTTATTTATTTATTTATTTATTTATTTATTTTATTTATTTATTTATTTATTTATTTATTTATTTTCTATAAGGGTCACAAAAGGAAGGATCGTTGCAGGAGCGCTGGATTCACAAAAGATCGGGACAGGCAAAATAGGATGTGCAACATTTAAAAAAAAAACGTAAAAGTCGTAGGGTTAAGCTGAAGTAAACTAAACAAATAATGTTGGGATAGTGAACAGGTACAGTTGTTTCAGGACGGGGGAATAATTTAGTATGCCGTGGTAAAAAATACCACTTTGGAGGGAAAAAGCAGTGTCATGTACAAATAACCGAAATTATACACCCCGTACGCAGAAGATAACACCAGGAATCGTTATATAAAAAATAAAACGGTCGGTCACAAGAACAAAAAGAATTAGGTACGTCCAAAAGCTTCCTTGCAGTTCGTGTTCCAGTGATGTTTAGAAGATTTCTGCATCCATAATGCTAACAATGGTATCTGCAAGAGCGTTCCATTTCTTAGCTGTCCGAATAAAGAACGATTCTGCAAATGCGGTAGTTTGCATTGCACCCTGCTTCCAATTCGGTACGCAGACAACAACGCACCAAAGCATTGAAACAAGCACGTCAATTGGCTTAAACAGAATGGCACGGCAATCTACTTCACGGACGCCAGTTTCGACTCCACTACTAGAGACGGTGCTATCGCCCTCCGTTGCCCTACGCGGTCCGTAGACACCCTCTTCCCCTTCAAAAACACAGCTTGTTCAACACGGAAAGAATTCTCCATAGCCGCCGCCGTGGAATACGAAAAACTAGATGTGGGGGCACCAACTGACCATTGCTGTTTTTCGTCGGCTTCGCGGGCCATGTCAGGATACTGAGAAGACTTTTTGCCGACAAAACATTACTGGTATTTTTGCACGTACTTGCCTCTCAAATTGTAAAGAAACCCCCTCATGCAAAACCAGACGTGGGGCAAGATATCTATGATATACCACTTTCTTGTGCACACAGCTTTACCGTACAAAGCGATCGCTGCATCAGTGAACAAACAAAAAGTGCCTCACTTCAATGCGACAATGTTTAACACTTGGCGGTTTATTGCTATGGTTTCTCGGGCAGCACCTTCCTTCACGATGTAACAATAGTGGGGAAAGTGAGCATGCAGGCAGTGCCATGCTGAAGAGTACTCGGCTGTCTATCTGTGGCTCTGTGAAATAGTTCGAGAATTTATTCTGAGTCAGTATTACCATTCCTTGGTATCCTTCATTAGCTTTAGTATGTTTCTCATTTCAGCTCACATCATGTCAGGTAAGGCATATTTCTTTGGATGTATGTTGCTTCGGTATTTTGTACCCCTAGCTTTGTATGCTTGTTAGCAGCCAGCGTTGGGTTTGTTGTTCGGGACTCAGTACTCCATTGATTACGTTAGGCTCCTCTGATCCCTATCGTTCTTCTACAAGCAACCCACGAACTTTTCTGGCGGTGGAAAAATCACAATAGTCTTCGGTACAATAACAACTAGCGGCGTATCAAGCTAGCCATGTTCGCGAAAATGAGCATTCGTTTTTCCACCTTAACACAGTCTTTACTCCCTTAGCGGGACGCTGGGGTGCACCCCAAAATGAAACGAGGGAAGCGGGTGAATAGAAAGAAAATGAATACCGTAGATGCTATTTATCCAAGCCGGAGAAAGGGAGTGGCCCATTTAGGCGCTTCGTTGCAGGTCCCTAACTGCTCCCGCTTACGGACGATGACAGAGGAAGGAGCACGGAAAACTCGTAGGACAACACGCTTTTGTTTAAGGACACTCCTTCCATCTCCATCTCCCTCGATTGCTTTCACTCCACTCTGGGTGGCTTTGTCCGCTGCCAGCCCTCACAAATGGGTTTGTGGGAATACTTGTCCGTGGCGAGTCGAAGCGAGCCTAAAGACAGGCGGGGGAGGATCAGTCAAATGGAACGAGACGGGTGCAGGCCGGGGTAACAAGAAAGATTGCCCTGGAGAAAACGGGACCGATGTTCGCTATTCGGAAGCTAAATGGTGGTGCAATTTAGATAGGGCTGTCCAAGTGTCGGGAAAACAAGGGGACTTGTTTTTGCAGCTTTGTATCGAATGCTCGTTCTAGCATCCGGGGAGGGAGGGTGTGTCGTTGTTTGTTTAAGGCGGGATGTTTTCTTGCGGTCGGAAGGGAACACTCCCCGCATCCCGCGCCAAGCCGAGTCGTGGCCAGGGAGGCCTCCCAGGGCTCTCTACGTAAATTGCGGACTAGCCGTTCAACCAAGCGACAGTGCTATGTTTTGGATAAACGTACCGGAAACAGTTCTGTAGAGATATATTTATTAGTTTCTAGTTGAACTGAAGAAGAATATGCTTGGCAACTTTTGATAAATGTGAGCAGCCGATGACTGCAATCTCTGCTGATGTTGCGATCACTCTCACCACTGTCTCGTACACAGTGTTGGCTGAGTTTTTGAAAATTCTTCTGTCACATTATCAACATTAAAAACACTGATAACACCTAAGCTTTAGGGCACTGGAATTTGCCGCAAGATAGCCAGCAGAACATGTTTAGACGGTTCGTGGTACCAAGCCGACACACACATTTGTTACAATGATGTAATCAACAGGGCGGCTGAGCAAGCCCTGATGAAAGGTGCCCTCTAATTTTGGTACCAGGCAGAAATGGACTCAGGCTTCACGTTTAGGCTCACCATTGTTCTTCCAGCACCCCATCCTCCATAACAAGTAGATGGCTCACAATTAAGTGTACCCCGTAAAAATGTTTTCTAATGAGCTGAGATGATCAAGTTTCGGTTAACGTTATATACCTTGTAACTAAAGCAGAGCGCCTACTTATAACTTTGGCTTCGCGCCGTTCTGATGTACCGCTGAGAGAAAGGTTCCAGATTAATTAAATTAATTTGAAATGTCTTCAGCGTGTGCGTATTCTCGTACATACAAAGCGTTTTCCTATTTCTTATTGACCAGACACTACCTTTGTGTCCGGGAATGTAACCTACGCACACATCTGCAGTGACAGAACAGCCAAAAAACTTCGCAACCACAGAGGGTAGCAAAGTGCAGTATTGGGCGAGTTGGTTATCCATCATTACTAAACAGCGCAACAAAAAAACGGACTTTAGCTGACGTACACAGGACGAGCGCTGACACGAGCGCAGGACGAGCAGCGCTCGTCCTGTGTACCTCAGCTAAAGTCCGTGTTTTTGTTGCGCTGTTTAGTAATCACAGAGGGTAGCCCAGAGGAAGTGGGAGGAGGTAAAGGAAGAATAACTTTAAGGTGAAATATTTAGATGAGCGATCCTTTTTCTTGAGGGAGGGAGGAACGCATATTCCAGTGTTCTTGCCGCGATCCGCTGTACGAACTGTCGTTGACCTTCCGTGTCCTAGATGGAGAGCATAGCATTCCACTGCGTAAGGGTTCAATATAAAGAAAGGGTTGTGTAATACAATAGTACTCTTATTGGCAGATAAATCGTAATGTTAACAATACACATTAGAATACAAATAATGCACTAAAGCTAGCTCTCTCTGCATAAACAAACAGAAGGGCACAACTAAAAATGCCGTGCTCAGTTAACGTCAAGAAAAGAAGTGATATAATCTCATCGTCCGTGTGACGGCTTTTTGTACCCCAAGACCTTTAATATACTACAGGGGGGGGAGGAGGGGGGGGGTGTTTGGGAACTGATAGCATTTCGGTCGCCGTCATCCCATTGTACGCCGCGCTTGGATCAGGTTCAATACATGAGTGTAGCTCTTAGCCTCGCAACGTGCTCCACGCGTCGGTTTTGAGGGCCTTTTCTGTGGGACGTAGGCCAGGAGAAGGGGAGAAGGAACAGCCCACTTTTAAATTCTTGAGAGTGTGCGACCTATACTTAGCACAGCTCTGCTGTAACAGCTTCTGGTGCCGCCGTTGGCGGGACGCATGCGGCCGAAAAGATGTCCAAGAGAATGTTATTTTCGCGAACGACGACGATTTTTAGCTTTCCTCGCGAAACTGGACTATCCGCGGAGACCGGTAACACAGATGTTCTATTACGGTGATCTAAAATGTGCAAAAGATTCCCGAAGAAACGGCGCATGTGGTGCCCTCTACCATCGCCTGCTGCGTCCAAGTTGTCGTAATCTGGCCCATTTCGGCGGTTGCTAGGGAAGCGCTATCCCAAGTAGCTACTTCCAAGGAACAAACGCAACGCTACCCTCGGCTGAAGAAAATGGCTGCGCAAGTAGGTGTGCAGGGCGAATGTTTGGCAAAAAAAAATATTGCGTTCGTAGGCAGGGATTTGGTAGAGCACTACAGTTCACTGAGTCAGATCGGCAACGAACAACCAGTCTCGCATATTCATTAAAATCCGAACAAGGCTCCGAAACTGACTCCCATTAATGTGGGCGAGTAGTAGACTAACGTTATTTGCTGCGTCTGCAAGCGTGGGATCTTTAACCCGTTGTTCATAGAATGTAGATACAAGCTTTAGCTTTTTGCACGATGCCACATAAGCGTAATTGGAGGTAAGTCCCGAAGGGTATTTTAAACAACCAAAAACACAAGATAAACAAAATAAACCCTAAACTAGTAAAAATGAACGAAAGTAACGCGAAATGTATATCTTAAACGCCGTCCCCTCAAGACGAATACAAAATTAAAAGGCTTCTTAGAAAACGAACCGAAACCAGAATAAATAAATCTTGAAAATCCCAACCGCGTAACGCCCTTCATCAGTGCAAAATGCGTAATTGGTGAAATAAAACATTTAATCGTTATATCAGAGTAAATGCAAAATACCTGTCGATGGAAAGAACACCTGAAATGAAGAAAGGTGTAAAATGTTCCACGAGTTAGTAGACAACTCTTAAAATGTCGTTGCATTTTTTTATATCTGGGAAGTAGAACAATTCTTAAAATGTCCGTTGCATTTTTTTTATATCTGGAAAAGCGCTTATTAAACCGGAGACCGAAAGGAAAATAAGTTATATAAATGCGGTCCGGCGTAAATGGCCCGATTCGTAAGTGAGAGTTTGCAAATCCTAATTGTTTCGAAGCAGCATTCGTATAAGGCATAACCCGCCGCGGTGGCTCAGTGGCTAAGGTGTTGCGCTGCTGAGCACGAGGTCGCGGGTTCGATTCCCGGCCGCGGCGGCCGCTTTTCTGATGGAGGCGAAAAGCCAAAACGCCCGTGTGTACGAGATTTCGGCGCACGATAAAGATCCCAGGTGGTCAAATTAATCCGGAGCCCTCCACTACGGCGCGCCTCATCGCCTGCGTTGCGTCGGCGCGTTAAACCCCACAATCAATCAATCAATCGTATAAGGCATACAGTTCGCGCCTATTTCTTGATAGAAAGTGCGAAAAAGAAGATGCCCCTCTTGCTGACCCATTGTTTCAAGAAATAAATACATTCAACAGCGTAAGCAATAGACTTTCGGTAGCCTTAACCAGCAAGCATAGGCGTAGTTAGCGCTCGGTGTGCAAGTAAAATGTGAAATTTGCCCTAAACAGAGCAGTCGCACTTATTCAGCTACCCGTGCGAACTGCAAAGATATCTACAGCCCAGTCACTAACGCAGAAAAGCCCAGTTTAGCTGGTAATACAGGTGCATATCGAACAATGTTAGGGAGTCTTAGCATAGCGGCTAACGTACTCTACGCTATCGGTTGGCGGGTATACCGGCACCCGACCGGGCAGGTGCGCAATCGTTCCGCGGGGACGAGCAGCCCACCTCGCTGAACCTTCGCGTTCCTCACGGGGATGGGTGGCCCTCCTGCCCGTTTCTGCACGCGGATGCGCAGTCGACTCCCTCTACCCACACACCCTTGCGTAGAGTACGCTAGCCGCTATGCTAAAACCCTCTATTGAGTGTATACGTGACTAGTGTATAGGTGCGAGCTTCTTACAGAAGCTATAACGTCCTGTCTCTGAGCAGTGGCCATAGCTTGGTGACACCAAGAAGTCATTTTGGTTGTTCCATGCTGGAGTCCTTTGTCGATTTCAACGGCAGTTACCCATCACATCAATTTCGCTAAGCGACAGCTCCATCGCATCGCAGAAAAAATTCTATTGTGGACTGCCCCTGCTTCCGGCAGGAAATGCAGCTGTCTGGAGGAAGAGTATGATAGCATAGACATGAATCGGTGCAACGCAGCAGAAATATAGACTATCTTTCGAACACAAACGCGCAAAAGGCGAGTTTCAGAGCCTTTCAGAAGTCAATTAATACGAAGGCACCCAAATAAAAGGGTGACTGTAAAGTAACTAAACACACTATGTGACTTACATCGTTTGCATTAACAAAATTAAGGCCGGCCAGAAAATGGATTCAGCAAGCAACTAGAAACCCAACAAAGCCTAAACAAGAAAGGAAAAGATATGAAGACGATGTGCGAAAAAAGGCAGTCACGCCGCAAAAAAGAAAGAAGAAACTGTCTCATCAGTAACACATTCAGCGCATCGTCACCTCAGGAGAAACGTTCCTGCTACAGGGATTAAGTTTTGCACATGGTCTCGCCATTATCAGCAGTTTGTGAAGCACGTCGCTCTTCCTCCTTCGTTTGGTTCCCGAACAACCCTCTTTCCTCGCCGTGTTTCTGCCAAATCATTCCCGAGTTTCTTTTTAATTACCATTTCTCTTGGCTTTCGCGATGTAAGAGCTAGATTCAATGAATTGCTTGACTTTCATTTAGAATGAAGTAGTAATTAAACCATGCGGACATAAATGCAAGCCACGCAGTTGCGGTGGCCTAATTCCGAACTTTCTGGGGAGTGCCACGTTAGCGAAAAAAAAGCGCAATTATACCGTACGCCCCCGCGTCACTCTCAGAACCACTGCCACGCTTCCTCGTGCTCTGGCAGCCACGCGTAACCTTTTTATATAAATGCCATGCCTGCAACCTGCAGCGGGAACGCATACTTGCATTCCGCTGCTTACTTGGCACTCGGGTTTGTTGCCATATATGGTGTCCGTTTTATTACACGTCCCCAAACCTCGCGAGCAGCTTTACTTTATTTTGTTGCTTCGACGCGGTTGCTTCATGGTATTCTCGTGCCCTAGGTCTCTAAGAACGCAAATTAAGCAATCTCATCTTGTTGCTTTGGGTTAGTTAGAGGCGAGCGATTCGACTGCGTGCTTTATCGGTTTTAATTTGCTCCATATACCTGCCGCCCAATTTTTCTGGCTCGTTGTGCATAACGTGGCCGTAAAGGTAGGCGCTCAAAGTATGGAAATATCTTGATACGAGACGTGAATGTATTTCAGCCTGCATAAAAGGGTGTTGCAAACTGAGGCAGTACCGAACCCACGCAAACGCCCACAGAAACGCCCGCACAAAGTAAAGGGCTGAACGACGGGGTTGGGTGGTCGTCCCGCATGACTTTGTTAGGCACGATGGACGAGTGACTTGAAAAGTGTGCTTGGACTCAATGTCGAGCGGCTGAAAAGCACTGATGCAATGAATTTCGCAATCTGATGCAAGGCAATAAACAATTGACGAAAATGAAATAAGCAAAAAGAGGAACCTCCTCCTGTTCCCACCACAAGACAGATAAGGAGGTCCTATGGCACCTAATCACCTCTTACAATATTATTGTCCTACTGATCGCCGCAGAGTGCTTTTTCTGGTTAACATGTTGACGTCGCAGGCAATGGCGATTTGGGGATTGTTCGTGAACATCGGACGACCTTTGTCACCGTCATTGACCAATCGCCTTGAAAGGGAACATGACATGTGTGGGAGGAAAAGGACGTTGCAACCAAATAGCAATCGGGGCAATGGAAGTGTGCCTCTGACGGCACCGATCCCATCACTGGCCAATGCACCTGATCGTATACTTTATAATGTCTGCATTCTTCATTAAAAATTCAGTTAAACTAACGCTGAGCGTTACGACGTTCCAAGCAAAGTAACCTTCATTGTAGGTCGAGCGCCGCGTTTGTCGACATTATCTAAGGCAAAGGTCACAACGCATAGGGCCATAAACGCCTACCGGTGTTGAGGGTGTTAGCCCCGCTCGAATTGTTGAGGCCCTGTGTTTGGTTTTCATCCAGTCTCAATTTCTCTAATTTTTTTTTCAGCTCAATTATAGTTAAGTATAGTGCACCCTGCTCTAATTGCATTTGCGCCGTCGCCCTTATAAGACGCCGTTTCACTGCTACAGATGCCGAAGCCGGACGCAGTTATTCTGCATTAAGGCCCACTTATCACGTTTACGTAAAAAACAATCGTGCTTAATTTCTCTTTTCAGGTTATCGGTAACAAAAAAGGAGCAGCTCAAACCATCGCCCAGGCCCATTTTTATTGACGATTTTCCCGTTAAAAGCCCCCCAAGAGTGTTTTACTCCTTTTTCTGCATACCTCGCCATTCGTAGTCGATGTAAAACATGCTTTTTGAAAGCAGCAGGCGTGTAGAAGGACAGTTACGCTATAGCTGCGAACGCGATTCTAATGGGGGGGCAGGGAAGCGCGCCGCTTGTACTATCAAATAAAAGTGAGGAAAGCAAAATACAATGTTTCCCGAAGCACGGGAGCCAGGCATGCGTGCGCGTATGTGAAACACGCCCGGGCCTCGTTCAAGCCAAGTGCCCGTCACTGCGCGCGTTCGCCAAGCCGTTGCACGATGATTAATGGCGCAATTCGTAAATTCCAGGGTACCACTGGCATATGCGCGTTTGTATCGCGTAACGTTTCTCGGCGTTCGGCTCAGGCTTCACATGCGAGGAAAAATCCTGGGCCATGAAGCTCGCGCGTGGCGTGCTGTCAGAAAAATATATGCGTGTGGAGGGGGAGATCATGTACAAGGACAGAGATGGTTCAAGAGGCCTCGTAGCGACTTTTCACGCCCAGTTTGCAGGGGCGAAGCCAAGAAAAAAGTTCCCACCGAGCAGCTGCTGTTCCGTATTCTGAATTTGTCGCTTGCCTCACAACACGGACAGCTTTCCCTGTTCAAATGCAATTCGTCATTTGTCACCACCGATCATTAGGCGCTTCCTTGGCTGCTCGAATGCGCCATTTCCTGAACGCTTCAAAATAGAAAACTTACTTATACAAATAATAACGAAAAAGAACCACGTCCTCTAAGCACATAAAAGTGCCCTGAAATGGCCCCTTTCCACCCCCCTCCCCTTTTTTTTTTCTTGCCGGAATATTTGCTACCGCATGGTAGTCTAGCACTGCTTGAAATGAGAATAACGCCGTTTTGATTAATCTATACCCTTATGTTTTTGCATGCTCCAAACGTAAACGGTGATTACGAATATTTTTAGATGTATCTATGCAAGCTCTCTTTCGGGTGCCTTCGATTACAATTTTTACTGTGCTGTCACTAAATGAAATTTAACAATTTATACCATTCGTAGTTTTATTAAATGAACTGATAGTATGATAGAAGTATTATACGTCAGTACTGAGAGTCCCTTAATAGTTTTATTATTGATACCGTAATGACAATAAGTAGTCTTCATCTTTGCATGATGTCCGCAGTCTGCAGCGCAAATTCCGTTTAAATGCGGGTACAATCCAGGCACTTCCTGTATAACCTGACGCCATCTGCTGGCTGGCTTTGAACACTCCCTCTATTCTCTCGAGTAACAGCCAAAACGAGCTTCCTGTTCACCCTCTTGGCTTCGAGGTAGAGTCGCTGAGGTTCTGATACCAACAGCCTGGGTTCGAGTACCCAGCTTGTCGAACAATTTCTACAGCGAAGCTGTTTATAGCCGGGATTCTGTGCATTTTTGTTCCTCGACCTCAGAGAACGCCTCCCCGCAAACCCAGGTTTATTCATGTGTCTTTGAAGCACGAGGCGTTTCACAGCGAGGAGTGCGTTTCGTTGGTTGGTTGTCTGAGCCTTGCTTTCGTTCAGACAGCTGCTGCCTAAGGAGGCGTCAACGGGGGCTGAAACTTAACTCTTCCGTCCGAGCACGCGACAGACAACCATGAAGACGTTATTATCAATTTTGAATTCCACTTCACCAGTCTCGCCGTAATGGCGGGGGGAGGGGGAAATGGGGGAGGTGTAGCACTCCGCACTCCGGAAAACCGTTGACTGAAAATTTCCAGGTACGAGGGACGTGTATACGTGCGCTTAAATGTGCCGTGCCCCGATTATGCACCACGGACGGATGCCCCTCCTTTCGGATTCCGGACCATCTCCCGAGAGTGAATGAAGTCGAGGAATTGGTAGACACGGCACGACTTCTTTCCAAGGTTCACACTTTCGTTGAAAGTTCTGTGTCTCCTCAGCTTCGTGGGACATCTACCTTCACCTAGTGGAACGGCTGAGAATTCTTGCCGTTTTGTTGTGTTTCAAAATTGTCCTCTAAGGGCAATTTGACGCATTGTTTTCATAAGTAAAGGTTGTTCGTTTTTGATTGTCTGGTTTAAGTTCAAGGTGCAGCCTATTACCCCATTTAATTTATGTTCTGCAGCGCATACGAAGGGCCGGGCTTCCACCTTTATGGGAACAATGCGTGCAGTCTGTACACATTACTTCTGTTCACAATCCGTCACTGTGCTTTCATCTTTATATCTAATAGAGGCTCTGCAGCGCCCTGTGGCCCTTACCAAAACTTTAAGGAACGGAAATTGAGCAGTCGTTCGTCAATTCGTTGAACGTTTCTGCGATGATTCCGCATAAAATAAACACCTAACATAAGAAGGTGACTTTTAATAGAAATAGCTGCAGTTTGCCATTCTGTTCTATGCATGAAACGCCAAAAGGAACCTCCAGATTTGCCAAACCATCAAGCAACAAAACGAGCGAACAAGCAAAGTGTCCATCAAGCCAGCGGGGTAGCGGCTGGTGAGGTGGCATCAATCATTGACAGGACACACAGTGGCCAGGCCGGCATGCAACCCCACTGGCGGCACCCGAGCTAGCGTGTGTTCGGAAAAGTGTTTTCGGGACACCAAGTCAATGTGGCAACCCAAAAAAAGCAAGCACTCTCAAGTTCGCATGACGAGGCCAAATTTTTTGGTTATGGCGCCGCATGCAGGCATGGTCATGCATGCACGTCTCTCTGCAGCCGGCACACACAGCACGCGGAACACAGCTACCATTCATTCGGAGCCGATGTCCCGCGTGCTTCGTGGTTTTTCTTTTCTTGATATCAGATTAGACTCCATACTCATCTCGAAACTGCCTGTTTTAAAGTGGAGCTTTATTTCAGCAACTCCTGTCAAATCTGACTCTTACCCGCGCTGTAATCTCTTCAAGAGTGAGCTAGCGCCGCCCACGATGCAAACTGTGAGATGTGATCCGTGTGCGATAGTTTGCGGCTTCGCAGTGACGTTAGAAATGCTGGATTTGCTGTCATTAAACTTTAACCTTTCGCGACACAGCCTATAGGTATAGGGGTATAGGTTCGCATGTCAAACCCCTAATGGCAATTATAGTCAGAACATCTTGCTATACGTTCAACCACATCAAGCATGCCTCCAAAAATCCTCTTTGTTTTGTTTCCGGTATGGTTGTGGCCGGTTAGCTCAAAAATAAGCAAAGGCCTAGTACTTATTGCCGTTGCAGTTTTATAGCAGGACATCGAAACAGGCGAAGCACGCGACGCTGGAAGCCATTTCTTCGAATATTAACAAGTTAAGCCGACTTTCCCTGTATCAGAGGAAGCGAATGAAATGAAATTTCACGCAAACACAACAATTTTTTTTTAGTGTAGACCATCTGGGCGGGCCATTTCGCGTTCGCATACCACAATTTTATGATCAGGTTTGTATTTTTTATTTATTACTCCACGACATAAGAAACGCCCTTACTTACGTTTAAACCTTCGGGGTAACCCTTTTGTGCCCTCAAACAACAAACCTTGGCGCCCGGGTATTTGAAGTTGATCAGCCCGATTCTGCATCTTATTTTGACGCGAAATTTCCTTGTAGTTTCAGATGGCGCTTTGCCGTAATATTTTGAATCCAATTTTAAGTTTTTGAGCGTATATAGAACACCCAAATATGAGGTTCTCTGGTGCATATGGGGTCTAGGTGCGCAAACAAGCCTCGTTTGGTCAATTTCGTTTAAGAAATCCTTTCGTTTTCCGCTTTCCAGAGGGGAACAAAAGGGGAAATCTCCTGCTAGGTCTGCGAAAGTAGCAATGTGCATTCAACCAGGTTTTGGACTTCCCCGTAACTCTGGTGTGATTTATTAAAGGGTAGAGAGTTCGTTTAATACGTGAAAGTATTTTAATGTTCAAGGCAAGGTTGGGTAACCTCTGAAAGATATGTTGTCACATAATCGCGAAATGGCGTACCGGTGCTCAACAAAAAAGTCTAGCCGTGGGACAAAGAAACAATAACGTGGCTGGCAAGAGGCAGTGGCTGCAAGAGACTGCCTCTCGCAACATCTGGTTGCGAGAGGCAGTGGCAATAAAGGAAACTTGCTCTTTTGTTGTATTTTGTGTTGCTTTGCCTGTTCCTTCTTTTCGCAGATCTTCTCTTTTCCTAAGCATTCTTAGCGTCCCTTCGTTTCTTTTCTTGCAACGAAAAACACAAAAATAGCGTGGTGCATGAGGTATTGTGACAATAGCGACTATGCAAGGAAAACTAAGGGCCACAGAATCAAGAGCCGTATTTCCTCCTTTGTTCACCCGAAATGATTGCCCTTACGTCCGTAGCGCCGTTTATTTGGCGTGGAATTGTGACCTCCGTTTTTGATGATTTTGTTGCAACGTCCACAAAGCGCTTTCGAAAACTTTCGGAAGGAATCACAAGGAAGAGTTTTTTTCGCGCCATCATCATTGTAGATACATTAAAATAAAAGAAAAAAAAGGACGTGAAAGAAAACGGTAGCAAAACCGGCTGTATTGCTGGCGCCGCGTAAACGACGGTCGCAGCGGCGAAGTTTCACCGGGGATGCATGGGTCACAGCTGGACCGAAGTGCTTCCGCGGTTTTTCGGTCCCCCGATGGGTTCTTTAAGCGCCGCATAACATGCGCGAATGAAACAGGCATCGGCGTCTGCACGCTTTACGCTGGTCTATCTGTTGCATACGACACGCAAAATGTGTTTTCGCATATGCAGCCTAGACGACATAATGGACGGATTTGGGAAGCAGAAAAGGGGTTGGGCGAAGCGGGGCGGGGGAGGTCGGAGGAGGAGGGGTTTGGAGGTGTTTGAGAATAGGGGAAAGAAGACACATGCTGGGGAAGAATAGAATAAGAATACGGGAATACAGGGGCGGGCGTTCACAATTTCGTAACCCGCTCATAAACACTAAATGGGTCGGGTCAAATGGCCACACGGCGCCTCGCCCCTTCTGAAGATTCCTGCTCCAGATCCACCGACAAGGCTTCTTTGGCGTTGCAGTACGCAGTTTCTTATTAGTGCACAAACACCGGGAGGGTCTACAACCAGGGATCTCTGCACATTTTTGAATATCTGAAACGAACACGGGAGAACAAATGACAGAACAGCGAGAACGCCTTGGAGGGAAGAAAAGTTGAGGAGTAGCCCTAAAAACCATTTTGTGAATCTGGAAACATCAACTTTTTTCAACCTCTCCTTGTATTTTGCTCACACTCACCACTTAATCCACTTTCATTCGCTCGTTCTGCCACCTTCTGTGCCTTTTACCCATTGGATCAAGCCGGACCAAGCCATAGACTAGGTGGTCGGCAAGCTGAACGCTGTCGTTGCTACGACGGTGCTGGTAATGGCCTCCGAAGAGCGTGCGAAGCCTCGGGACTTCCGCCACACTTCTCGCAATACTCCGGATATGTAGGGGCCTCCCTCTGGTTTTTCTTTCTTGATTGTGATTGCCGAGGGAGGAGAACGAGCAGAAGTGCCGCCGCAAAAAAAGAGGGCGCGCAATGTCAGCACGCGCAGTGGGAGCGCATGGCGAACCCCTCGTGGGTGACCCGCCGCGCGTGCTTTGGAGTTCGTGCACGTGCACGTCCTCCGCGATCAGCAGCGGCACGACGCAAGGAAGCGGCACCGCGCCAATAGCGGGCAAAGCTCAATAGGCGCAGAAAAAAAAAATTGTATGCACGCACACGTATAACTAAAGAAGGACGATCCATTTGGCCTACATTGTGGATATGTGCTTGCGGCGCTTGCGCACGTAAAAGAATTCGGGCCATTACCCTTGTCCCACGACTTCTAAGAGATCCTAAACCTAAAATATGTCTGAGTCAACTGCGTTGCTATCCCGCCACGACATCACGCCTTCCGTTCCTACTCAGCGGTGGCGGCACCGCGATGAATGGAAGTGAATGTCTTGCGGATCAAAACAAGGGAAAATAAACATTCCGGGTCTGAAATTAAAATAAAAATTGATGACTGAAATGCAAGTGAGTAGTAAACACACTGATCGAATTTTCGTTTGTACCCTGCAGCCGCTTTCCTGCATTGGTGCGCCTTTCAGAAAAGGCGGAATTTGTGCGCGCCCTTACCTGCTCCTCTGCCATGACAACGATGCGGAAGCGGCCCCCGTCCAACTTGGCTGCTACCGAGAGTTCACTTACTACTTTTTACAAGCAATCCTCTTGTGCTATTGCGTCCTCCAGGACCTTTCAGGTGGCCACAAATAACACGTCTTGCGTCAATTGTAGATCACGTCATTCGAGCTTCAAGTACTCTGCACAAAATGGCCTCTAATTTGCAAATTTCCACACGACCAGTAATTGTGCCTCTAGGGACCGGTGTAGCCTTCTCTCTGCAGCCGTGACGTTGGTTGTTTAAAATCCTTTGGCTGTCGCTTCACCAAGCTGTGTGAGGCCTTCACACAATAGCGGAGAGCAACTTTCAACGCTACCCAGACTCCACTTAAGTTAAGCGAATAACTTTCATGCTCCCTTATAAACATTGCCTCCGACCTCGAAATATTGTGATTGCTCTTTTGTTCCGTACCACAGCCCGTACTATTAGGTGTTTGTTATAGGCCTCCCAAAAGTAATCCGGATTTCCCGCCCCAGCTCAATGGTATTTTAGCCGAACTTACGGCCAAATACCCAAATTCTCGCGTCCTCCTCCTGGGGGACTTCAATTTTCCTAACATTGATTGGCTTAACCTAACTTCATCTGCACCCAATGCAAAGGAAGCCAACGATTTCCTTGATGTTTGCCTCAACTTTAATCTCACTCAGCTGATAACACAACCTACACGTGTTACTCAAGATACCGCTAACATTCTCGACCTAATCTTAACAACTGATCCTGAGAGCCTGTCTTCACTAACATATCTTGATGAAATAAGTGACCATACGGTCATTCACACTAATTTTACCTTCGTTCCTCAAATGCGCCAAGCCTGCAGTAAAACTATTAGGCTATATGACAAGGATAACTACGGGGTAACTAACGGGAGTTAATCTTCAAAAGCAAATTAAACCAGCTAGCTGATCAATTTATCCCTAAAATAACTTTCCGTGCCACACGCCAAAAACCTTGGTTTACTAAAACATTAACAAGGCTTGAAAATAAGAAGAAACGCGTCTTTCGGGCTGCGAAGAATAAAAACACTTACTCTGCATGGGAAAAATACAAGGTTGCCGAGAAAGCATATTCAAGTGAAGTGCGCAACGCCAAGCACTCATTTTTCCATACGGAACTACCGGAAATTGTTACTGATTCACCGAAGCGTTTCTGGCAAATAATAAACCAACACAACACGCCCCCCATCGCCCTTACTAATGATTCTGGTCAAGAATCAAGTTGTTCAGAATGTGCCAATATATTCAATGCCGCCTTTCGTCTGTGTTTACGAATGAATCTAGCCCCGTTGAAACAGAATTAGTCCCTGTTAATCTGCCTGAAATGCCACCCTTTAACATATGTTTCAATGGTATTTTGTCTTTAATAGAAAAAAATGAAACTGTCATCCTCGGCGGGAACCGATGACATTACATCCAAGCTGTTAAAGAACACTAAGCACATATCAGCCAATTTTTACTTTTGCTGTTCTCTCAGTCACTTTCCTCAGGTATCCTGCCTTTTGACTGCAAGTGTGGGAAGGTCACTCCAGTTCGCAAGACAGGTAAAAGAGACTGCCCATTAAATTATCGCCCCATTTCATTAACCAGTGTGTGTTGCAAACTCCTGGAACATGTCATATACACTCATATCATGCATTTTCTTGATTCTAACAATTTCTTTCATTCCTCTCAACACGAATTTTGAAAAGCCGCTCATGCGAAACCCAACTAGCCCTTTTCCTTCACGACCTGCATGCTAACCTTGATGGTAACCTCCAAACTGATGCTATTTTTCTTGATTTCACTAAAGCTTTCGATAAAGTTCCACACCAGCGCCTACTAAAGAAACTTTCTCAATTAAATCTACTAGCTGAGCTTCTTAATAGGATTACTCAATTTCTGACTAACCGCTCTCAGTTTGTTTTCGTTAACAACGTCAAATCTAACTCTCTTCCTGTTAAATCTGGAGCACCACAGGGATCTGTCCTTCTCCCGCTTTTGTTCCTATCTTCATTAATGACTTGCATAACAATTTATCATGCAACCTTCGCATGTTTGCAGATGATTGTGTTATCTACCGCAAAATAACCAACACATTTGATCAAGCAGCACTACAGAATTACCTTAATAAAGTATTAAACTGGTGTGACCGTTGCCTTATGACCCTTAATCCTAAAAAATGCAAATTAGTTTCCTTCCACCGCCGCAAAACTCCGCTCCGATTTTCCTATGAAAATACTAACGTACCAGTCGAAACCACCGTATCCTATAAGTATCTTGGTGTAACATAAACCCCTGATCTTTCCTGGCGAACGCATATCACTAACATGATTTCATCAGCAAACCGATCATTAGAATTTCTAAAACATCCCCTACGTTACTCACCGTATCACGTGCGTCTTGTTGCTAATCCGGTCCAAACTAGAATACGCATCACCCATCTGGAGCCCTCACCAAGTTTATTTGATCACCGCCATCGAAGCAGTGCAAAATCATGCCACTCGCTTCATTAATTCTTCTTATTCTTACGATGTCAGTGTTTCATCTGTCCATCACGTTTTATTCAAAGTTTGTCTATGCATCTGCAATGTTAACCTGTGGCTTTTGTATCTATGTTGAACAACCCACCCCTTATGTAACACCCCCCTGTGGGGTCTTTAAGGAAATAAAGTGAAGTGAAGTGAAGACTGTGGCAACCCTCGAATCCACATGGTTCCCGCTCGTCCGAGTGAAATTCACAACCCCTTTCTTCTCAGCCAGGCTCCTTTAGTGTCATTCTGGTCAGCGTTGCCAGATTAAAAAGACGCTTTAACACCAGCTCCTCGTCGAAATTTTACTACATATTAACACGACGGCGAAGCGTTTTGGAAGCAATCCGCTCTGCCGAGCTTACTATTAAAGCCTCAAAAATGCCACCTTGGGTTCCAGGCGCTGAAATTTCTTGGACACATGGTTAGTGCTCAAGGCGTCCGCCCAGATCCGGAAAAAACAACGGCCGTGAGCTTTTTTCCAGTACCAACCGACAAAAAAGCTGTCCGACGCTTCCTAGGTCTCTGTGCCTATTACAGACGCTTTGTCGAATGATTCTCTGGAATCGCGGAGCCACTCACGCGCCTCACAAGAGAAGACGTACCCTTCGTTTGGACGGAAGCGCAGAAAGTGGCATTTGATGAACTGCGTAGCCGCCTGCAAACGGCCCCAATCTTGTGACACTTCGATGGAGATAGCGACACAGAAATCAGAACTGACGCCAGTAACGTCGGCATCGGAGCTATCTTGGTTCAGTGGCAGCAGGGTGCCGAGAAAGATATAGCCTACGCCAGTCGCACACTGTCTAAAGCTGAACGCAACTATTCGGCGACAAAAAAAGGAATGTCTTGCCGTGATATGGGCTATAACTAAATTTCGGCCATATTTGTAGGGAAAGGGCCCCTTCAGAGCCGTAAGCGATCACCATTCGTTGTGTTGGCTTGCCAACCTCAAGGACCCCTCCGGTAGACTTGCTCGATGGAGCCTACGGCTGCAGGAGTACGACGTAACGGTCGTGTATAAATCTGGGAAGAAGCACCGTGATGCCGATTGTTTGTCGCGGGCGCCAATTCTGAATGAAGCACATGAAACGGAAGAGGATTTCCCGTTCCTCGGGGTCGTCCATACTGCGGACATGGCCCTTTACCAGCAACGGGACGCAGACCTACGGCCACTGATTGAGCACCTTCGCGGCGAAAACACTACGCCACCACGTTTCTTTCTTCGAGGTTTGGCTTCGTATTCCCTGCGAAACAATGTGCTGTACAAACGAAGCTACGGCAGCAAGGAGAAATTTCTTCTGGTAGTGCCGTCTGCTCTGAGAAGCGAAATTTTACGAGCCTGTCATGACGAGCCTTCCGCCGGGCACCTCGGCGTTAGTCGCACCTTCGCTCGGATTCATGAACGGTATTACTGGCCCAACCTTCTCCGATCAGTACGACACTACGTGAGGACTTGCCGGGATTGCCAGCGCCGCAAGAAGCCTCCCGTCAAGCCACCGGGATTCCTTCATCCAGTGGACCCTCCCGACGCGCCGTTCCGGCAGGTTGGGATGGATCTCCTTGGGCCTTTTCCAACATCGGCGTCGGGGAACAAGTGGATCGTAGTAGCCACTGATTACTTGACGCGTTATGCCGAGACCAAGGCCCTTCCCAACGGCACCGCTTCTGAAGTCGCCAAATTCTTCGTTGAACACATTGTTCTACGCCACGGCGCGCCGACGATTGTAATAACAGACAGGGGCACCGCTTTTACTGCCACCTTCCTACAGGACGTCTTCAAGCTAACCAATAGCACTCACCGGAAATCCACTGCCTACCACCCTCAAACCAACGGCCTCACCGAACGCCTTAATAGAACCCTAACTGACATGCTATCCATGTACGTGGACCTGCAGCACAAAAACTGGGACGAAATTCTTCCCTATGCAACGTTTGCCTACAACACTGCTATGCAAGAAACAACGCGATGTGCACCGTTTGAACTTGTTTACGGACGCTCTGTAACGACAACCTTACATGCAATGTTGCCTGTCGATTCAACCGACGTGACCAGCACTGATGCCGAGGCTTTTACCCAATGGGCGGAGGAAGCACGCCAGCTAGCACGCGTTCGCATTCGACATCAACAAGAAATCGACGCCGAGAAATACAACAAGGGACGCCGTAACGTCGACTATCGACCAGGCGACCTTGTGTGGGTGTGGACGCCGATTCGCCGCAGAGGACTTTCGGAGAAGCTGCTTCGGCGATACTTTGGGTTTGGGCCTTACCGCGTTCTTCGCCGTCTGTCCGACGTTACCTACGAGGTCGTACCGAGGACACAACAGCCCGTTCTTCACGACGGAGGTCCGATCCAGAAGCTGTCCATGTGGTACGCATCAAGCCGTACTACACCCGGTCTTGCGAACCCGAAGCATCATGCTATGCGAGCTTACGTACCCTGACTCTCGCCATCACTGAACATCTACGTGCCTATTTTGGGTTTTGCTACCCTGGCATCGGGCCGATGCCAACTTGGAGGGGGGAGCAATGCCGCGACTTTATTATTGTGGGAGCAATCCCCGACCGGCTAACGGGGCTGTTTCTAGTAATGGGTATGTGCTGACTGGTGGACGGAGGAGAAAGAAGTCCAAGCTCGCTTGCTCTGGCTTGCTTGTGGATCGCCAGTGTTTGCCGGCACAAGTTCGCCCTGTTAATAAACGCTTTTACTCTCCTTACTGGAGCTCATCGCTACAATATCACCAGCACTAAAATGCACCCCTTAAAACATATTTCCGCGCTCCTGTATCATTTCTGCGCATGCGTTTCCCGAAAGCTTAGCGTTGCGAACGGTGTTTTATTGCTTATAGCAAGCCATCTTCTCAAGGAGGGATTGACTTGATTACCTCTGTCTCTGTCATTAAATTAGCAAAATGGGTTGAGGAGGAGTGAATAAAATTTCTTCTTCATATCCGTCGAAATTCCTGTTTATAGAGCACCTACTGCATTTTCTATGAGCATGCTCACGCAGAACGTTTCTGCGCTTGCTGTGCTTTTCGCCTTTGTTTATGTTGAAACAAGATCTGCTGCAACGTATATTTCTCTCAAGTCAATATGTCTACATTTAACAGTTGTAATCTTATTGCACAATCAGCATGTCACACAAAGGCTTTGTTGCTGTTACAAATTAGTGAGGATATTATGAGAGAAGAAATCCCAGTGTTACGTCCTGCATAAAGTATTTCCAAGTATGTTATTCAGTGTAGTTTTCTTGGAATACCAAACGTCAGATTGGAGTTTTCATTTCTTTCAAGCAGTGCCCAAAACCCGAAACTCTTGTCGAGCACACCAAAATCCGCATGTAGTCGACTAATGTGAGTGGCTCTTGACGCTCAGCAGGGGGAAAAGCTTCATTAAGAGTAAGAAAACCATTGTTTAAAACAGTCACACAATTTTCGCCCCTTCACCAGATATTGTCTGGCGTAGCCGTACGGGTACCTCAACACCAACAACTGCAAAATTTCACCAAATTTTTATAACCTGGTACCGTATTTCACCATCTGGCAACGCTGGTTGTGGTGCCTTCGTTGTCTACGCAGCTTACTTGTTTGTTGTTTCTTGCGTTGCGAAAGGACGACGCCTGAGAAAAGAAAGTGCCGCCTTTCTCCCTTATAACCAGCACCTCTTCGCAACACAGACTTCCAAGCGTCCAGTAAAGGCGAACTGCCCCGGGCGTTAAGCGTTTCCATTTTTTTTTCGTCTATCCAAGCAGCCGTCAAAACCACCGAAAGAACATTTCACTCAACGACGTGTGGACAACCCACTTTTTATGTTCGCTTGGCCGTTGCTGTTTTCGCTTAGTTTTGCGAGTCTCCGCGGGAAAGACGTCGTACGACGGGGATAGAAACGTGCTAATTTTGAGGCAAGAGAAATGAGTAAAGGAAGAAATCTGAGGAGTCCCTGCTCCTCTTCAAGATTCTGTTGCCGGCGCTGTCGAGACGGCTTTGTTTCGATGTCTAAGTTAGGAAGTGCGCATAAGTGTAGCACAATGCTCTTCAGGTCGGTCACGTCCAGTGGTGTTTCTTTCGCGTGTTATTTTTATATCTGCCTCAACACTACGCCCTCTATTGCCGATTGGCCTCCTTGGTCGTGTTTTTTATTTTTATGCTTTACCTTCCCTTCTTTCTTGTCCTCTTGAAGCCGCCGCATTCTACCGGGGACAGCGGTGGCGGCAGAAATCTGATTTTGACAGGAGTGGTTAGTTAAAATGCTTAGGTAGATTTTTTCTTGCAAGCGTACTTGAGCCTGTCTGTCTTTGTATCTCAAATTTGAAGGTTTCCGTACGTATTTATACGTTTAAATCCAGATAGATCTTTGAGGCTCAAAACTACAGCAGGAACAACGCCGCAAAAGCGCATGACTCGTCGCATACCCAGGCGTACTCGCAGCTAAATCTTGCCCATTCCGTCAAATTCCGCGCTCTTTTTTACAGCCGAGCTGTATATCACTGAGATCCCAGGGTCTCGCGCCAGAGGTCAATTAACTCAGCGCTGTTTGTTCAGTGCGTGGAAAAATTCATAGCAAATAAAGAAAGGTCTTACAGCCCCCATATTTTGGTACGAGACGGCTTATACTGCCAGTAGGTACCCAGCAGGTCAACTTTGGGATGTGAAGAGTCAGAGTGCACGGACTTTACTTAGTCCGCATTTCTAAATCCCCGACGGCCAGAGGATTTGCTTCATTGCGCAAGAGAGAAAGGTCGTACAGCGAGAATGTCGGTGAGGAAGTATTAGCGGAGGATCTGGCTCTCGCTCAAATTCCGGCGGGCACGAGGAAATGGAAGCGGTTCCGTTCTGCTCACTCAAGCACGTGAACTAACTGAAACAAGTCGGCGCCGCTGAAGGAGCTGCTGTGGTGTCAGATGAAAAAAAAAATACCGACAATGAATGTGGCGAGGACAATGTATATGCGCTGTGTGGTTTTCAATGTTGCTTTGCGTAGCCCGCCCCCGCGCCACCCAAACGGGTGTCTGCGGAAACCCGTCGGAAAGCACAAAAAAATTGTACTTTGGGACCCTGTCTAGATGCTCCCTCTTTGCGATGGTTACTTACATCTCTTTGCCAAGGCAATAGTCACGTTCTCGGGGACCCCTGCACTGAAGTATTTTTTTCACTCAACTATTTCTTTTTTGTTTTTTTATTACGAGTGTTTGTTGTAGAAGGCAGATACTAAAAGTTCTCTTTTTATTCTTCGGCGTTTGAACGTAGAATGCGTTAATGATAAGACAAGACTGTACACCATTAAAGCTTGCTTTGAGCACGCAATTGTTCTCGCTTCTGGCTTGATAAAATCAAATATATTGCTTTGTCACTGAAGTTAAGCTTAAGGTTGACGTTAAAATAATGTTAGGCTGAATAACTTGCTCTGTCCGCGGCGCCAGAAGAGCATGTAACGACGAAAGGGACCGAGCCAACAACCTTTCCGTCGAAGAAAAGGCACGCATGTAGTACATTCAACACGAGGATGGCGAAATACTAAAATTCCCGTGGTTACTACATTTTATCGCTATTACCTATTTCGGGGTTGTCAAAGAATATTCGCAGCCCTTCACTGTGGCGAATCTTACAGCCAAAAAGTATGTCGTCAGGACGCTAAAGGGACCCAGAAAATCCTTTTGTAAAAGTTAGAAAAGGCCTTTATTGTCGTGTAGTACCAATATAGCGATGCAATGCCGTTGGAATTATTGATCTACATTCAGTATTAGCTGCGCCAGAAGCAATTAAGTGCACCTCTCCCCCCTTTCTGATCGATTCCTCCTCCCTCTCTGCTTCTTTCAAAGCAGCTGGAAACACTGGGAATAGCCATGTGACATCGCGACGCTCGACTTCCGTTCTCCGCCAGCTACATTCCTGCGCCTAGGCACGCGTCAATAGCTGCAGACCCGCCTTTGCCTCGGCATCGCGCAGGAAGGAGGAAGAGCAACCGGAAGCCAATGGCAGTGACGTTGCCGGCGACCGACGATCGACCGAATCAGGGGGCGCCTCGCTCTTGCGTCAGCCGCGGTCGGCTCGCTGCGGCGGCGCGCTCATCGGCTGAGAAAGGCGATCTTCAAAAATTGTTTACAAATTATCCGCACAACGTATGGGGCTCACACTCGGCTTAAAAATCCCCAGTTATGTGTTCTACCACCTGAATGCATTTGATTGCCACATTCACAAAGCTTTTCTGTATCCCTTTAAGCATGAAATGAGCTTTATGGGCCCTAAGCGTTTGCCCCAAATTTTTACAGGATCTAAAACGGCTTAGACAATGGTAAAAAAGCAAGAGCAGCCTTAAAAAAAGGATGTAAAAATATTCGATCCCAGTAATGTTGACCTAAACGCGACAGAAAACTTAGACCCACCCAACAAAGTGTTTCTTCCTTTTCCTGCATTTTTAGATATCCAGGCAATCCATGTGCTGCCATGACGTCGGAGAACCATTTCACCGCCATGGAAAGACTTTCGTTTTGTTGGCCCAACAAGAGTAATCGTTCGTAACAGATGCAAAACAGCAGTTTTAAAAAAGCACCCATTGGAGACTGCCTATCACGGGGTGCCTTTCCGGACTGGCGATAACGGCGGGTTTGTCTTGTGGCACGAAAGGAAGAGAGAAAAAAAAAAATTACACGAAAAAAAGGGTTACCACCACTGCTCCTTAAAAACAAAAAGCCATCGCTTGCGTCGACATTTGCACTATTCAACTCTTCCCCAGTCATTGCGCAAAGTTTTGGTTTCAGAGAATTATCAGTCTCCCCTTTACTCAGAGAAGAGCCATAGAGAAAGTGACAAAAAAAGGGGTAAAAGCAGCGGGACTCGAATTTAGTCCAATTGCACACAAGGAAAAATGGCTCTTGTAAATCAGTGCTTCCTTTGGGTCTAATACACCGGCCTGCAGCTGTATTTCGAGAGCAGTTTCGTAACGAAGCCGTTCTATAAAGTTATATCTCTGTTATTGAAACAAAACAAAGGTTGACCTGTTCGTCTCATTATTTTTAATGTCCCAAATATTGGGATGGTCGTTTTTCAAAATATTCAGCATGAGTGAGACAACTAATCCTGGATTTTAAAAATTTATTCTGTTTAGTGGAAACTTCATTGCTTGCAAGATGACTTCTGTTTGGCACGCTGTTAGCTTTTTTGGGTGGTTGTTGCTTGGGCGCCATGGCATAAAATGTTCCGAGGTGCTATCGCACAGAAAGAAATTTTAAAATAGAAACAACACTAATTTTTCAGTGGAATCAACGTGACTCTTCAGCACGTGCGGTCGTGTGCTCAACCACCAACAAGTGTTTTGCTGTAGACGGAGCCCTTATTAACCCTAGCCCCGTCCCCCCTTCTAGACCCATGTTAAACGAAATAAATAAACCGCTTTTTCCGACAATTTATAGCAGTGGTATACGCAAAAAACTCATTTTTAACAGCCGAGCGGTTTGAGCTGGAGTTCCAGCCCTGCCAGGCGGCGTTCAGAAATTGGCGCAGCAAAGTGAAAAATATGAAATCGCTAGGCCAAAAAGTGTGAGCGGAAGTGGCGAAGAAGCAAGTATCCGACGAGCAGGTGTGCGGAGTGAGCGGCGCGGCGAAGATGTTTCGGTTTGGAGGCGTGCTTCGGGGATTAGCTGCGCCTAGTGATGGCGTAATCTCCGAAGTGCAGGTTTTCTCCTTGTTACGAGAGATAACGTGCGCTCGGTAGCATCAGTGTCCGATCTACCGACAAGATGCCTTTCCAGTAGTTCTCTCTCTCTCTCTCGCCCCCCCCCCCCCCTCCCCACCTATCGCTACTATGTCCTTTTCTCCTAGTAAGGCTGCTGCTATTCCTGGTAGTAAAGATCACCAGCTCAGCTGTTTCCTCGGACTTCTTATCTCAATTAGGTGGTCTATCTTTTTTCTTTTTTTCGTTTCCAGTACACAGACTGTGAACGCACGTTACATCTGATTACCGTGTCCCTTCACGACCGAACACAGTTCAAACTCGCGCGTATTTACGCAGTCGTGTGCGTAGCTCGGTGCTCTTGCAATGTATTGGAAAAATAAACATCTCGTGTTTCACTTGAAAGAAACGCGTAGGAATAAATAGAAGATCCTAAAGATAAAAGGTAGCGAAGAAACGCAGGGAAACGTCATGAAAACGTTTGCCTCTAACGAACCGAAACAAAATGCATTGGGTTTTGTTTGCGCTCGGGACAACGACGGAATATAGATACGAAAGGGCAAACGAGATTTGCTAGGTGAGTCCCGTAGGGGTACTGACATTCGAGACAGCAGAGGAAAAAGCGCTGACTGGTTTGCCCATGACGCATGGCTGGCAAATCTTCTTGCTTTTGCAAAACGTGATATGCATTCACGAAAATGAAGTGAAGTGTGGGGCGCTTCGGTGGTCTTAAGACGCGTGAGTGGTTCTGAAAGTGACGCGGAGAGCGTGGTGAGTTTCTTGTTCGGGTGCGTCGAACTGGAGGGAATATTTGGAATTAAACAGACATAATTGTGGGGGTGGAGTGTTCGAACTCAGAAGCTATTTTCGGATTAAAACAAAACCAGAATCAAAATTTGAGCATTACAAAAATACGCGAAGATAATTTCGTATCACCTTTCCTCTAGAACTTCCTTCGAGGATAACACCTTCCTCTAAAACTTGCTTTGCCGCATCATTACTCTTTGTGAGGCAGTGCACCCTTTACAGGGGAGGGGGACTTGTCGCGAGTGGCAGAAGTAATTTCACGAACGGAGGCCTACCGGCTCTCGGCTCTACAAAATTCACCCGTCACTACCTGTGACGCTACCGGCGACATAACCGCGTGTCCGACATTAAACACAGTCCTCAATACAAGCGCTGCATACACTTCTTTTTTTTTTTATGGGGGGGGGGGGGGGGGGGTGACGCGTTCCACGTTCCTCTGCATGGTATATAACATTTAAACATAACTTAGAATGTTTGCTTGGATCACATTGAAGCGATATCACCCGAAATGGCCGTGTTTTGTGCGGCGCTGAAGCTCAAGTATGTGTCCTAGTAGCATGATTAATTACGCATAAACAGGCCATGAAGACGAAGTAAAAATTTGTTGAATTTGAACAAACTAGGTTATTCTGACGCCCTCACTTCCATTCCAGCCACAAAAGACGTCTTTAAATCAAAGCTTTGCTGATCTTCTTGAACGCGGTTTCACCATCGCGGTAAGCATGACCTTCATTTGACTGCAGCTGCTCCGTATCCTTGACAACGTATCCCGTGACTCGACGGGCCGAGGTCCACCGACGGCCGTGTTCGCCGCTGAGGCTGCCGGTTTGGCGCATGCACTCTCCACGTGCATGCGAGCTTGGCAATTAATGAGAGCGACACCGGGCCGTCCTCTCTGAGCGTTGCGCGGGAGCCGGAAGCTTTGAGCCGTCTCTGGCAAGTGGCGTCTAACCCCCCTGCGGATATCACCCGGCGAGCTGTTCTACTCGGAAAACGTGGGAAGCGGGACCACATCCGTAGACAAAGCCAGCCTTTGGACGAACCGTGTAATAACTACAGCTGAATGAAAGGTTAACCAAGTGAAACCAAGACTCCACCAAGCTTTCACTTAGCATATCCAGGGTTAGCTGAGCTAAGACGCAGCCATTCCTTTTTTTTTTTTCGTCTTAGAAAGCGTGAAGAAAGGTCGAAAAACTTTCGCTTTTCGTGATACGCAACGCAATACCTGCAGGACTGACTCAATACAGGACAGCACTGAAAACATTTTTCTCAAACTGTAAATATCCCGTTTGAATTTAAGTCATACGATCAAATGCAACAAGAGGCCTCACCACAATTGCCGAGTGTTGTTTCTTTGGTGTGGCATGGGTCGGAAGCCGCCAATCAGAATGTTTTGTGAAGATTCTGTGAAGTCATAGAGAATTCACCGGAAAGTGGCTTGGGGGTCCCCACTGCATCTATTAATGTTTTATTTATATCTAGCTCTTGTTTGCAGTTGGCGATAAAATTGCTATCATTGTTATCGGGACAACGAAGTCTACCCAACGAACCAAACTCGTAATTTGCGTTCATAGCCCTATTAAGGCTACCATCAATATCGGTTGTCGGTTTGCTCTTTTGGCGAAAGCGCAGGTGCCACACTGCGAAACGGCGTCACGGGGAATGAAGCCGCTCTCGAGCTCAACGCGTGAGCGAGAACTCCTGCGGTCGGGCAGGACGAGTGCGCAAAACACCGGCGCAGAAGCTCACAGATAGACATTATAGAATCGACCAAAGTACAGAATCGCATTGGATTGAAAAAAGAATTATCTCATTAGTGAGAAATAGGGAGGTGAATGGACATCCTAGTCTGGTAATCCAAGATGTACGGAGGTGGCCTGGCCTCGCGTATTCAGAAACTTTTGATCCTTGAGCTGGCAACTGCGCAGCAAGCTTTCTTTTTGCTTACAGGTTTGCGGTTGGGTGCTTGGGGTTAGGTGATGGATTGCATTTGGTTGATGGATTCCAATATGATGGATTGCATTTGGGGTGTCGGAGCAGCATGGGCAGTTAGGATATTTGTGGTGCGGGAAATACAGTAGAGGACCGTACGGCTGTAGTGAACACAGGTTTTAGGACGTCGCCAAATCTGTGCGGCCGCCACACTGAAAGACAACCGTGGGGTGGTTTTGCCATGCGGGAAAATAGTTATGGACTTTGATGTTGATGTACGTAGGCTATGAATGTATTGGGTTCGTCTCAAGATCGAAAGGCTAACCGTAGAGCTATAAGGGCAGAGCGGCAACGCGACCGGCGGGATGTCAAGCGGAAGTCCCCTAACCTGAATTCGTCGGGAAACACTCGGGGCGGAAGCGTAGAGGACCGTCGAAAGGTTCAGGTCAGACATACGCACAAGAATATCCAAGCACGTGCTAGAGGGCTCGCGATAAAGTGGCTGGGGTAGCCTAGTTGACGCAGCTTCGAAGCTCCAGAACAACGTGAAGTCTTATGAAAGCTCAATGTGATGCACTCCTGCACAAGAAGTTATGCGCCGACAAGGCTCTTTCTCCCCTTGCGATTCCAACGGATTGTGCGAGAAAGATTCCGGTGGACGTTTCTTGCTGGACGCGATGGCTATACCCGAATTAGAAAACATGCTAGATACGAAGATTGACAATCTGGAAATCGAAGGCACGAACATAAGAAAACGAAAGAAGAAAAGTAGAAGAAGATGAACAATTAGAGCCCCAAGTAGGCGAACAACGAAAACAAGCAGATATTGATTAGTGAGAACTGAACATTGCAAAATTGCTTCAATAACTGTACACTGGCGTTTCTATAACTTGTGTTGTGTTATCTTGCGTACAAGTACTTAACGCTTCACAAAAAACATTTGACATAAATCCCGCAAAATCCTTAAAAACACTCCCACTTATACACAGCATTCAAAGCAACCGTCGTGTTCGGGCCTAACTTGCGTCTTCTAAAGGAAGTGTCCCTTTAAACGTTTTGGCTTAGATGAACAGTTATTTTGGAAGGAGTAAATTTTTCTCGAATAGTACTCGTCAGTAACCGGAAACAGTTGGTCCTAGAAATGCCCCTGCAATAAACTACGCGGGCCACGTGGACGTGTTACCTTCCTGCGCGGCATCGGCTCCCAATTCCTACTTTCCTCGGCGACAACAAAGTCCAGGGAGGGAAACTTATCCCCTCCAATACAAGTTAGCACGCTACAGTTATCCGAATACAGGAGAGCAATATTGGTTGGACATTATACCTGTATAAATGTCCGTTCAATAATATATAAAGCACGCCATAAGCGGTTGAACGTCCTTACTTGTTATTGTTCTTCTGGGTCCTCGGCGAAGATTTAAGCACTCATCAATATGTAATTATTAGCTATGCATTATGACTTGTGGGTTTCAACGTCCCTTTTCGCTGCATCACACTTCTCATTCAGGTATTAAAATTACGGGTGCGGCCACTTAGGCTGCAGTGCCGAACAAAGTAAGCGCGCCGGAACCAAACCGCCGGGTGAGAACATCGCTTCCCAAAATTCTGATTTCTGCCGAGCCGACCCCCCTCCCTGGGGGCGTTTTGAACGTCAGCCAACTCGCCACCATTCACGTCACGTCGGTATTCATTTCAAAGGCGGTATTCAAAGGCGGTATTCGTTGTATAAAGCCTGAAGGAAGAAAAACTACCACGTGCATGGTAAACTAACAGCAGTGACGTCAGTGCAAGGTGCTACGTGATTGGACGAAGTCAAAGGTTAGAATTCAAACCAGTTTCGATTTCATTCTGTGAGACAACATGCTCGGCATCCGGCGTTATGGTTGGATGGCCATTCTCGAAATCTTAGTAATACGCATACCGCGCTTCTGGCATGGTGTCAGCTGTAAAATGCGTCAGATAAGCCTACCAGCACGGCTTGGAATCACAACTATCACTAGCCAAAACGTACGCAGTGGATGAACGCCCTCCGCGTCAACTACTACTATGGTTCGAAGGTCACGGTGGATTCATTAATTTCTGTTTGGCGGCTACTTCACTATAACCCATTGAAACTCCCATACAGCCACTCGGTCGTATTGGAAAGTGACGATGGCAGCCTCACTCAGAGGCCCACGGCTGATGCAACAGTTCCCATTCGCTGCGACTCTGCCTAAGCACTCGAATGAGCATTTTGAAGCGTTCAACTTTACGTTACTGTTTTCGCAACCACAGCTGTTAAGAAGTGATTAGGTGTTCTCGGACTTTCTTTTTTCAAACGATAATCTCCGAGTTCGGTTTGCAGTGTGGCGAAGTGTTTTTATGAAGACTTTGCTGTGAAAATCAGAGCACTTTACAGGCACCCGGCCACTGCTGGACATAGTGTCGTGATTTAGAGGCTCCCAAGCCACTGCGGAACGACCATGCGGATCCGGCTGATCTACTGAACTACGCCTCTCCGTACATCGCCTACATCGCGAAGTCAAGAACACGTGCTGCAAGATATCCACACAGAAACGTGCGTGAAAATACATAGGTAAGTGTGCCCCCCTTTCCCTTCTCCCGGGACTTGTCAAATATTCGCGTGGTCCTCTTGCAAAGAGAGCGCGAAAGAGAAAGGGATAAAGATAGGAAAAGATGAAGAAAACGAAATTTTCCATTTACCATTTTTGAATTGCCGCTAAGAGGTTTTGTTTCCCAGCAATGTAAATAAGCGCTTTTCTCGGCGTTTGCAGCTTCACTGTTTGCAGTTTGCAGTGCAAACAAACTAAACAATACAGAAAGCACCTTGCAACGATTGGGCGAGCTGTCCCCTCGCGCACGAAAACTAGGTACATTGGAAGATGAATGGCTGCCGGAGCCGACATCCTTCGAATAACGTGCCGCATGTTTCCAAAGAACTGGGGCACTCTGTCGACCGAGCGGCGCACCTGACACAGCACGGGTCTGTAGCAGACAGCAAAGCAAGGACTGGCCAAAACCAGCTACTTCGCGACCTCACAGGGAAAGCCAAAATGCATATTGTACTGGTGCATACAGTAGCGGGCTCTTATACGAGTGCGTGAAGTGCACCGCGCGTGCAACAGGAAACTACAGTTGGATTCGGTGACAGCTCGGCTCGTCTTCCCACAAACGACCTCTTCCACCCGACTCGTGCGGGTGCAAGAGCACCGTCGCCCAGCCTGGCATCTATTCGGAGGCTTATTAAGGTTCATTTTCCATTGACTCAATAAGAACAAACAATTGTTAGAATGCTGGACCTGATATTAGCTCACTTCTAGGTTGTGGACATGAGCGTTCGTATTCAGCCGCGATTACCGAAGCCGCGCCTATGAGTAAGTTTGTGTCATTCGAACTATCCGGCGCCTCTTAAATTTTTTTCATACCCCAATTTTATTTCGCGGGAACTAAGACAATCTTCAACACATATCTGAGGGCTCATGCAGCAATACTTTTTGTGCGTCCAAGCAGGGAAAGATAAGAACAACCAACACTGCCGTGTCTCAGTTGTCTGCTTTTGGTGTGCACTTACTTTATTACGACCGTCCATAGACGGTCGTAATGGAGGAATTTCAACAAATGGCTAGAAAGTTCTGCACTAAACTCGGTTCTGTATACGTACGACATACTCGGAATTCGCCAGCTGAGGCTCAAGTTCGCCTCGAGTGCATCACGACGATTACGACGTAATTCACCGTGGCGCCTGCCGCTGGGCGAGGCTAACTCAATGGGAGTGCCAACCCGAGCTCGCACGCTGTAAGAAGCCGATTGGTGCACGTCGTTTTAAGCTCCGGCTCGGATTTCACGCTGATCGTGTCGGCGATTCTCCGAAGCAGCCGCTTTGCCTATGTCTTACGAAGCTACAATTGTTTCTCTCCCGTCTATGCGGGGCTCATTTTTTCTTCTGAGAAACATCAGCTGGTTTCGAGGAACAAAGAAAATGAGGAAGAGATAGAGAGGGAGTAAGCGAAAACTTCATTAAGACGAGCCTTCAGGCGCTGATGCTTGGGGGAGGGGGGGCTCCTGTAGTCCGGGCAGCCCTGCTCCGCGCTGGCTGCCCTCGCCCTTTCTACCAGGCTACTCTGAATTGAAAGGTGCAAAAAAAAAAGCTAATGTTGAGAGGGAGCTTTGGGAGCACGCCCATCGTCCGCGTACTGTCTCCGTGTAGTTGGTTCTGGCGGGGAGGAAACTGACGAGTCTTCCCGTGATGCATCCCCCCCCTCGCTTCCCTGTCCCCGCTGGCGTGATGGGATCATCGCTTTCGTCCGCATCGAGGGTAAAACATAATGGTTCGCGCTGCACCTCGCGCAGAAGCAGACTCGATAAGAAGGTTGTGTGGCCGACGTCCATACTCTTACTCACGGTGATCCTTCGGTTTTACACTCATTACCGGGAACGGAAGCCACGGAGTGACGTTTTAAAGCTGGCAACTATAACAACCACGTTTGTTCCTTTCGAGTGACAAACTTCTGCTAAGGGTTTCTTTTCATATAGTTATTGTAAATCCGGAGGGTAAATGCCGCTCGACCGCCAAGGGGAATTTCTCGCAGGACTGTAACTGTCACCTCTTTTGTATAATCAAATTGCAAGAACTCGTTTATGGACGCAAACTGTCTGTAGCATTCGGCGTCCTCGCTGTTTAGTAAAATAAAAAAAACATGTCCATACGAGACGCTGCAGTATGATCATACCACTTGTTTGTTGGTGTATTCAGGTGATCAAATCGCCAATCTCACAGGCAACAATCTTTACCCTTAATGCCCAAGATACCCTTTGTTTAATAAACTGAATTCGGGAACTCGCCGCGTTCGCTTGGTGGCAAGTGTGTTGGGCTACTAAACACAATGTCTCTGTTTGCTTTTGGCCCGCCAGGGCGGCTTCTTGTGCTTCTTTTTTTGCAAGGAGGAAAGAACATCAAAACGCTAAAGACTTCAGCCGGCCTACAGTAATCCATGGCCCACCACAGTAAAGCGCCTTGTAGTCGAGATGTAGCTCCGGTGTCTACCGATCTGTTATTGCACTCGATTCCGAGGCACCGCTTTCTGATTACGTGATAAACATTTTAGGCATATGCGGTCTGTCTAGCCAAGCTTTACTTCGAAAAAAATGGAGGCAGTCAGGAATATGCTAAAACTTTCTAGTAAGCCAGTTACGTGATCCACAAATAGAAAGTTCCGCGACATCAGTTGGAATAACCTGATTTTGGCGCGGAACTTGCGGCAGATGTGCATTATTCTGGTTGGTTGGTGGCCCTATTGAAGACCAGCCGGTGACAAGCGAATAGAGCCAATATATTCTGTCGCGTATTTTTCATAGTCGCCCTGTATAGATAGCTTGCACATGACATGATCACACCTCTTTCTTGTGACCTACTTCCAGCTTTTTTAGCGCTAGGAAACATAAGATCACCAGAGAAGTATGCAGCCTTTCGCCGTAATTGTGGGTCACAAACATGGCCGCTACGCTGACGTCAGTGCAAGCCATCTGCACGAAGGAGTAGGTGAAGAAGACGAGGCGGTTTCCAGCGTGTACCACACGCCTCCCTTCACCGTCACCGTCGAAGATCCTGCGTGTCCCCTACTATCCGGAGTGTTGGTGCATCGTTAAAGTGAACAAGCAACAACGCTTTTTCTAAAAGCGCAGTTAATTTATACAAGATAATGAGATTGGCCCGGCGCACGTACTCCCTCTCTCACCCCATCTGGCAGTCTCCGATGGCTTCTATTTCACACTACACAATGCGATGGGAGTGGTTATGCGCGTTGGTTATTGCGCACGAGTGTTTGCCGTGTTGAGTATTACATTTAAAAGACCGTAGAAAGTGTCCGAGCCACAACAATGGTCACCGATTTAATGTTTGTTAAGTCGTTTTAATGAGCAAGTTCTTTCGATGTCATTAATGTGGCTTGTAGATGTGCCCACGTCTAAAATAGTTATATCCTGCTGTTGATTAGGTTGGCTGGTATTTAGCACGTCAAAAGGTAAAAACTGGTCCAAAGTTCAGGTACAGACGCACAAAGGGTGCAGTAACAACTGAGTATTTCTGCTCGAGTTTTAGTTCGCTCGTGTGTTGCTTCTTCTGTTGAGTAATTGTGATTTATTCAAGCTTCCTTCAACACAGTTCCCTATTTGTGCTTTAAAAGCGTCGTTGGATGTAGTTGTCGCGTGCACGCTGGTTCCCAACAGCAGTGTCGCTCCAGCCCAAAACACGTATTCTCGTGTCCGACGACAACACTATAAGAGGGCAGCCTAACAAGCATGGCGAGGGTATTTTCGTACGCACCCGAGCACGCTCCACAACATTAATAGCGGAGCTCTTCTTTTCATAGAAAACCAGACTTTGTGAGATCGGTACCAGCCGCCACTAGTAAAGATACACATCACCGTTTCGTCGTGAGTAAAATTAGCGTTTATAGGGCCGCAGCTATACTCTTTGGCCACCAGGCACACCTGTAGAGGAATACGGCTCGGTTTCAACTACCTGGGCGTCTTCAATATGAGACGAACTTGGATCACATACATTTTTTCTTCTGATGGTAAAAGCCTCTGTGCAAATGGTTTGGCCATAAAAGTTTTATTATTATTTTCACCACTGTGATATCTTATATTCCGAAACTTTTTTATAGCCTTGTGTGCACTTCATCGTGGGAAACTTTCTGGCCTTAAAATCACGGATTATAAGGATATTTTAGATGCAGGTACACAAACAGAAATACGAAAAAGAAAACAAAGCTACAATCCCGGAAATTCTAACTCATCCTCAGCTCGCTCGTGCTTTTACGATATGTCAAAGTTTCTTCGAACTTTCGCTGTGGCTTTTCGTTGTTGTTGTTCTCTGTCCATAAAACAAGACCCGGTCAAATGAGCAGAGCGGGCCAGTACTATCGCACCTCGCCGGAAGGCTTAGAAGAATAGAAAAGAAACTGATGCAGGTATTTTTTATGGGGCGCCCACTGACGCTGTCGCGCGTGTCCACCACGGTGGAAAGTGCTGCCTCGCGACCAAACAACGCACACACACGCACGCACCACTCGAGCACACACAGGCCCGCCCGGACACAAGAGCCGTCTTGCCCGAGTCCCGTAGCGTTCAACTGGCCAACGCACCCAAAAAATGGGAGGGTCGCTCGCCGAGCCGCCTTTTTTACGACCGCGACACAAAAAGCTTGTTTGTGGCCGCCGTAAGTGAGTAAAAGGCGTGGACATCTTGACATGATACCCAGGGGGTAGTGAAATGGGAGCACAGAATAAAAAAGGAAGAATGCAAGGACAAAGAGAAAGGGATGGGTACAGGAGAATAAAGATAGATGAATAAAGCGTTTGAAGCGCACACAAACGCAACAGCTTTGGTAGGGGTGGGCACCAGTCTATGAAAGGCATGTGTTGAAAATATTACAGATGAGGAAGGAGAGGCGGCTGTCAGCAGCTGACCCTACTATCATCATTATTGGTTAGCAGTTCCATCCGCCATTAAAGACTCACTGATGTCCCGCGATTCCACCTCCGTTTCTTCAACAAAATTGGGCCGTGACAAGCATCAAAGTGCTCTACAGTTGAAGAACTGAGTGCGCACCGCCCCCCAACGATGACGTGAGTGACTGCAACAATTGAACTGGACTGCTGCGCCTGATTATTGACCGCAGGCGACCGCGAAGAAAACCCAACAACGAATTTGGGACGCGCCAGACGTGTACCTGATCCCACGCCCTCAAGGACTTCACCGATTCTTGGTGGATGCCTCGACAACAACAGCTTCGACGTTCCGCCGACCGTTATCATTTTCGACGACTACATTGACATTAAGGACGCCGAGAATAGAACTTGAAGCTATTTGCCAAAGACGAAGCCTAATCCGACAGGGCGGCACCGCACTGATTGAAGACATAAAATCACGGATGAATGCCGAGACACCATCAATCGTTGAGCTAATTTTTCGGAATAGAAAGCCTAATGGAAAAAGATGCAATTCTGAAGAAACCGGACAGCGAAATTGAACAGCTTGTCGACCTGGATGATTTAACGGAAGAATATGAAGCCGCACTATAAGTTCAAACTTCTATACTGGGAACAAAATTTAGAATAGACCGACTGTTCCCGGAGTTATAAGAACATTCTTTTTAATAACATTGTAACAATAGCCCCGGAAAAACAGGACGGTATGTTAACATCAACGAATCGGCTTTGCAGAATAGTCACCATCTTAACAAAACCAGAGATTTGATGACGCCTCAGAAAGAACCTTATCATGAGCCGGAAGTTCCTCAACAAGCTGCTTCCTTCAAACAAGGGATAAGCATATCCACTGACCAAGGGGACGCATCTGTTTCTCTTGCTTACTCAGACGACTTCAACGACTACGATGAAATTTCCCGATTAACGAAAAGTAAAATGACAAGTCATCAGAGCAACAACAGTGCAATCGAGATACCTGAAGAATCGTCTTGTTCGCGATGTCTTTATGAGACAAAAAAGATCATTGTGCAACGAACGACTAAATAAAGGCACCACAAACGCCACAGTTGAGCGAAGAGCCACATCAGAAGAATCGACACCTTAATAAAGGAAGCTCAGGTTTACACGCGAGTACGTCTTTGCGTGTCGCTATAGTGGTAGCACGAGTTCGGTAAAGGCAAAATGTGAAAAACGACTGAAGACCTCCATGTCAAAACGAAATTTGGGGAAACGGCGAAATCGGTTGACCCTACGATGTGCCAGCACAAGTTCCACAAACAAGACTTCACCGAAGTGCATAACCAATTATTTATGAATTAGGAGAACGATCAAGAAATGAAACGCCCCACAAATAGGGTGTCCTAGTCGCACAAAAGAGCCAGCTCTAAGACACTACAGGCGATCCGACGCTCATTCTACAGGAAGCTTGCACCAGCACTGCCAGGTAATCCAGGAGAGAGGACGGTCACAAGCCACTTGCCTTGGCCCTATTTCAGAAGGAACATGTGCCGCTGACAATGTAAGCATAGACGGAAAAAGGAGAATGAACCACCATGGTACGGCTAACACGGACATGAAATTGATTCTGATCACAACGGACAACTTAGTGAACTCGAACAAGTGTTATTTTTGGCCACATCGAACACAGTGGCGCTCGATGACCACTTAAAAGTGAATTATTCTTCTTAGAGTCAGCATCTCCCTCCATTTCTTACGTGGCCGGGAGGATGTTGAAAATATTACAGACGAAGAAGAGGTAGTTGTGAGCAGGTGCCCCTACTATCATCATTATTGCTTAGCGGTTTCATCCTTCATTTAAGACTTACGCACGCCCCGCGATCCCGCCTACGTTTCTTCAACAGCGTGCAGCTCAAACCGCTGTCTTTTTCCGTGTAGAGTTACAATCAAAGATGAACCGGCGCTTGCATATTTTGTTCACAAACTATGTTGTGTGGCTTGCTCGGAGTGAAACTTCGCCGTAAATACTGTACCTGACGAACGATCATCATCAACAGCGGCATAGACAAAAAATGCTGATACCATTGAAAACACTTTCATGAAGAGCTTTATGTGTTTACCGATGCAGTTAAGAGAAGGTTAACCTTAGCAGATTTAAAAATGAATTATTTTTCTAAGCCTCTAAGCAATGGAGCGAGAAGGGAATGTGAAAAGAAGTCGGAACTTCCCTGGTACTTGTATGTTTACGTGTGCTTTCGTAACTTACACTGTTTTTCCCACCCTTCTTAGGGCTTCAAAAAGAATGTGCCGTAAATTTAAGCGCAAATAGCTCGTTCTGCAAACTTAAAAGCTCTGCCTAATTTCCGTTTGCTTTTGCCGCCTTCCGCCAATCGCAGAGCTGTCTCGTTCAGTTACGGGTGAATTCCATCATAGCGCTGATGTTGTAGCTGTATCTGACCATTTGCAAACTTGCTGTACACCGACATGTTGTGCAGATAAGGGTGAGCTATGTTTTGTTTCTCAACGTAACATCACTTCATGACTTCACATGAAAAGACTTTATTTCCGCCGCCTACCGAAGCCTACTTTAAAGCGGATTTACAAACGGCCGTTAGAAATTTCTGCAGGGCATCATTTCGACCTGGCCGGCAAAATTCTCTGCACCTTCCCTGTCTTGACCGTTCGTGCCCCCTTTTGTCGACTCCTGGCCACAGTAAACCGTAATGTGAATTTAAAAGAATGCTTCTTAATTTAACCTAAACCTCGTTCCAAACTATGTCCGGCCTAATGGCGTTTGCTGCCTGGCCGCTGACAGGCAATACCAGAGGGTCTTCGCGGGAATTCCATCTAGCTGGCAACGTGGAGATGGCGCGCTTGCTTGCTGCCGCTGACATGGCAGATACAGGGTTGGCCCTATGTTCGTTTCTGAGAAGGCTCATTCACTGCTTAAATGAGTACACACGAAATTTCAAAGCTGAGATCCGCTCTAGCAATCAAGTACAAGGAAAACAAAATAGTGCTGTGATAAAAATTTTCTTTCTTTGTATTTGTGCCTGTGTGTGATTCTCTCTTCTCGCGAACATTACCGAACCGCGCAAATTCGACTCGTGCATTCGCACTTTCACATTCTTCCCCTCGGGGAAATGCGGGGAATTTTGAACAATATATGTGGTGTCCCAACCCGAAAAAATACCTGCTAGCTCAAGGTTAATATTGACCAATAGGATTTGCGGAAGCACTTCGGTTGTGAAGCAGTTACTGCTCCTCTGTGTTCCCGAAGATCCCCAAAAATGCCTTTCTTGCACGGAGAACCGGCCTCGTATTATCTGGTAGGGCCATCGCTATACAAATGATAGGAAAGGTAGGCAATTCAATCGCAAGTGTATGTGCTGTGGGGAAGCTATCTAACCTTCGAATAGCTCATCACACGTACGTAGACACAAATCATGTAAACGTTGATTTGTCACGCAGCGCAGATTTCTTTTTAAGGTGGCGGGGTCGTATGAAGAATCGTGTTTTTTTTTATTTACCACCTCCTCTCCTCGGCCTACTAAGCGCTAGTAAGAGCACATTTGCCGTTCCGGCAGCATTTACTCTCGTGCCTTTCGCTGTAGTTCTCATAAATACTTCTGCCACACTACTTGCGAGTCATTTTTCTGTGGCCGCGCACAAATAACATCGGGTTGACAGTTTTTCTAATGATAAACGTAGCCAGGAAAAATACTGAGTCACTAAAATGAGGTATCCATCAGATTCTATTTATATAGGCAAAAGTAGAAAAACAGCATCACCTAGATACACATTGCGTTTGGACAATATAAACCAGCCGCGATAATTGGCATGGCCGGATTGTATCTCGTACTCGCATGCACGTGCTGTGTTTGCGTAGCGCAGCTTCTCCGTTTGCGACACGTTATATCAGGGCATATCGGGAGATCGGAGCCTGGCCTCGTTGTGTGTAACTTTCGACACCAAAAAATAATACCACTGCTTTTCTGCGTCAAAATTTACGTCCAAAAGAGAATTTTGTGGTTCACCGACTGCGACAGCTAAGCGAGACAAAAAAGATGCGAGAAGAAAGAATGAATACTAACCTCACACACTATCCCCCCGACGTCGCCTATTGCCAGTTTCCCACTTTTATAGCAACGTATGCAATCCGCGGAGTGCACTCACCATCCACCGCTATCCGCTACCATAAGAGCCTTTGGCAGATTTATTCGTTCATATCCGCCGCCTTCGTGTCGCAGACATTGCCCATTAGGAGCCGCATGTCCACCAGCAAGTTCCCGAGAGGGAGGAATACAAAAAAGGAAGCATAACTTAACGGAAGAAGAGCCATGGAGGCTGTACATAAGAGATTAGAATAATGTTAAGAAGCGTCAAAAATTGATTCCACCAGCGGAAGTAGCCGGCGTTTTCCCTCGCTACGGGATCTGGCACACGGCGACGTACGTCTTTCTCTGGCGACAGTTCGGGGACGGGAACCCGCTGCAGCGGCGCAATCTAAGTACGGTACGTTAGCAATAATGTCCTCTATATAATGCAGAGCAGCCAGACGGTGGTCGTTAGGGAAGGAACCAGTTATACCCATCCTCCATTTTTTCATCGCTTTCTCCTCGTCTCCCTTTCTCTTCTTTCCACGCTGTTGGCGCTTTCTTTCTCTTCTGTCTACGACATCTCTCCGTTTACTATCCCGTATACTACCTCTCTCCCTCCTCTCCTGTTTTCCGCCCGGTCACGTTGACGTTTTCCTATCTTCCACATCTATTGCGTAAATGAATAACAACGGCGGATGAATGATTGCAAAAGTCTCCGTCGACTTGAATTTGACGGGAAACACCCTGGAAGGCCCACGCGAAGTAACTGTACTCAAGAAGCGGCGTCTTTGCCATGGTCTTCGCCTGCACCCTGTTCTTCCGGAGTGTTATTTTACGTGGATTTGCCGAGCAAAGCGAGTGAGGCGCTGGAGATCCATTTGAAATGTAGCGCGAAAAGGGAAAAAGCGGAATGAGAGGAAAGGCTGGCGGTGTGCTCTTTTCAGGGGACTGCAGGCGGGCTGGAGTGTGCTGCAGCTCATGTTAGAAAACCACCTACCCTCTTGCATAGAAAAGAGAACACCTTGTGACCTCGTCGTCTGTTGCTGAAATCTGTGACTCTTGCAAGCTTTTTAATACATTTTATTTTCTTGTGTGTTTTTGTTGCCTCTCCCGTAATTCCCCACTTCCTCCCCCCCTCTTCCCCATCCTGACAAATAGATGTATACATTTGTGCGTCTCCACTTCAACTTCATTTCTGATAAGGGAGCACTTAAAATGCTGGAATGCTTCCTTGTGTTTCGGCAGTACGTAACAAAAAACCAAATAAGGAGGGTGTTTGTGTTACTGCCTCATTATTTGGGTACCTAGATTTGGTGCTTATTATAAAACAGGAAATTGAGAGGGGTTTATTTGAAGGCTGACGGCACCTAAGCACTTATTGAGGGTTGTGAACGAAAAAGTGCTACTGTTCAAGTGAACGCCACAGACGTCTTGTTTCGGCCTGGCGTTGTCGAAGGGCTTGGCAATCGTGCTCTTTCTGTGTGGGTTCATTGATCTGGAGGAGTTTGTAACAGTGGAGCAGTTTAACCCAGCTGTAAGTGGTCTAACCCGAACAGAACACCTCAGAACACCGCCATCTACACTAAAGTGAAACCTGGGGAGGAGCGAAGCATGCAGTGAATGTATAAGTGTATTCAAAGATTATAATTATCTTCCTTGCTACGCGGTGCGCGTTGATTGGGCTCCGGAGAGGCGTCGGTGGGAGGAGCAATGGCCCGCTTGTTGCAGCGCTGGCGCTACCACCCACTCTCGCGTTGAACCGGTTTTAAGCAAATAAATGAGACAGACTGGCCATAGCTGGTGCTCGTGTCACACGCCACAGCATGCAAGGCAGTATGCTTTACAGGAGAAAACCTGGCGTTTGAATCCAATTTCGAGACACAATTTAACAAATTTCTGTTTTTAATGTAAGTAAATCCAGATCATTAATTTATTTTAAATAAGTTTAGTTTATTTGAACCGGCTTTATTTATTACACACTTGTTTTTTGACCATCGTTTGACAACTTGATTTAGAGTGACGGCATGAGACACCCACAGCTCGAGCCCTTGGGGTTTTTCGCCTTAAAAACGCGTCCCTAGGTGAGAATCGATCCTGGGTCTCTCACGCTGTAAAAGCCGGCGGCTATCCGATAGAGCTATCATCGCATTCCGGGCACACATCATTATTTCCTTTGGGTTATCCGTAGCGTTGGCTTTGGACTTCACGTGTTCGTTAGCTTGCTCGCTCGATTGTATGTTAGCGGACCGCGTTAGCCAGCTCGCGTGATAACGCGGTCCACTTTGGGATAGATGTGACAGGCTGCGGAGAAAACTATCCGGGCCTGCAGACAAGCAAAACTTAAACGGCAAGTTCTGAAATCCATATGAAGCGCAAAAGTCGGGTCTCCGACGAAGAGAGAGGAGTCGCCAGCTCTGCTGTTTCTCCAGCCTTACACCAGCACTGCAACCTGCGCCGATTTTTTTCTACTGAGACGTGTCATTGGTCAGAATGTGTTTTCCCATTGATAACACTTTATAAATGAAAAGCCGAGTTTATGCCCTTGCATTTCTACGCCGATCAAACAGACGTGAGTCCTCAACCTCACAAAAATCTTTAAGCTTCTGAAGGACCGGAGTACCGAAGAGTCCGACTGGATGTAGGTCGCTCAAGCGAGCGGGAGCCTCGGAGTAAAGCCGACGTGCGTGTTGAAGACACTGGAGAAAATCGCCATCGCATAAATAATGACCTAAAACACCTTAGGGAATCTGGTAAATCTGAATAGTTTGGACGTCATTGGAATCTATTCCGTCTACCTTTCTCTGTGCGCAACACCTGTGGCAATTCACGCAGTGTGTGGAATCTCCACTTTTGTTCTTTCGCGTTTTGTCGTACACCGGGAGAACAGGTAGACCATTTCCATAAGCTGGCAAATGTCATGTACGTACAAAGAGAACAATGCGTAAAATGCTGTCGTGTACACAGTTATTTTGTTTCATGAAGGCATTTTAATGCCACTTCGTTACTCTCCGTGTTTTCTTTCCTTGACGACACGAATACCCTAGGATAAACACATCTGCATGTTCCATGCATATTCCTGCATAAGTGCAATGATTTAAATATTTAGGTTGGTTGGTTGGAGCCAAGATATCAATGGCGGCACCCGAATAAGGGTTCTTCATTTTTTTCAAGTGCGGAACACTTTAGGGGTCCGGATTGTTGCCGTAACTCGTCCGCGGTCACCCTATTTAGCCACCGCAGTCACGCGGCGTCACGCACCCAAACAGACGCTTCGAAACGATGCCCGCTTGTCCCTCGACTCAGCCTCCCGCCCCAAAGTTAAACGAACATTTGAACAAGAGGTTTACATAGGGAGAACCATTCGAAATCCATGGAACCGCCGGTGCTGGTCATACATGTCTTTATATCTATCGCAAAGGATACTGCCGGTACATTTGAGGCAAAATATATTTACCTAAGTGGCCGTCTCCGCGTTCGTCTAGTTGGGAATGCTCATTGGGTTTCTTTTAAGAGCGAAGCTGTTGAGCAAATCGTCTGTGTATGGTGTCCGCAGTTAAAAATGCCTAGAAAACGCCGAGAGCTCGTGCACGCGTGCCTCGAGCACACGTTCGTCAAGCTAAGCACGGCCACTAAGGGAAATTGGCCGAAATTGGCCACAAAAACACTCCAGCACTCGCCGTATCGTGGCAACAGTTGCTCGGGACGACAAAAACACGTCATAGCGTACGTTCCTCGTTCGTTCGTCCTCGTGTGCGTACGTATGCGCTGTGTGACGTAGAAGAGCCGCGACTTGAATGTCGAAGCTGCTGTAGGTGATTATCGACTCCACATGGCCCGGCCGCGAAAATTTCTCATGGACGAGGAAAAGGCCGCGCTTCGAGAGGCTCGGCGTGTAAAGCATCCGCTAAGGACGATAAGTCACGCTTGCAGAGCGCCGTACGAAATGTCGACCAAAACGGCCAGCTCACTCTGGCTTTTGTCAACCTAAAGTCATTGAAACGCCACGCCGGCAACGTCAACCACGACACCACAGCGATATTAAAACTGATCTTGGTGTCTATAAATGATCACCTTCAACACCTTCTCCATTCGCGTCTTGCTCGTGAGTGCAAGCTTTCCTGAAAAATTGGCCGCGGAAGAAAAAAACGACGCGCTGAAAATCGTGTACAAAGGCTCTGGCACGTGCTAGATGAAAGAAAGCACAAGAAGAACCGAATTTCAGCTCCTGCTGTTCCAGGCAGTACAAGAAACTAAAGATAAAATACAGGATGCGAGCCGTCCCAGGCGAAGGCGGGCGAACACTGCGAAGGCGGGAAAATTGAATTGTATTGAACGAACCTCCGCTCAGTTCTTCAAGAGAGGACTGAGACAGAGAAGGGAAGAGCGTGAGGGGTGGCAGCGAAGAGCCAATCACTGCTACGCACTGACAGCCTTCAAGTTTAGGGGAAGTGCTTTCACATTTTTCTTCTCTCAAGTGTTTACCACGGACGGTTAGCTACATGCACAACTCCCTCTGCAGCAGCGCAGTGGGACGCGATTCTCGTCGAGAGTGTCAATCCCACTTCCAGCTCATGGTTCTCACGCTTTTTCTCGAGTACGTAGCTGTCATATGTGCATTAATTGCAACTAATTAAGGCACTCACAAAAGCAAGCAACGGGTGTTAGTTTCTTTTTCTTTCATCGGAAAGAAACCATAACATCGAATCAGCAACGCTTACGAGAACGTCTCGAAACTCCATTTACGTTCTCTAACAAGCTGAATAAAAACATTCCTTGATCACCTAAGGCTTCTTACGGGATTTGAAGGTGAAAGCCAGCGACTATCAAAGACTTCGTCACTGCTGCGTCATGTTTGTGTTTCTGTCGTCGATTTCGTTTCTTTATCTTTTGACACAAGTTACGCCAACAGACACACTGGCCCGAATTCAAGCGGCAGCTTCTCCAGAATAAGAGCTCTCCTCCGCCTGCACATCTTCTACGCACGTGTCCTCACATTAGCCTCTCGCAGGTCACGCATCAGACAAATTTTTGTTCCGTTTTGGCCATAGTGCCGGGACAGCGATGCGGTTAGCGCACTCAGAGGATGCTCTTGCGACCCGGGTTGAATGCAGCCCGTTCAACGCAGCTAATTAAAGGGACCCTGCAACACTTTCGATAGACACTTTCACTCTTTCCTTTGCGTCTGGAACCACTGCGAAAGCTATAGTTATGGCCAGCACGGAGCGGCACTGCGTGATTTGCCCGTCGCACCAGATACGCCTTCCATTTCTGCTTTGTTTTTGTGGCTTTTTTTTTAAGTTGCCACCGAAAAGCGTTCATTGCTGCAACTGAACGAAAACCGGCCAGCAGCCGCTACATGGCCTTAGTAACGTAATTCGAACCGTCGGAGAACGTCAAGACCGGGAAAGAGAGGAAAATATTTTGAGCAAGTTTACAGGTTATCTGATGGGCAAGGAGAAGTAATTTTTTGGCTGTGGTACTTTGCGACTCCCTAATCTAAGCACTGGGTGTGTTGAGTGACTACGTTCTGAGCATTTAGGATTTTTAAAAAAGTTGAAAAAAGTGTTGCAGGGTCCCTTTAAACGACATTTGCTTACAATTGAGGATGGTACAATTTACACACGGGTTGAGAAGCTTGAAACCCCAGAGGTAATTGCTGCGCTTTTAGATTCCTGTAAAACGTTTTGGCAGGCAAGTCTTACATGGAAGATATTTTGTCATAGAAGTGGCCGGTGGGGCCGTTGGGAAGACTGCTAATCTCAGATAGACTATTTTTAATGTAGAGTAGACTCACGGGACTGTGGAGAAAACTCATGAATTAGGCTTGCTGCCCTTGCCGGTATCGAAAAGTTTGTCTTTAACTCTCGTGCAAAGAGAAGGCCGTCATGCATTCGTTTATGTTTGTTTTTGAAAGTGCTAATAGCACTTGAGTATTATGTCTGAATGTTGTATTATTATATGGACGTTTTGTTCCGTTACAACAAAAGTTAGTATGTTTCCCCCCTCATATTATGATATACAAGGATCCCAGGAACCAACTCGCCCAACGAAGCATTTTATTAAGTTATATTTAGCAGAACGTCTGCTAAGATAGCTATACCAAAGTGCATGAACAATAATTCTCCGGACAGAACCTTGAAGGTGTCTAGAGTTGTACAGGAGGTAAGATACTGAACGAAGCTTTTTGCTAATAACCTGTGAAATGCGTGTTTCATGTCATATCAGACTCAAACATGCTGCCTAAATATTTTCATTATTTGAGAACTGGAGTGGCGTGCATTTTCAGCTAACATAATTTGAGTCATGGTAAAAAAATGGCACAGGATGACAAATTCTTTCATGGGGCGATGACAGCGAACACGCTTAGTCTTTTGACTATTAATTCCGACTCCGTTATCCGTACACAAGTTCGTAATAGATGTGACAACTGCTTGAAGGTTATAAATGCAAGAATCCAACTAGGCTTGACTTGACTGAAGAACAGTAGCGTCAGAATATTGCCTTGCTCAACGTTGGACTGATGCTGCAGACGGCTGTCCACAATATTTTGAAGGTTAAAGAACCCACGCCTATTATAAACGCCAAAGGCACGCAGACATAGTTCTAGTGCGCTAGAGCTCATACGCTTCATCGAGAAAATGTTTTCCCTTCGAGACCTCGGTGCGTCTCGTTTAATTATCCAGAATGGGCGATGACAGCACAGGGCAAGCGAGAGGGCCATTGTAGGAAAATGCACAGATGTCTGGCCACCTTCCGCCCTCAGTTGGTGGGATAAAAAGCGTTATAATGAGAAGAAACGCAAACTCGATGTCCGTCATGTTCACCCAACTTCTTTATAGCAGTGTATCCTACTTGTAGGATGTAGTATAATTGAGTAAGAACTTTCTTTGTTCCCGTCTATGCTGTATGAATTTTTCCAGAGGCACAAAAGCGCAGGTGGCTTTTCGAACACGGTTTAGTAGTGCGCAGATAAACGAGGTGAGAAACGTATTCCACATTTCACTTAACACAGTCGGCGTTGCCTTCGGAACAGGCTCTTTACCACGCAACAAAATAAAAACTGTAGGGGAAAAAAAAGACTGGGCATGACCTACTTTGACGTTTCATTGCCGTTATTTCTAAGCGACTGCGCACCGAAGCTGACAGAGAAAGGAGCAAGGGGAAGTGGCGGCACGGGCTGTTTTTATTTAAGAGCAGAGCTTCACTCTATGTCGCTCGTTTACTTTCATCCCTTTACGGGTGGCTTTGCGAGCCCACATAAATGGGTTTGCGTGGAAGCTCGCCTCTAGCGACGCAGGTCAAGCACAGAGGCAATCCTGTGCAGATCAGTCAAATGAAACGAGACGGGTACAGCCGGAAATACCCGAAGCAGTTCCCCGCGGAAAAGGCAAGCAGCCGTCGTTTTCCCGAACCGACGCGGGGATACAATCTAGAAAGGGCCACCAGGGTATCGGAAAAGAGGAGCGCTCTCAGCGTTAAACCGAAAGCCCACTTAAGGAAGCCTATCCCGTTACGTATTTAAAGGGACACTGAAGTGATTTGTAAACAATGCGGGATTACGAGCGCAAATTGTAGTCCGGAGTCCCTAGGCCCTGTTTCGACCACTCTGAGCGCGTTTACGCGAATTTATTTTGTAGAAAAATCAATTCGAAAATGCTGTCCTCCTCTCTGCACTCTCGCCCATTTTCTTTGGCGTTTTCGTGTGACGTCAGCAGGAGAGGAGCTGGCAATTGGCTGCGCTACTGCACGGCTCGCCGACCTTCCGCGACCGAGTCAGTCGGCCCAACGTCTAGTCCGCGGCCGGCAACGGGTCATGGTAATTCGCTCGATCAGTTGAAACTAAGCCACAACACGTTTGTGAATGGAAGAATGTGCCTTTCTTTACTCCGTTAGTTTGTACTCTGCATCTAGCTCCAAGTCAAGGTCGCTTCACACAAGCGCTCCACAAGCGCACATGCGACGCTTCGCTGACTGGTACGCCAGTAGGAAAATATAAGGCCTTTTGAAGGGGTAGAAGAGTCAGCGAAGTCAATATAGGTACTAAGGAAATAAAATCAACTCATATTTTAAGTGCGAATGCCCTTCTTAAGCGAGCCTGAATCGTCCGCCGCCGTCGTCCGCATAGCAACAGCTGCGGGTGCGCGCGCTCCTCGTCTTCCTCCTCGTCTTCCCTAGCAACGGGGGGAGATGGCCGCGCGCTACTCTCCTCCTCCTCTCTCCGCTCAGTGACTGCGGGTGTTGGGCGCCTCCTCTCCACTTCGGGCGGGAGAGCTCTCGCTCGCGTAGCCGGCGCTCCGCATTCCGACGCGTGAGGGCGCTCGTGTAGCCCTCGCCGTAACGGCGGGCGCTACTCTCCTCCTCCTGTCTCCGCTCAGTGACTGCGGGTGTTGGGCGCCTCCTCTCCACTCCAAGATCACGATATCCACCGTAATCGCGCAATCAACAACCGTGCATTCGCACTTACACACTCTCCCCCTCGGGGAAGTGCGAGGAATTTTTTACCGTACAGCGTAAACTAGGGTGCGGGAAGCACGTTTTTGCGCTGGGCGAACAAGCACAGCGGTCAGCAGCACGACTACGCATCTGCGAACGCTTTTCTGTCTAAGAAATGCAATTGCTAGACGTGAGCTATTGTGGAAACTCGGGGGACGCTTACTACACGAGCGCAATACAACAAATAGTCACCTTAGCTGCTTGAAATCCTAAAACTAAATAAAAGTGTAAACAGGTTATACATTATATACATTATATTTCCGTTATCAGCAGCGCTCTCGCCCGTGGCCGTGTGGTCTGGAGCGATAGGTGTATTATCGCTAGTGTTTTGCCCGTCACGAGTTCGAATCCCCGTGGGTGCGACCTTTTTTTTTTTTTAAGGTAACTTTTTCGTTTTTCGCCGATGTTTTCTATACTGAGTTCACCTTTTTTTGGGCCGCAACGTTCACTGCTCCACGAACTAGTCCGCAGAACTCGCGCAGCCTGGCACTGGCGCGCTAGCGAGTTTCTCGTTGGCGTGCTGTTGCCATACGCACCGACTGCTTGCGGGCAGTGGGTACAGGCATAATCAACAGACCCTTGGCCTGGTGCGAACACGCTTTTCACGATACAGGCATGAGTGAGGCAAGCTCCAAATATGGGGGAAAAGCGCATGCATTTGTGCGTCTGCGGGGACGCGGAGGGCGTTCATGCACTGCGTAGGCCTCGGCTAGTGAATGTACGATTCCAAGCCGTCCTGGGAGGCTTATCTTATGCATTTTACAGCCGACCAATATGGCAGAAGCGCGGTACTACGATTACTGGGATATGAGAATGCCCATTCAACGACCGCCATCGGATGTCAAACATGTTGTTTTTACAGAACCGAAACCGAAACCGAAACTTGTTTGATTGATAACCTTGGGCATCGTCCAATCACGGTGCCCCCTCCTCCCAACGTCACAGCTTAGTTGGTGCGGCCCGCCGCAACCGCGCATGGTAGTTTTTCTTCTTTCGCGCTTTGTAAAATAATTACCGATATGTCAACCGGATAAACGATGAAAAGTGTGCTAATTTGAGCCAGTCTACGCAGTGCAAGCAAAAACGGGAGCTTGACAAATTCACTTCAGTGTCCCTTTAAGGAACCATGCACTCTTTCTATTGAAAGCGAACACTATTCGGTGGCGTACCTTCGCGGCGCCTGTATAGCCTGGCACGGATTGTCAATATAGCTTAGTGCACAGCGGTAAAGCCTCTCTTTCATCAAGTTTAGAGCGCTAAACGCACTGCCAGGATTCGTCATCACATGAAGTTTATCCTTAGCTGCCCTAGCACCCTATTGTTTCTTAACAAGCCGATAGAAATGTGGGGTGTGCCTCAGAAGCTACGTGAAGCACGGTTAACGCTACAAGCAAGACACACGGGGGCATCTCTAGCGAAGCAGCTACTAGTACGAAAGCTACTTGCTTGGTTTCTCAACGTATGATCACATTCATCGGATTTCATTGTACCTGCTACGCTTGCGTGCCGCCCTGCGCGAAATTATCACTTGGTCGGCTGTAGCATTTAGGCGCAGCGTCAAGGTCCCCGTGTTGCATAAAAACCTGTGTCGTCGGCGGCGTCGACCGTGAGCGACAAATCCCGTAGCGCCACTTCGCGACGCATGCTAAAACCCCCGGAATCGTAAGGCACTGCCAAAACAAATGGCGCCCGAGCGCAGAGGCCTGTAGAGTTATTGTACATGATCTTGCCCCCAACGGAACTAAATACAAGAACTCTCTAAGGGCTGGCACTGCATGGCACACAGCAGGCCGCTTTGTGTGTTGCATCGGTCACGACGTTCTTTTCATCGACATTGGGGTTAAGCGCGCGGTATAGGAGAAGCGACCTCAAGAAAGCTCGTTTTCTTCCCGGAGGGCGGTTCCTCCTGCCGAGTTCGTAAATTGCCACCCCTGGGAGCGCGAGCCGCTGGACCAACAGAGGGCGGGTGAGCAGGTGGGGAAGGGTATCACTGCTCAGAAAGCTTGCGTGTGATGCGAACGGAGCCCTACAACGCTATCGCTTTCCACACTTAGCCACGTTCCGACCAAAAGTTGGAGCGTTTGTCGGGTCGCGTCGATAAACAATCGCATGAGCTGTATCAGGGGCTAGTGTAATTGCTCTGTCAATATAGCTGTCAATCTAGCCTGGGTTTCTTGAAAAACGTTATGCTGAAATTGCCGGCCAAGATGACTCGAGTGTTAAGGTGAGTTTTGTTTGCTGGTCATAGGTACGTTGTTCACAGTGAAATAGTAAGCGTTACGGAATTCCCGTCTGCTGTGAATGCATGGCTGTCTACGGAGGGAGTATGTTTACATAAACCAGCTATAACTTCGGTTTACCAAGACTAGCACGAAAGACATTATATGCGAACTAATTTAGAATTATTCTACTGAAGGTATGCATACGGATCTTTTATTCGATCAATATAGGGATCGAATCAATCAACATAACTTGATATGTTATCCACCAATACAGCTTGGCTCTTCTTTCATCTTCACAGTGCGGCAAGAACTCAAACTTTGTGAAATGCACTTTTCTGTCTCCTCGAAACAAGTGAGCGCCGTCAGTAAGTATGTATCGCCATCTGTGAGAGTAGTGGCAGACTTTACTGTCTTGTGACACGTGTCTCTGACTGACTGCTTGCTCGGGCACGACAGGAGAAACAAGAGAAGAGCAAGGCGCTCTCAGATGTCCGCCTTCAGGAGGGTTTACTGGTCTGCGCTTTCAACTGTGCTGCTAGACAACTGTGATATGGACTTCTGATACCAGTTATCTAATACCTCGTCCAATTCAGCCCATTTGAGGCCATGGCAACTTTTCCAACAAAGATTAGAGTGGAGTTCGCCCAAGTCCAACCACGCAAAAAAAGGGTTTTTCCAAGACTAAAATCCAAGCTGCGTGAAACTTTATTCTTTTTCTTCCGATTGTTTGAGAACAAGGGTGTAGTGTAAAAGCTATTCCCGCATAGAACCACCTGCTTTTGCGAAACACGACTTTATTTAGCAAGTAATCCTATTATTCCTCCACAATGTTCGCTTTGTTGAAACATATGGACTGCGCAGGAAAGGAGTTCAAAACAATTTGGGCTCCAATCCATGCGGTCAAGGTGGCTGGCGAGCGAAGCTGTAAGGATCATCTGCAATGACAACCCTATGTACTATAGCAAATTACTGACTGAAGACAAGTAATTTTAAGTAAACTATTGTAATTGTAACTGTAAGTGATTACGTAGCTGTACAATTAGAAGCGGGCTCCAATCCATGCGGTTAAGGTGGTTGTAAAGCGAAGCTGTGAGGATCACATGCACTATAATAAATAACTGGCTCAAGACAAGCAATCATAAGTGTACAATTGTAATTGTAATTGTAAGCGCACAAGTAATTGTAAGTGTACAGGGCGACAAGCAGACCACTTTCTTGTCGCCTTTGTTAGGAGACGTGCCCGGTCCTCACGATGTAATAGGCAGTGGGCTACCATTTCACCCTGTCCACAAGCCGGCGCTGCTCAGCTGGGGCTCCTACGGCTCCCAGGTTCGCAGAAAACATGGTTAACCGGCCCACGCCAACGCTGCGGCGCAATTCTTTGCACCAACGTTTGCAGTCTATTGAGCTTGAGGAGGCGATGCACAGAGCTACATCGGACGTAATTTCCGCGGTGTGGTTAGCGCCACTGCTTTTTCAAAGCGCCCAAAATGACACGACACAGGTTAAACTAGCAGTAAGAGACATACGTCAGGATACAAAAAAACACCAAGAGACACAATTCTAGTCGAAAGTCTCTATAAGGACGCTACAAACCTGTCGTCAGTCACCTCGCTACCCAAGTGAGCTGGGGCGTTTGATGGTTTTTATTGTAGCGACTCGTTCTTATTTTTGCGATTATTACCATTCAATTGTAGTGGCTGTTGCTTTAATTACATTTATTACTGAAGATTAAAAAACGCCTAATGCGCGGATAGTGCTGCATGGCATAATATCTTGCGAGGGAAAGCACAGCAAGCATTGCGGGAAAAGTAAACGAAGCTAATACCTGAAGGCACTTGTGTGGCCCGCCTTGACAAAAAAAACTGACTGGATTATTTTTTAGCTGGCGGCCACGACAGGAGTTTGCGACACGGAAAGTAGCCGAACCAATTTTGAATTAAAGGGAAGGAGGTAGAATCCAATAAGCGGTTCACTAGCTCAACAGCGTCAGTTTGTGAAGCTCTGCTGCTACAAAGTGTTAATTTTTTTGGGCGCCGACTTTGAGAACAAAGTGAGCCAGGTGAAAGAAAAAAGACAATTCATTCACGGGTATATCAGTTGTTTGGAAAGCACGCAAAGAAGAACACAGAATGAAAGTTCTGAGATTGTCTCGCGCACGCAAATTGGCCAAACTTGAATAAAACGTACTCCCGGCACAGCGTGACTTGAAGAAAGTTTAGGCCACCTTAGACACGAACTGCTCCAAAACGCAAAAAAAAAGGACCAACGAAATGTTAGAACTCAGAGTTGTTAAGCCAGGACTGCGTTTGTTAAAGTATATGTTCTGTTCTTCTGTTCCCTGGAGCAACTCGTTCCCCTTATTGCCGGCGACTCCCCCAGGGTACACTATTCGCTCCCATCTTCTCCAAGGTTCTCCGGGTGAGATATTCTTTCCCACTGAAAGAAGTCGTTTGATCGATCGGAGCGCTTCCAGGTCGACACCGACTGACGGCACAGCCCGACGTCTTTAGACAACAGGATGAACCCACCCGATGGGAGGGTGAAATACACACGCCATACTGAAGGACATCACGCGAGAAGCCCGGCATGCCATTCGGGACACGACAAGTCATAAAACCCTTCTGTACACTTCTTCTTCTTCGTGTGTGTGTAAACAATGTGGTTCGAGAAACATTGAGAATGTCCTGGGAATTGCCACGCGGCAGTTATCAGCGAAATCAAACAGTATAACTCACTGCCCAAGTCCGCAACATTGGTAGCCACTAATTGGGGCCGCACATGGCTAAAAAAGGTAACCCGACAGCGCTTGCTATTAACAATGGCATAGCAACCAAGGCAACGAAGCAGAAAAACCGGGCTCGATAAGTGAGACTTAGCAAAAAGATGAATGTTCCAACAAGAAAATCAAATGCGCATTATTTGGGGGAGTCTCCCGACTCAGTTAAGGCGGGATTCGATATTAGAGACAAGGTAAAGTAACCAACGACCCAAGACGAAAAGAAACAGATTATATATAAAGGACTTTTAGTGCACACTTTTAATGTGCCCTTATTTTTTGCCTCACAATAGTATTACACGACTGTAACAGTTTCCCCTTCGACAAGAAATGGTGCTGGTCATACGAAATGACTTCCGTGGCCATGTGACCGCCAGTTGTCCACTAGAGCAGCTTGCCGTGCTCTCTGAGTTTTCCAGGTTGATAGCTTTGAAATGTACGACACGGTTACCAGATTGGCGATAAAGTGCCCAATTTTTTACTCTTGGTGCAGTTACGTCCTGTCCAGGAAAAGATGAGACCAACCATGATTAAAAATACGCGCCAGTCCACTCAGTGAAGGTGGTAGGAAAGCGAAGATGTAAGCGACACACACAACGATTACCCATGTGACGGTCAACTCTGAATTCACACACGTTGCTCCACAAAGAGTGAAAGCAGAGACAAGTGAAGTGCACTTGACCGCACCCTTTGTATCTTCAAAGAGATATTTTTGCTAAGTTTATATCAATGCATGATCCATGAAGGGGGTTGGTTGGTTGGTCGACTAAAAACTCTGTTTTTATAAAATTGAAGGAATCTCAAACCCGGTATTTTACTTCTCCGTCTCTGCCACCGCCGACAGGGGCAACGAGAACGGTGGATGACATGGAAGAGCAGTGAGATGCTATGCGTTAGTGCGATGTTTTTTTTTAATTTTTACTTAACTCCTAGCGCATGCGCAAAGCGCGCACACGGGTGCTACACGTGCCGTGGGAGGATCGCACAGCGGCGCGAGAGGTTGCGTGACGCTATCACGTGGCATTCAACGACAGTGCAGGGGGTAAACCCGCAGATGTGCTCGGTGAGTGCACCGTCTGTCTCCCCCAACTCCGCGGGGGCTTGTAGCTCAATTGGTAAGACAACGGGCTCTCGTTCCGTTTCTCTATTCGTTCAAGGTTCGATTACTGGTAGTGCCAGTAACTTCTTTTATGTGTCCGCACGAGTTTTCTGTTGACACCGACAGTCGCGACGAACCCTTGGGGGGTAGAGGTTAAAAGCTTCGCTCTAAAATGATAAGCGATCTATTTACGCTTTCCACACAATGGTCATGACAGAGCCCCTGCAGGCTGAGCGCACACATATCTTTGTCCCCAATGGTTGAGAGCACAACATTATGGGCTACTGCCGTCTTCTTTGTCGTGCCGTGACAATACAATTTGTGATTCTTGTGTCGCGGCGGCTAGAAAAATGTTTGTAGTCGTTGCAAAAATTTTGGCAACGGCCTGGACATCCATGGGAGAGGCTCAAGGTCAAAGAAATATCACGAACCCTTGTCACCAAATTGCTTCAGAGAAAAGAAAACAACGCCACCGACTATGGGGATGTTTGCTGTTTACAGAAAGAGACGGAATGCCGGTCTTCATTGTAGCAGTATGCCAAAACATACCAAAAGCTGATATCAAAAATTTCTTGCGCACGCACTGTGCCTTGCTTAAATGTGGTGAATGCAGTTCAGTAAAGTAGTCGGGGACTTCAATGTAAATGTCTCCAAATCAGGGAAAAGGTGCCCCATTCAGTTCATGTATTGTGAGATTTTACCAGGTTGCTAAAATTCTTAGCATAGTGAGGGGAACTTTCATTACTTCTGTGTAAATCCCCTGCAGTCACATGTTTTGTAATTTGGAGTTGATCAGAGGCTGTTTTGTCGAAGAACTGATATGATAGATTCTACCAGCCTTGTCATATACAGGTTCAATATGACACCGCTAAAAAACTCATTTGAAAAAAATTCCCCCGCACCTCCCCTAAGGGAATCGTGCAGAAATGCGAATGCATTGGGTGCACCCATGAGTGTGTTGCGAGTAATGGCGTAATGAATGACGAGAGTGTGAACGTAATCATTTATTCATCAGCACCTGTTTGTGTTATCGTTGTACCTGAAGGCCACAATCACTGTCTTGTGATCGCTAAAGTGCACGGTCAAAGGGTCTTTGAGAAGCATACGCGCGTCACAGTTTCGCGTAAAGACCAGATCAATGCAACTCCCGTGAATGGTAGTGGGGCACGTGTCGAAGAGAGACAATGCATAGAGTGCCTGGTCTGCATGTACTCGACCAGCCACTCACCACTCTTCTTGCGCACGTCAACGTTGAAGTCGCCAACCAAGATTATGGGGTCAGAGGGTTTGGAGCACACGCGCACACTTTCCATAGCCGCGTCCAGCTGCGCCGCAACGGCGTCTCGAGCCCCCAACTAAGAAATGCATTCGCATTTACGACGACGACGACGACGAAGGCAGAACTACGAGGCGCGCGCTCACGTGCGCTCGCGCTGGAGGAATGCAGGCGCACGCCGGCCAACGGAGCAAGACAACCGCCGGCTAATAAATGCATTCGCATTTAAAAATCCACGCAAACATTCAGCACATACGAGATGACTTTAAAGCTACGAACTGTACATCTGACAAGAGCTTGATATAAACCTTCTATTTGCATATTTTCCTTTCTTTCTTTCTTTCTTTCTTTCTTTCTTTCTTTCTTTCTTTCTTTCTTTCTTAAAACAATGCTTCGGTCCCCGGACAGTACACGCCGTTCATGTCAAATGCAAGGAAACGAACTCAGGTGCTACGTAAAGTTTTTGCAGGCTTAAGCAGTAGGAGCCATAATGAATGGCCGGCAGTACTCTAGTTCTAAGCCAGCCTTTCCAGACTCCTTTCCCCAGCTTGACTGCGTTAGAGTCGAATTGCAAGGGAGTTCGGAAAAATTGAAACTGAATTTTTTGTCCATGTCTGCAGGCATGCCCAACCACATGGATAACTTTCTATTGTTAGGCAAACGTTTAGAAAGCGTCACATGTTTAAAAAAAACTGCGGCCATGAACTTTAAAGCTGTAACGTGCGGCCGGTGTTTTACGCATGGCGTGTAGCCTGCCCATGTCGAAGTTACGTGCGGCAGGTGTATTCCATTAAACGGTGCCGTTGCTCCACCCGCACGCCGCAGTCCCTGCCCGCCCCTGTTGCTGGATCCGGGCTTCACGCTGTAGCTCCCTGAGTGCGCTCTGTGCGAGAAATATAAATTCAGCCAATATCTCTCCCCTAACATCAAATTCCTCTCCAACCTGCTTTGTGCAGCTTGAAGAGCGCAGTGTATGCGCAGGCACTAACGCCCGCTTCGCGATCAACTTGCAAGAACAGTGAAGTCACGTGCTTCCGTAGCTTGTGCGGCGTCTCCGGCCTCCCTGTCCTGTTCTGTGAAGTCCGTGCCTAGCTTCTGCGCATTTGCAATACATGCAGCTTCCAAAGAACCTCCGTGGGAAGAAAATACGACGAAGCACACGCACCGTGGTCACAGCGGAGCAAAAGTTAACATAATCACTCTTGTACAGGAGAGTGGCACCCACTAAGCTGATAGCACAAATATTGTTGGCAAGTCTTTTTTCCTGCAGTAGACGTGTGACAGCAGTGAACACAAGGAGCACGTTCTAAAAAATGCATCGACGTCTCCTCGAACAATCCAAAGAAGTTTTATGTGTGCCTGCGAAAAGAGGCTTCCAGAAGAAATGATGTTCGCGCGAACCACAATATACCACACAATAATGACAAAGGCGTCTTGTGACGCGGCCACCCTCCAAAAGTTTCTATTCAGTCCAGGTACTTCATTACACACAATGGAAAGAGATCCACGTTTCTGCAAGAGCGCATCCAATATATTTTTAGCACAGAGTGTAATGCCTAGCGGGGTGTTTATTGTACATGCAGGTTGACGTTAAAGCCAGGCTAGAAGATTACGCCAGCCTCATTGAGGTCATGAACATAGAGAAGCGGATAATGTGCAGTCCAAGTTACTGAATACGTGCAGATGAGCTCGTGTGTTCACCTGACGTGCCGAAGTTGCCGGAAACACCAGCCATCTAGCCTCTCTGGTTTTATCTGGTTACCAGCCTTCTTCAGCATCATCAAACCCATTTACATGTATTTTGAACGCAGCGAGAGTCTGAGGTCTACATGTGCCAACGTAGCTACGTTCACTTAAATGTTTCCTGTACGACAATAAAGCTAAACAGCGTAACGTGCTGTCCGACAGGGGCGCACTCACGATTCGGATATCTCTTCTCCGTGAACACACAGGGCGCAGAGGGTAAAACATTTAAAAACGCTTCGTCTTGAAATAAGATCATCCTTTCCTCCAAAAAGCCGTTTCTTCGGTGTGGTTACTTTTCTGAGCTGTATGAACGGGCGTGATATAAAATTTAAGGCTGGATTTAATGTTTGCAGGAAATATCTTAATTTGTGTGAATTATGACAGTAGTATCAACCAATTATGTTGCTCTCGTAGGAGTAACCCAATATGTAGTGCATCATACTAGCAATCGCGTAGTTCCAGAGTCGAATAGCAGTAAGAGTTTTATTGAAGTTTTATTTGCCGACCGTTTGCCTACCTTATTAGCCCAACACTCGAACGTGGCAATCTGATTTTGTTGGTTTTCTCACAAAAGTGTGCGCATAAACACACGAGGTGAAATAATACATAACCTTTTTCCACAGGTTGCCAACTACGCCAATTTGAGGTAACAGGCGCTGACCACCCACCCGCTCCGTGCATGGTTCGACGGTCAAAATTCATCGCTAGACACTACCCTCGGCTCCAGCGACTTTACCCCATGACGTCGCCACAACGCTTCCCCGCACGTTCTTCCATTAGCTTCGCGCCAGATTTCCTTTAAAATAACTCACCGAAATTAAAACTATACGCTAAGACTGGTAAGCACGCCCTACATTAATTTACCCACCGTCCTTTTTAACTTTTCAGTAACGATGATGAAGAGCAAGCAGCCGCCTCACCACTTCCTTCTTCAGACTAATAAGGTAATAATAAACACATCCAAAATTTCTGTGGACAGGAAAACGCAATTAAAGAAACTCCCGATATATTGGCAAGGCATTCGTTTAGAAGCGAAATCCAAGTATAAAAATACAGCTAATATCCCTGAGCAGCAAACGTAGTGTTGCCCGCACTTCTGTGTAGAACTCTGTGCGGTGTTACCCTAATAGTGAGCACATCCTTTGGCTAACCACGTTTTGTCCCATTCCATGGTCTTTGCACCATTCAAGGTGTGTAGAGACTGCGAAGGGAGTTATTTGAGGGAAAGATAGCTCGGGCCGAGGAACCAGCGGCTGCAGCGGCTGGAACGGTGACTCTTCGCACATTGCAAAGCTATAAGCGACGCATCCTGCATTTCTATCTCGCGAGCAGCGCGAGTTCGTTGACCGCTAAAATTATGGAAGACTCAAGCCGTCACCGGTGCGTCTTCGCTAAATAAAGCCCGTGATTAGGTCGCGTGGTGGGAAATTTGAAAAACAGCAGCATGGACCGCCGTGGTTTGCGCGCGCACCACTGCGAGCTCTGATCAAATTTGAATCTACTGATGAGCACGCGAATACGACCGATCCGAGTGCGCTTCCTGTATCCCTCGGTCCTTCGTTTTATTAAGGACATAGGCGACGCTGAGAACACTGACACTTGAAGCTCTATGTGAGTCCGGCCCGGCTGAAACCGGAAACTGGCCAGCGGTTCTCTCGATCCGCTGCTTAAATTTTCACGCAGGTGTACACGTTGTTTGGCCGGGAATCCTAAGCCCCCTTACTCATGAAAAGAATATCTGAATTGCCGCGGCGATTCCGTGTTCTGTAAGTCACGCCGATACCTGCCTCCAGGATGAATAGCTAATGCGTTTTGTAGTTATGTTCACGAAATCTGGTTTAGAGTTTAGAAAACGTCGCTCAGGCGAACAATGGGCAAGTCTGGGATGTCGTGGCCAAAACTCGGTTCTTTAATGTTGCAGCGTAATTACTGCTGGGTTTGGTCGTGGTTATACATAACGTAAAGGAAAGACGGCTCACTCCCACCAACCAGCAGCTGCAGTAGGGCCCAACCTCGTGATTAATTAACAAGCATACCAAATTTCCCTTTCTGGCCTTTCATGTCACTAAGAAAACATTACTTGGGATGTTGGACCGCCAAAGGTCGGTCACTTGTACAGGAAGTCCACTTCGTACACGCCAAGAAGTTACTGCTCTCGTTTTCGAAAGTGTGGCATGGTAAAACTGTATAGTCCGATGGGCTCTTCACAGCAGCCAGAAAAAGAATACATCTCACATGTTCTGAACCCGGTCCGGCGACTCCTTTGCCTCAGGTAAAGTAAAAAATTCGCGCATCTCCTCCACAAAGTGAATCAAGACGAGTGGACGAAGCACTGGGGATCGTTCTTATCGTAAATCACCCGTGAGTGTGCTTACTGCTGCTAAAACAATTTCCAATCTAATCCAATTCAAAATTCAATTTCATCCAATCCAATCCAATCCAATGCCAAATCCAATTCAATTCAATTTAATTAATTCAATCAAATCAAATCCAATGCTTCTCATGCATGCGCAGCGCGGCTCTCCAGGGGAACTCTCTCTCTCTCCTCTCTCTCTCTCTATCTCTCGCTCTCTCCTCTCTCTCTCTCTCTCTCCTCTCTACTCCTCATCTCTACTCTCTCTCTCTATCTCTCTCTCTCTCTCTCTCTCTCTCTCTCTCTCTCTCACCTTTGTGGACCTTTATTTGTTCTTGTTAACCTTATGTGAACCTTTTGTTCACATATGTTTTGATTTACACCGTGCTGTGGCGTGAGCACGGACTCCGGAGGCCGGACAAGCCCCGGCCTTAAGGTTCTTCGCCCCTAAACGCTTCTTTGCAGGTCGTCTATACAACTAACCGAAAAAAATTGCGTTGAAAATGGTGACGAAGAGCGTCGCAATAAATTAAACAAAAAACCAAAGGAGTTGGAACTCGTGCTGTTCCAAGCAGAAGAAAAAAAACAAAAGGTAAATAAATACAGAGTAGAGTATAGCAATTTATTAAATGTGAAGGCGTGAGGCCTAGTTGGGGAACGGAATGTTGGGAGGGGTTAAGTGTGGCTTACTATGGAAACCTCGCCGGCGAAACTCATAACGAGTTAAGTGTCTTTTTGGTGCCAGTTCTTGGCCGTTTCCAGTGTTCGTAGGACACCACCTACACGGGCCGGTGCTTGTCGCGGATAAGATCCCTCGCACTCCCGAACAAGGTAACGCAGGTCAGGAATTACTTCCCGGGCACCTTCATAACACTTCCGCGGCGGGGATGGCGGGCTGTCGGGGTCGCCTAGTTTCAGCCGCCACTGCCACAACGTTATTATTCCATTTGTCTTAGCGTAGCCAGTCCTCGCTTTATTGACGAAAACTTGGGTTTCCCGAAACAGTCCTTTTGGGTGAGGGGTCTGCAGATTTGGGGAAGGCAGCTAGAAAGTTGTATAGGCGAGACTGTTTCATCTTTTCATCTGGCACCTTTCGTTTTCTGGACACTGTTGTAAAACTCCCAGGGTTGAGCCCGCGGGTTGGTAACAGTGATTAAGTTGTGCCTCGATCGCCAGTTCATCGGCCAGCTGGTTACCGGGGTTGCCTGCGTGACCGGCACCCACTTGATTATGGTTGAGCGTCCGGTATGTCGGGGCGTATGCCGCCATTCCATTTTGATTTCATGAGCAGTGGTTTAGCGCCGCGGAGGTCCTTCGAAGTCTGGAATTGTCATATTGCTGCCCGAATAAGGGGTAATTCCTTTGAATTAGTGGAGCTTCACGCCAATTGTCGTTCGGGCAAGCTGAGAATCTTCAACTGGGACACGAATTGCTAGCTGTGTTGTTGCTGGCGCTTCTCGTAGTTCAAGCGCGCGCGCCGCTTTAACAGATGGCGCGCGAAACAGTGCGAAGGCGGGAAAATTGAATTGAACGAACCTCCATTTCGTCCGTTATGGGAGGAGCGAGGGCGCACGAAGAGGGCGGGATCGCAAGAAGAGGGCCTTGTTATCAAAATTGTAGTTACGCAGCCTTCTGCCTCCATTATCCTCCATTTCTGTCATGCATTCGAGAGAAAGAGAGAAAGGAATGAGGGAAAACTTTATTATTTAAACCACGCATTGGAGAAAAGAAAACAAATCTTGATCTCAATGTGGCATGCTTTTCTTCTAACATCCGAAATTCGGTCGCAGCTGAGCATTGAGCCCGTTTAGATTCTTGCATGCCGACTCAAAAACTTCGGTAGAAAGGCCAAATGTATTCTCTGATTTATATAAGACCGACGACGTACAAACTAATGGAGGAATCTACGACACTTAAACCAGATTAAACAAAAGCACCAGACTTTTTCTACCAAAGGCAGAAAATTAAAAAAAAAACGAAAAAGGGGTGCTAAGAAGTCTTTGTCAATAGAAATCAGCAGTCAACACAAAAAAGAAAGAGGGAAATAAGTAGCGTAGAAATGCGAAGAACGCGACTGTAGAGAGCCTCGTCAGTAACACATTCGGCGCCTGTGCAGGCGAATAACGAAGGTACTCGGCGCAGGGATTAGTTCCGGAACGGGCTTCCCCAGTTCCCCGGTCGCCTGTGACTCCCGTGACATTTCCTCAATTTCATTTCCCCTTCTCCCCCTTGCTCGGTGCCGACCCCTTCATCCGCTCCTCCTAACGTTATTCGTCGTCTTCCGTCTTTTCATTTTAGATGACACAATTATTCCGCCACGTTCACAGTCTGAGAAGCAATACCTCTCTGGATCGTCTTTAATTATTTAGAAATTATCCTCTCCGTCAGGACACTCTACCCACCACAGATTGTGCCTGCTTAATTACAAACATTTCACGCAGTTCATCGTTCACACGAGGGATCCTAATACCGCCCTCTGTTTTAATCTCAGAACCACTTACGTCCTTACCTCGCATTCTCACCGTCGCCGCAGTCGGTTTTTGTTCATCCACCTCACGCTTTCGTGTGAAGGGAAATCACATATGCCAAAGGTAAGCTTACTTGCCATGCCCGCCAGCCCATATTGCTTCCGCTGTCTCACAATCTCGGCATGACTCGCTTAGCGAATCTCGTTTGTTGAATGTTCCCGCCTCCTTGTTCCCCCTCGGTCATCAAGGGCGTGAATAAAGAGATCCCATCACGTCGCTCTTGGTTCATTAGAGGAGAACTTTCAAATTGCGCGCCTCGGCAGTCTGCGGTTCCTTTTCATCTTCTAGTGTTTTGTTTATGTGTATGTGTATTTCCTCCGCAATTCTGTTGAGCGGTGCGGGATGTGCATTATTCCACTTCGTTGCGGAAGAACCAAGCCACGAGCACACCCCCGCAAACGCGCACGAGATTACATGGCAACACAAGGGCGCGGTGATTGAGTCGCGGTGTTTCCGCGCGCGGTGAGCCGCTTGCAGAAACCGGTTCATTTGCATATGAGGCTTTTATAAAACGCTGAGAAATCACTTGCGTTTTGCGTGCGAGACTTTTATTAAACGAAAATAAATAAACGCCATCCCAAGCGACCTCTAGCTTACAGCCTCACAGAAATTAAAACAGGCAATATTTTTTTTTTGTTCAACAATCAATCAAGTCTCTTGGCGGTTCATCTTTCACCCTCAGTTTATGATGGTCAGGCACTTGGTTGGCACGCAGAATCTTGGCCGGTACATTGGATACTCACGAGTTATTCGACGGCAAACGTTGGTAAAAGGACGTTTCTGTTATATATAGGCATTTTCAACTCTGCGGCAACATTTATCGCCGTTTCTTTTTTTCTTTTTTAGGTGTCGTTTCAGTCTGCGTTTCTTGTGGCCCACTCTGTTCCAAGTTTTGGGCCTTCCCTCGGGCCCAACGCCTTATTTGTGAATTACCGTGTTAAGTAATGCTTTTGCGTTAAAACATGGGGCATGCAAGGAAAAGAGTAACGTCCTTGCGCTACAGCCACCCGCAATAGCCGCTCCGAAACCGTCGCCCAAACTCAAATACATCGCCCAAACTGCTGCTGCTTGTGACTGCGCCCAATAGTACAGCAGATTGGGAAGGACCTTCGTCCTTCCCTTCGCCGAAGGTTTAATGTTCTCACTGATTTGGTCTGTAACGCGAAAACAACGAAGTGAAAGAAAAAAATTGCCGCGAATCTCCGCCTTTCGGTGCAAATTTCGACGATAGATGATATTCGACTGGCGCCCCTGGCAAGTAAATGCCTCCATTCTCTTTCCGCTCACCTGTCATTCTGTTCCTCTCCTGTCACGTTCCTCGTAACATAACACGCTAGAGGATTGCTCAAGCCAATTTAAATTTACCGCATTCCACCGCTCCAAGTTGGGTGCCTCGATGCCAGCGCTACCGTCCGGCGGAGACGCGCGTGAATCGAGGCACCCTACTACAACGTTTATAGAACCAACGGTGCCCTACTTCAAGAGCGTTCCAAGCGAAACGTGGAACCTATCTAGTGAAACCTTTCGTTCCTGTTGGCGTTTAATTTCTTAAATTCCGCCGGGGAGCGCCAGTAACAGCAGACGACGGTTTTCTGCAGTTGATGTAGTATTTCATTTGCTATCGCAAAAACCAAGCTTCCATGAATTTTTAATAAGGGGACACTGCAAATATCACTCGCGTATTGATTTTCTGCCTTATATTTGCGTAACGTCTTGTTCATATTCAACAATGTTGACAAGTATGAACATTAATACCGGACTTAGACGTTCAGATTTTGCTGTGAGTACATAAGACTATTGCGCAGTTTCTGGTTCACTTTGGCCGGGTGGCTGAATCGAGTCATAGACGGACAGACAGACAGAGACAAACACACAGACATGCAGACAGACCAAGATTTCTGCGTTTAAGTCACCCAAGAAAGAATATCGTCTTTAAAAAAATGGTCTCGTGGCCGGAATCGAACCGGCTCTTTCGCGCTATGAAGCCGGCGTCTATGCGATAGCTGAAGTTCGACAGTCGAAGCGGTTTGGAAGACTTTTAGACTACTACAAAAGAATCCGTAACGAGAAAGATACGCGTTCAATCATAGTCGTCGTTTGACGGAGGATTCATGATTTCTTGTTCCAGCGACCACGGGGTTTTTTAAAACATGCAATCCTCCGGTACGAAATATTATAACAGGATTGATTGACTGTGTTTATGGCGCCGAAGCTACACCTAAGCTTTGAGGGGTGTCATTGTGGAGCGCTCAGGAAACATTTTGACCACCTCGGGATCTTTTACGGGCGCCGAAATCTCGACACACGGGCGTTTTGGCTTTTCGCCTCCATGAGAAAAGAAGAAGCATTATAGGAGGAAACCCCATTACTCATGGAAAGTACTGTTTCTATTTCAAATTTGTTCAAACTGCTCGCCTTGGGGTACAAGGACAGGCAAAAGCGGGTTCAAGCAAGCGGGCACGAAAGCCTACGTATCCAATCGCACTACAGCATTATGTCTATGCGTATACAACAGCCATCGGGGAAAGTCAGTTGTTAGCACCATCGGCCACACTACCCGGACGCGTCGGCAGAAAACTTCATTTCTGGCGCATTGTGTGCACATATTCTACCCCTTCCATAGGAGGAGTAGAAGATATGCGGTATCTCACATGCTGCGGTACCACACAGGCGAGCTTTTCAAATGGTCGCATACAGGGTTGGACTTGACGTCCGACTTTGCGTGGACACTGTCATACCAACATGGCGTTGATAAGACCATTACAGATCGTTTTTAATTCTTTCTGAACGCCAGTGAGAACAGCCTTTCGCGAAAAGGGCGACAATCTAGGAAAGTAGTGCACCGGCTCACTGTGCGCTCTTTGTGCGTTCTTTTGAACATCACGAAAAATAAAAAAATAGTGGCAATAAATGCCAGCCTTATTTGTTTTTTCTCGTCAAGCAAGGAATTATTAGAAGTTGAACAAAACCCGCGAGAGCTACGAAACGCGAAAGGCTTCGGGGCAAACAAAACATTATTCAGCCCTAATTGTCCATATAAATAAGTTCTCTTGCTACCAGTGGTACAACCAACATAAAACAGCTTGTTTTCGCACTATTAGTGCGTGTGAAGCTCTTTAAACCGAGATAATCAGGTGGCAAGTGACATGAAATGTTTGTTGTACAATGCTTTCTTTTCGTGAACTCCCTTTGATTGCATTTCTACCTCGCCGGTCCCCTACAAGAATTCTATTTCATTCTTTTAATATTAATTTGAGCCGATGCCTATAAGAGCGCAAACAACAAGCGACAAATCGAGAAGAGGGCATAAACACAGCGCTGACTAATAACTGATTTTTACTAGCTTTGCCAGTGTTTTTTGTATAAACCTAGACAACAACAAAAAGGAAAACAACAAAACCCCATGTTTTGTGCCCTCTTCTACTTTTTCTATTGTGTTGTTTGCGCTGTTACGAGGCATAATGTACCAACTCACCAGACCGTCCGATCCAGCTTATTTCAAGTAGTTGAAACAGTGCTGCTATGCTTCCTGGTTTTATCTCAACAAGAAAGGCCTGGGGACATTTGCTGCTTCGTTTTATGTCCGACAACAGTGAAGGTTTTGTCCGGGGTTTGTGAACGAGATCATAATTGTCCCTAGAGCGTTTGAAGTTGGCACCTGGGCTGGAGGCCTTTAGTTTAGTTTAGTTTCGCTATCGGCTGAAGCACAGAGTTGCGAAGCTGCGCTGTTAAGTTCACTTCTCCAAGCGCGTCAGTATTTAGTCACGCTGACATCCGAGAAAAGCTCGCTTCTGCAGCGCAGGTCGCCTATAGCCTATGGGAGCGCCCCACCAAAAATGCGGTCGTTTTGAATGCGCCAGTGGTGGATATGGGTCGGCAGAGGCATACTCAGGATTTCAATTTTGAAGGGGAGATAAAAGCTTGGAGTTTTTGGAGCTCATTCTACATGACGTTCCGGTTGATTGTTATTATTGTTTTTTTTTTCAGGGGCATTGTAGAATAACTGATCTTTGTGGCGAAACCAGACATCGAAGTCACGTAATCCAAGTTCATAACTTCCGATAGCGAAATAATTGTTATTGTGTCTATTTAATATTGTTAAGAGTTTGCAGACTAGTCGGTGCTCCTCGCTCCTCCTGGATGAAAACATCTGGAAAAGTGCCTGTTCCCAGCGCACACGTCCGGAGGCCTGTTCCGGCGATTTTAAACTAATGAAAGCGGGAAATGTTTGACACTGACTTTTTCAGACTAACATATCGGGTGATATATCGTGATTGTTTGCATTGCCTGCGTTCAGGACTGTCTTTCGTGATATATTTACCCGTATTATTGTCTCCTTTCATGTGATCGGAGCTTTGTCTACCCGAAGGGTGCCACACTTATGAGTGGCGACCCTTAGATTTTAATAAAGCTAAGGCACGGTACAGCCAAGGTAGTACACTCTAAGTTTTTAGACTAAATACAAACCTCCAACTTTATGGGCAAATTCTTACTCGGTGTTGAGCTGCGGGAAAATGGTTTATAAAACCTATCAGCAAACGGCCTTTGATCCCCCCCAAAAAAGAACGTGGCGTTGTTACACCAGCATTTGTTCTGCATCAAGTGACAGCACGGCGTTCGGACTACCTTTAAAGAAGAAAATCTGGGAGCTATCATAAAAAGAAACCACACATAAAGACATCAGATGTAAGCGAATTCGATACGGTATAATGGGAATATTATCGGTCGGCACTGCGTCCCGATGTATCTGCTTCTGCCGGTGTCTCGTACGTTTCACAGCAGTGTAAACTTTATTTTTATAATATAGGATTGCGGCAAACCGGGCACGTTCGTGCACGTTCATGATGACAACAGCACATATCTCCCAGCTTACGTGGTACCCTAGAAGTAACCGCAGACATGTGGTTACCGCTTAGATTGAATTTCGGCAGGAAAGATTACCTACACACTGACCCAGCCGTCCAGTGCCAGTCATAACGACTTGCTCCAGGCGCCGCGCAACACCTTGTCACCAGATTCGGCTTGTCAAGCGTGGACCGTCACGCGAGAAGACGCCTACAAAGGGAAATACGACTGAGTCGGGAAAGCAACAATTAAAGGGGCAGCCGTGATGGCCATCTGTAGAGGAAGCAAAGCAGAAACCACAAAGAAACGCCCCAGGACGTGACTGACGTCTACAACAAAAACTAAGCTTGCTCCTGCTCCCTGGACGTGACGGGCAAACTTCCCTGAGAGAAACAAAGTGCGCTCGACAGCGCCGACAACAGAATCTCGAAGGTTCTCCGAACCTGCTTGAAAACCCCAGGTTTGTTTACTCAGCCCTACTTTTATCGAAAGCACCCGTACCTAACCCTGTCGAATCTTCTTTTTATCCGCTAGGTGTAGCGACGATAACGAAAAGAGCGACGTCTGAACAACCATAAAAACCAGAGCGTCCGCACACCGTTCAGTGAAACGTTTTTTCTGTGGGTCTAACGGCTGCTCTGATAAACGGCGAAAAAAAAGCTCAATACCTCCGGCACTTTTGGTTTTGCTCGACGCTTGCGAGGTCGCTATTAAACACCTCAAAAAGCACACCTTGAGGTGCACTATCGAGAGTAGGATTCCGTTTCTTGTTTTTTCTTAAACGTCACCTAAATGCGCCAGTTAGACGGAAAGTCAACTGCCCTGAAAGTGTTGACACCGAAGCAAAGTTGAAAAGCACTGCTAAAGAAGGTAAGAGGTTACAATTTGTTGACAGTAGACTAAAACTGAGTAGCTATGGGTTGATTCGAGCACTATCGGTAGTATTTTATTTTAGGTAGCATCGGTAGTATCGGTATCGGTATCGGTATCGGCATCGGTATCGGTATCGCCGGTAGTATTTCATTTTAGCCATACCATGAGCCAATGTTTGGGGTGAAAGTTCGTATCGTACCTCCACTGAATTTCAGGATATTTACGTCAATTAGGAATTACGCAGCATGAGGACGGTAAGATGTATGACATGGTATGCATTACATTTTGATTTAGCAGAGCACCCAGCAGGCGAAGGCGTCTTTTGCGTGCGTTCGGGTCCGAGGTCCGCTGTTAATTTTTTTTTAGGCACCAGTAAACTTGTGTCGCTCCCTCTGCGCCAACTGGGGTCCAGAATGTTTTTAGTACACTGAGTGCAGCAAATTTGTTACCAGGGCGAGCGTGGGCAGATTTAATTTCAAGTTAACGAATATTGAAAGAAAAATTCGCACCCTAATGACTGCATTCGCTCCGATTGTACTGCAAAGCGTTTCCTTTTAGGACAAAAAAAGCAAAGGTTGGGGGTAGTTCCGGGTATCGAGACAAGTCCCTAACCTCGCCCTCCCTACTAGCAACAAGAGCAACATCACTTAAACAAGAAGAATTGAGCAATGGGGAAGGGGAGCCCAAAATTTGATTGCATAAAAAAGAGGGACAATAAACAGAATGAAGGGTTTGTTCCCTTACATACCGACATGATGATCCTGCATTTTCCCATGCGTTTATCGATATGCATCCCTCCGTGCTCTTCGGTAAATTATTCTTGAATTAATGAAAGAAGGCACAGTTGGACACAACGGTCCAGATGGTTTTCATAATAGTTGTCGAGTTTACTAATTAGTAACTACTGCCTTAACACATTACAATGTCCTGCACCATGTTTAGGCACTTTATGCGAGTCTAGCGAGAGGTAAAATACCGCATTGTATAATGTAGACGGGAGACAACTGGGAGAGTTCGGACATTTTGGTCGTTTCATCTGCATGACAGCAACGCCGACGATTAACAAGAACACAAGGCGACAATTGACAGTGTTGTGGCGGCGCTGTGCGCCGGCCTTTGGCTCACTGCGCATGCGTGAACATTGGCCATTTTTTTCTTAGTTCGGCTTGGTTCGTGGTGGAGGCTGCCAGTGCGCGCCTTGAGAAATGAAGCGTCGGTTGTTACCTAACGCCTGGCCAATAGATACAACAGACTGTCCACTCATTTTTGCATTTTTCAGACAAAAAATTTTATATGCAAATCCTGCCGCGAGTGGAGGCCGCTGCCACTGTTCAATCAATGGTAAAAGCAGAAATACAGAAAAGGTGGCCCAGGAACAATACAAGCTCTACCCATGTGACTAGAAAGAAAGCTTTTGATTTCTTCTACAACTCGCGGCATCCTCGACAATATTACCGGGGATGCTTAGAGGTTTCTAAGTATGTGAATGCCAAAGCTTGCTTCGGGCTTTTGTTGATCTATTTTAGAGAGAGAGAGAAAATGACATTTATTGAAAATTTCCGGCGGGGAGGCGGGTCAGGCCACGCAGGGCTTCGCCACCCCGTGTCTATGTACTAAGCAGACCCCGAAGCTATGCCTGGGCACCGGTTCAGGCTACTCGGCGAGTCCCCTCCCGAAGGAGGGTCTCCTTTTCGCTTTTGCCGGGCCAGAGCAGCCTCGAGCCGCTGGACTGCCAGCAGTTGCCGCTCGTATTCGGGCGAGCTCACGAGTCCTATAATGTCCGTTGGTAGCTCTTTTGGGCTCCCCACTGCACTGTGTCTTTCACATCCCCACATGATGTGGGCCAGGTCTGAAGTCACCAACGCGCACACACCGCGCGCCACGTGTGCCCTGGAATCTACTTTAGAACTTACCGTTGTACTTTGCACTTTGTGCCCGCGCCTGCCACCATAAGCCCGACCCCTGGACAGTCCCCCTCCGAGCTAGTTGCGCTCTCTCGCCACCACCGACAGCATCCTGTGCGCCCCCGTCGATATTGTAGTTGTTGTTTCTTTGCTTGTGGCGCATACCCACTTCGGGGATTGGCCAGGATCGGGAGCTTTGTTTCGAGGTGGCTTGTATTGCACGTTCAGCGGCGGCCTACCCTCCTTCGGGGCTGCCGTTTTCTTTCCCCGGCGCGCGCTGCATCGCAGTTTCTAAGAGCTCTCGTCTGACCCTCCTCTTCCACTGCAGTTTCCTTTTCCTGGCGCGCCGTTCACGCTTCACGCTCCCTGGCTCCTGAACTTCAACTCTTTTTCTGACCACCTATTTCCTGTACCTCACAATTTGTGTGCTTAAAACATTAAGGCTCCAGCTTCGGCTGGTGGAAAGGGCCGTGGCAGGGGTCTCCAATGGAATCCTGGACTGAGGACCCCACGCCAAATTACGATGCACTTAATGAAGTTTATTCTCTCTCCTCTCTCTCTCTCTCTCTCTCTCTCTCTCTCTCTCTCTCTCTCTCTCTCTCTCTCTCTCTCTCTCTCTCTCGCCTTAAAAAATAAGTACGTCTTCAAAGCTGAGAAAATCTTGGTTTGTGCGAAATGCGCAGCAGCCACCTTCGACTTCTCCGTTCGCTTCTCCCAAAAAGAAAACAAGCGAACGAGGGCAACAGGAATGCGGGGACGGGGGCGAGGCGAAACGAATGATATCCGGGGATAGAAGAAAGAAAGAAATGGGTCATTTGGAGCCGCTGAGACAGCAACAGTAGACAAAAATGGCCGTCCTTCCAGGCTCCGGCAGCTGCTCATCTTCGGCCCATCTAGATTCGGATTGAGAAGAGCCGTTTTCCACCACGGCGGTACTGGCAACCGCAACAGGCTGCCGCAAATGATGGCCGAGATGACATACACCGCAGACGGCTACTTCTTTTCCCTTATACAGCATCGAGGAACACATACACCGTGTTATATTGTAAAATGCAAAACTTTGAAGATTTTTTCTCAGCGAACTGCTGCTCTTTTCGCGCTCAAACTTCACATGAAGGTCACATGTGGTAGTCCTTTTTGTTGGACACCAAGAACAACGATGGTACTTAGGTCTTTATTCTAAAAAAAATGATTTTAGGCTACAAAATAATGGCGGCCACTTTGGACGTGCAATGCTGAATTTGGAACGACGGCGCCACCTGGGATATGCAAAACCAAACCCGCGATGGCGGTTCACGGTAGTAACGGTTGGAAGGAGCCAAATGAGGTAGCCGACGATCAGAAAACCTCTTTTGTCTACAGTTTATGATGGTCACAAATAGTTACGTGAGAGCTCATGCAAAGCATAGTAAAGTATTCCCGCAGTTTCCCTCTGTCAATGCCAGTCATCTGGTTACAGATCCTCTGTCGTCTGCTGTGACAGATTACACCGACTTCTGAGATGAGGCTCACGATTCTTTGTTCACGTTTGTTGCTTTGGTCTCGTTTTACTTTTATTGTTCTGTGCGTGGGTGTCTGTGCCTATGACATCACGTCATTAGATCATTCACGGCGGGCGAACAGGCTGCCTTTTCGCCTGTGTACGAACGTGAACAATGAATCATCAGCCTTATCTTAGAAATCAGGGTAACCTGGCACAGCAGACAGCAGACGATCTGAAACAAAATGACGGCATTGACAACGACGAACTGCGGGAGAACTTCACTATAGTACTTCGTATTGGCTCTTATGTAACTGTTTGTGGACATCATAAACTATCGACAATTGCGGTTTCCTGATCGTCTGCTACCTCATTTGGCTCCTTCCTACCGTTGCAATCTTCTGGAAGGTAGAGGTGTGTTGTCCGGGGGAAAATCAATCAATGGCGAGGGCGGGTCCCTCTTGCGATGACAAAAAAATAGCAGTGGTTTAGCTCGGCTATGCCAGGATATACGTAGTGTGAGATCTGGTTCAGGTGGTTATTCTTAGCTTTCCTGGTTGTCTGGGATTAGCTTGATTATCATGCTTACTGCTGCTGCCACACACACACACACACACACACACGGTATACGCATTATGTCGCACATGTATACTCATCAAGCGGCTCCCGCGCAGCGTCACCAATCGCCCCAGAGCTAAGCTGGTTCCACAGGCGCACGCCAGCGTTGCTGCGACGCCCAAGCCGTTGGTTCCACACCTATCCCTCGCATGATCATCAACTGGACCGGGCCGCCACGTGAGGAACAGAGATCGGCTAAGACACTGGGCGCGTGGAGTGTGTGAGAGACGCCGGGCAGCGAGCAACGTTCTGTGTGCCGTCTGACGACACTGCTACTCACGCATGCGCAGCACGGCTCTCCAGGAGCCCCGCGAAACTGCTAAATCTCGGCCAGTGTAGCTCACGCTGCAAACTTGTATGAAGCGCAGCCGTTTCAGGAGAACTCCTGTTGCAGCCAGTGCCACCTATATGTTTTTAAATCAAACTAAACAATTCTTTGACGGATTCTATAAAACTTTATGCCATAAAATGAAGAAATAAGACTATTTAAGGGAATATAAATAGGAATTAATTTAACAAACAAAGCTTCTGGTATATAATTCCAAGCAGCGGCCTCCAGGGGCGCTGCTTACAACAGGAGTTCCTCGGCAGAAATTTTCATCGCAAAATGCACCTTTCTAATCGACCCCGTACGACATACCTGTCTTCTAGTATACTGTACTACCGTTATTACCATGAATCGCAATCGCGCGTTCCATTTTGCGTATGCCAGGTGGCGCCGTCGTTCCAAGATCACCATGCGCGTCCAAATTGGCTGCCATTTTCTCAGTCTAAAATCATTTTTATTTATTTTCAATATAAACAGGTAAGTACCATCGTTTTTCTTGGTGCCAAACAAAAAGGACTGCCAAATACGACATTCGTGTGAAGTGTTAGCGCGAACAGCAGTGGTTCGCTCAGGGACATTTTTGAAGTGTTCCATTTATCGATGTAACCTCCTGTATTTAAAATGGAATGGATGACTTTATTACAGGAGGAGGCCAATAGGCCCTGGTGTGGGGCACGGGGAAAAGGGGAGGGGAAGATTGTTCATATAAAGTCTGCACTGCACTGTGAGCGTTCGTTCACTTAGCACGATATGCACAGGTGAAGTTGTGACGAGGGCACTCTACTACGACCATGATTGGGGTATCCAAAAGGAGCCGTTCAGGAGCCACAAAGAGTGTGTTTGGGGGTACATCTAGAGAGAGGGTGAACGATCCGCCATCATACTACTTTATAGAGACCTGTTTTGAGACCGAATTCTGTAATCTTCTGTAAAATTGGGGGGTTGTTTCTGACGTGTTGGACATGTTCTTCAGAAGTCGTCGGGCGTACGTGCGTCGTAAGGAACTGGTCGCGGTCAGTCGAGTAAGCTGAACAAGCCCAGATGAGGTGGAAAAGATTCGGTGTATTGTTGCTGCCACAGTAGGGGCACCGAGGACTAGCAAGGTGCCTATGCGTTGTCCATTTGGAGATGACGTCCGGAGTGTAGGCCGAGTCAGCGTAGACTTTATTAGCGAAAATTTCTCCTGTTCTTGGCAGGGACTGCAGAGGAGCAAGAAAACCAGGTGGTGAGGCGTCGACAAGCCGTTGCCGGCTGAGGTTCTTAATTCGACGGTATTTTTGCTGCCAGTCCATTTCGCATGCCTGTTGGGGCTCAGGTCTTCCTTGGATGGACACGGGAACCATGGGAGGATTGCGTAAACACTCCCGGGCAGCATTATGCGCCGAATGGTTTCCGTCCGCTCCATATGTGTGAGCAGGAGTCCAGACCAGGCGTATCTTGAACCCTTCGTGAGTGAGGTCACGAATTTTGTAAAGAATGTTGGTGGCCGTAGAATTGGGCGAGAAGGACCTGTTCAGTTCCCGTAGAGCGACATGGGAGTCAGTGATGACACGGAACTTGTTGGTGGTGATAAATGAGGTCGCACTTTGTATGGCCTGAATGGCGCCGAGGATTCCTAAAAGTTCGGCTTCATCAGTGAGACCGTTTGTTATATTGCGAGAGCCATTAAGCTGGGGGATGTTAGGGCAGGTCCAGGCCACCGCTGCTGTTGTTCCGTTGATGGATGCGTCGGTAAAAATGTCTATTTCATCGGGAGCTTTGTCGTTGGCGAGAGTGCGGACATATTGTTCCCGCACGGCGCGGTTACGGCGAGAAATGGGTCGGCGCCTGAGGTGGCCCAGGGCGGGTCGCTCCCAGGGTGGAATAGCAGGTGGAAAAGTGTCAGCATTAAAAGTACTGTTTAATGTGTCCCACTTCAAAATAGATTGTCCTTGAGGCATGTGTTCAAGGTGCTTCTGAAAGCGGAGTGTCGTCTCCTCTACCAGGTTAGCGATGGGGGGAAGCGAAACTGCTTCCGACAGTACGTCTGTTTTGGTATGGAGTGGAAGGGACGAGATGGTACGGATTAGATGTCTGTTGAGGATGTTCAGCTCGTTTAAATGGCGGGGACGCAATTCATAAACGGGGAACCCGTACGTCAGTCGTCCGTGCGCAACGGCACGAGCAAGCATGAGATATGCATTCTGACGTGATCCGCCATATTTTCCAGAGATGCGAGTTATTAAGTGTAAAAATACGTAGGCGATGGTGCTACTTCACGACGCCTGTCCAGGACGTCGATCCAATCCGCGTTGTCTATGGGCCTACCATCGACGGCGGTTCCTTTGCCCATCAGATGACCTCATCAAGAAGAAAGAGCAGACCGAGAAAAAAGCAGTATGAATTGTTAAGTGGAGATACAGATGACTGAAACAGCGGATACAAAAAATTGAAGGCGAGCTTGGCGGAAACAGGAAGAAAATCGTGTCATCCTCGATTGTTCTTCGTGTGCCAATTCGCATCTGCTGGCCCGCGTCTTCTTCATTCGTTCTCGGGAAAACACATTCAATCTTATTTTTTATAAATTGAAAGAACGGTGGTGTTCTCGCTTGTATAGCTTTGTTTAGGCTCAGATTAGGCTAAGGTTTTTTTTTTCGTCGTTAAATGTCGCCATGTGTGAATAACGCCATCGTTTCTAGTATTTTATGCATAATTTGAGTTCACACTGTTTGCTAGGGTAAATTTGCCTGTAACAGGAACTGAGAATTGCATAGAAGAAAAGGGGCTACGCCAAACAATCGACGGAGAAAACGTGACAATGTTAGCCAAGATAGGTATGCTTGGAAAATTAAAAAAAAAAAAACAATTCGTCTTCTCATTGCTGTTTTTTGCAAATCCGTTGACGGCAGCTGCAGGGTTGATCATTTGAAGACTGGTTCTGGGCATACAATTCATGAATACGATTTGTTCGTAATTTACAGCAGCGGTATAGTGTAAGTAGACAAAAAATAACGCAGACAATACGAGAGATACATTTTCTTGGCCGACGGTTTCGTGCCAGCATTCTTGTTATTGCATCAAGCTTTCTTGCAGACGGGTGTTCTGTCGGCGGCTGATTGGTCTTGATAGGATAGGCAAGTTTGAACTAACTGCTTTTGACAGCGAGTTTTGGGTTCCCAACGGATTTTTCCGGCAGCTTGTATTGCCCTACATCTCCTCGTTAAGGAAAAGCCAACCGTATATGGCTGGTGTAACAGACGTAACGCTATCCCAGTACTCCTCTGCTGTTAATATTAGGGGGAAGGTCGAGATTTGACATACACTTTATAGTTTCTTCAAAACGAACTAAAAGGACCGTACCGAATTGCCGCTGGTTCATGATTAGAATCTCCAGAATTAGTCGTGGTGGGATGAGAACGGCGCCAGAATGTTTTTATTATCTACTTTGTGCGCGCAGACCCAAAAACATTTCTCTATGCACTTTACGCGACACTGTTACGGCAGCCATGGTAAAGTGAGACCTCCAATTCTTCCTTAGAATAAAATTACCTGTACATAGTCAAATTGTTGAACCTTTTCTAAGAAAGCTTCCTCGCAGGCTTCTCGTTCTGTCACTACTGTTCTTATAGTACCATTCACAGTAGGCTCCTTATATTTAAACGCTTTCTTGCCAAGGATGGTTTAAACAACCGTGGTTTTCTGTGCTCACCGACGTTCCTGCAACGTCACGTCTTGTATTGAACAAACTTCAAGTCAAAATGTAGCCCTTTCAGTGTGAGCTTGGTCTTTGTGTGTGGACAGGCCCTGTTTGTGGACCGGCCCTGTGGCACCATCGTGCCGTTTACGTGGGAAACTGAATCCCCAGAAGTACGAGCCTGCGACAGCTGCGGCATTTCCTTGCCTTTCTTTCTTCGGAGTTTCTCGCTCAAGCGAAGGTTTTCGGGGAATAAATCCCAATATTAGTTGCCTTTTGATCCACCCCGCAACGCTAGGTTAATTGTGCGGAGGTTGGTCCTTGACGCATGATTAATCATAATTCTTTACAAAATGTGCAATCTGGCTGACATCAGTTCGTCCTGGAGACAAAAACTCTCATAGCCCAAGCATAATAAAAACGCAACATTTGGCCGTGGTATTAAATATTTGAGGCTCTTTTGTACGTGTTTTACATTATAAACCTTTGCGCATTGTCATCACCAAGGACGGAAAAAGTAAATCGCTTGTTTTGACATCAAATTGCTAACCTAGCTCACCCCCATGCATTTTCTGTCCCTAGAATATGCCCAAAAGTGTCAATACGTGGCGTTTCTTGCCGCCAGTGTTATTCACCTCCTCTCCTGTATGTTTCGCCTCCCCCCCCCCCCGCGCTTCATTCTCGGATACCTCCTCCATCACTGCCTTCGAGGCTGCCCACATAGGGGCAGTCACAGAACTTTTCCTCCCACATGTATCAGCGAGCCGTATGTAGCAGCTGAGAGCAGCGCATGCAGGCAGACGCCTTAGAAGGCCACCTCTCATTCCAACTTGTGATCCTGCGCTTGAGACGCTCGGCGGTGGTGCGAAAAGCCACAGAAGCACTTTTTGGCAGCTGCGACCCTCCCCATATCTCAAATAAAACTTCCCCCCGCGTCCCTCATTTATGCCGCGCCGGGCCCGACTGCCCTTTTTACCCACGCTTATTTCCAATGCTTGATTTTTTGTTCACTCTCAATACAGACAATGGTAATGGCAAGTCCCAAAGGGCGCTTTTTTCTCATTTTTCGTTGAACTTTTCAAAGCTGTTGGGTAGGCGGATGCAACATAATCAACAAGAAGCAAGCTTCGGGAGGCCATTAGGAAAAAGAGCGAGAAACGTTAGTGCCCCCATTTGTGGCTTTTCATTCAGATTTTACTCTTCGGCATCGACCTTGTCTGCCTTATCCTTGCCCATAATCCGATTCCACCGAAATATTTTTATTGATTTTTTTCCCTTTTGCGGCAAAAGGAACATAGCTATGCTGAGAATTGTACGCGCGTGTGTGGGTGCTATAAACAAAAACAAAAGAAACTAAGGAGCCCGCTTGTTCCCTTGTCCCTTCCTTTCACAACCAGATGTCGCCCGAAGCGTTATTTCTTTCTCTCGGTCTTCGTCTCAGTCCCCTCTTGTGTGGCACAACAGTTCTTGGGTATTCCGCCTGCTTAGCATCTTCCTTCTCCCAGCAGCGGGTTGACAGATGAGGCGGTATTATAGGAAACCATGACAATTTTGTCGTGTTTTTTTTCTTGTGCTGTGGCGGTAGAAAACGCAACTAGCAAACGCAAGTAATTGCGAAAGCACTCGCCGCTGAGTGTCCGACTGAACGCAGCAGGGCGCCACATATTGAACGGTTCTGAACGTCACAGTGCGTTCTGGCCCACGCAGAACTTGCAGATGACTGCTGCGCCGCTTGGCCGGGGCAGCAGAAGTGGCCGCACTGTCGAACAGCTGCTGCGGCCGCCGCTCTGCCCATGCCCAGGCGTGGCTTAGCAGCACTTTCGTCTTGTCTTTGTGTTTGCTTTTCTTTCATATGTCCGCACTATAAAGTGCATCCTAACAAACGGGAGTTTCGAAGCCGGCATTTTTGGGCTGTGCTTCTGGCTTGACGTATTTTTCTCTCAGTGTCTCACTTATCGCTTTCGCGTCACCACCAGCATAAAGTTAGCGCAGAGGTCTTCACTCCAGAAAACGACCAGGAAGAACCATTTTCGTCTCTGCAAGCAGCAACACAGAATACTGGGCAGCACAGGTTGGTTATAAACAAACGTGACTGCCGCCATGTGTATTTAGAGCTTCTCCCTATGTTCCAACCCCCACATTTGCGTATTTTGCGCTTCGTATGCTGTAAGTAATACTCCGCATTGAACTGGGGTGCAGGTGTTTCAGGTATTATCCGCAAGTGGTCGAGCGGCACTTCAAACATTGAACGCGATTGAAAAAATAACAGCTATGGTTTGGTTGTTGATAAATAGCAATTTGTAACATCCATAAATATGACCTTCGTTTAAGCCCCGGTTTTAGAAACTAGGCCAGCAGAGCCTCGTGAGCACCGTGTGTCCCTGTTGAAATAACGCGGTCGTACCAGAGGAAAATAGATTTGAATGAACACGCTGGTTCCAGATAAACGCTATGAAAATTTGCTTATCCTATCGCGTCTTTTCTCATAACTTTCGCCCTGAAATACAGCCCTCCAATAAAGGCATTCATGGCCTTGCCCTGGTAAAGTAGGCCAGGCAAAAAAAAAAAGAATGCTGCACTCACTCAGATAAACTTGGGGTTCTGTCTCACAATAATGCACTAGACAGACCGATCGATGCAGCCGACAATAAAGTGCGGCGACTGAGCATGTTAAGCGTGTACTATTAGACTCAAAAGTTCGGGCTGTGCAGCGGAATCACGCAATTCAAGCATGACATTTTGCATTGCACTTTGCTACATCGAAGGTACATTTTTGACCGAAATTGTATGCAAGTGGCTGTCATTCGCCGAATCGGCTTTGTTGACGGCATAAAAATGTTCACTTCAGCGCATTACGTAGAATACGAACAACCTTAGAGTGCACGTTATTGTCGAAGGATTTAGAAAGCTAAAAGCTTGTCTATTTAACTGCAGTCATACAGCCAGAAATGAAAGCTAGATTTCAAAGGCACCTTGATTCTGAAATAAAAACTTTTCCTGGACCACAGATAAGGAAGTTTCCCTTTAAATGCGAAGTTTGCTTGAAAGTCTTGTGGCCTCGTTGGTAACCGTACGGCCGCATGTCCTCGGATGATGTCATCTTCGCGGTGATATCTCTTACAGAAAAGTCTACTAGTCAAGTTCTGCGCAAACATTAGCTGTATTTTATAACTGTGGCATTCACACCAGTGTTCCTAGCTTGAAAATAAATGTCTTGTTGTTTTTCACCAACGAGAGCGGACCAAACGAGCCCTCAATGAAAAGTCTAGGGGATCGTGGACGTAGAAATATAGGCGTTGCTCAAAAGCGCGGTTATGATCGCAGTGTAACGTGTGGAGCTGCACAATGGCTGCCAGGACGGAATTCAGGAGAACATCTACAAGAGTCTCACCAAGGTGAAAGCTCACCAACCAGACGATGACCGCATTCCCCAATAGTCACACAAAACAAAACAAATGGAAAACGTATAGCGCAACGTTTTAAAATTCTGTTTTGAACATTCCAACACTACTGAGTCTGCCAGATATCAGGGACGATGATACTAGGAGGAACGCTACAAAATGACAAACCTACAACAATCAGGCACACAAAAAAAAGTTCCTGCGTTTTTTCAGCCGCCCCTTTACATAGGGGTGATTTCCCGTGCAAGCCGGGTGAACTTCCCAAGCGTTGTAGTCCCACACAAGGGCCGAGCGCCAGGCCGGGGAGTCGCTTGTACCTATTTTACCGGTACGTGCCCGGCGCCACCAAGGCACACGAATGCCCATGGTGCCTTCCACAGCCACGGTGGGCGCTCAACTCGCAACCGCTTGTGGCAGGACATGCCGCCAGACTCTTTCACCCCCGGCAATGGCGCAACGCGGCATGATGGCCGGGGGCCCCGCCAGATGGACAAGGGTCAGGGGCCCCTCGATAGGGTAAAGGCAGCTTTCCAGGGGTGGATTCCCCTTTTAAGGGTCCGCACTGGACCAGGGACGCCTGTACCCAATAAAGAAACCGGTAGGTGCCCGGCGGTATAAGGATTCGAACCCGGTACCTCCCGCATACGAGGCGAGTGCTGTACATCTGGGTCATCACTGCGGTTCGGGCGCAGCCAAATTTCGGGCCCAGCCGGGAGAAACGACAGCTCAGTGAAGGCAGGCGACAGTTGATTCGATCTTGGAGCTCTTTGAACTGCACGCACGCAAAGAGACGAGGATTAGCGCAGTAAGGCAGAAAGCTGCCAATGTATAATTTGGAGGTTTCCTAGTAGCAGCTGGTGATAGCTGCTATTCGTCATTTTTGCAAGCAGGTAGAGGCAGAAACACAGAAAAAAACACAGTATTTCTGGCATCGACCGAACCACCTAATAACAAACTTTGAGGTTATAGTATATAACGCCTCCCCAGGCTCACAAAATTTTCTTCCGCTATACCTATTACAGCCCTCTACAAAGAAATGTGCCTGTAGTCTCCCCGTGCGTGCTTGTCTGTTTGCACAAAGGGGATTAGCATGTCAGCGGTTGTTTGGTTAGTGGCGAGTTAAGCCATTTTTTTTTTTTAACCTTTTGTTGCTTTATGGCAGAACATGACGAGCAGCGTAACGCCAGCAATAAGTACATAAGTACAGTCACAAGCTTTGAGACAGTAAACACGGGAGAGCGTTCCGCTCAGTAGATGCAGTGCGCTCTGGTGAGAGGCTAGCGCGCTCTCGCAGTTTGGGCATTTAGCGGACGCATGCACTGATAGCACTTTATGGCGCGGTGGCCTGCTGCAGTAATTTCGTCACGGCATCTAGAAATATGACAGCGAGACGACAAAGTATTTTTATCACCCAACCAGGCAGCGCAAGACAAACCTGCAAATGTGGTCGCAGTGTTTCGCCGCTCGATAAAAAGACCCTCTTCTGCACGTGTCTCATCCAGAATATTTTCACGTATTGGGACGTAGCTGTCGCAGCAGACAATAGCTCAATCAACCATAGTCAGGGAGTAAATCCACCGAACTCAAGAACCATGAAGGTGCGCCACCCATCGCTAGGCCGCTCTGCATGTTCTGAGTGGCGCGCGCTCCCACGTTTACTGTCATAAAGTTCTGACTGCACGTAATGACGCGTCGCGGTCCTCAACGTCATCACATGCTCACCACTATGCTTGAGTGATCTTCACCATGGAACGAGAACGAGAATTAGGGCCATCGGGTATTTTAGCAATGCTTTCAGCACTAAAATGGTACCATGTTCATCTTCCCTGCTGCAGAGCAGTGTCACGGATATCTTTTAGGAGCGAAGCACCTTAAGGCCGAGGCTTGTCCGGCGTCCGTGCTCACGGCAGAGCACCGTGTAAATCGAAACATCTGTGAACAAAAGGTTTACCTTTTCAAGGACAAAATAAAAGGTTCACAAATACGTTGAAGAGAGAAAGAGAGAGAGATAGAAAGATAGAGAGAGAGACAGAGAGAGAGAGACGCACAGCAGCGTGTAAATCGAAACATCTGTGACAAAAGGTTCACAAAAGGTTAACAAGAACAAAATAAAAGGTTCGCATGCGCGAAGAGCATTGGATTGGATTCGATTGAAATGTATTGGATTAGATTGTATTGGATTGGATTAAATTCAATTGTATTGCATTGTATTGGATTGTATTAGATTGAAAATCGTTCTAGCAGCAGTAGCACTCTCACGGGTGATTTACTGTAAGAACGATCGCCAGTGCTCCGCCCACTCGTCATGATTCACTTTGTGGAGATGCGTGATTTTTCTTTTTCTCAACTGCTTTGTTTCCCGATGCTGGATTGAAGCGCAGTATTTTGCATTAGCCCACGAAATTCTTTTATCATGGCGCCAAAATTTGGCTGACATCACTACCACTACAGCCAGCATCGTCATTCACATAATCAAAATTGTTGTGGTCCTCTTCCATGTAGACTTCAGAGATATCGCCCATACTTAGGTTTGCGTGCATGCAATTTTTAATTTCAGCAGCCACGCTCGCATTCCTCCTATCTGAGGTTATAATTAATTGCACTGCGCCCCATAAGAGATGCCACAAGAAGAAAAGCGGAAAGAAGTAGCGAATGAGATTGTAACCAGAAGGATAACTATCGTAGTTCTTTTCCAGTCATGTAGGACCTGATGAAAGATGATGCTACCGGGAAGAAAAGGAGCACACCACAATCCATTTCGATTATATCCTCCGGAAGCCTCCTGTTATTACTTCAGAAGCGAGAGATGGCGCCATTCCAATATCGACTCCGATTGCAACGACGAGGAGCGATAACAAGCAGGAGCGGTCATGGTTGGTGATTGTGGAGGTATCGGCTGCACGCAATGGCCCACTGGTTTCCTCTTGGCGACCTTGTTACCATCCACCACACCTGCTGCATGTCGCATTGTTTGCTATCGTTTTCTCGGTAGCCGAAGAAACTTACCCGGTCGAAGATGGCCTGCGGAGCTTTTCCACGTGAAGCAGGCAGGTCGCAATCCTTGAACGGTTTTGGGATTAAGCGAATGGGAATAAAATGCACGCTGCTATGGTAGATTTTTGCTACTTTCTTCAATTTTTCTGACGTGCTAATTTTTTTAAAGCATGGCTTGTTTGGAATTCGGGAACGAAGGATTACAAAAAAAAAAAAAACATCCGTTTTATGGCACAGCTTTTTTTATACGATCCAGTTTGCGTAGACGCAATCGATAGAGTCGAATTGGTTCTATGTCTTTACCCGCCGCGGCGGCTCAGTGGCTAAGGCGTTGCGCTACTGAGCACGAGGTCGCGGGTTCGATTCCCGGCCGCGGCGCCCACTTTTCTGATGGAGGCGAAAAGCAAAAACGCCCGTGTGTACGAGATTTCAGCGCACGTTAAAGATCCCCAGGTGGTCAAAATTAAACCGGAGCCATCCACTAGGGCGTGCCTTATCGCCTGCGCTGCGTCGGCACGTTTAACCCTACAATCAATCAAAATCTATGTCTTTTACAACGTCCGTAACTTGTTTTCCGCGCTGCCGACTACGAACGAGATAAAAAAAAATCGTGCCAGGGTGCTTACTTCAACTACGCGAATGACGCTGTAGTCGTTATAAAGTCCAGAAACTGTAATTGGGAAGTCGAAGTCACGTGTAAAGAAGGGGATCATAGGATTGCTCTGGACTGCTTCAGGATTAAACAACATGCACTGTCGTTGAAGAGAAGCGTTTTCCTGATCTTTCAACTCATTTGGTGGCAATGACTACTGGCGTTCTAGCTTCGTCACGAGCACCCGGTTACCGCTGTTTGACTCAAAGGCACCCTTATTTTTCTGGAACTGCTAGGCCTGTGTATCCAGGGGTTTCATGCTGATGAGAGTGCTACCAAAACCCCGTTCCAGCTGCTCCCTTTGTCTTGCATCTTCTGTTACCGCGCTTGTATAGACGCTACAATTTACAGGATGCATAGCGCTTGATTTCCGCTACCGAGAAACGACTGGCCGCTTGCATTCGAGAGCGTCCTACAGATCTTAAATTATTACATTACCAAGCATTCCGTTCCGCCTTATGGACAAATTCTCGTCGTCCTGCCATCGCAGCAAGTGTACAGTGAGTATAGCATGACTAAGGCTTTCGCTACTCATTTAAAGCATCTCACTGCCACGCGCATGTTTAGATAAAAAAACTCGCAGACCAATATATGCCTGGTGAGAGGCAGCAGAAGCATCGGAAAGAAGATCGCCCAAATATGTATTTTGGATGAATTCGCACTACAGCTCTTATCACCATCAGCAGCAACCTACTCAGGTCCACTGCAGGACGAAGGCCTCTTCCATTGACCTCCAACCCCTCCTTTTCTGCCCTGCTCGTGTCCACGGTTAACCTCCGAATTTCTTTATTTCATCCCTCCAATGGATACCCCTTCGTCTAGACCCCTCCCTTGGTATGCCCTCTGTTACCCTAATTGTCCACCGGTTGTCCGCTCGTCTCACTACATGGCCAGCCCAAGACCACTTCTTTTCCTATATTTGAACTAGGATATCGTCAACTCTAGTTTGTTCTCTGATCCAGGTAGCTCGTTTCTTGTCCTTGAGCTTTATTCCTAACATAATTCGTTCCATGGGCCGTTGAGCCGCCGTAAGTTTGCTTTCTATGTGTTTAGTAAGGCGCCGAGTTTCAGCTCCATATGTGATCCCCGGCAGTATAGACTGGTTGAAGATTTTCCTTTTGAGTGAGAGAGGTAGCTTACTTTTCATTATTAGGGAGTGCTTGCCACGTGCTCCCTGACCCACACCTATTATTCGCCAGACTTTTCTGTCGTGGTTGGTCAGCACTAACCATCTGTCCGAAAAAGTTATATACTTTTACTTCTTCTAGCGTTTTGTCTCCTAAGCTGAAGAGGACGTTTTTGGCATGCTTATGTCTCATTAATTTATATTTATTCATACTTATTTTAGCCCCATGGCCCTGCTTTCTGATTGTAGTTCCTCAAGCATTGTTTGCAGGTGTTCTGCAGTCTCACTCAGCAAGACTATGTCGCCCACAGACCTGAAATGGCTCAAGTATTTCCCGTTCATCCTTTACGCTGTGTTTTCCCGCTCAAGATTCCTAAATACTCCCTCTAGACATGCTGTGAATAGTTTTTACGAGATGATATCTCCCCGTCCTACTCCCTTTCGGGTCGGAAATTAATCGATTTGCTTGTGGAGGGCTGTCCTGCCCATGCATTCCTTATCTATGTTTCTGGAAGTCTTATGTAGGTCTGTTCTATTTCCTGGCCTCTTAGTGCTTCTGTCTCAACTTTCACTCTCAACTCTCCCCTATCAACACTAAACTCTCAACACTCAGAGATCTTATCACCAACTCCTAAAGCAAAACAGGTACTTGAGGTATCACTCCTGGTATAATAATTTTGGTTTATTTCAGTTTGTTCAGAGTCCTGCAATGTCTTTTTAGGCATTTATTTCAGTTGATTTAAGGAGGTCTATATTGTTTTTTAGGAGTACAGACCGTGGTCTGTCCCTCATTAATGTCTTTTTTTTTCTCAAAACAAAACAAAAAGCACTTTAGTTGAAACAAACAGCGACATCATTTTATGAATACTATTAATACTAGATGTAAAGCAAGCACAGTCCAATAAACTCCAAACCCGCTACCCTAATAATGAGCATGTCCTCTGGTAGCCGATCCACTCCCTAAACCCCGACTCCACTAAGTCCGGCTTGCTCTAAATCCCCTGTCCCGGCGTGGCCTACGGCGAGACTGGCTAGCTCAACCACAGCGCCTGGTCTTGACGCACTTCACGACATTGGTTTTCTAGGCGGCCACAATCATGTAGGAGACCCTGGTTTGCGAGCCTATGAGACAAGAAAGTTTTGGGACGTGCCCAATTATGATGCCCAGCTAACGCTCATGTTGGCCGTATTGCACGTACGTGGGAGGACTTATTAGTCTCCATTTATGGTGATAAGCAAACCATTAGCTTGAGTAGTTGCCTCTAATGCCTTCAAAATGCAGTTAATCAGACATGCTCTTACAAATGATATCATAACTAAGTTCCCTGGACTAATACCAAAGGCAATTTGTGTAGGCGCTAATTGGTGTTTAAAGTTTGTACAGAGCACGTACGGCGACAGATGAAGCCGAGCGCTCCTTTTATAACGTTCACACCTATACTTAGGTTATCTCACAATTGCAATTTTGCATTCGAAAGTAATTTTTCTTCACGTGATTTTCTTTACTTGTAGCAAAGTCCGTCAATGCTTTTGACGGACTCTTGTTTGTAGTTTTTCCTCGCGTGCTGCTTATTTTTTAAGCGTTTTTAAAGACCTTCTTTATGCGTAAGTAGGCAGCAGCGTGCAACTATCGGTGACAAATGGGCGGAGGTGTTGTCACCAAGCCAAGCAGAACCAAGTCGTGGCCCAGTGGTACGCGTCGTATTCAAATTAGGGGAGGCCATCCATTCTGTGGAGCGAGTGACACATTCGGGATCCGATACAGCATCCGCTTGCTCAGATATTCTTCCCAGCCATTGCCGGTCAAAGCAGGCGTGCAATGTCGATACGAGGCCGGTTCATCCATCTGCCTGCATTTGCTGCACGCGTTCCCCTACCCTTTCATTCTAGGAAGAACGCCGAACGTGCGATTCGGTCCCCGAAATTTTCTGTCTGCGTGGCGCACGGTCTGAGCCCCTAGATGCGCCAGGCGGTGAAAACGCGGGCGCCAATGAAACGTCGTATTTACGAGTTGAGCCATTATTCATCACCCGCCGACTTGGCGAACACGCTCTTTGATGGCTGGGCCTCCTGAACAAAGGCGGGAGGCGCCTCGCATACACGACGAGCCAACCATTGCCCCCGCATATCGTGCAAATGTACTTTTTCTTTTCTCATATTATCTTTGCTAAAACGAATGGTGCGTTTTCGTTCCAGTTTTTAGAATTGCGCAGATATCTGCGTAGAGCGCGACTCGGCTTCTTTTACCTACACCTACAGCAAAAAGATTAAGCGTCTTGGCCGGTAGCCTTATTCGGCAGGAATTGTAGAAGAAACCGAGGAAGACAATTGGAAGGTACTTCCTTGATGTCAATTTGTTTTTTGTGTGAGCGTATTTTTTGCATGTCTGCCATAATTGTTCACCTAATTAAATGTTTGATGTTTCTTTTATTTTGATCTTATTTTCTGTCATTTTATTTCCCCAAATTTTTTATCTCACTACAAGAGCGCACTACAATTTTCTTCCGTGATTGCTGTGTACAGACCAGACTCCTCGGTGCTATATTTTGCCACACTTTGCAAATACAGCTAGGTAGTATATGGCTCGGTGCGAGTTCAATACCAGTGCTTCTGGGCCTTTGTTAATAACGGGTGGAGAATCAGCGAATAGCACCACGAGTAGATTAGAGAAACGCATAAGACCGCAATTTATTACTTCAACTCTACGAGCGAACTTCAGCATGATGGGATTACTTTCTTTTCGTTTACGAAGGCCAAGCGTTAGAGGAGAAAGAAGCGCGCAATTTTAAGCTTCAGGATTTGCGGCACTGAAGTGTCTCACGAGGTAACCTTTCATGAAATTAGGAAGAATTCTGTCAGCTTCGTTCCATGTAAGCATGCTCTGCAAATTCTCGTGCTCGTTCTGTAAGCGTGCTCTGGTCAAGCTGCTATTGCAGCTTTTAGCTCAGCAACTGCACACACACAAATGTATGGTAAATTTCATGTTGAAATAAATCTTGAAATCTTGAAATCTGTTTCCCCGGTCGCACGCACCAGGAATACGCAAACACCAAACGTGATGCAAGAGTTCCAGGAAACATGGGATCGGTTTTTATAGTAATTTGGTTTATGCCTCTTTTTTTGTAAACGTGATGTTCTCGAGAAAGATCCGGAAAAAGCACCCACAATTGCGTTGAGGTGATGCGTGGCGTAATTACTGAATAATTTGAAACCGGGGTCTTAGATGTCGCTTCAGGAAAGTAAAATATAATGGTAGTTGTCATCTCCTAAAACTATAAGTTCTGCGTAGTCAAATACTAAGAAAACGGATAAACTGTGAAAATGAGCGGCAATAAACAAGAACAAAAACTGTCATTTTGAGGGAGGTTGGAGAGGTGGGCGTGAGGCGTGAAATAAAGTGTCACGTTTATTAGATTATGGGAATTGCGAGAGGGCATGCAAAAAATATCCCCTGACACAAAAAGGTTGCTGATGACGTGTGCAAGGGCTGAGTGCAATTCTGACGGGGCTGTTTTTTTTTTCTTTGGGGGGGGGTGTCTTCTAACAAAGCCCGTCTTTTCTACATTGTACTTTCATTTTGTTGTTTTCGTTTAAAGCTTTCATATCACCGTAGAAAATCTTTTTGTACGCGATTCTAATTTGACTCTTAGTTGCGACATTGTGGTGCATTCTGTTGGCCTTGATGTCACCCGTTTCATCCGTAGCGTTTGGTTTAACATATGCTTCAAAAGAACACTAGCCTCTTTTTTGTAACTTTCTGTTTTATTGTAACGTAATTTGGGCCTTTGTAAAGCGTTAGCGCTGTCTCTATCTTAGGGATTGCCTGGAAACTTCATTCGCTTATTTCTTTCAGCCTGTCCAAAAAGCCGCGGTAGTAGAACCAAAAAGTGCACCTTGGAATACGCGCAGCCTTTGCCTGCCGATATCGACTGGCGGAGTCAGTATCCTTAAAATTAACGAAGAGATCTTGTGTAGGACGACCACAAAATGTTATTTGTCCGCTCCAATTTATCGGAGCAGTCCTTGCCAATTGTTTCCTGAGGCGTTTCCCCAAGGATTGGACAGCCCCAGACGAGGTAGCGCGTGTTTGTAGCCTACTGTTGTTGCGCAAGATACGTACGCCTCTTTGTCGGCTCCTTGTTACTTTCCCTTTAGCCTGTCGTTTTTAAAGACGATAGTTATTCTTGGGCTACTTAAACCCAGAAATTTTGGTCTGTCTGTCCGTCTGTCTGTCTGTGACTCGATTCAGCCACCCGGCTAAAGTAAAAGAATGCGTCTTATATAGTCACAGCTGAATCTACCCATCTAAGCCCGGTGTGATGTTCATACTTGTCAAAATTGTTGAAGAAGAACAAGACATTACGCAAATATAAGACAACAGATTAATACAGAAGTGATATTTGCAGTGTTCCCTTATAAAAAAATCATACATGCTTGATTTTTGCGAAATTAAATACTTCATCAACTGCAGAAAAAAAAAATTCACTCCGCCATCGCCTGCTGTCGCCCGCGCCACTATAGCTTCTGGCGCCATTTGAAGAAATCAACCGGCAACAGTTACGAAAGGTTCCACTGGATAGGTTCCACGTTCTTCTTGCAACGCACGTGGAGTATGGAAACGCGGTTCTATAAACGTTGAAGTAGGGCGCCTCGATTCACGCGCGTCTTCACCGTACGGCAGCGTTGGCATCGAGACACCCGGCCTGGAGCAGTGGAACGCGGTAAATTTAAAATAATTTAAGCAAACCTTTGGAGTCCTTACCTTGGGAGGAGCGCGACGCAAGAGGAACAAAATGAACGGTGAGCGGGAAGGCGAAAGGAGACATTTACTTGGCAAAAGTCGATAAAGAAAATCGTCTTTTGTCGGCATTTGCAACGAAAGGAGCAGATACGCGGCCAATTTTTTGTTACTCCCCTTAGAGTAAGCTGTAGTAAATGCAATGTTTCTACAGGGGTTACTTCTTAATGCTTCCTGCCTCTTCCCAGCTTCATATGTTTAGTCTATGTCCTTACCTGCTTTTAACAGCAGAGCTGTTTAAGCTTTAGCTTGGTACGTTGGCGTTAGCAAAAACACACAAAGAAAAAACTCCGCGTGCGCGAAGCGCCCGGTACGACCTCCGCGTAGTGGCTTTAGCAAAAACAAATACCGAGCGCACGTGGGCGTGCACTTCGAGAGGAGCGCCCGGCGTCATCCATGCTTGCGCGTGGGCTTGCGCCACGTGAGAAGCTCCCTCCTTCGTCGTGTCGTCTTCGGCGCAGCGGACCCGTGGCGCGCCTCTCACTACAGGGCTCCCTCCCCGCTTCCGTATAGCCAGAGGCCGTTGTGCTGCCCAGTTGACGTTTTTGGTCGGTCGAGCTTTGGGAATACCGGGGCGGGGTCGTTGAGACGGGGAAGTACTGGGTGGGTTGGAGGCAGGCGACGTAAGCGGGCTAGAGTCGGTCGGCAGCGACAACTCCTTTGACGACCGTTTATGCCGAGGTAGTTGCCGCTCGCCGTACGAGGAACGTGCATAGACTTTCTGCTCCCTCTCTCCTATGATGCGCTGTCAGCGTGGGGGGAAGCTAGGTCAACCCCCAGCTCTGTTGTCTCTCCAGCTTTGCACCACTAGTGCAAGCTGTGATAATGTTTTGGGTAAACAAGCCAGCGAACGGGAAAGCCGCTCGAAGAGAGCGCGTTCATCACCGACAAGACTTGAGAAACCCAGTGACCAAGCGATCACAAATGGGGCGGATAAGCGAGCAAATGTTCTAGAACAAGTTTTCGGACACCAAAGGAATGTGGTCGTCGAGGCGCGTACAGAAGAAGGCTGGCTCCAGTTGAAGGGGCAACGCACCACTGATTATTTCGACCCTTCTTCCGGATGAAACAAATAACCCCGACTGGACTTTGCAATAACGACAGATTAGTAAGGCATTTCGTCTTACAGGAGAACCATCAGTAGGGACCGCGTTTATTCTAAAGAGAACACTTGTGAACAGTCGGTTTAAGCACCCTAGAAAAGAGATATGGACGGCGCCGGGGGGGGGGGGGGCTTGTTGCATGCAGTGTGGCCACTGCAGATGAAATATCATACGAGGAATTTGCGTGTCCTGTTAGGTCGAGGGGAGTGGGTTTGAGAAGAAGGACGCTTGTCCTTTTCGGTCACGTTAGACGAACAACTTGCCTTCTACGGCGTCGCGTGGGTTGCTTTCACTAGGTAACACGGGCATCCTGCATGTTTCACCATTCTATGACGAATCGCAGTATAAACGCGCCAGCCTGTTATCGCTGTGTCAAGTTGCAGTCGTTCATTTTATCCCGATGAATCACGTTCTTCGGAGCGTCTCCGCATTAACTGACACGTCATCCGTACAATGCGTTCGCTTTAGCCTGCGGCAACTTGGAAGTCTCTGGGCGCGCGTGCGAGAAAGCTTCCGAGCGCGGCCAATGCGAGGTCCAGTTTCTGATTTAAGCCTGTTAAAGCTTCAGGTATTGCGATCATCCCTTAACGTAGTATATTCCTTAATTAACGGATGACGTTACTGCAGATTTCGGTGCCTTCTACCCGCAGCGTAATTGGCCTCCTCGCAAATTAGTCCGGTGGATTGAAATTTTATCAGTGGTGTCCGCTGTGCTTGTCGCCCCCCGGGATCGTGTGCTGCAAAGTTTACCCGCTCACGTGGTGGCATACAACGCATGAGCTTCATTAGGCGCCCGTCGCATCGCCGAATACGTAAGAGGCTTCCATCAGTTTAGCGCTACCCATGCAGGAAGCGCGTGCTCCCTGGTGGTTAAGCGGCATGTATCATAGCACGCTGACCTTGCCTCCGGTTGTGGCACGCATCGAACAACAACCTGTTCTGCTAATTGGGATAGTCGTTTTATATGTGTCTCTGGTTTCCTCGCCGCTTTGCAAATCACCTTGGAGGCACTGGGATGAGAACTGGGCACAGCCCGTTGTTGTCCTCGTTAGTGACGACTGGCACAAGCGCGCTCTTTTACTTTTATTTACAGGCATTCGACCTGCTACATTACATTAGTAACGTTTACATTCGTACGTTATATTAGTACGTTTACATTACTTTAGTACGTTTACAGTAGTAGGTTCTGTATCCGGACCTAAATCCGGACCTAAGCCGCCATCGAAGCAGGCGTATACAATATCGACCTCCTGGCCAACTCGATAATAAAGCGTGTATGCAATATCGACCTCGTGACCAACTCGATAATAAAACGTAGGTCTATTGTTAATGGTGTTGAACATACATAACGCACGCTTCTTTCTCAAAGCCGGCTCTATCCAACACGCTTTTAATGATTTCGATTAACATTTGCTTTGAGATCCCAAAAGTGTACCGTTAATTTTATTATCACTTAGGTTGAGGAATTCGGAGTTAATCATGCTACCTTAGGTTGAGCAAGCAATTGTTTATCACCCATACTGCAAAAAAAAAGTGGAATTTTCGGAAGTGTGTAGATCCATTAGTTCTGGCTGGGATGAGTCGGTAGGTCGGTCTGACACTTCTCTTTGCAGTTATAGATTCTTCATTCCTTGCAAACGCAAAAATGGGCCAGATTCCGCCGAGGAGTACGTGCAAGGCCATGGTAGAGGTTATGCCAGCAACAGCGAATTGTTGTGGAATGTTCCGGGGCACCATGAAACAACTAAATCAAAATAATCATCTTTACCTAAAGTTTTTGGTTACTTCTTCATTTTTGAAACGCTATACAGTACCCGTAGCCGAAAAACGCCCTGAAGAATATTGATTTACCCCGCACGGGGCACCTTGAGTATTCTTGGTGACGGTACTGGCGATACCGCGGACCCCGAGCCCCCAAACATAAGCTGGATCCAACCGTGGCGATGTGTTTATAGGTGGAGGGTTAGAAACCACGAACGGTGGCCGTCGGAGCCCAGGTCAAGCTCCGGCGGATGGGCTCCCTGTCTGTTTACCAGGCAGGGAGCTCCGGGAACCTCTCAGGCTATCAGGGGTAAGGTTTGAGAAGAAAGAACCCCCGTCCCCTGCCTCTATACTATGATGTATGGCATTCTCTAAACCCCCCCCACCCCCACCCCCCCCCCCCCCCCAAACGTGATCGGTCCCTGAAAAGGGGCCGCACCGAAGTATCTTTTCCATCCCTTCCAACAATCCACAGTCCGAAACCTGACAACTATCCTCGATTCTTGGTTATCGAGGCAGTTGACAAAACAAACCCTGTTTCTTCAATGTCCGTATTCCTGATCACTAAGTTCCTGGAAGGCATCCTCGGAAAATCGTTCGATGCTAAGAAACTCCGTACCGGAGAAGTCCTTGTCAATGTCAAGACGCAGCAACAAGCCACTAACCTCCTGTCGCAAAACCTGCATGGCAGATCTGGCCATCCGAGTCACTCCCATCGTAGCCTCAACAGCTCTCAGGGTGTGATCTCGGAGACCGATTTGTTGAATGAGACCGAAGCTGATCTGTTGGAAGGCCTGAAAGATCAGGGTGTAACTGCAGTGAGGCGTATCACCATCAGACGAGACAATAAGGAAATCCCCACAAAGCATATAATCCTGACATTCAACAAATCAAAACTTCCTGAGCACATCAATGCTGGCTTCATTAGGTGTGGTGTACGTCCGTACATACCTAACCCGCGCCGCTGCTACAAGTGCCAGCGATTCGGGCACGCTACAAACTTCTTGTCGCGGCAAAACGACCTGCGCGAAATGCGCCGCACATGACCACCCTACTGAAAACTGTGACTCTACTACCTTCACCTGTGCAAACTGTCAGGGGCCGCACGCAGCATGGTCCCGCAGCTGGAAAAGTTTCAATTAGAAAAGAAAATCATTAACATCAAGGTCACTGAAAACATCACCTTCCCAGAGGCGCGGAAGAGGTTCGCCTCTTCCCTCTGGGGAGGTACCGCCGACGCAGCTCGCCGGGGGGCGGAGCGGCGCCTGGTTTCTGCGGGGACCCAGTACCCGCGAGTCGGACTTGGTCCCACCCCCGCCCCCCCCCCCCTGGGTTTGCCTCAGGCAGCCCAACCCGCCTCCGCACCGCTCGCTGAGTCAGCAGCGGCTGTGGTGGCATCCACGTCCAGTGGGGATGCTGCTGCACCCACCGTTTCCCCCTCTCCAACCGGCCCGAAGCACGCGCGTGGGCCCAAACGAGATGGAGGCGGAGGCAATCGCAGCGACCCCCTCCCACGCCTCACTGCCTGTGCCATCTGGGGTGCTCCCCACGCCTTCGGCACTGGCAGCGCAGGCAAAGAACACCCGAAAGGGTACCATGTCAAGGGGGCCCAGTCCGCTGGGCACCCCCCTGCCTTCAGATGACGACATGGACGTCGAGCCCTTCCGGCTTCCATCGCAGCGGAAGGAACGGGCTGCGACGTCCAGGTCAGTAGAGAAGGTCAGAAAACCCCTTCCAAGAGTGCAAGCCCCGAAAGACCCTACATAAATAGTCACACTCCAGTAGCTCTGAACACATAATAATGGGAAGAGAAAATATTGTTCAATGGAACTGCAGAGGCCTTCTGAATAATCTTGACGACATTTATGAGATTCTGCATGCCAATCAGCCAAGTATAATGTGTGTCCAGGAAACACATCTGAATTCCAAACACACAAATTTCTTGAATAGTTACCTGGTCTTCAGAAAGGACAGGGATGGCTGCACACACTCTTCTGGGGGTGTGGCCATAATCACCCGGAAATCTTTAGCATGCCACCCTGTCACTTTAAACACTATCCTTGAGGCTGTAGCAATACGCTTAATAATATTTAATAGGTTGATAACGGTATGCTCCATATACATTCCTCCTGATGTTACACTTTTGAGCTCTGACTTCGAAGCGCTGGTTGACCAGCTGCCTGAACCATACATTCTAACAGGCGACCTTAATGCTCACAATTCTCTTTGGGGCTCTTCTCGAACGGATGCCCGAGGTCGCCTGATAGAGAGGTTTCTTACATCCTCTGGAGCATGCCTTTTCAACAATAAGCAGCCTACATATCATAACATAGCACACAACACATACTCATGTCTTGACTTGGCTATTGGCTCCGCAGTTCTCTTTCCTCTTCTCGAGTGGGGTGTGGGACCTGACCCATATGGCAGTGACCATTTTCCCCACTTCATTAACGTATATAGGTAAAGGCCCGAGCAGTCCATCTTCTCATAATAGGTTCAATGAAGCACGAGCTAACTGGAACACATTTACAGAGACATCCAAACTACACCACACATCCATAGGACACCTACACGTTGAAGAAGCCACTCAACTCCTCACGGCGCACATCCTCGACGCCGCCGAAAAGTCCATTCCCCACGCCTCTGGTGCCCCCGCGCAACCAGCGGAGGCCGTGGTGAATGAGGACTGCAGGCGGGCGCGAGAGGCCCAGAACAAGGCGTGGGGTGTCCTTCGTCGGTACCCCCACGTCGGGTAACCTCATTTTGTTCAAACGGGCCAAGGCGTTAGGAAAACGTGTGCGCCGTGAGGCGAAACGAGAGAGTTGGCACACCTTCTTGACATCCATTAATTCATACACGGACCAACACACAAAGTCTGGACACGTATACGCAAGCTCAAAGGACAAAAGACACACAGCCTGCCCCTGGTTAGCACAACAGGGGACACACTTGAAGACCAGGCTAACACGCTTGCACAACACTTCGAACACGTGTCCAGTTCAGCACACTACACGAACACTTTCATGAAACACAAAACATCTGCAGAAAAAAAGCCCTTACACGACAAAGACAGATCAAAAACTTCTTACAACTCTGAATTCACTCTCTATGAGTTGAGGGCTGCCCTGAGCTCGTGCAAACCTTCAGCTCCAGGCGCAGATAAGATTACATACAACATGATGCAGCACCTACACCCAGACACTCTTGAAACACTCTTACACCTATACAATAAAATATGGCTTTCGGGGCACATTCCACGCTCTTGGAGGGAGGCCATAGTAGTGGCTTTCCTAAAGGAAGGGAAGGACCCTTCCTCTCCCGCCAGTTATCGTCCCATTGCCCTGACAAGCTGCCTGTGTAAGCTCTTCGAGAAGATGATAAACAGGAGACTTGTGTACTTCTTAGATACAATGGCCTTCTCGAGAGCTGCCAGGCGGGCTTTAGGCGGGGCGATCTACCAACGATCAACTCGTTGCATTAGAGTTCTTATATCAAAAGATGCTTTCCCCACAAGGCATTACTGTATGACAGTCTTCTTTGATCTTGAAAAGGCGTACGATACTGCGTGGCGGTACGGCATCCTTAGGCGACTTGAAGGCCCTTTGGCATGTCGGGTAACATGATAAACCGCTTTCCAGTTACATGTCCGAAAGGACGTTTCGCGTGCGACTTGTAACTGCACTTCTAGGGTGCATGTGCAGGAAAATGGAGTGCCACAAGGTGGAGTTGTAAATGTTGCAGACCCTTTTATTGTGAAACATGAATTCCCTGAGGAAGGCATTGCCACCGTCGATTTCCTGCTCAATTTATGTAGAACGACGTACAATTATCCTTTAAGTCTTGTAACCTGTCTGTCTGCGAGCGCCAAGTCCAGCTTGGTGTTAACAAGCTAGCTGGTTGGGCAGACAGGAACGGTTTTTAAATTTAATCCCGGGAAGTGCACTTGTGTCTTGTTGTCCAAGAGGCGTGGCATCCGGCCGGATCCAGACATTCAACTCCACGGTGTCTCGATTCCTGTCAAAAGGAACACAAGTTTTTAGGTATAATCTTTGACGAAAAGCTCACATTCATCCCACACATAAAACAACTAAAACAAATGCTTAAAAACAATGAATATCCTGAAGGTTCTCTCGCACATCTCTTTTGGTGCTGACAACAGCTTCTGTTGCGTGTTTTTGCCAGCCTGATAGGCTCCACGATTGGGACTATGGCAGCGTTGTCTATGGGTCAGCCCACTAAAACATCCCTCAGAATGCTGGACCCTGTGCTTCATCTAGGGCTCCGCTTGTCCTGTGGTGCCTTTCGGACTAGTCCAGTCGAAAGCTGTAGGTAGAGTGCCAATAAATGGAACCTGCAACGTCAGCGAGCATACACAGACCTTCTTTATGCTTTTAAAATTTCATCCATGCCTCCACCATCCTTTTAAAATCAGTTTTTCATGATACCTCATGACTGAACTCCTTTTAAATCGACCATCTTTCTCTGCGCCCTTCTCTTACAGAGTTAGGAGAGGAAGCGTCAGAGCTTGCTGTTTCCTTGTTAGATTACCATCCAAAGTTCTGTACAGATCTCATAGCACCATGGCATCTCCGCCCTGTCTCATGCGACCACATCATTCACACATGTAGATAAAACCGATCTCCCACATGTGCAATTCTGCAGCATTTCTTGTATTTGCAGCAGAAGTATGAGTGCTCTGAATTTTTAATACGGATGCCTCTAAGACTTCCACCTCTGTGTCCGGCGCGGCGCATGGGCCCGGCCTTAGGTTCACCAAAAACTCTGCATAGTCATACTAGTAATATTTACGGCAGAGGCTACGGTGTACTTCTTGTTGTCAATCATATCCTTCAAAGTCCATCCCACAATCCATTATATATACAGACTCCCTCAGTGTCGTGCGGGCGTTGTCGGCAACAAAGTCTTCAAGAAATCACGTTGTAAACCTAATAGTCAAGGGGTATTATGTCTGTGTATGTCCACAAATTTGAACTAGTTCTTTGCTGGGTCCCTGGCCACTGTGGATAGCCGGGAACGAAGCAGCGGAGCCGAATGGCTGCTGCTGCTACACTCAGGATACAGTAGACATACCACATTACCCTACAACCGACGTGAAACCACACATCAGACAACAACTTCGCAAAACATGCAAACCACTGGAGGTGAACAGACAGACAACACGTACACGTAATAAAACCACACTTGGGACATACACCACCGACACACGCAATAGATACACTGAAGTCGGCCTTGGCCAGATTACGGATCGGGCATACTATGCAAACACACTCGCACCTTCTCACTGGGTCTCGAAGACCTCTGTGCAGTAGGTGCGGAGAGGCCCTATACCGTGATGCACATCCTCATACATGTAAGGCACTCGACACTACACGCCGCAAACACTTCCCTCAACTACACACACGACATATTCCACACACACCCGTCACACTTCTTAGGAGACGAAGCCCTGTTTCCAGTCAAACGCGTTTTCGAGTTTCTCACCGACGTAAAATTTTTACATCTTATTTCTTATCATGCATGTTGACAACCTGGCCCTTTACACCAGTCATCTTCATTACGTTGTGTTTTACTTTGTTTATTTTTACTAAAGTGTTCTTTTACTTCCATGTCACTTTCATGTAATCACTTTTGTTTGGCGCTCTTTGCCCTTAGTCGGCCTTGCGCCATTAAACTCTAAACATCATCAAGAATATTGATTTATTTCTATCGACTTTCAACTTCTTTTTTGTAGTCAGAAGTTACACGCGCTATGTTGCTGTTAACGTTTTCTTCGTCATAACAAAGAATGTGCTAGGCTAAAACTCACAAGAAACACTCACAAGACACACAGCTAAGGCCTAACCGACTGGGCCGGCTGATACTTTCTTAATGTGTATGAACGGTCGCACTAGCGCTACAAGTTCGGAAAAGTGTTTTCCCACGTGTAATTCGGGTTATATGCATCGCACCGTCGAACATACATAGTTTGCCTCTATACACTTACAATCATGACAGCGGTGTTTTTATGGTCTAGCAGCAGTAATGTTACTTCTCAACATTGCGGTGCCGTTGATGTTAAAGAAGCCTCGGTGAATCTGAATAGAAACTCAGACGGGTGAGGATAGAGGTATTGAATTAGGAGGGTGAGGGGAAGAGAATTCGGTTCATCAAGATGAATCGGCCACACAACCGCAACCGCGCTGATAGAGCAGAGTTTTCCGCATCGGCTGGAGTGATCATCCGCAACTATTTCGCCATGGTACAATTTCCGTGAGCTTAAATAAACGTCAAGAAAACGACGAAGAAAAAACTTTTCTTTCTGAGCTCGTCACGGCTCACGAAGACATGCTTGTCCTATAAATAGTATTCGAGGCGGAGGAGAGACGAATTTCGCGAGATCGGGGGCTGTGAAGGCGTGGGCCAATTAGGGAAGCAGTAAAAGGGTGGCGCTTCGTGTCCAGAGCGTTTGTAATTGTCACTGAAGTTTCTATTGGCACGGCTTTAAACCTCCGGTTTCAAGTGAGAGACGCAGCCGCAATAGTAGTAAAGTTTCGTGTTTTTTTGCAATTATTATCCCATGCTCAAACCTATTAAATGCGAACACAAGTTGGCGCTCGTACGACATCTAATGCGCAACTGTCTTCGAGAATGGACGGCGTGATGACCTCATGGGTAAAAAAAGGATAAAAAAAGGTGGATTTTCTATTAAAAGGAACGAACGCTGTTCGCTGACATTCAGTTTTCCCAAAGGAGCCCCAACAGCGCGCTCCCTAATGCAAGTCGATAGTAACCCTATTACAGTGTGGCAACCACGCGCCTGGCTGGTTCCGAAACTGGGTCTCGATGCACTTGTCATGAAGTACCCGTAGTGACTATTTCCTCTTGAAACGGGGTGTTAGGAGGCCAGAATAAAAAAAAAGAAAAACATAGGAGCTTCGTTATATTGAACAATTAAATGATAAATCAGTGATGGCTTTTTGATTTTCTCGAACTGTACTGTTGCGTTTCAGTTGGTATTATGGTTTGGGACCCTCGTTGTTGAAGATTTTAGTGAAAGAGGGATTGTTTTAGCATCATACTGAACAGCCCTGGCGCTCATAGGCTAACTAAATAGGTTCTTCAAAAAGTTACGCTGCAGAGTTGTGGTGCTCACAGGTAAAGTGCACTGATGGAACTCCGAGCACGCATCTCGAAAGCATACGAACAGTGTAAGATTAGTTGCCGGGCCGTACGTGACTTAACTTTCATCATACGCGTTCATGCCGGTCTCTGCTGCCACTTTAAACAAAATAATTATTGTCCAGGCACCCGTTATCCAAGCAAATGTTTACGTAAGAAATACCAGCGACGGTATCACCAGGCGCATAAGAAACTGCTTTGAAATTTTGGTTTTCCGCACCAGTTGTGTCTTCGCCTCATTCGCGGCGTATCTTCACCGTTAATGCCGCTGTAAAGTAAGTCTTATAAACGCTGATAGAAAAAAAGTAATACTTAACCACACGCGAACTACCGCGTTAGAAGACATGACAGAATTAAATGACTCTATTTTTTATATATATGATACCGCCTTGAAGTATGCGAAAAAACGCCTCGAGTGCTCAGGTTAGCATTAACTAAGTTTTAAGGAAGTTTTCAGACATCGTAAGAGAATATTTAAAGGTACAGCGCAAGAATCACCACACGCCACAAAAATTGTGAATGTCTGGTGATAACGTCCCAAGGCAGTTAATTAAAATCGGCGCGTTTCGCTTTTTAGTAAGAGCTGCGACAGGACTTCTATCGCGTAAGATTAACATACCCGCAGGGACTCTAGAAGTTTTGTGTTAGCGAGATTAAAGAAGTTATCCGACTCTGCATATTTTACGCGTAGAAACAGACTTGTGGAACTACTTATATGCAGGGAAACTAATACATCTGTGTTTCGTTTCATTTATGAACTGTATACGCGGACAGGACTTCTTGCATATTATGTTAAGTTACTCTGCTGTGGACTTGTAAATGCGTATTTTTTTTTCTTCTTTGGTTTTGGAAGTAAAAAAAGAGTTGTAGAGGTGAGCGAAAACTGTAATAAATAAGCCACGTGCAGTAGCTGAGCGTTCAGATTTATCGACAATGTCCTGACGATATTCGATACTGGATCCTTAAAATTACCGAGAGCAATACCATGTTCGGAGTGGAGACGGAACATGGATATATTAACAGAGCGACGTAAGAAACGATGCTTCACGTAGTTTCGTTACCAGTAGGTGGGCTGCGTCATTTATTAGAAATATTGTGACAGTTGCGATATGAGTGTGAGGCTTTCGCGACGGGAACAAGCCCGTTGGGAGTTGTGCCAGCAAACAAACAAACAAATTGTTACGTGGTGGCAGAGCAGACGACACGAACGATGGTTGATGATGAAGCACTGTATTTCAAGACGAGACAAGCTATATACGAGCGGCCATAACGGCCCGCACTTGTTGCGCCCGCTCACAGCTTCTCTATCGTCGTCATCACTGTTGTGGTGGGCCATGGCCCCACGGTGATTCTACAAACACGGTGTCTACACGGTGTTCTACACAGTGTACGCGGTGTCTACAAAGAAGTCGAAGTGGGGCCTCGCGCTACATACTGCAACTTTTGGTTACATCACGGCAATGCAGACCACCACGGGATCGTTGCCGTTTTTCTTGTTGTACGGGCGAGAGCCGTCCTGTACAATCGGCAGCATTCTCCCGCATAAGCCCGGCGCAACCGCATTTACACCGACGTCGCAGCTTGCCCGTCCCGCGGAGGAATGCTGTCAACTGACATCGACGGTCAGCAGCGCCATAAGCTTCTCACCACGAATGCATCCTTTGATCTCGGCTCATTTGTGTGGCTTCTGGTACCTTGATCAACACCTGGTCTCGTGAAGACAAAGAAGGCACGACTCGGACGTTCATGCGCGCGAGCTCGTTTGGTCTGGACCTGCACTCGGCTCCTTTGCGTTACGCTTTCACTTGCCAATAACCTCCGTGACCAGCTACCGGTGTGGCTGCTATTCCTTTTGGAAAAATAAATAAATAAATAAATAAATAAATAAATAAATAAATAAATAAATAAATAAATAAATAAATAAATAAATAAATAAATAAATAAATAAATAAATAAATAAATAAATAAATAAAATAAAAAATAAATAAATAAATAAAAATTTAGTTCGTTATCCAGCCAATGGTCAGTCAATCAATCAATCAATTCGCTTAAATAATGAGTTGTCTGGTATCAAGTTTTTATTTTTCAGTTGGCGTTAAAAGGGCTGGTAATTAGTAACATGGTACCAGAACGTCCCTTAGTGAAAAACTTTGTACAGGGCCTAATAGAAGCAATAACGCACATTGTTAACATTTAATAGATTTAGAGAAACAAGTTGCATAGAACTTTATAAAAGGATATACAAGGTTAAGGAACAAGCTGACTACAAATAGTTCAATAGAACTGTGGAAAACATAACAACCAACGGTTTACACAATGACCCGAAGCAGCACTCTAATGGTTCTGTCAATGCGATTTATTTTGTAGTTTGTAGTCAGTAAAATTATAGGCGAGTTTAACATACCAATTCAGAACAGGGCAATTCCATGGATCTGGACAACGGATGGCCCAAGTTATGCCTGCAAAGGGATCTGTCCGCTTCCGATAACTTGGATTTACTTGTGGTAGCAACACGTTTTCTTTTAAAGATATGGTGTTATCAGTGTCCACAATGTGCGACCCATGAAGGCTAAGAGAAGAACCAGTTGTTAGTCTGGGTTCGCTTGCTATCGCAACATTTTCACCTTTGTGTTACGGGAGCTGAATCACGCAATGGTCTGGTTCACTCCTTTACTGGAACGCGGGGCACAACGCTGATCTCACGAAACTGCCAATTTGAGATGGTTGGTACATTTCAAAATTGGGGAAGCAGCGCGTGGACGGGACGACGAAAAGACAGCAGGACGAAGGGCTGCCCTGAGAGAGAAGGCAATAGAACAGAAGGCAAAAGGAAGCTGACTGATGCTACCGCAGCAGCCACTTGTCCAGCACTTAGTCGTGCTGCCCTTCCTCCGCCCTGCCCGTGCGCTGTTTCTTCAAGGCCGATCTCACCATTATCCACTTCAGCTCATACCTTCGCAGAAGTGTTGCAAGATGCCAGGAACGGTTTATTACAATTTCTAAGTATATAATTCTCAGTCACTCGGCATCGGTCGACCTAAAGGTGCCTCGAACACACCGGTCGCTGTGTATACTTGCCGTTTCTTGGCGATGGCCTGGGTAGCGGAAGAAATGACAGCTCCCAACAACGTTGCGCCTCCCCGATGGCTGTCAATCGGAGTTTGCCACCTCGGGAAGAGTTGGAGCAACACCTGAAGAAGGCGGTGGCCAGTCGCGTTTTGCTATCGTCTGCGCTGTCAGCACGCTGGCATTGAGGCCAACAGACGTGGTTGATTGGCCCGGGAAGAAGAGCTTCCCCCGCGGTTTCATTTTCCTCCGACCATTCATCTTACGAAGACCGGCTGTGCTCCGAATACTCGAACGAGGGAAATGACCAAGAAATGAACGCTGAGAGGCGCAGAAAACTCGACAGAAAAATCGAGGGGATAAAAGTAGCGAAGGGGTCTGACAGGTGCAGAAAGGAATATGAAGCCTCATACAACTTGCGCAAAGAGACACGAGATACTAATACAGGTGTGATGGAAGGGAACCGAAACAAAAAAAACAAAAAAAAAACTCACAAAATAAATAGAGAAAAGCAAGCTTCTAAGTGTTCACATAAAAAAAAAGTACGTAGCTGTACTGCTATTGCGCTGTGTAAAATAGGAAGAAAGAGGGGCCAAGATAAAGTGACAAGAGTCAGATACTGAGGGCCAGAAATATGATAAAAGAGAAGATAACATAAGGTAAAAGGAAGAGGAACTGACGGGTGTCATCTAGCAAACATTTTTTCCATGGTCCCGACGGTCGGGACGCGCCAGAGCTGGGCAAGCGTCCGTAGCTTCCCTGTTGACCAGCCGAGGCGCGCACTGTTTTCAGGGCAGTGGTGCTCCAACAGTAAAGGCTGATCGATCCCGAAGGTTTGTTCATGGTTTCTACCGCGGGAAAAGTATAGACAATCTCAGCAACGCACAATCAGTTGGGGCTCAGCACATGTCTTCCAAATATGATGATGATGGTTGGGTTTTTTATGGCGCAAGGCCGACTAAGGGCAAAGAGCGCCAGAGGTGTCTTCCAAATAGAATATACAATGAAATGTTGCGGTGAATACAAAGACATTTGTTACTCTGTTTCAAAAAGCATACTTGTGCGTTGTGGTCGAAATGCTAGGCTATTACAGTGATTATTTTTTTTCCGAGGAACTTGTTTCTCAAGTTCCTTTACAACTCGAAACTCCATTTATTTATTTTCTTAGATATATTGTTGCGCGCTCTTTGAGATGCCCTCATACACAGCGGAAACTGGTTCGTACGGTGTGTACTTGTTGATACAGTACGCTGTTAAATAGCAAACTTTGTGAAAGCCTTTAAGGTAGAGTAATTTTCGGTAACTAAACTGCGGCAGCCGTCAAATGTGAAGGCTGTGTAGTTTTATAGGAGAGAAAGAGAGTGAAAACATTTATTCGAGCCACGGTCACTGAGGGTTGGTGGCGGCTGGGAAAAGGCGAAATGGACGTCGGTAGTTCTGCTTACCAGGGCCTCCTGAATAACTTGGCTAGAGCTATCCAGCCGTGCTGCCACCTTCGTGGTTGGTGTTTAATTCTTCTGCGCACATTTGCGAGTTTGCTTCATCCGGCAAAAGCAGCGTGCGAAGAACGCACGAGTGAGAAACAAGCTGTCTGAGCGATTACCGGCACCCCAATAGCCACCGGCGGGTTCCCAATTAGGCTTGATTCACCTTCCGCGAGTTTTACATTGTAGAACAATTGGGGATGTGCGGGAGGGTGTGGCTGGAGAGACGAAGGGAACGGCGGGGCGGTGAGCGATCCATATTTCATGGCTGCGGGCGGTTGCTCAAAAGGCTATCGAGGTTATAGAGGAATAGAGGCATTAATCGCGGCTGCACAGCCCGATCGATCGGCCGCCTGGAGAAATTGATCCCTCGCCTAGCCAGCCTAATTTAGAGAAACGTACGGTCGCTGTGCCGCAGTCAGGGGTGTCTTAATTATGCGGGTTCTCCGAGTTTCCCATTCAATTACCGCCTGCGCGCTGAGAACGCCACTGTCGCAGGGGCCGCCGTCGAACGGAATGAAGCACCCGCGTAGGAGTTATTGTTAAGGGCGCGGCTATGGTTACTAGCCAGCGTTTTTTTGCAAGTCTGGAATAAGATTGGACAATTTTCGAGGGTTTCTGGGCTTTCGTGTGACAATGACCTCGGACAAGGGTATGTCAGCTTCATTCCTTAACAAAACATTAATGTGGGAAAGTTGATAGTTACGATTGTGCGACATTATTTCGTTCCGCACTAGAGAACGGGGCGAAAGCAGCATACCAGAGAAGGGCAATTCCAGCGCTTAGAACTGCTTACATGCGCTAGCTCTTGTCTTCAGTGCTTTGTTGGTCCTGTTGACTCGTCTGCTAAAAAAAAACCTTGTTTTAAATGCCTGTGTTGCACAGTGGAGTTTGGCTTCCTAAAAGCGTCCAAAGGATTCCCTTGTCATTCAGATCAATTCGTATCCCTTACTTATTTACTGGTTATCTAAAACTCAGGCTACACTTTTCTCCCGTGAAAGGGGCGCCCCCCGCCACTTAGGCTGTACACGGGTCACGTATGAGATTTCAGCGCACTTGCCTGCATTTCGGAAATTGGAGGACACACGCTGACTTGATATCTAAATCGCTAAGAAAAAACTAAATTGGGTGCTTAGGATTTCCAAGTTAGCGTCGATTGATTGTGGGGTTTAACGCGCCGGCGCAGCGCAGGCGATGAGGCGCGCCGTCGTGGAGGGCTCCGGGATTAATTTCGACTACCGCAAGACCTTCAACGTGCGCCCGAAATCTCCAACACACGGGCGTTTTTTTGCTTTTCGCCTCCATCAGAAAAGCGGCCGCCGCGGCCAGGAATTGAACCCGCGTTCTCGTGCTTAGCAGCACAACGCCTCCGCCAACCGGCCAAAGCCGCCGCCGCCAAGTTTAGCGTTAGTGGTCGACGGTATCCCATAGGTTCCACTATTAGCCTATGTACTACTTAATAAATTGAAGAAAGCAATTTAGCCTTACCACAACGAAAGCATTCTTTTGATCTCGCCTTTCGCCTTTCCCCCGATGAGTACTCCAGAGTTAGAGAGGGAAACATGCACGTCGTAGCACCTTAACAATAAAGAGGTGCTTTATTATGCGTGCGAAGAATATACATACGAAATTCATCACTCTCTTTTATTGGCGAGAGCCAATCTTAGTACGGTTGGCGCATTTAAAAGCTGATATCATGCTATTGTCGTTTTGTAGGAGGATGGCGCGCGCTCACCCAACGAATCCACGCCCATTGGTCACGGGTAGGCTGATCGTAGAGGGGAAGGGAAAGTAGTGTTTAAGAGCTGCACGTGCATGCCAGGCGGGCAAGGTGGCCTTCACAGTTGACACTCTTCCGCGGCGTCGGGAAGCGAGATACTTTAAAACGGTTTCAGCGAACAAGAGGCACAGCAAGACCCTGCCCTCACCCAACGCACACTTCGGACAGCGCTGGCGCGCACCGCCACGGCAAACCTCCCTCCCCTCCCAATTTCGCGGCACTCCCCTCCTTTGCTTTCTTTCATCGTTCGCTTTTCCTTTCACTCGTTGGTGTTGCCATCGGTCACTCGGTTACGCCGACAACGCAGCTCAGCCCACAGGCGGCCGCCAAAGGGGCGCCCTAAAAAGAAAACATTACACCATCTTCCGTGGGGGACCCTGATAAGTATGTAAAGCAGTCGTGGGGTCGCTTCAAGTGCCCATTAGTTTTCAGTTCGTCGTTTCCGTTAGGTTGAGGTACGTAGCTACTGTTATATTTACAGTTTGGTTTCCATTTCCATTTCCTACCTCACTTTTCACTTACCGGAACTGTGAAATGGGAAATTGCGTTGAGCCCATGGCTGTTTCGAATACTACTCAGGGTTCCCCTACGGGAAAATGGTGTAATTTTATTAGATTATTTATTATTAGCGGCTGGCGACACCGCATGCCAGCTCGTGCCTCTGCCAGCGCTGACCAAATTTTAACCTACGAAGTAATTTCCGACAACTCTATTTACCTTGCGAAAAAGACGAATAAAAGTGCGACTTTTAGATGCGAAGCATCTCATGGTCGGGGCTATGTCCCTCCCTTTTGTTGTTGTTGCACCGTCCACACCCCCACTGCGCATGCTGGGCTTGCTGAACGCCTGGTGGTGTCTTAAGCCCGTTCTACATGGAGCGAATTTCGCCTGCGAATCCGCTGGAACGAAGATTCGCACTTGCGAAGTTCGCAATGCCTGGAATTGTCGTCTACATGGGGCCTGTGAACGCCGCGATTTTCGCATTACAGATGCGCCTTGTTTGCAGACTGAATTAAGTTCGCCACCAGCAAAGGTTGTTGTGATTTTAACAAGGGTGGTTTTATTTTACTTTCTTTACAAGTTCTTTCTGCCTGGTTTGCGGTAAATATAAGTTTATTTGCGGTTTTATATAAGAATCGCCAATCTTTATCAATATAGGCACACACAGCAGAGAAGACAAACGTTTTGGTGTGCCCGCGCTTTTGTCGCGCTCATACAGGCAACGCCATCTGGTTTCCAAGCGTGCAAGTGGTGCCGAGCTGTGCTCCTATTGGCCGCAGGTCCGGCCCCTCTACGCCGCACACGCCGCACGAGCGGCGTTGGCTCGACCGCTTCAAATGTTTGGCACTTTGCCGCAGCAACGAAAAAAGGTGGTTTTGCCGCACGAGCGGCGCCGCATCAGCGAATTCGCAGGCGAAATCGCTCCATGTAGTACGGGCTTTACTCTTCAATGGCTCCTGGAGCGACAGTGTTACCGGTGTCTTCCTAGGCCGGCCCGAGGTGTGCTGAGCATGCGCAGTGGGGGTGTGGACGGCGCCACAACAAAGGAGGGACATAGCCCCGACCTTGAGATGCTGGAGCGACAGTGTGGCCGGTGTCTTCCTGGGCCGGCGGATGGATGGACGACAGACGACGGATGACGGAGCCGAGAGCAAGAGATGCTTTGCATCTAAAACACACCACACTGGAAGTCACGTCCCCGATAAACTGGCGAGCGGAATCTGTTTGAGTAGCCTTGGTTCTTTCGTTTGTTTTTTGTTTGTTTTTGGCCGTTTGTTCTTCTTAGCCCCAGGAGCTTTATGAGGACTTCCCTAATCGGGTCCGCCCCTTTCCTGCTGATTTTCAATTTTTTGCAGCCTCTTCGATTGTCATCCTTTCTCTCCCCACCGTCTGGTATCATATCGGGATATCCGTGCCTTTGATGCACTTACGGCGGCCATTAACGGGCTTTTTTGCGGCGTGGTCATAAAACAAGCTTGCGACCATAAACACCGACCATATTTCCTCGCGGGCTGCGTTGCGCAAAATGTCTCAGTATCTGGGCGACCATTGGAATTCTGTGTCCGTGCATGCGTTTTGTGAACCTTGAGGAAGAACAAGCTCTAGCTACTTGTGCTAGAAGCTTTCTGACTTGAAGGAGGCGAGGAAAACCCCTCACCCGTCAGTTTATTGGTGTGCCATCTATAAAAAATACTTTATTGTACTTCCGCTGTTTCGATAGGCCTTATGCGAAATCCGCTGCCCCCTCGCGGCCACCACGCGCGCGGCCGCCGTGTCCAAATTTTGAAGCGGAAAACGGAGCAGCTAACTGAAGAGAGCATTGGGCGACCTGGCGTGTGCTGCCATCCAGGAAGCCTACATACCATTCTGGGCCACGTCGCATACAAAGTGGCAACAAGTATTCTCAAGAGAGAAAGAAAATGACTCTAAAAGTAAAAAATAAATGTTTATTGTGTCACCGCAGGTGCCGCAACGACCGTGCAAGTTGTTAGTCTTTTTGTATGGGTGTCGGGTGCGCTAGGAATCTTAGCAATGCTTAGTAGAAGCAATGCTGCCTGTAGAGGACAATTTATTGGCAATGCTCGCTAATAAACAACCGAACTCTGGAAAATGTATTTTAAAAAGAAAGTTCGAGTCAAACCCTGCCGTAACCGGGCATGTAGTAAGTGAAACGATCCTGGCCAATCCCCCAAGTGGGTATGCGCCACAAACTGCGCAGGAGGCCGCCTGGTTCTTGCTGCGGCAGGAAACTAAACATCCCCCTCGCGAGGGGCACGATCAAATGCATAGCATTTCCGGGGGCGGACGACGTTAATTAGTTTGCGTTACGTTAATGTTGTTGCACTTGTTGCTGTTGGTTGTTGTATTGTAATTAAATGAGGAGACGTAATTACGTGGTCACGTGACATCATTTATTAGCAGGTGGGTATGACATCATTTATTAGCAGGTGGGTATGATTATTGTGGCGCAGTGGGAAGAGCACCATGTGCCTCTCGTTCCGCCCACAGGTAGTGAATGCGTTGTATCAGCAGCTTCCTGACGTAGTTTGAATGAGTCAAGGATATAAGGCACGTTCGTAGCCCTCCATTCTGTGTCGGCTTTGTGGCGCAGTGGGTAGAGCACCATGTACCTTGCGTTCCGCCCGCAGGTCGTGAGATCGAAACCAGGCGCCGGTAAGTATTATTTTTTTTATATAGTGTAGGGGGAGGGGTGCGGACTACGATGGACAACTAGAACGGGTGACATCGTGAGTATTAAAGAAATGCTCTGCATTTAAAAAGGGGTATTTAAAGTTTATGTTTAATCGCATTCTTCGGAGGAGTTGATCACAACATAGAACGTCATGATAACCTATATTCGTAAGAGCGGCAACACACCGCCCACAGCCTGTTTCCGGAGCGCTCTGCCGTTCATTGAGAAACGGGTGACATGGAAATGTTGTCTCACCGTGGGGGCTCTTTCCTCGGCAGCAAAATTGACGTGCCTCTCTTTAAGACATGGGCATCAAATCGCCCGTCAGTGCCACTGCCTGTATATTCTCACCAGCCAGCTTCTCATACCAGAATACGGGCTTCACTTGTTAACCGCTTGTTCTGAGAATGGACCGCGCGTTCCGCCACGTCTTAATTATCGCGGACGCCATCAGGCCGCTAAGTTACCGTGGCTTTCTGTTGTTTCTCAACCATGACAACAGCGTCCGGATCGCCTCGTTTAATCAATAGTACTTCTTTACTGCTGATGTATCTACTCGTGCCCCACCACCATCATCCCATCCAACTTTTTTGAGCGAATATTGATGGAATTCTCCCTCTCTTAACTAGCCTTCCCGCTTAAATAAACCTCTAACCTTGTGCTGCGCCGCCTTTTTCCGATGCCTGGCGAAGGCCTTTGAATGCATTAACATTGGAGTGGCGGATCGCCTACGTATATGGCTCACTTAAAAGTAAGTAGTCAAGAGTCAAATGGAAGTTTCGCGTAGAAGAAGTATAAGGCACTCTGGGACGCTGATACCATCAATCGTGCACGGCACATCACTGTTCGGACTGGTCCCTTTTGCCGGACGCCTCGTCATCACGAAGAGGAAGTTCAACCTTCGATCGTCCTGTAGGAAGAATGCGGTTCACCTAGTCCGCAAGAAGGATTGGAGTAGTTTGTAACTTTGCAGGGACAACCTGGCGTTGAAGGCTGCCACCTTTCGGGGCGTATCTTCTCTCTGTTCATAATATGAAGAATAAGTGGTCGGTCTGTGAAACCTAGCTTTCGCCGGGAGCAGTGCAAGGGTTATTCGGAAAGGGAGTGTTGAAGTGCACTTAGACAAGGAGACATAGATGGATGACAGGACACGGAGATGATGTCCTGTCTTTCTCCTTTCTGTTCTCGTGTTACAGCGCTGTAACGATCCCGTTTTAACGATGCATTGCTAACTAGCAAACCAAGCCATCTTCGTAAAGTAAGTGTGAATCTAGAATGACAACAAATCCGCGTTTTTGACACGGCCAGACGTAAGGAACCAAAGCTTCAACTTACCGTGTAGGCGGAACGCGCCAATAACGGGCTCGCTGGGTACGTTACGCTTTCAAGTGAGATTACTTATCGGGGCAGAAGAAACATGGTAAACTTAAAGGAGTACTGACACGAAAATTTCATGTTCCACTTTTATTGCTTTTATCGATGCTTAATGGTCTGGCGAACCCAAACACCAATTTAAAATACTTGAGCCCGCGATAATTATTTACATTAAACGGCATGAAAGACGTTTGTTTCAAATTCCCACGCTGTCATCCCGAAAGGCGCATATGACAGAATCTCGGCGTGACCTCACCGCTTTGTGCGGACGTCAAAACACTGGGGAGGCCGGTGGTGGCATTGTTTTGACCGCGCCGCCGGCGGAGCTGAACGGCCTGAGCTGCCTGAAGGTGCTAGGCCTACCATTCGATGACCGCTTTAATAAAAGTCCTGATGACGACTTCTATTGCGATTCCGGGCTATGTTATCGCTTCCTTTCCCGCGTATGGAACTTTATTTTGCCAACAGTGCCTTTCTCGGCAGCGGTTATGCCTGTAGCTCTGGATACGTGCACCCGTTTGTGAATGCGCCGGCGCCCGCTCACCGCTCGCGGGGCCGCGCGGCGTGTGATGTGACTCGTCACGATTTTTTTGACCATAGCTGTCGCTCACTTCTTTTGGCTATCACGGGATGAGGTCACGCTCATGTCGATTTGCTGAGCGCCGCTCCGCGCGCTGCTCCGTCGGCGCGATAAATGAGATCCAATGAAAGTATGTTCTTTGCGCCACAGGCCGCTCACATTTCAGCCAAAGTATTCTGCTTGAGTAAAGGAAGCGAACTGTGCAATAATAATAACGCCGAAATTTGGTGTCTGTACTCCTTTTAGCTCCGTAGTCATATTTGATAATCTTTCCATTCATCCCTCTATGTGCGATGGCGGTTGTGGCCTTCAGCACATGCAAGTTTTATCTCTGTGTAGGTATTTTCAACGTTTACGACGATGAATATTGTACATGATAGTATTGTGTTTGATTTTTTGCTTTACGGCGGAGTAGTGATAGAGGAGTAATGTGTTTGCTTTTAGAAAGCAAATGTAATTATGCTTGCAGTTATTGTAAATACCAGTATTTTGCAATTCAATGTAACTGCATTTTTGGGTAGTTTTGACAGATGCTACTGGCAGTGCGACATAATTACATTACAAAACTAAATTTCCCAAATGTAAAGTTCTGCCGAGCTTACTTTACATTTGCAACAAATACCTGTAGAAGCTCTCAATGGGAAATTGTAAGATCATGTGTCATTTTGGGAGTTCATTTTGGCATATACACCACTACGTATACATTTGCTTAGGACGCCCAAGGCTTAGGGCATTTATCTAAAGCACTTTCACTAAGTAGCTCATATTGCCCAGGCATATTTATGCGGTGCATCGCGTCCCGTGTTATATACGCGCAGACAGACCGGTGGAGGGGCGGGGATATTTCAGGGTAGAGTGTCCTTAGAATGCGGACACATAAAAGGAAACAACAGGCCAATAGAGCACAAATTGGGGAAGTGTGAATAGCAGCACAAATGTGTAATTTGTTAATCTGCGTCGGCTGTGGTACTATCATTTTTTTCTGGAGGAGAACGTAAAGCAGCAATTGATTCGAATGCGGTAGTCATCGCTACTGCCCTGTCGCCTTTTATTATCATTGCTCTCACCTGCATCATATAACCTCTGTCATACTAGGCACATCTACATACTGTGCTCTGCTGCCCATAATAGGTAATTTTCCGAAGGCTTACCAAATAAATGCAGACGGCGAACGTTTGGATGTCTATCGTCTTAGTACCTTTCTCCGCACGCAGATCAGGAGCACACATCAATGGAACCGAGATAATTTGCACCTAACGTCACTCGACAAGTGCATTGAACCCGACTTTAACGCTTGCCCATCGAGCACCCTGTGTTTCCAATAATAGTGAAGCGCAGACTCAAGCCCGATAAAGGTGTAGACCAAGTAGCTTATAGAACGGCTCGCAGCGAGCTTCGCGACGGAACAATGGACGCATCGCTGAACGGCCTACCGAGTAGGTATCTGTGTAGAGTTTCCAAGGCGCTATCATTGTCTTGAGTCAACAAACCTGGCACTTCGAGAAAACGCTAATTTATTTCTTAATTGAAGGAGAAACCAACCACCCGGCTGGAGGCAAAGGCGACGGAGGCGGGAAAACGTAAAGGCTACAACAGCGTTGGCCAGACAGGCTGACACTGGCCGTGCCTGCTGCAAAAACGCCCACCCGCTTTCATCGCCTCTCGTCCACAAAGGACGGGTGAAAGACAATGGCACGGGGATAATATTGACGCACTTCGCCCGCCAGCCCCTCCTTCCTTTGGACAGCAGCCGAGAAAATTATCCCCTTGTAGAGGCCCAAAGTTGTGCAGAAGAATAGTGGAGGCACTGAAAGATTTAAGGGGTGGGAAAAGGGGAACTGTTGAAAGGAATGCCGGAGCGTCAGGGCAACTTGCAAGTCTTTGTGCATACTGAGGATGTCTCACTAACAGCGTTTTGTTATGCGGGCCAATTGTTGTCACATAACGGCACTTGTTTCTGTGCTATGGGAAAACGAGCAAAGCACGATGCTTGGTTGTGTACAACGCGAAAACTATGTTCATTCCTTACGAAGGCCCAACGTGTACTACCTTCTGGCACGAAGATTGAACTAAAACAGGAACTGGTGAGTTCAGTGAGGCGAGAAAAAAATGCTATTCACGTGTTGGCCAATAGAGGAAAAGGATGCCTTTTCGGGTCGTGCCTTGCGATTGCAGGGGGTACTTTAAATACTCTGAAAAGTAGCCCTGATCAAGGCGGAATTGCAAAGAATGGATCGCGCATATAGCTGTGACAGGTGAGCTAAGTCGTAAAATTGCCGAAGTGCGTTTACCTAACCCTTCAACAGCCTTCGACGACAACTTCGCTCCGTTAACTACTGTGGTATCTTGTATAATATGTAAGTTCTCATACCCACGTTCTTCACGCTTTCCGCAGGACAACTTGAGCTTTGATTGCTCGCAACCAAAATCTGAAACGCTATTTTTTCCCTAGGTGATTTGTTCGCTAAAGAACGCCACTGTCGCACTCTCACGCAGATCAAAACATTGTTGACCACGTGGTATTTTTTAAACCGATGCTCTGTCTTTTCAATTGAAATCACCTGGCACTACACGATCATCAACTCTAAACAGTATTTCAGTTGTTGTCGACGTAGAATAGGACAAGCCATCCGTGTATTTGTTGGAGCGTCTTTATACACTGATAGTCTGGAAACAAAGCACAGCTGATTGGAAAGCTCTCCTGTAAATTAGAATTCCCTGCCAAAGAAAACGGGGTTCCCTTAGTTCTTGTAAAGGAAAGTTTGACATCCACCTAAATGCAGCCATACGGCTACAAAGGAAAGCTATACAGCTTACTCGGAAACTTCGCAGTTGAAGAAAAATTCGTCCTGGTCCAGGATTCGAACCCGGGACCACTGCTTAGCCGGAGCAGTCGCTCTACCAACTGAGCTAACCAGGAGGCTAGTCGTTAGTAGCGCGAAAGCAAATTGATCAACAACTCGAAGTGAAGGACAGGTGTTAATCGACCAGATTTTAGGGGAAATCCCCAAGGTGGAGTAAGTTTCTGTAAGGAAAGTTTGACATCCACCTAAATGCAGCCATACGGCTACAAAGGAAAGCTATACAGCTTACTCGGAAACTTCGCAGTTGAAGAAAAATTCGTCCTGGTCCAGGATTCGAACCCGGGACCACTGCTTAACCGGAGCAGTTCTTCTGTCGCCCCGAAGGTCTCAGAAAACGTAGGGGCATTCAACTAATCTGTCAAAAGGAAAAATAGAATGAGATCCGTCATTTTTTTTAAACTGCCGTGTTGGAATGACCTGTTATTAAGGTCAAATTAGCGGGCTTTTTTTCCCCATTAACAAATTTTTGGCTAATAAATTCACAATAGTGGGGAATTGCAAGGATAGCAAAATCGAAATTAGTACCGCGTAATAGACTAAAAGAGAATCAGGGTGTAGGGACATGTGAAATACGTACTGTTAATTTTGAAGGAGTGTATGCTGACCGCTTAGGGTGATAAACTTTCTCGAACATAAGTAAAGCCAACATGCGAGCGCAGCCAGTGACAGGAACGTTTAACATTTATTGTTGCCGGCACAAACCGCAGCCTTTAGCCTAAATAGAAACTTGATATTTCAAACTGGCGATCAGGGTGAACAGTAGCCAGAGGGTGCGTTCTAATTTACCGTTTAGACAGCTTCGTTGCCGTCTTCGCGCACAGTCCGCCATGTTAATCCCCGTTCCAATTCGAACGAAACAGTCAACGAAGACTGCTTCCAGGAGATAGCATCGAAGTCAGCAACGATGCATTCTACCTTCCTGTCTAAACTAACAAGTGACGCCAGCGCCATCTTTTTGTGTATTAATGTTAAAACAAAAGCACTTGTTATTTTATTGAAATATTTAGCATAGTTTACTAGCGATAAAAATGACTGTTTAATTTTTAAATTACGTAACGTTTCTAATAGCAACGGTAATATGAGTTACGAAACTTGCGACTTGCGCATATCAACATGTCTGCTACGACGCTGTCGTCTGCGCTGGTGTTGCGTTTGCGACCGCGGCGCCGTTCCAATTTTATTCCTTTAGACGTCTAGTTAGACTGCTTCGTAGGCTGTCTACCAAGCTGTCCGCGAATTCGAACGCAGCCAGAGAAGAGTAACTCAAGACAAACGAGCTGTGTGCGGCTCTTTCTTATGGTCTCCTCTTACTGAAATATCATGGTACAAAACTCTGCTCTCCCTGCAAAAATGCCGCAAGACAGCTTTATTCGCCAAGGCGTTGTGCTGCTGAGAACGAGGACGCAGTTCGATTACTGGCCACGGCGGCCGCTTTTCTGATGGAGGCGAAAAGCAAAAACGGCCGTGTGAACCCGCTTTCGGTGCACGTTAAAGATTCCCAGGTGGTGAAAATTAGTCCGGAGCCTTCCACTGCGACGCGCCTTATGGCATGTGAAGTGTCGGTGGGTTAAACCCCATAATCAATCAAATCAAGACAGCGTTAGGAGCGAACAGTTACCCAGCCGTCTTTTAGGCTCGCGGCCATGTCCAACTGACGTCTCTTATTTCGGGCTTCTTGTCTGCCAGTTAACCGCAGTGGCCGTTTACTGCCATTGAATCCATTGTGTATTTTTTCATCAGTCACATTTCTCATCACACAGTCTATCAATGAAAGAAGGTAAATACAAAGGAGCCCAATGAAAGCCGAGGCATAAAATAATAGCTCGCAGAAGGCTTGCAAAGAGGTACTGAAGTTTAGAAACAGGGATGGAAAAAGTGCGCGTGAGCGTCTACCGGGACAGCCATAGAAATAACAAAAAGCTCGACACATTCAAACGCATGCAGAGTTGAGCCAACCCCATCAAGTCACTCGTCCCTGAGGTCGAGTCGCCTGACGTTCGCTTGTCTGGAAAACACACGGGACTCGCCGTCAGACAAAGCCCAACTTCCCAACCGGAAATTTGGCTCATGCGTTGCATGTTCTGCGGGCGTAGGCACATTTACCTCTTGCTTGGCGGCCAGAATGGTTTTAATTACTAATCGAATGCGTGAAGGAGGAGTAAGCAACATCAAAACCAGTTACGGCAATGTGGTTAAGTATATAAGACCGAAGGAAGCTCTTCGTGGTTTTTGAAGGTTCATCCGAAATCGGGAATCGATATTTTTGCATTACTGCGAAAAATATTAAACTTCAAGTAAGGGGTTTCTTGAACCCGTAATTCATATATAGTTGTCTTTATCAGTATTGACACTGCCTACCGTGAACATTTCTGTAAGTGGCCTTGTGAAAAGGAGCATAGAAGCATAATTTACTCCCTATACTTGGGAGGGTTTTGAGCTGTCCTTACCTTTTAAAAATATTGTGTATGTCTTTGTAAGAGCTTACAAGTTCATCTAGTGTACGCCGACAGTGATGACACGTGTTGATGACCTTCGGTGCAGTAAATGTTTTGCAGTATTGCGATAATATCAAGAAAGAGCAATTGTTACCATGTAGACAATTGCCCTTACACAAACCGCTCGTTCCGTTCCTCTGTCGCTACGCTGGAGTTTTGATGGAAACGCACATGTAGTCTTAGCTCTACTCAGAGATATTGAGCTTTTAACAGAATAGCTGTGTAAACATTTAGTTCCGGCGTCGAGCGTTAGCAGAAAAAAATAGCAACAAAAAATACTGAGAGCACGTGAACGTGCGCCTCGTGAGGAGCGCTCGGCGTCGACCAGCTGAACCATGGAGAACACTCTGCCCAGCTTTCGTGGCGTGCCCTCTCGCGTGTTTTTCTCCACGCCTCTTCACGTGCATTCATCGACCAGATTTACGGGAAATTCCCAAGGTGGAGTAAGGTTCTGCGAAATAAAATTTGACATGCACCTCAATGCAGTCATACGGCTACAAAGGAGATCTGTACAGCTTCCTCAGAAACTTCGCAGTTGACGAAAAATCGTCCTGATTCAGGTGCATTCGCGCCTGAAGTGGGGAGCACAGACGCTGAGTTCACCTACTGACGCCGATTTCGCGTGCGCGCGCGAGGGAGAATAAACTTCTTTATTAGCAAAAAAAAAATGTGGAGTGGTGTCCTTATTTCAGAACCCTATTCGTGGTGCCATCTGCGACAGCCCTTTCAACCAACCGAAGCTGGTCTTCCGGACTGGAACTGGACAACACGCTCTCCCACTGTTCATAAGACGGACGAGGAATTCTGTCTAACTTGGGGTTTTTCTGACAACCCCACACCATATAGTAGAGCGTGCCAGGTTCGCTACAAAACTGACACACAGCGGAGTACTAGGTCGGATGGGCTGGAGTCCAGAGTATTTTGACTCGTCGGTGAAGCGGACGTTGAAGAAGAATATTTAAGGCACATTTGAATATTCTTCCATGGAGGTAATTTCGGCATGCCTGTTGCGAATCTGTTATAACTGTATCTGCGGTCGTCTGAGAGATGGCCAGGGCAATGGCAGCCTCTTCTGCTTGGTCAGTGGTCGTGCAGGGTAGGGTGATGCTGGTAATATGCGACGTTGCGGTTGTCACAACAGCAGTCATCGATCCCCTTCTGGCGTGGACGGCCACATCAGTATAGACCGTGCGGGCCCTGTTGTCATTGACCCTTCCGATTGCACGAGCTCTTGCCTCTCTTCTGCCTGCGTGGTGTACTGGATGCATGTTGCGCGGTATGAGCGCTACTGCAATCTTCTCTCGAAGTTCGATTGGCACATCCCGATACTGTACCTCTACAGGGGACGTCATTCCTAGTCTGCCTAGGAGGCTTCTCCCAGTGATACTTGACCCCAATCTTTGTCGCTGGTTTGATAGATGAGCCTCGATGATTTCAGCCACTGTGTTGTGAATACCCAGTTTTAAAAGTTTTTCATTCGAGGTGCTTACTGGAGCCCCAGAGCCTGCTTATGCGCTTTCTGATTAATTCGTCCAATTTAGCTGTTTCAGTCTTATTGAGTATGGCATATGGAAGGGTGTAAGCCAGTCGGGAATCACAAAGGCCTCAACGAGCCGAAGTGTGTCCGCCTCTTTCATGCCCGTAGACTTTGTCGTTATCCTTCGGAGCATATGTGTGACTTGTTCGGTAGTGCGCTTGAGCCGGCTGATAAGAACTGTGTTTCCGTTGTCCGCCTGGAAGAACATTCCCAAGATCTTGATCTGACGGGAAGGCCTGATGGTATGGCATCCAGGACGACCTCGATGCTTGGGGCTTGCTGCCTTCCCCTGTGCACCATGAGGAGCTCTGATTTTTGCGGTGAGCAAGAGAGGCCACAGCTCTTCGCGTATTCATTGACTACGTCGACGGCAAGTTGTAAGTGGTCCTGCATTTCCTCCACCGAGCCCTTTCCAGTCCACACCGTTATATCTTCGGTGTAAAGCCATGGTGCAGACCTGGTATGACCCCAAGTTTAGCGGGGAGGCCAATAAGGGCGATATTAAACAGTAGGGGTGACAAAACCGCTCCTTGTGGCGTACCCCTCCCACCGAGGTCGATGGGGTCCGACGCAATGTCTCCGATCTTGATAACGGCTTTCCGTCCTGACAGAAAGTCTCGGACATAGTTGTAAGTCCGGTTCCCACAGTCTAGACCATTGAGGTAATCCGGTTGCCGCGGGTGTATAAGCGTGTGCTAAGCCATCTTCTTTGGGAGAGAGTGAGGGCTGCGGGCAAAGCTATGTGGGCCTGCAAATCACAGAGAACTTCCGCGGGAAAGTTTTGATATTTCATGCGGAGCTTTAAGGGAACATCCAAGGGACAGGTGCGTCAGCACTACTGCTGGTCCTCCAGCTTTGCCACCCACTAGGGCAAAGCTCCGCCAGGTTTTTTCGTTCACACTCTTTACTTTTCTTTAGTGCCTCGGCGAAATGATCAGGTTCTAAATGAAACTAGTGGTTACTCCGTGTTAAATACAGACTGTCGTGAGGCTCTAACAAGTGTTAATGTTAACAATCAACAGGTTCCCCGGCCCAGTAGCCGCCTTAAAATATTATCCAGCGTAGTACTGTTCGCCGATCTGATACTGCAGAAGAATGAAAGAAAACACGCACACTGACTGTTCCATCTGTGGGGGAAAAATGAAGAGCCACTTAATCAGAAATCGATACGGGCCACGTGTCTGATTCCGAAGCATTTTGAGGCCGTTTTTTCACTGTGTCTTAAAGTATAGTCGACTAACCCTGACCCTTTACGAAAGCTCGATCAGAAGTTCCCGCTCACCACAATGGCCATTAATTTTATCATAAAGGAATGAAGTCCACTGACGCTGCCACGCAGCCTAGTGACAAATGTGAAGCGATAACGGCTGCATGTTTAAAGTCGTCGAATAAAAAAGAAAGGGGAAAGTTCGCAGCGAGACTGTGAGCTCGTACGTTCGACCCGCTCATTTAACGACCTGTGCAGGCTAACTCAACGATGCTGACTGCAAATAAAAATGCCTGGATGTTTCTTCTGTCACAGCTGCTATGTAGCTACGCTGCTGACGTACTGAACGGGCCGCGTAGCTCGTTTATTTCGGACCCTTCCGCGCTTCAAAAGAGCACGTATTAATCGTCTAGAATACGGAATTGATGGATGGACAGGTTTGTGAAACGCATTTAAACACCCCGGCATTTGCTGTATTCGGTTTTATTATGTACTTGAGGCGCGTTGTTGGGCCGTCCGTTGATGACTGGTTGCTAAATGATGACCATGGTAAGAAACCGGGTACAACACTTGCGAGTTCTCTTCAGAAAGTTCGGACACAGTCATTTAACAATACGCTCATAATCTTGACGTAACACATAACGCTAGGCCCTACGGATGAGGTGTTTTGTTTTTTGGTGCTGCAAAATGCCTCTCGGTAAGCCCACGAAGTATGAGTAGCAGCGTTTGACGAGCTTGTTTTGAGGTAAGGCACGGCAAAATAGAGACGTGATGTGATTCTTTTAAAACATTCAGGGTTAATTGCTTGTTGGTAGGAAATTGGCCAGAAAGCGGAATTATAAATTGCACGCCGCGGAACAGCGACAGGCGTGGTGCAAAGGGGGGAGGGGGGCAGGGGTGGCAGAGAGCGGAGTGCACGTAGTTGTAGAGTTCCAAGGTTCTGTGTGGCAACTGCTATTTTACAGAACTCCGGCTTATTAAGGCGTTACAGCTAGCGGAGTGTTGTAATTGCTGCCGCAATTTTAATTCCCTTCGTCAGCCTTTCGCCCGCTGCGCATTTGTGTTTTTCTGGCCTTCTTTTCTTCCCTTTCCTTTACCTGCCCACAGTCCGGAGGCCATGTCGAGATGCCCACGTCGTTGACGCAAGTACGACGGCCATTAACTGGCTTTTTGCGGTGTGGTCGTAAAATAGGTCTGGTAGCCGAGGGACCATTTTTCTTCCGGGTGCGCTGCCTAATATAACACTGTAATGCTGACGGCAAGACGGGTTGTTTTTCACCGGCGCTTGTTTGTGCGTACATGCATGTTTTGCTTGTTCCGAGGCATCGCCTCTCACTTATGATAATTTTGCTGCATGGTTCACCAGGCCTATACGCCCCCCCTCCCACCTTACAGAAAAGGATAAATACCTCTATTAGTTATTTTTTTCCATAGCCATCGGTAGACTTGCGGGCTGGCCGACAACTGCCAGCCGTAGCACCTTTCACGACATATTGTTTTATGGTCGGACAAAAAAATCACAGACCACTTTGGAGCGGTATATATATATATATAATATTATATATATATATATATATATATATATATATATATATAAAAATGTGGGGTGAACTCAGGGAGAGTAAAATTTTCGGACATAACCACGTGTCCTTTGTCCGGTAGTTCTCCAGGCTTTAGACTAGCATTGTAACAAAATAGGGGAGAGAAAAGGGAACACTTTTTCCCATGAATATTTCTTCCCACATTTTTATGTTCTACTACGGCGGAGGATGAAATAAAGGAATATGGAGGCTTACCTCACATAAATGACCCCGTCTTCTGATAATCTTACCGCATCAAAAGCTCCACCACGGATGAGAGTTCTGCTTACAAACTGCTGTGAGTAGCTCGTGGCTGGTCATCGAACTTCTGACGTTGTGGGCGCGAAGTTGTTTGTTCTACTCCCAGCCGCAGGGTCTGCGTAAAAGATGGCCGCGTATCAGACGGACAGACACGGGTTCAAAATACAGGAGCTTCCATGCGCGCTACATTTAAGCGAACGTTAAATATCACCGGGTGGTTTAAAGTGATCCGTTGGCCTCCACAATGACACGCTCAGTAGCCTGATGGAGCTTGGGCACTTACGCTGGCGATTAACGACGTGTTTTATTTCTAAATAGTTAAGGTGCCCTCGACAAAACATGTCAGATACGACGTTTTGCTGTGCAGTGCCGCTGTCATTGTCCGTTTGCCGTGGACATGTGCAAAACAAGCAGGTCTTCAAGACAACGACGGAGGCGCACTGAATGAACACACATTCATTAAAATACAGCGGCCGGTAGAGTATTTTCAGCCGTGCAGTCTGGGGGTGGTTAACAACAGGTTAACAACAGGGCATCGGGGTTAACAATAAGTTAACAACAGGGCATCGAGCTGTTAGGGGATGATTCTAAAGAAGTGAACGCTTAGGTGCACCATTTGGTGGCGTCGAGAGATGAAGGCGCTGTGCGGCAGTGGGAGAAGGCCTGGCTTTCTTCGTCTGCTGCTCCGTGGTGGACGAGTTCACAAAAATAGGCATGCCATACCATTGGCTCGCCGTGTCTGGTACCTCCTTGTTTTCAATAGGTCCATCAAAACTGTTTCTAGGCAAATCCATCGGAAACTGGGAAAAACTGGGAGGAACTAGAAAAAACTGGGCTGTTTCGAAAAGGGATGGGGAACAAAGTTGGGGGAAAAAGTTGGAAAAAAACTTCGGTTCAGCGTGCTAAACCGAAGAAATCCCCAGTAACACGGCCACAGATCATCCTGTCTCCGCAGGATTTTATATTGAAGCTGTGAATGGAGCTTTTGGATGGAATCGCCTTTGCGGAGGAAGCAACGCCGCAATCGTTTCTATTACCAATTCCGCTACTAAAAAGATTATCCGGCCTGGTGGAGGCTGCTGAGTTCTCGTGCGGGCAACACTGCCTCAAAAAGCGGTATTCTGATTTGCGTTGGTCCTGTAGAAGTTACGAGTCACGTCGAACGTGTAAGTATTACTAAGAGACCACCATACGTGTCAAAACTCTGCACGTATGGAGGAAGCTTGTCTCCTCACGACGAAGTACTTACTCATTAGGTGTCGGCTCAGACGCGCGGGCTTGAGTTTTATTTGGGTAAAGTAAATAACTAAACACAATTTTATAACGTTTAGAGCTCCATAATCGGCAGCACGGGACCTGCAGCGGTGCCATTACAAAATATTACACCATTGGGTGTTCAAGTATTTCTGTGGACACACGAGTAAAAATGTTTGCGACGCTGAACTGCGCCGAAAATACCAAGACAATTTTATTGTGACCCTGAGCTATTCACTGAGATTCAGAACTCGTCGGCACCGTGTGTTGAGTTGCGTAAAGCTTACAAATTTTACATGTATCCCATAATCTTCACCTCTGAGCTTCCTGCAAAATAGTTATTGTTAATCTATTATTCCACAACACAGACCAATGTACCGTCTCTATTGTGCGACGTCCTACAATGTGCCAGCAAACGACCAAGTATTGGCAGAGAGCGAGATCGCTGGCAGCTTGCGTGACGTCACTTAAAACCCCACGTTTCTCGACTACTTCCCTTGGGCTCAACGCCCCTCCCCTGCCCCAGTTCCCCCCGTTGCTGGTTTACGTTTATCCAACGTGTGTAGCTAGTCGGGAGACGTCATAGGTTGCTTATGTGCAAGCCCTGTCATGGTTAGCACCGATGTCCGCCAGATGAGGCCCACTCCAAGACGAAGGCGTTTCAGTTCAAACTGCTCCTACACTGCGCCGTACAGAAGGATAACTTGGGCGTTTACTTAGGTGGAACTCGAAGGCAAACAGGATTTCCGTGTCACTGAGCAGTTGCTACCCGTCGACCAGAACCAACACACGCGCTTACGTCCAATTAGGTTGAAACTGCAGACACCTATATCTTTACGTCTAACTCTAGGTCTCTACTTACCTTCGAAATTGTTTTTCTTCCTTCGCTATAGATGACAGCGGTCACCGTAATGTGTGCCTCAGGTGAGAGCAGAGAAGGAAGTACTTTACGAAAGCTTTACCTCTGCTCTCCTCACACAAGAACCGAGAAGCGCAAAACCTTACGATGGCATTGTTCTTGCGCAGCTCCGCATCTTTCGCTTCCCCCGATAAAGGTGCTGGTCTCATTTTGTTTCTTTCCCTTTATTGTTTCATCCCGGAGGAAAATGGGACAACGCCACCTCAGAAGGGAACGAAAAGATGTCAGACGGGCTATACAAGTGAACAAGCTAAACTATACAAAAAGGAAAAAAAAGTAACGGAAGCCCTCGGGAGAGGCGCTCAATGGTCTTTATACTGATGGTGTTGTGGAAAGCATGGACGAAGAGAATGGGAGATGGTGGGGAAGCGATGTTCCGGTCTGGCCACGCCGAAGCAGTTCTCTTACCAGCCAGGCCCGTTCATTGCGCCGGTGTTCTGGTGATCCTAGCCTTGCAGACCTCGGGAGAAGGCTATAACTCGCTAGCGGCTGGTCATCCTGGTGAGTTGCTGCGAGTGAAGACCGAACCTGGCAGCTCCGACAGTGAAGAGAGAGCAGTGGCGGCTGGGAAATGGCCCTTACGCAAGGCGGCCATGCAGAGCGCCAGGAGGAGGCAAGTAGACGTCGTTGAGCGACGTTCGACTCTCATGGTTCCTGCATCACCGCTCAACCCCGAGGTGGGGTGTTGGACGAAATTGAAAAGGGGCGCTTTGTAGCGCATAAGGAAGCTAAAACAGGTTTCATCCGCTCGGTCACTCAAAGTACAAGTACTCACAATGCAGGGCAGGAGGATCCGTGGTCCGAGTTAGCGGAGAAAAGAAAACGAAGTCTTAAAATGAAGGACTATACGAGTAATATTTAAGCCATTGTTCTGGTGGTAGAATCTCTGCCCAGGAGATAACTTCTTGACCGAAACCTCTGTCCTGTCAAACTTCGCGTCTGTTTTGGGTGATAATAACGATTATGATTATTACGACGGCGATGTTGTTGTTTTTGACGACGATGATGATTCTGACGACGATTACTTTTCCTGCAACGCCTAGGACACTCGCACGCTGTATTTGAAGAGTGTTCATTAAATGTGACACGCCCTTGTTATATACTTGGTGTAAGCCATGGCTGCGAAAAATGGCCAGTTAGTGTGCTTGGTCAGCACCTAAACGCCGACTGGATTCCGGCCCCTCTGGCCGCCTACTAAATCCTGACCCAGATGTAACTGTGCGTGCTCCTTTCCAGATACGAAAGGCGTTGGCTTCTCTGTCTACCTCCCACATTCGGTTTCTGTATCAGGTGAATGCGTCTGCGAAATTGGGTAATGAGTGCGTCCTAAAATTCATTCCTTCGCATTGTGCAATAAACAATGTGTTCCTCTATGTATAACCATCTCGTGAGTCTTACCTATAGGAAGCAATTATTGGGATGGGTATTTGATGATTACACTCGAAGGAGATGTCTAGCAAGCCCCACGCCATGCGGTAAACTTTCATCGAAGTCATCTGCGTTGCAATTATATGTCCTTGTTTCAAAATTTATCGTAAAATAAACAAAGTTTTAATATGATTGGCAATGAAGCCGACTACACACAATCCTACTCCCAGACTTACTCATGTACCTATACAGAACAAGTTTGAGCTGAAAATTGGAGGCACAGATTTATTAGCACTCATAGGTGTTTGCCACACTAAATCAGTTCAAAAATGTTATGAGTTAAAGTGTTCTCGCATCCTTCTGCGCAACAACTGCAACAAAACATGGCGTGTAAAGTCTAAGCTTTATAAAATCTATGCCACATTATATGGGCACAATAACTTATATGCTTTTCCACTGTGCGTAGATTTTGGAGCTCGAACACTGTTATATCGTTGGCAACCCCGCTTCACCTCTAAGCTATAACACTTTTTCCCGGTCGCAGATTTAGGTCCTAAAACCAAAGCATTTGCGCCAGTGCCAGAAGAAACGTTATAAAGTACGATTAAAAAGAAAGTTTGCTCCAAGTGCCATAGAGAATATCCCTGCCGAAGACATCGAGCAGGAAATGTTTTGCGGCTTGTCATTAGGTTGTCTATTGGATCCGCCTAGAGGACCTCTGGTGATAGGAATCCCAGGCTCCCTGTGTCTTTCAAGAAGAAGCAGTTGAGATGGCAGCCCATGAAACAATTTAAGGAAAAAAAAATCAGCGAACACCTGCGCCTCTATTTCGAATCGATTTCGGCGCGGTCGAGACAAAAGCCGGAGCGTAGCGCCGCCCATGTTTCGAAAAAAAGTCTCGCAGTTCAGCGCAGCAATCGTTGCAAGTCGCCAATGACTCGGCAACGCCTGTAGCCTTTAGGTGGCCGTATACGAAAAAGCAGCTCATATTTTTTTATCAGCTGAAACGAGCCCGGTGTGCAGGATGGGAAAAAGAAGCCTCTAGGATGTTTCGACATCGCGTCGTGAACTTCGTGTCCATCTATCGGACTCCAACGCTGGCGGCAGTGTCGACACGTCGGGGCCGCTTCCAGCACTGCGTCTGGGCTTCAAGGACCGGCGACAGCCGCTAAAAGAAAGGCGGCAGAGCTCCGTTCATTCTGCCCGAGGTAACGACGCCAGCCGGTTGGGCAACCTATCTTTTACGCTGCGCCCTCGTTTTCTCTGCTGCGGGGTTTTTGTACTTGCCAGTATTATGTTACTTTTGACGATGAACGCACTCCCCTGGAAATGTACAGTTTGTGTCGTCTCATTGAGCTGAATGAGGCGATGACACAGAGATGAGGGAAAATGCAACGGCGCATCAGGCCCCCTTTGTAGTATGAGAGAGGAAAATCGAACCGTATTCATCATACGTAACTTGACAGCCTTGTTTCCATCGCCTAGGTTAGTACAAGGATTTGAGACGAGCAAACAAGCAGCTGATACTTATACTGTACTAAGCAGTTTGATTTTATTTCGTCTGTTTTTGATAATACAATATTTTTGGACGCGTTTTGTGCAGACGTAACCAGACTTGGAGCAATCACCGAAAGAAGAAACGGTATCACGAAAGATACAGGCGAACATAAAATCGCTACGAACATGCTCGCTTCGTCGTAAATGCCACCAAAAGACGATAATATTCTGCCAGCCCTGCCACGTAAAACACACGCCCCTCTTCTGCCCGCCCCCAACCCCTTACACTGTGCTCCTCCTGTTTCGGTCCCCCCATTATAAAAGCCAAGCAGATTTCCTGAATTCAGTTTAATCTGGGCTCTCGAGCGTCAGAGCCTCGAGCCCGAACACCGAGCGGGAGCCCATTTCAGGGCACAGCCCTTTGGCGGCCGTTTCTGGGCTGAGCCGCGTTGTCGGCGTAACCGAGCGAACGATGGCAAGACCGAAGTGTGAACGAAAAAGTGAATGATGAAAGAAAACAAAGGAGAAGAGTGTCGCGAAATTGGGAGGGGAGGGCTGTTCGCCGTTGCGGCGCGAGCCAGCGCGCTCCGAAAGTGCGCGGTGGGGCAGGGGAGGGGCAGCAGCTGTGCCCGCACGAGGGGCTCAACGGCGCGACACATGGTGGAAGCGTGAGGGGGGCGTGCGCGTGACTATGATGTGCGTTCGTTTAAGACGCAGTTCATGGTCCCTTCCTGAGACGCACTTCACGCCGCCGACGCAGAGGCACGCATCACTGCCGTCGAGAGAACCCATGAGTGAGTGCGGCCTCAGCGCACTGTTGCTGCGCCCAAATATCGCTATAGGGACCGGCGGCCGTTGTATGGCACCCCCCGACGCTTCAGCGAACAGCGCCACCCGTGGCGAACCGCCGTCAGTGGAATGCCGGTGGCGGTCAGCGCAGCGTTATTGTACATGGCTTTCTGTCGTTCTTGCTGCGGTGCGGCTTGCAAAGCGCTCATATCCACAGGGACTTTTTTCAGATCAGTAAATCTTGAGCGTGGAGGTGACCTTTACGAGGCGTGCCATGTGTGTGATTTACGCCCATACTCAGTAATTACAAATAGCAGACGACGCTCAATGCGCCAAGCTGGAACTCAAGCTGGAAGTGAAAGTCCATTCCCTCATGCACTTTTTTCCATGGCCTGCATGCAGTTTGGCGTATCGAGGGTATATTGCAACTAAATGCTCCCACAAATCCGGTGTGTGCAAACCGATCCAGGAATGCTGCTTCGCTGGCCTTTGGCAGTTGATGACGAAGACGGCGTCGTGCACACGCGAAAGGACAAAGTTGGGAGTGCCTTCTAAGATTCACCTCAAAACAGAAATTGTAGTGAATGACGCTTCCGTAACTTCATTAACTACGGTTGAAACGTGTTTATTTTCCCAGAAATTCTCTTACTACCGACATCGGGTATCGTTAACAGATTAAATACCGTCTGATAGTAGAACATTATTGCTTCAAGTGGAAAAGCATTACTTTACAAGAATTGCAGTGGTTGCTGGATAGTTGGTTATTACTTTTTCAAAAACCTATTCCTTCGTGGTTGAAAGACGCGAGACAGGAGTGTGCCCAAACTTGTACGCAGTTTCACAACTGAATTCTGCGCGGTCGGTTTACAAGCTGCAACTTACGCTCGACAAATCATGCACTCCTCCGTCTACCGACGATGGTGGTTTATAGCAAAGCTTTCTCATATGGGTTTCCTTGGTGGCCTTCTGGGTTTAAACTTTGACTAGTTCAGCTTTGAATTTGAGCAGCCCGCAGTTTGGTCTTTTGATCGCAGCGTCTTTCATTTTGACCATTTCTCATTCGATTTCGAATGAAGAAAGCGTCGCGTTCAACCATCGTAATGGTTAGACGGAGGGCTGGATGATTTTTCTGTTTAATTTTGAACTTCCATGCACCGCTATCCAAATCCAAACTACTTCCAGCGTGTCGGAAATGTGTGTGCTGAGCACTCGGGCTGATGGACCCATATTTGAGGCAACTGATCGCGCGTTTCTGGTGTTTGGTGTCTTCATAAGGCATTAAGCGATTTTTTAGCTACTCTGTAAAGAATACTTAAGCAATAAAAAACACGGGCTGACGTTAATACTGCCAGATTGTTTAACTATCGGTGCCAGCCTTTATTCCACGCAGGTGGTAAAACGGGATCAGGAGGAGGGATGGTTTTGTAGCTTGGGATGTTGGGTGGTTGAATAACTTTGGCTGTTGATAAAATGACCACTACAAACGTGGGACTCCCACTTCGGCTCTCAGGCTCCCATGCTGTCATAGTGTCACTCACCAAAACCGAAGGCACAAACTCACGCTTACAGAAAGACAGTGTAAACTACCGCGACATTTCCACGGCTACACGTTAATAGATCTCGTACGCAAGTGCCTTTCTCTTCAAAGCACACGTATCGGGGTATCCCAGCCTTAAGGTGGCGTGGAAACCGCAGTCATTGAAACCAGTGAAGATAATTTATTGTGGTAGAAGTGAATACTAGTATTAATAGCTTTGTTCCTGCTCAGATCACGCGGGCCTACGCACAGAACGCTGCGAAAAGAGCTCATGTCAATGTATCCCTTTCCCAAACTTAGGAGCGTCAAATAAGGTCACGTTGCTGTTAGGGCATTTGAGAAGAAATTAATAATAATAATAGTAGTTTTATTCGTACTTAGAATGGGTGGAGCCAAGCGTAGAATGCAGCAAAAAGCATTCATGTCATTGTAGCCGATACCCGTCCGACAAGTTTACGTCGCCGTTACTGCATCTAGGAACCCAACACATGTGCCTAGACTTCGTTTCATAGCACATATCCGCTCAAAACACCGCCAAAACGTTGAAAGCACCGAAGCAAACACGGCAAAAAACAACGGGAGGCTGTATAGCTTCAATGCCGCGGCTCATTCCACTAACGACGGGAGCGCCGAGTGGTGGCGCCACCCGTCCAGCTGCCCGGGTCCCTATAGGTAATTTCGTAATTGCCAGACAGTTTTTTTTTATTTTATGAATTAAGTGTTGTTGTTAAGACATCTTTTGTTTGCTACCGTAAAAATTACGTCCACGTCTGTTTTTATATTACAAGGACAGAGCTAGTATTAGTTACGTATTTATGTTTTCATTCCTTTGTGCCTAATGCTTTCTTTTTGCTGAACAGTGTTCACAATTACAAAGGATGCTACCAGATTTAGTTGTTTCGGCGTTTTGTACGTGTATAACCGTTCCGTTGCTTGTAAAACCGCAACCGCAACGATTCGAACGCAAAGTATGGTGGGCGTTGTGTGCACGGGTCGTGCGAGAACGCCGGTTTGCGGGCTTCTAAAATTAATGCAAGACGCGCGCATCGGACCTAGTAACTTCTCAGAAGAGAGAGATGAGGTGCTCATGCATTCCTATCCGCCAATGGATCTTCGATTTATTAATTTTATTTTTGTGTTCGCTTTGCACGTATCAGTCATGCTATGTCGCTGCCTTCTGAACTGTCGTGGTGTCTTGCCCAAATTTCGGAATATTCAGTATGCTTCTATGGACAAAATTAGAAACTTATGTAACCAAATGGAAGGAGGGGGGGGGGGGGGTCACCAAGAGAATGGGAACGAGAAGAATCTTCAGTTACTTAGAAGGGTTGTAACCAAGACGCTGTAACAAACAGCAGCCATTTATCTCCGGCCGAGTGGCTGCGGGAAGGACAGAAGACATCAACGCTGTTAGAACGACGATTCGGGTAGGAAAGGAGGTAATAGATGCTACCGAATTACTGAAGGTATTAAAGGTGAGTGAATCTGAGAAGCAAGTGCTAGCATCTGCGGCTGGCGCAAAGCAAGGAAACTCTTATGTTTAACCGAAGCGCCACAAAGAACATTCGAACTCGATTATTCAACGAACTTCACTCAAGCTGCTCAAGGTTCGCTTGTGAACACAGACACACTCGCATATCGCGTCGGCCGCATGTTTCTCAGTGGTATACTACGGAGGCGTGCAAATGTGTCTATTCTCACAGGTCTTACGGGATTATTTGCGCTGCGGCCGGTTTCAAATGGAGCTCGAGATCTCCCTCCTCTGGCACTTTGCCATCGACGCGACCCTTCGGCTCGCACTACTTCTGGAACACGGTTCATTTTTTCGGTCGTTGCACCACAGCTGTGTATCGTTCTGGGCTTCCTATTTTGTTGTTTCCGAGTTTCCCGGAACTAACGTGGGGATGATAATGACTTAGCAAGAGTGGATGCCGTCAGGATCGATTATAGTGGCTTTTAGATAAATGACCTGCTTTACCCTCTCCGAGAGAGACAAGAAGAAAAGAGGGGCTGGAATAGATACAGAGAGAGAGAGAGAGACGACAGAGACGAGAGAGAGAGACTGAGAGAGAGAGAGAGAGAGAGAGGAAAATAGGGGAAGAGGGTGACGTGAATAAGAGAGAAAGAAACGAATGGCTTCGGATGCAAACGTGCTTTATAGGAACACACAAAATGCAGGGCTCGCTTTGGGAGCCCCGAAAGTGAAGCTTGCACGTAGGCATCTGCTGTACTTCCCGCCGGTTCAATTCGATTAGCTCGTGTGCAACTGCACGATGCGGCACTCAGGGGCATGAGCACACCACCAGCCCTGGCGAGCCCGAAACTGACGGTAGCTCTCAGCCAACCAGCCAGAAGCCTTGAAAGAGGGGGCTCCGCGTAAGCCATTGGCAGCAATTATTCATGATCGTTCAACGTTAAAGGTGGCAAGGCAGGCCCATTCCGACCCACGCCAGTGTTCCCGCCCGCAGCTGCAACAACGGCGAGAGTCCAGCTCAGGGTTCACCCGGACCGTTTGTCGTGACCGGCTACTTTCGCCGATCGTGCGTTCATTTATACGATCACCTTTAATAAGAAACTACAGCCGCGAAGGTTCCTATGCGGCTACATTATTCTACTCCTTAACGTATATTTATTTGAAAGTGCCACGTTATATTGTTCTGTTATGGCAGGCTCTTAAACTATGCAGCCGGTGCGCTGCGAACCCATCGTGTGCAGACAGGATAAAATATTCAGTATTCACGGTTTTTTTAGACCTTAGTACGAAAATGTTATGGCGCGCTACGTTGTACTTCGTGTCACATGTGCGCAGTACTACCCAAAAAAGAATGTTGCTCGTAAGCGCACGTGTTTAGTAACGCGGGGCAGGGCTGTAATCTAGATGTTCCTTTCTGAATATAAGTAGTACGGCGGAGATGCGCATGAATCGAGGCAGCACACTACAATGTTTATAGAACAGCGTGGCCGTGCTCCCCGTGCGTTCCAAGCAGAACGTGGAATTTAGGTAGTGGAACCTTTCGTTGCTTTGCCGCGTGATTTTTCATATGCCGCCAGGATGTGGCGCGGGCAACAGCAGGCGGCGGTTTTTCTGCAGTAGATGTAGAATATCATTTGCTATAGAAAAACCAAGCATCCATGAATTTTTTAATAAAGGAACACTGTAAATATCCTTTGTGTACTAATTTTCTGTCTTATATTTGCGTAATGCTTGTTCTTGTTCAACAAAGTTGACAAGTATAAACATATAAACCGGGCTTAGACGTTTACCTTTGGCTGTGAGTATATAAGAGTCTTGCACAATATCTATTTTACTTCGGCCGGGTGGCTGAATCGAGTCCCAGACAGACAGACCAAAATTTCTGGGTTTAAGTAGCCCAAGAAAGACCATCGTTGTTAAAACTTTTGATTCTTGCATTACCATTCTGTCCGTATTAGTAATTGCCGTTCTAACCTCATAGATGAACCTCCAGGAAACAGAGCCGTTTGCAGTTTTCATGTGCTATTTGCTTTGTTCAGAGGCCAATTTCCCCCCCCTCGCCACTTCAGAACAATGCCTATACGGAGAGTGAAAGGAGGTCAATGGGAGGGGGGAAACGAAATTTTGAGGCAGAGATACGCTCAGCTGGTGTGCTGTCTTTACTGCAAAAAACGTCCGCGAAATACCGGAACATGCTGGTAGGTAGCGCGTTATGTGCACGTCGCGGTTTATAGGACGCAGTCCCCACTGAAGAGTGAGTGCGTAATTGGAAGTTTCGCTAGGGAGGTGGGCGTGGTTCTGCTGGACGCACCATAACTGTTAGATCAGTATGAGTCATCACGCGCGTTTCTGTGGACCGCGCAGTGGCTAGGAGGCACTACATGTTGGGGTACGGGCATGTAACTTGCTGGGATGGAATTGGATTGGACGGAAGTGGGAGGTGGAACGACTTCACGAAGAAGCTAGAAGTAGCTAATGGTTTAAACCGCATTTGGTATTTTGGTTTTTTTGTGTAACGTACGTTTCACGCACCCTACACAAATCTTTCATGACACATGCCATACGTTTTTAAGCAAAAGTGACGCTATAATACGGTCGCACCATAAAACCGAAACAACGGGACACTTGTTGTAATTTGATGCTGTATCTGGGCGGTATACCAGAGAAGCTCATTCACGACGAATGCAAAGACTTAAAAATCGAGAGCGCATTTAAACGTGAATCACAGTTTAGCCAGCTTGTCGCGTGAGCGGGGGGTGGCTTCACGTGCGCGAGCTGCGCTCGTCCCGTTCGGTGACAAAAAAGCGCAGGTGCTTTCGGCAAAAATTACGAGTCACCTGAAACGACTGCTCCACACGCCAACGCTGGTACACACGCTCGGCACGGCTCTACGTGCGTCCGCTGCGGAAGGAAGCCCATGGGGTGGCGGAGCCAAAAGGAAAATCCCTACAGAAACGTGTGAGCATGAAGACAGAACACAGACTTTAAAGGAGGCGGTAAAGCGTGGAAAGGAAATTCGAATGAAATACGAATCGTTAGGATTTGGTTGAAGTCACGAAAGGAGCGGCGTTCAGAGCTTCTTCAAAAATACGTGTGCGAGCGCGAAGCCGCATATTTGAGAAACATGATCGCGTGCGGGTGCGGTAATGAGTTTTGCTTTCACATCTCTTTTCCTTCCCAACCTCCATACCCGAATGCGACAACAGCCAGACACGCGCTCCGTTCCTAAATCTACCTGAGCACGACCGCCGTCTTTTAACGTGCTCACTAAGCAGCCCAGAACAAGTACACTGGCGCTGCGACACTTCGCGGTCGCCCTTTACCCTCAACTAAGCTTTGTAGTTTGCGTGCATCCGTATGGTTTATTCTGGTAAAACATATGTGTCTCTATTGACTGATTGATTGATTGTAGGGTTTAACGCGCCGATGCGACGCAGGTGATGATGCGGGCCGTAGTGGAGGGCTCCGGATTAATTTTGACCACCTGGGGATCTTTAACCTGCGCCGAAATCTCGTGCACACGGGCGTTTTCGCTTTTCACCTCCATCAGAAAAGCGGCCGCCGCGCCCGGAATCGAACCCACGACCCTCGTGCTCAGCAGCGCAACATATGTGTCTCTAGGTGTTTGGGCACTGACAATCTGTTTTTTATCAAGCGTTACAGGGAGCATTCACTTGACGGCTCATCCCCTCGTTAAGCACACCGTGGGACTTGTGTTCCCTCGCAAGCTATGACCTGGTTCGACTGAAACAAGAGAATAATGTGGGTTACGTTCACGTTTGCGGAGCACTCACGTACTCATGCAAAGCATGTCTCATACCGTCGCGCGCACCGCGAAATTGTGTCGGTGCGTGCGTGCGTGTTCGTGCACGTGTACGTGTACGTGTACGTGTGCGTGTACGTGCGTGTACGTGCGTGTACGTGCGCGCGTGTGTGCGTGTGCGTGAGCGTGTGCGCGTGTGTGTGTGTGTGTGTGTGTGTGTGTGTGTGGTGTGTGTGCGTGTGCGTGGGCGTGGGCGTGCGTGTGCGCGTGCGTGTGCGTGCGTGTGCGCGTGCGTGTGTGTGTGTTTTGATGACAACGCGGTCGTAAATTAATAGTACAGCTGTCGCGCCCACGTTAATGACAAACGAAAGCCCACGTTCCCTCGTTCGCACGGAACAGGCATTGCTGCGTCGTCTTGGCCTCGTACTCGGCGGTAGACAGTTTGGTTTCGTCTATTCTGGTAAACCCTAAGACTCGTTGAAGTAGGCTTTCGTTTTTGGCAGAAGCATTCAGCGGCTTTTCGCGTTATGGGATGCAGCAAAATCACGGCTTCAATTTTAATTCGCACCACAGGCACGTAAGCCTATTTCACCATCGAGAGTTACAAGGTGAATATATTCTAGAGAGAAGAGAGAGAGAGAAACATTTTTAATGGGCAGGTGGGGTCAGCCTGGCTGGGTGCCCGACTTGCTGCACCAAATGGGGGTGAAGGTGGAATGAAAATATATGAAAACATTTACTTACACATGAATACTCAAACACACAGACGCACACGACAAGCAGACACGCAATCAGTCATTTGCTTTTAGAGTTCATAGCTCACTCACAATTCCAGTGGAGCCGAGGAACGTTAAGAGCGCATTTGTTGCGCGACTTGCCATGCCGATTGTAAGCCAGGGCCCAAGGAGGTGACTCGAAGAGATCTGGGCGGACGCGGGCAGGCCCAGAGAAAGCTTACCCGGGGTTCGCTCAAGTTCGTTGCGAGGGCACGTGCAGATAACGTGTTTCAGCTCCTCGCGAACTGTACAGGTAGGGCACAAATGTGAGGAAGCCTGGCGAAGTTTAAAAATGAAATCCTTAGTGTAAATATATGCTAGAGAGCTCTGTAGAATGCAGTGGAAAACCGTGAGTGCTCAAATTCAAATACGAGATTTAAGCTCCGAGATTTACATTTGGACGATCAAGCGTGCCATAGAAAGGGCAACCGATTAACCTGGCTCACCCACGGATATTTAGCATCTGCAGCAATTTCAGCAAGAGAACGTCTTTGTTGTTCGCCTTCATCTGAAAAACGGCAGTAGCAGCCGAGGTCGAACCAGCGTCAACGCCCGCAGAAGCAACACTTTGGCAAGTGAGCCACCACGACGGGTAACAAGAAAAGTAAAGTCGTGTGTGATATGCAGCCTGTTATCCGATAAGGAATATCTACACCAACGGTGGTTTCTACCACAAAAAGATTTCAGTAAACGTACACTATCCTGCCTCTGGGTTGGACCCTCTGAAAACATACACACTACATAATCCCGAGACAATTATTGTTACCATAAAGGAGGTACTTTTAATTTGAAGTCCAATACATGCGCAATGACCCCCTCCGCGTGCTCCCACGTATGTTTTCGCACATGTTTAGTCAACCCTCTGTTTGTACCACCTACCCCCCGTTCTGACGGGCCGATCGAGCACTAAACACGCAAATTTTGAATCAAGCTCGTCTCAGTATGCTGGAAACTTTACAGCAGCAAACACGTCTATTCACATCGCATCGCACGATCGTGTGATTTATTTTTTTTTCACTACATTTCTCATGCTTTCCTCCCCTAGGCCAGTCACGGCACACGAATATTTCTTAGACGATGTCATTACTCGGAAACAGTGCGTCCTTGTTTGCAAACCCACCAAACTGGGGTGGAAGCAGTTATGTTTCCTTGAAACTAGCTCGCGTCGCTGCATTCCGTCCATTGCTCAATTCGCCAGATATGCCGGTGGCTTTTAAGGAGGCTAATAAAAAGCGTTAGACGAGATGGTGGGACAGGGATAGGGCTGTTGGATTCCGAGACAGCGCAGCCTGCTTTTGAGATTGGGCAACCTTCGCGGCCACGCCACGTACAGGCACTGTCATTCTCACGGTATTCTCTTGATTTGTATTCGACTGTTTTGCGCACAGCACTTTTAGGGTTTAGGGATTAAAAACCAGCCAAGAAGACGAAGCACAAGGAAAGAAACATACAGGACGATGCTGGACTAAAAACCGAATTTTGTGAAGAAAAACCAGAACCTCCCCCAAACACAGGCTGCGCATGGGCAGAACTCAACAAGTGATACTTATCGCTTCGTACATGACTAAAGATAAAGCTCGCGACAATGCATAAAATCGAACAACACGCAAACAAGAAAGTATCACAGATTACCCGCCAAGAAAAGAAAATTTCTTGTCAGAAAGGCTCAAAGATGCAACGCATATGCAGAGATAGATAAGAAGAAATTAGAAGTGATGCCGTACCTGCACAAAGTGTCGCACAACGTGAAAAAGGTTGCGAAAAGGCATGGCGTAAACACTGTATTTTCAGCCCCGTGCAAGCTCTCTCGTGTGTGTTCTCGAGTAGAGCAGGGAGATAAACGGAAATCCCAGTGCACAACCAGGCACGCCACCAAGTATGTTCCGTGCACCACGGCGTTGTTTATCAGATTCCCTTGACGTGCGGCAAAGTATACATCGGCCAAACAGGGCGATAGGGACTTCTCTTAACTCTTCAGACGGTGCCCATTTGGCAACCCATTGTCGCGATTGTCGCGATAGTCGCTGCACGCCCATGTTTGAAAAAATTGCAATCTTAGGACGTGGCCGGACCAAGTTTGAGCATGAGATTTTAGAGGCTTTCTATATTAGGACTGCGGGACAGCAGCGCTGCATAAGCGTTGCATCTTTGAGCCTTTCTGGCAAGGAATTTTCTTTTCTTGGCGGGTAATCTGTGATACTTTCTTGTTTGCGTGTTGTTCGATTTTATGCATTGACGCAAACTTAATCTTTAGTCATGTACGAAGCGATAAGTATCACTTGTTGAGTTCTGCCCATGCGCAGCTTGTGGTTGGGGGAGGTTCTTGTTTTTCTTCATAAAATTCAATTGTTAGTCCAGCATCGTCCTGTATGTTTCTTTCCTTGTGTCTTCGTCTTCTTGGCTGGTTTTTAATCCCTAAATCATGAACCAACAGGCCCAGTTTTTCATGTTGCTTCAATTTTAGGGGCTTGTGCCACACACAAAGTGCTGTGTGTCCCCTGTCCGCCTTGATCGCTTGTCACAATGGATACAAAACATGGCGAATCGGCCGTGTCAGCATCGACAAGTGTGCTCGTACCCGCAGATTCACCCTGTAGAGGAAAAATTACAGTTTCGCCAATTCACCCTCCTTCTCGCCGTGGTGGGATCTTCATCTACATTTATACCTTCGCGAAGAGCTGTGTTGTTTATAAGTTCATAATCGTCTCGTGCACTGGCGTATATTCTGCACAAAGTGCGTGGCAAACTCTTCTCTCTGCGGACAAGAAGGCACTACTATAGAAGTCAAAATATACCTCACGTTTAACACTCCCAAACCTTGCTATCCCGAGCGGATGCAAAGGCCATTCACACACTGCTCAGTAAAAGATCGCCTTCGTTTGATACTATAGCTGCCTGTCGCCTAGCTATCTCTACTGGATGATTAGATTTATCCTTTCGGTTGCGCTAAAGCGCACGCAGCCAAGCTGGGGTGCCATCGATGTCGAGACTGAGGAACCATGCCCCTCAAAGCAGCCGGCAAAGCACTGCTATCGTTTGCGTGCGTCGCGTGTTCGTTCGTTCGCGTGTTCGTTTTCAGCACAGTGTTCCATATCTCAGTCGTTAAAACCTCGTCTAGCCACGTGGTTCGCTTGCGCTGAACTGCAGGTATAGGCAGCCCAGTCACCGGTGGGTGATAAGGTGCAGACGAAGAGGCCATTTCGCCCTCCTGTGCAGAGTTCTGATCAGGCAAGGCGATCAGAGAGGTGCAGCTTGCGCGCCGGCGGCTGAAGGTCATTGCGGCGCAATGACTGACATTAAAAGATATAGCAGTAGAGCTTCCGCTCTAAATATGCGTGTTGATGCACGTATTTGCTCCTCAAAGCCAAGCGCCTATGACACAAACTGCGCTGCCACTATTTTTTAGTCTATAAACTATATGTAAAAAAGGGGGTGCAAAGAAGACGTTCTTAAAAACAGCGTAGTACCGTAAAGACATAAATATTTTTGTAGCTCAAATGAGCAACTTTTCGATAAGAGAAATATAACCGATACACCAGAAGGTACTCGCTAGTTTATATGCCGTGGTACTCACAACGAAAAACAGACAACGGACAGAGTCGGACAAAACAGGACGGTTTGTTGTCGTTTCCTCTGTCCGTTGTCCGTTTTCGCGTTGTAACAATCATCGCTGAAAACTTTTGCTCATTGTTTCCACCAGTTCGGCGGCTAGACTGCAACACTAAACAGAAAAAACTCGATTGGTGGTTTCTGGTTACATTTAGAAGACCGGTTGCGAATCTAGGAACTGCTGCAAGGACAGGTTTATTTGCACCTCGGGGTGCCGGCAAGTGGGCGCCGGTCCTGTGCATTTTAGCCAAAAGCACGTCAAACAGATGCAACGTCCACTGGTCTCGTTCTCTCAAAATTGCAAGCCTGGTTGGGGCCGGCTCAACCCTCTGCCTGTTTACTATTGGAACAGTCTCTCCGTTTGATTTCCTTGCTCAACATTCACGGCCATATTTTTCTTTTTAGTTTTCGTGTGCCTCTCCCCCTACCTTGTTCCTACTTCTCATTTTCGCTCGTGGGTTTTGTTCAGCTCGTCCTCATTGTTTTATTCTCTGTGATATATGGCTGGAAAGGATATTTATCTCCCAGAGGAAGCAGTGAAACTTCACTCAAAAGTAAATGCTGATAGCGATTAACAAGGATACAGCAAATACACAAAATAAAAAAGGGCAGTGAAATTGAGAGGTTGCCGTAAATGTAGCTGGGTAATTGCGCACGCTTCGAGCCGTTTTTGTAGCGTGAGCTACGCTGGCCGAAGTTCAGCAGTTTCCCGTGGCTCCTGGAGAGCCGTGCTGTGCATGCGCGAGGGGCAGTGACGTCAGACGGCGCACAGAACGTTGCTCGCTGCCCGGCGTCTTTCACACACCCCATGCGCCCAGCGTGTTCGCCGACCTCCGTTCCGAACGTGGCGGCCCGGTCCACTTGATGGTCATGCAAGGGGTGGCTGGGTGTGGAACCGATGGCTCGTGCGTCGCAGCAACACCGGCGTGCGCCTGTGGAACCAGCTTAGCTCTCGGGCGATTGGTGACGCTGCGCCGGAGCCGCTTGATAAATATACATGTGTCACATAATGCGTATACCGTGCCGCGTGTGTGTCGTTGAAGCAGCAGTGAGCATGATAATCAAGCTAACCCTAGACAACCAGGAAAGCTAAGAATAACCAGCTGAACCTTAGCGGACGCTACGTATATCCTGGCATAGCCGAGCTAAGCCACTGCTAATATTTTTTTCCTTTCTGACAGAAAGAAAGAAGGATAGCTTTGTTTCATAAATCTGAAGTAAAAAACATAAAGAGCGGTTGCGGCAGTTTGAGCCACAGCAGGGAAATGTGCCTGGCAGCCTTATTCCCTTGAGGTATGGTTGACCCCGAAGGCCTTCTTTTAATTACTAGGCCTTTGTTTTTACGAAATACAGCGTTTTTCTCAGAGCAACCAACAAATACAGAAGTGACCTTGAAAGGCCATGGCTGCGAAAGTTAGTTTTGGGGGTTGTCTTTCGTTGCCCTTGGCCCTTCCGCCATCCGTTTTTGTCCTCTCTGAAAAGTTCCCCCCGTCTAAGTTAATCATTCAGTTCTCTCCCGATCAGATATGCTATGCTTAGCTGAGTTACTTGACAAAGGAGTAGTGAAACTACCAATAGGCCCCATGCATCAAAAATGACTCTACGAATGGTCCACTGTTTTTAATTTTTTTTTCGTAGAGTGGCGCTATCTGTTGATGACAAAATAAACTATACAACGTGCTTCGCCGCTCGTCAACTTGGGCGAAAAATGGTATTTGGGTGCTTGCGGAACTTTGTTGGGCCGAAGGAGCCCAATGCATTCAACCATGCCAGGGTTTTATCTGCATTCGAAGGAAGAGTAGTAATAAAAATGCGACCGTGTGGTCAGCGAGATGCGTCGTTGCTTGCGCATTGTCGTCTGCGGCGCGTCATCTGCGTCTTCCGGCTTTCAAAAAAAAAAAGGTTTAAATTTCTCTTCGATGGCTTTACGCAAGCTTGAAAGGATTACTTAAAGCCACTTGATCAGCTACTGGATTAATTTTGGCAAACAGTGTGCATCAGGCCGAGCGACAACTGAAACTTTAGCATTTCAGGGTCGGACCTATATTGTCCCCGAATTCCCGCACAAGTGGTGATTTGCAGAGGAAGTTGCGTAAGCGCACAAACAAACGCCACAAAGAAACAGAGTTAAGAAAGCAATGAAAAACTTATGGAAGTACAAAAATAAAGAAGTATGCACCTTTAAAATAAAGTTTAACGTTTAATTATCAGTTTGAATAATTAGTGTATTTTTGGATAGTGCGTCGGTGGCCACGGTGGCGCCAGCGTACACACGATCAAAGTTTGGGGGCCGTTTTTTAAGGCTTAAGGCGGAGTTTCGCAACTGCCTACATCGAAGAGCTGAGGAACTAACACGGTAATGATCGGCAAGTGAACAGCCCAATGATTTGAATCCCAGGCCATCTGCACCCGACGTTTTGCAAATAAAAGGCCCACTTGTTTTGGACTAGCTCTCCGTTAAAGGAACGCCAGAATACTTTCCATTACGTTTGGCATAATTACGCCAAAGTTCAATCACGGTGAACGTTTGACAGGCCTGGCAGTTCTACTCTCTACATGTGGGCAAAAAATGTTCTTTCTCTCTCTTTCTGACTCACTATTATAAAAAAAATATCGTACTAATGGTGATTTGTTTTGATAGGATGAGTGATATACCGTGGAATGACTCTAACATGTCCTGTCGTTATTTGTGGCGTCTAAAGCAGGTAGAAAGCTCTGCGTAAAGGAGGCCGTGCAATCATAACGTTACCAAAGATTACTGGGCGCTTTCTGTTGTGCAATAGATAGCTGCATCAGAGTAGATCACGATGGTTGCAAACAACCTAACAGCGCTTTATATTTGACAAAAAAAAATTAACAAATGAAGCAGTCTCCGTTGATGGCTACGCCTTGGTCAACCGGGATTTCAAGTTTTTTTTTAATTTTTTCAAAAAAGTATGCAAGTTGTCAAGCTGAATGAAGCAAGCATTGTTGTCGAAGAGGACATCTCCACTCTACGAGAAGTTTCTCCCGCCGAGCCAGATTTCCACGTTTGCGAACAAGGAAAAATCAGTCTCGACAAGTCCGATAATATGGGACACGAGAAGCCACTCAAAAGCCAACGCCGTGCAACTGTGCCGTTGGAGTGGTCGATTTGTGGGACACAGCGTTGTCTTTGTAACGGGGCCTTGTCTTGTGCACCAGTCTGGCCATTTATATCTCCTATTTCAAAGTGCAAGATATTTCATAATACTCGCCTGTTAATGTGTTGCTCCTCTGCAGGTAGCCGTTAATGATTATACCATGCATGGACTTCCCAGAAACAGTGGGCACCATCGTCATTCCAATGAAGACGGTCCTTGTTTTCTTCAGAGCACTTTACATGTACACATATATCTATGCATGTCCGCACGCACACACACACCATACACACACACACACACACACGCACACACACACGCACACACGCATGCCCGCACACACGCATGCCCGCACACACACATGTCACACACGCGCACACGCGCGCACACACACATACACACACACCCACACAAACCATATCCATGCGTCCAAACTAGCCTTAATATTTCACGCAAAAACTTCCATAATAGAACAAATTCAACTTTTATTTACAGAATGAAACAATTTTTCAGTCAAGTACCTATTTTGAAAAGACAAATATTTTATTATGTACCGGAAAACCTCAGTCGCTGCAAATGGCCCCATTCAAACATTTGGTCACGAATTAAAGCTAGACTCTTTGGATGGTTCTAAAGGTCACTTGGAGTAGACGGCACTGCATGCCTCTTATGACTAGGGTTTCGCGTTGCTATCGCTACCGTACAGGGTGGATACACCCTTTGAGCGATCCCGTGCCATCGCTATGGGGTCAAACTGCTCAACGCATAGGTTTTTTCGTTTCCCACGAGACCCAACAAGGCGAAATAGATAAGATGATTCAAACTTCGCGAGTAAACCGCGTTCCGGCGAAAATTATAGCACGGTCTTGCTGCAGTGACTTGCTGCGGCGGCGAGAAAGTGACCCAAAATGGCGCCGCCAACGTATACGTGTATCCAACCTGAACGGCGGAAACGCCCGTGAATCGAGACAGCCTACTTATGACTACAGCGACTGCACGGATGACTTGGTTCATTCATGTCGTCACAGTAGAGACCCAAAAGTTATGATAATTACTTTAAACACATTGGATAGCCTGGTACTTCGTTTTACACCCTGGCGACAGAGTATCTCTGAAAATCAACTATGCACCGGCAAGTCAATAACCAGCCGCTGGTAAAAGTAAGAGAGAGGCTCAGAGTTTCTCATAGTAAAAGGAGAGAGAGAGAGGAGAGAGAGAGAGAGAGAGAGAGAGAGAGAGAGAGAGAGAGAGAGAGAGAGAGAGAGAGAGAGAGAGAGAGAGAGAGCTCCCCTAACTAGCGTAGCCTACGTTCCTGTCAGGCGAGGCCGGTCGTAAACCTTGGAGACATTTGCCTTTAAAAAGTGCTCCACCGCACGCAGAAAAGCGCTGCGAGGAAGTGTAACGCAGATCAACATAGCTGCAGCAAAAATTTGGTCTAGTCGAGCAGCCTGAAAGGTGAGAATCCCGCGTCACCGATCGAAACCCAACACACTCAAACACAGCCAGATTACCATCGCCAAAAAACTGATACAGTTTTTTTGTAAGAGTCACGTGATTTTTCGTAGGGGTGGGAACGCGTTAAAAATTCCGGGGAACGTAACATCGATATTCAAAAATGCCTAGCCCTGCCAGACATTCTTGAAACTTCTGCTAGAACTAACCCTAACGGTTGACTTACTTACCTATAGGGCCATCAGGAATAAAAAAAACTGAGCCTACACAGCACGCAGTGACTTAAATTATTAAACGGGCTCGTAAAATCGAGACCATTCCGATGACGGCACGCGCACGCTGAGAGCTGCTTTCATGGGAGTACCTTATTAGATCACGCCGTCAGACGATCACTGAAAGCCTCAAAAACCACGAAGGCCCTTTTTGTCAGCTACGACCTCAACAATCTGTCAGAAAACCGGCGCTTTGTCATTATGCCAAGTGGCCGGTACCTTTACGAGCTCCGGCGTGTGTGCGCGTACGCGTGCGTGCGTATGCGTGCGTGTGCATGTGCGTAAAGGTGCGTATGCGTACGGGGGTTGGTACGTGCATTCGTGCGTGAGTGCGCACGTGCTGGCGTCTACTTCTGGTCTTTTTTCTTGTACAAAATTAATCCATAATATCATGCGGGAGGACATCTCTGGCTGATGATTCTGTTGGTGCTGAGAAGTAGGCACACTATTTGGGTGCAGAATAGAGCTCACTCGAGTCTCAACTACATCGCTCCAGTTTAGAAGTGTCCATGCCGAATTCCGCGTCAAATATTTCAAACCCAGTCGCAGAGACCAACATTTTGTCTCGTGTGGTGAACTGATGCGGCGCGAAGACTTTTACTGTAGCCTACTTTCCAATTATTTTTTTGTTGGAAGAGATAGTAAAGGAACTCTGGAGCCCGAGAAAACCGAAGTTCGCGCGGGCCCAGACGGTATGCAGCGCACGTACCCGAGCAAACCCTTCGCAATTGGCGGAGCCAGTGCCTTGTCCAAAAAGGGAATCCCGTGTGCATTCCAGCCAAAAGCATGTCATGCAAATGCACTGTCTCCTGGGCTCGTGCCCGCAAAAGGGCAAGCCTGATTGGGCCGGTTCAACCCACGGCCTGTATGTCTACTCAGAACGCTCTCTCCCTTCTATTTCCTTGCTCGACATTGACGGCCCTCTTTTTCTTCATATTTTTCGTGTGCCTTTCCAATACCTTTTTCCTACTTACTTTTTTCGCTTGTGAGTTTTATTAAGCTTGTCTCTATTGTTGTTTTATCTGTAATGTACGGATGAGAGAGGATATTCATGCCCCAGAAGAAGCAGTGAAACATTAGTCAAGCGTAAATGGTCATCGTGATCGTGGTTAACTGGGATACAGCAAATTCTCAAAACAAAATCGAGTAAAATTTCAAGGTTGCCGTTAAAGATAGCTGGGTAATTGTGCCCGCTTCGACCCGTTCTTAGTGCGTAGCATTCTTTGCCGAGTACCCCCCCAGTCAGGACCGTATAACGCCCTGCATTTTCACAAAAATGCAGATTTCCCGAAAGTTCCGCTTCTAATTGTTATCATAGCATAAGCTGGAGATTATTGGTCAGACAGGGTTTTGAAAAACAAAAAAAGCTGGCTGGAAACTCACACCCAAGACAAGCGGCATAAAAATGCTGCGCATTAGTAGATAATTCTCTGAATTTAGCAGAATTTTTTCCCATCCTGACAGAAAGAGAGAAGCGTAGCTTTGTTTCATAAAACTGAAGTAAAAAAGATAAAGAGCGTTTGTGGCATCTTGACAGAGCCAGATCAAGCCAATTTGCCAGCAGCCTTATCCCTTGAGGTATGGTTGACACTGAAGGAATTTTTTTATTACTAAGCCTTTATTTGTACTGAAGGCAATGATTTTCTCAGAGGAACCAACAAATATATATTGCCCGTGATAAGCCGTGGCTACGAAAGTATGTTTTCGGCGTTTTCTTGCGTTAACTTAGTGGGCTTTCTAACAGGCACACGCAGGTGAAATCATACATATTCACTCAAACCAGTGCTGTGATTGTACACGTTCCGCCGTCCGGCCCTTCCACCTTTCATTTTTATCCTTCTCTCTGAAAAGTTTCGTCAGTTTAAGTTAAGAATCCACTTCTCCCTATCACAGATGCCGTAATGACAGGGTAATGATCGGCAAGTGAACAGTCCAGTGATTTAAATCTCAGGCCGTCTGCACCTGACATTTTGCAAATAAAGAGCCCCCTTTCTTTGGACTAGGTGTATCTTCGAGGAACAACCCAATACTTTCCATTACCTTTGACATAATTACACCGAAGGTCGATCGCCGTGAAAGTTTGACCGACCGGCCGTTCTAATCTCTCCATCTGGCCAAAAAAGTTCTTACTCTCTCTTTCTCTCTCGCTGTTATCAAAAGAAACATTATCGTACTAATGGTGTTTTGTTTTGATAGGATGAGTGAAGAACCGTGGAACGACTCGAACACATCCTGTCGTTCTTTGTGGCATTGGAAAGAAGGTAGAAATCTCTGCGTTGAGGAAGCCGTGCATTTATAGCGCCACGAAAAGGTTATTGGGCACTTTCTGTTGTGCATTAGATTGCTTCATCAGAGTAGATCACGATTGTTGCAAACGACCAGTACATCGCTTTCCACTTAATGCTGCCCGTGCAGTTTGTAACCCCCGTCCTTGACTCGTCTTCTGCGGCACTGTATTTCACAAGAGCGTGTAGTGGCAGACGAGTTTCAATGAAATCAGAGAACATCTCTCAACAGAGGGCACTTGGCCCCTGGGACGAGCGAAGTTGCAGTCCATTTCTTTGATCAGGCTTGCCTTCTTTGTTCATTTGAATAGCCTATTTACCATTTGGTCTTTTTTTCAAATGTTCTCTCAATTTTCACCTCTGGAATATGCATCCAGCTCGCGGGGCTAGTTGCGAAATTTTCAGCTATTTTCTCGGTATCTGTTCCCTGTTTAGATTTCGAGCTGGCTTGATATCACGGAACAGAAAACAAAGCCCTGGGGTAGCAAGGACAACAATGCTCGTCTTCACGTGTGCTTACAACCTGGAAGCGTTAAGTTCAGCGACTTATTTGTTGGCGAGTACCCTGAAACCCGCCGACTTCCTGGTGAGGCACGCAGAGTCAGAAGGGCCGATGTGGTTCGTTGAGCGAAGCTAACTAACCGCACTCGGCCCACTTAGACACGTCATGTTGGTGCGCTGAGTTGTAGCAATCGATGGGCCAGATCTAAATTCGGCGAATGCGGACCTCGTTAGCGAAGCAGCGGAGTTTGCTGTGCCGCATGCGCGAAGCATGTCTGCAGCATTTGAATGCTTAGTTGCCACGCTGATATTTTGTCTCTATTTTCTGCTGTGACATATGCTACCTCAATCTGACTCGCTACGTGAGCATGAATGTAAACTTATAGCATAAAAGTGGTGGAATATCTGCTCACTTCGTTTCGAATTTCGTCGAAAAACGTAGTCTGTTGCCGCCCCAAACGCGTACCCCGCCCACCTATCCCACTTTTTACCACCCGCCTGACTTCTTCCACAATAAAAACGTCGGACGTTTGCTCAAGTGAAATCACTTTTCCCGCATTACCATTTCTCCCGAGCCAGCTATTGAAACCTTTCGTTACTATTGGTCTGTTATGCTGCCTCGAGGTTTGGGCTCGGGCGCGAGTCCTTTTTGTATTTTAGATGAAAACAGTGTTTCCAACTTGTTTTCTTTTAATTCGCTATCGCAGAAATTCTGCACACCTCCGTTTTTAATTAAAAAAAACACTACGAGTATAAGTTATGCATTACCTCTTTTCCTAAAAAATGCCTAATGGTTACGTTTTGCTTAGCAGTGCTGGCGAGTATGAAGTGTGGTACCAGATGTAATGGTTTGGAAAGGTCTTGAGCTACTCGTTCAAGATTCTTTTTCCTTTTCGCCGGGTGGTTGAATCGAGGAACAGACAAACAGACAGACAGACAGCAGACAGACAGACAGACAGACAGACAGACAGACAGACAGACAGACAGACAGACAGACAGACAGACAGACCAAAATTTTCATTTTTAAGTAGTCCAAGAAACACTGCCTTCTTTAATTAATGGAGGACGTTTAAACCTTGCCTTTAAGAGTGGAACGCGGTAGCGTTTTCCTGTTCAATTTGATTCGCATGAAGACATTCCGTGTGGTGAAAACTTCCCGCGCCTCTTGGGGAAGTGCCCGTACGATCCCGGGAGATTTATTGAGTGCTGCAAGGTGGCGCTACGGGATTTCGCACTTGCACTGATTTTTTTGCTCAACGTCAACGTCACCACCGACGCCGGCTTTTCTGCGCCAGGCAGACCCTTCTCCCGTGTTAAGAAATACAGCATGATTAAAATTATGAAGCGTCCTGTTGCTTACGACAGTAATTGAAGGCCACCAATGCGCAAACATTCGCCGTCAGTGCCAAAAGGGAAAAAGTGAAGGCAAAGCAAATAACAAACGAAAAATGCCAAGAACCACAACAGAGAGGTCAACTAAACGGAAGAGAAATCTACCTTCCGAAAGGAAATAAACCAGCTCACTGCTAGAAGTGCAGGCTCGGTATGGCTGCTTTTTGTGAAATAAGCCCGCCGTACCTTTGACTCTCACGCCTTCCGTCCGTCACTGTCCTTCGGTCAGTGAAAAGGGAAATGCTAAAAGGGCAGATTCTCAAAATTGGGGTTTCGTAAGCCCGTCTAGCTTTTTTTTTTTCTTTTTGGCACGAATCTTCGAGTAAACGATGTTTTAGCCCGGGGCAGATATTGAACCCCAATTTCGAGTCAAAGTCGACATGAAATATTCACTCATAACCTAATTCACGAACCTCTGGGCTAAGAAGCAGGCAGCCCAAGGCAGGCGTAACCACCCAGAAAAAGGTGCCAAAATAGATCAGGCCTATTGCTTCGTAGGAACGAAGCGGTAACTGCCGAAGACTTGGCGATGCATTACAGAGCCTCAACCTCCTATTTGCGGCCAAAATGAGTTCTCCACCCATTCTCCCGCAAAAGCCCCGTTGGGGACCGTACATACGCGCACCCCACGCGTGGGAAGAGACATTAGGACCATCGGCCAGGACTTGTAAAATATGCATTTGTTCGCGGCGGGGAAAATCTCTGTTTGCAGCGGCCGCATGAAAAATGTCAGACACTGGCGCGCGTGGTAATGGCTTGTGCCCGAGAGCGTGTCGGCGTTCACCTGAAAGCTTCTCTACTCGCTGCGGTGACAAGCGCGTGGCTATTTCGTTTTAGAGGAAAAGCATGTGCCGCTTCTAGGTGCAAACCAGGTTCCATTAGCCTGCAAAAGGTACGAAACACGCTGATCAGTGTTGGTCACCGCTAGAGGCGGCATGCGCGCCCAGGGGCAGTGACTTAGCGTAAAAAAAAAAGAAGAAGCAACGGTTTTTTGTTGCTTCGTTTTTTAGTGGAGATGAGCGATGTTTGAATGTTAAGTGCATTCCATCTTCAAAGCGTTGTTGCTATAGTTTGTCTGGGCGATCGCCCGAAGGCCTTCGGAGGACGTTAATAGTTAAAGCAGTGCGTCATGTTTTACCTCCAACTTATACAGAAAACCTCCGGGTTAGTATAGGACGGAACCAAGTCTGCTGCCCTTCATAACTGAGGAAAACCTGCAGGTATAACTTCTTTAGACTCGGTGTGACACGTGCAAGTGCAGTATGGCAACATAACCACGCTAAACCTAACGAGAACAACGAATTTACCTGCGTCTGTGTTTCACCAGACCTTTCGAACAATTCCCAGTACTGGCTCTCTCGTTCTTTCTCTGATCAACCACGAAATTTGCAGCAAGCGCGTATGAGCAGTGTCTTCGAATTGCTCACATATTAAGCAAGCGAGATGTGAGAAGTGAAAATTGACACACATGGTGTAACAGTTCAATTTTACTTACTGTGTAAGCAGGAGATTCTTAGCTCATTCATCTTCTCCTTCTTTCGTATTAAGGTATGCTGGCGGAACCATTGCAGCATGATCGAGATTGTTCAGAGCACTTGCCTTGTTGCGAGCCCGACCACAGATTAACACGAGGGAATCACAAGAGGAGAAACAGTAGAGTCTTGCATGTCCCAGGAAGAATGCTTCGGGCACTCGGGCATGCCACATATTAAAGCCGCCGGGATGCCTTGCACGTCATAAGTAAGGCCTGGAAAGCTCGTGCCGAGGAGGGAACCTTATGCGAGCTGATACGACGTCGGCATGGCTAGTCGAAATGATGGCAGGTGATTTCAAGTTTGTCACTTTTAGCCATGAAGCGCTACGCAACTCGTGTCGAACAAAAGCTGGTGTCTGGGTGAAGGCAAAGATCCTGATTGGTCAAAAGACAATTTACGTTTCACTTACTATGAAGAAGCTTCACGTACGTATAACTTTCACGGGTGACCAGTGCGTATGCTCAGAACGCAAAGGGCATACGTGAATCTCACGGACGTACGTGAGATTCAAATTTTTACGTTGCGGGGTTCACGTTGAATAGTTAACCAACATGGAGGCGCCCTGCCCTCCCGCTTCGCAGCAATAACAGCTTCGTCGCTAATACCTCGGTGCGATACCGTGTTCTAAGGTATTGATTGCACATTGAATTTGCCCATTCTTACCCTCACCTAAAGTTTAAATCCACAAAGTGCTTTTGTTTTTCAGATAGAAGAGCAGTTTTTGAGCTGTTAGCCTGAAGACGTAGCGTTTGTCGTCGTCATAGCAGCGGGCTCGCGAGATCCCGAGTGGCTACAGCCGTATCTCTGTCTGTTAGTACATGGCGCTAGGAATAACGCGAGGCTATGGGCGGAGAGCACGAGCATCCAAACGCCCTACGCGCGGAGTTCGTCGCGTACGTGTAACTAAAAGGCTTTCGAACTACGTGCCCGTGGGCTACGTATACTTTTCACGTTTGCGTACGTGAACTCTGTACGCACGTGAAACTAAAACTGTCTGATAGCGGCATGTCGAATGCGAGTCACTTATGGGAGCGGAAGGTTCCCGTCCGTCGCGGAGTCCGCCGTGTGGTTGACGTCATGGTTCACCTGTGGTTACGCGGACGTGTGGGTTCTTAGGTCCTTACAACCAAAGCTTTAAGATGTACCTACCACAATTCAAGGTATGTTCAAGGCCACAATTCAAAACTACAATTCAAGGTAAGTTCAGTCCAATTTCAGGTGCGCGGCACTGAAGTTGAATGGGAGCGAGGTTTCAGTGAAGGAAATGTGGCTGCGTTACTTGTGTAGGCAGGACGGAATCGGGCAGAGTTATACTATCAATCGCTTAGGCAAATTGAAACATGGTTTACTTGATCCGACTCAGAAAGTAATTTCTTGAGTTGCAGCTCACGATGGACCGGTGAGCAGTACTGGTATTTATGGGAGAGGGATAGGTTGCGGTGAGCCGAAATCGCATCAGCGCCTGCTATGCCCTGCGCATTGGCCTCTCCACCCTTTCAGTTTCCTTTTATCTGGAACATCTTAGGCATACTCCCGTCTTTATCCGTGGCATCCCCTCGCAACTTTAGTCGCGGCGTTCCTCGGCGAAACTTCTCGAAGCCACACCCGCTGTCGTGAATATTTAATACATGTCTGATGTCCATCGCCGTCGTGAAACAACAATGCCGACGACGACAAAGCGATTTAGATATGCCTGATATGTGGACGTTTTGAATTGCCCCTTGTTAGATGTGTCAGAAAAAAAAAGAGCAGAAATTACCGATTATAATTGACCCTGCTACGACGACTGTATACGGAATAACATAGTTCCGCACAGGGAAAAAAGTATTCACCGTTTTTTATCCCAGCACTTTTGCTGCAAATGCTGTGCTTGGGTGAGTATAAAAATAGTAGAAGTTCAGGGCTTGTCGCAACTTCGAGTGCCGCGATTTTGACAATTTCTATATCTTTTCTGCGAGTAAAATGATACAGCCGAGTGTGGCTTGTCAAGCTTCTAGTTTCGTTTGCACTAATGTGCGCCAAACCACAGTCCGAAATTTTAATTTCCAAAATTGAAGTCCCGAATCCCGAGACAAAGTTCTTGAGAAGTAGCCCACGACAAGTACGTTAAACCTGGCAACTACTGGTGAACAGGCGAACCTCGCAAAAAAGGCTCGCCTCACCTAAAGCTCTGGCGAGGACGCAAGAAAAACTCCCAAAATAGAGCAAATAACCAACGGCGTCCAAGTCTGGATTGCGGAGCACATCTCTTTTTTGCTGCCGTAGTTGGTTATATCCTGGTTTACCGTTCGAGGAGCTTTTCGAGCTTATGAATAGGTTAACTGTGTGCGGAGAAATAGGCAGCACGAAGACACGTGTAGCTTATTAAGTATGGAGGGCTTAGCGACGGGAGATCCGATTGCACCAGGGCGGGAAGGATTTGCCAAGTTCAGCATGAGCATAGGTGTCAATTCCGTCACGGTCTCCATCGTGCCAGAACCGGCGTAGGAGCAGCGACCTTCACTCTGGCGAAAAAAAGAAGCATCGGCGTCTCGTTTGAAAAGGCGAAAAGCAATCGGTGCCACGTGTATACATCCTCCTACTGTAAGCAATATTGGCCCTTGTCCAGAGAGTTTCGCCGTGTGTCACAATTTGAACTTGGTGAGACGACGTGACTCGCCGCATCAGCGGCACCAGCGACTAGCCGCGCCTGCAGGCACGTTGGCGAGGTAGGATGAGCGACTGCCTCGTTAGGCAGAAAGAGACAAGTCACGTCACGGCGTATGTTAGAGGCGTGAAGACGCGCTCGCCGAGGGCTGATCATGCCATCTGCTACCAATATAGTTTCATACTAATATATACTAGAGGGAAATCTGGCGCTGCAATCCCGGGCCGCCGTGGGCGGCGCCATTGCATCTAGCGACGTTACTTGCCTACTTGGCTTAGATAGTCATATGGGTTCTGTTTTGTCTCGAAGCCAAAATCAACAAAAACGAGTAACATCCTTTTCTTGTTCATCTTGCAAGAAGCTTCTAAATAATCTCTGGCAAATAAATCGTTCTGGAGCTTTAATTTTATAATAACAAAATAAATTCGACCTATATTCTGCAGTATTATTGTTGCTTTCTTGCAGTCAGAGGCAACTTTCAAGCCTGTTCGTGAGCCATGCCAAGTTTAAGTGAAACGTGCCTGCCCGGTACATGACGGAACGCTCGCTGAAGGGCGGCTCCCTTAGGCAGTGGCGCCAGATTTCTCTCTAGTGTATATTAGTATGAAACTTTATGCTGCTATCATCGCTGATAAATCCAGTTCACCGCTGCATCGACAGCCGCCTGCCGCGTCGTACAGATGCCGCTCGGCTTGCTAATGAGGTAGAGCGGGAACGTGAGTACAAGCGCAGAAAGCGGCAAGCTGAAATGAGTTATTAACGCGAACTTTGGCGAAGCAAGCTTCGGGAGAAGGATTGAGAAACACGACAGCGACGAGCTGTAGAGGGCGAAATGAACACCTCGCGTACGACTTCTACGACTTCTACGACGGCTTCGCAAAGTTATGAAACGACGGTAGTGAGTGCTCGCAGCACGGAACGTTCGACTAGACATCTTGTTCGGTTGGCGAACTGTGCTTCGTCTGCTCTCGCTTGCATAACCGGGCCTAGCCGAGCTTAGTCGTATCCTTTCTTTTGTTTTTGTTTTTGCTGCGCAGAAGTAAAAATCTTTTGAACCATGCGCGCTTTTGAAAGAGCAGGAACGTATTTGTTTTCTTGGTGGGCAAAGAAGAGATCAAAAGGAATATTCGACCTGGCAATGCGAAAATGCGGCGCCACTCTACGATCTCCCCCATGCTTATGCATGGTGACGATAGATTGCGCATGGTGGTATATTGATGGCATTACCGGAAATTTTGCTTTTGGCAATAGTGTAAAACTGTTTACAAACACCATATAAACTTAATGCAAAATTCAGACTGATGGAATATAACCGTGCGTCAATCAGTAAGTGTGGACGATAGGATCACCGTGGATTAGAGCACCCAGAGCACTAAACTGCAAATCGGTGGCAGAAAGAGTGCATGGTCATCGCTTGGAGCCAAGCAATTCCGAAGGCAGTGGAAAACTGAGAGAGCGTACTAACTAAAAAAAAAAAAACAAGAAACGTTTATCTCCAAAGCCGCTGCTGAGGTCAAAACATCCGTAGAAGCACCCCTAGCAAGAGCCGGCCTTAGTAAAAAAAAAAAAACTTTCTAGAGTGACACATACAGGGTGTTGCGACGATAAATGGAACACTTTAAATTTTTTTTCCTGAGCGAACCGCCGCTCTGTTCGCGCTCAAACTTGCCATGAAGGTCGCATTTTGTGGTCTATTTTGTTTGGTACCGGGAACAATGATGGTACTTACCTGTGTATTCTGAAAATAAATACAAACGATTTTAGCCTATGGGAAAATAGCGGCTAATTTGGACGTGCGAGCCAGCGCAAGTTGATGTTAGAACGACGGAACCACCTGGGGTATGCAGAGCGAAACGCACGTTTGGGATTCACGGTAGGAAGAAGCCAAATGGTGCAGCAGACGATCAGAAAATGCCCCTAGGAATGAGCTAGCAGACGATCAGAACACCCGCTTTTCGGGCTCGCACGTCCAAATCAGCCGCCATTTTCCCATAGGCGAAAATCGTTTTTATTTATTTTCATAATAAACAGGTAAGTACCGTCGTTGTTCCCGGTGTCAAACAAAATAGACCACAAAATGCGACCTCGTGTGAAATTTGAGCGCGAACAGGGCGGCCATTTCGCTGAGGAAAATTTTTAAAGTGTTCCAATTATCGTCGCCAGCACCGTGTACAGCATACATATTAATGATCGGAAGTCGGGCGAGATGGAAAAGAAAGCCACTGGCTCGTGACAAGGGCTTACTGAATGTAGGTCCTAGGAGAGAAAAGAATAAGGTAGCTCGACTTTGCATTTTTAAGACGCGGCTTGATGGTGGGTTTTTTTCCCCGATTTTTTTTATTAACCCGCTTACCGTGTTTTTTTTTTATTTTGCATAGTTAAGATCATTTTGCGCGTGTTTCCTAAGCGAGGGATCTTAATTTACCAGCATACCACGTTTGTTTGTTTTTGTTTTCACATCTTTGCGCGATTAGTACTGCACACTGTCGTTTCTGTGGCACACAAAAAATTAAGCAAAGCACGCATGCCTTTTTTATGTTGGAACGCGACCCAATCTGTGGCTTGTTCGTCGTAATCCACACCCAACGGCCTAACGTCGCAATCCACAAAACAATTACTTGTTTAGTTATTTTGCTCGTCATCAAGAGTAAATACATCATTGTAATATATTTATTGAAGTATCAAACAATAAGGAGCTGGCCGCTCGTGGCTTTGCCGACATAAATACGTTCCTGAATGTTCGCTGAATATGCACGTCTGGCCTCATAAACAAGTAGGGTAGCATACCCTTTAAGGTTAATAAGCATTCTGACGAAAATAAATTCAGCACTACCGAACGCGCCTTTCTAACTTAACGCTGAGTGGAACTGGAAGCCTGCACCGACTTTGTAGTTCAATTTGTTGTTTTTGGGCGTATTTTAACACTATAAGTAACGCCACCGGGTACTATTTGTCACACAGCGGTAATCAATAGACCGTATCTGCGCCTTTTGTTATTTTAGTATCGTATACAAACTTAATATATTTTGCTCAGGTGGGGATACGGGATTAGTTTTGCTTAAAAACAAAACTGCTGTCTTTGCGTGCGATTTAGGGTACAAAGTAAAAGAAAACACGGTTTTGCCACGTGTGCTATTTCCTATTTCCACGTGAGCTATTTGCCACGTAGGCTATTTCCTGCCTTCCATTATTCGGAATAGAAGCAATCTGATTACCGAATGGCAAATGTTGCTCCTTCGGCGAAATGAATGCATCTATATGCAGACCTCGTCAGCAAAACTCTTTCCCCGATGAAACAACTTTTTAGATGCCCCCTACCCCTGCCCTGGATAAAAAACAGGGAGCAGTAAAGAAAACTGCAACGTAGCAAAAGACCCATTACTATATATCAGGCTTAACACATATGTGCAAAAAAGTCTCTTTAAAGTCAAGGAAACGCTGAGCATAGAGAAAAACGTGTCCACTGAAATCTTATCAACACAAAAAAGAAAAGAAAGGACCAGAAAAGGTCGCACGTTTACCCCGCGTTTCCTGGGTTTCGCAGGCGCGCGGAGAACCGTGGAAAACGGATCGACCCAAAATTGCATGCCGCTTTGAAGAACGCCACGTACTCTTATTGCCAAACTCTGTGGTGGCAATTGTTTTTTTACCCCTGCGGTTTCCATCAAAGCAAGACGTGATGAATGCGCCGGTCTCACTTTTCGCTCAACCACGTAAATAAAGCTCGTCCTCTTCTCATCGCTTTGTTTTTTAGATACCGCTGCGCTTAAATTTCGTGCGTCGCCTTGCCCTCATTTTTGGAGCTGCATTTTCTTCTGTCGGTGTTTCGTTATGCTTGCGCCTCTTTCGTGTTCTCTCAAATTTAACTTCTGACGGTAGTACCATTACTGCGAGCTTCCCTGGGCCTCAAAGACAACTTCCAAAACTAATAATAATAATTGAACAGGAGTGTTCAGCGCGAAAAATATGAATTTAAATTGTAGAATTACAGGCCGGTTAAAGGCACGGGAACCTCACGTTTTCTGTTGTAGTACATGTCAGGATGATCATACCATTTCTACAATAACCCGGTTAGTATTTCTTACACTCGAATAAGATCTCAAATCCCAACTCTCGTCTAAGCTGACTTTTTCGCTTGTTGCCTTCTGCGGCATCTGGCCCGCGTTAATGACGCCATTTTCTCCGGACTGCACCGATAGAAACTAAAACTGAACGACGAGAGGTGAGATAAAAACTGAGCGCTGTACAGAAGCTGGAAAAAGGATAGAAAAAACTGGGGAGACTGGACGGGTGTGATTTCCTCGTCCACTCAACACACAGAGCCTCCAATTCCTTCAGATAATTGATTTGAGGAAGCGATCGAACAAACCCGCGGTTCTTTCCCTCCGTCATCCTAACTGAGCCTGGAGTTATAAGCCCTCACGACTGCTTCAGAGAGTTGCATCATTCCAGCCGCTGAAGGAGAAGAAGCAAGAATATGGTTCTACGACTTTGCTATCACTTCCGGATGGGGAAGTGTTGGAGGGCTGTGTGGAAGTGAAAGTGGGAGCGTGGCTTTATGCGTATTGTGTATTATACCTCTAAATGTACCAGTGGGTTACGACAATTTGACATGATTTCGATAGGTCTGTGCGAATAAAGAGCTCTTTCACATCGAAATATTTTTAAGTGTTGCAATAACGACCCGATTTTGGAAGGACGATAAATTCCATTCCGAACAAAGTTTGGTTTTTATTGTTTTGTTTAATGTGTACCCGCTCGATAGAAGCTATTGTCTTTACTGAATAACTACACCAAACGTAGCGTCAACGTTCAAATATAAAGTTTACTAAACATTCTTGAATACAGATGTATATTAGAAGAAGCTGACATTTTTTTGAAAAACTGCCCATCCTAGAGGGCGCGTGGCGCCTGTCAATTTCAAACTCTCGTCTCCGTCGCAGTGCAAGGTTGTCTCTGAATAAAATTCGAACGCTGTTAACTCGGTGCTAGTTAATATTTTCGTGTTATAAAAAAACTCCCGAGAAATACAAGAAAAAATGCGTAGCTAAAAGGTTTTCTCGCGTACATTGTTTTAAACTCCTTCCTTACTCTCTGTTTCTGAACAGATTTCCAATTAGCCGCGAAGCCCAAGTCTCAATTTGACTATGGTTTAAAGCGTAATCCAGAATAATGATATTTTTTCCCCTTAGTAATTAGCTAACACAAAGAGATGTCAACATGCACGCTGTTTCAAAAGTGAACCGCATAAGCTCCTTTGACTGTTCAACACAAAACTAATTTCCAGGCGACACGCATTCACGTCGTCCGGGATTCCTGCCTTGGCATCTGTAGTTCGCTCGACGTCGAGAAGGTACCGCCGACGGTGAAAACGAGGGGAAAGACACACAAAAGCAACGGAAGAATATTGTTCATCGAAATGAAGGGCAATTAATTAGGGCTTCATCGCCTAGCTTCCCGACAGAACCGAGTTTGAGGAACAGGGAAGAAAAGGACGTCTTTAATTAACCAGACATCCGGTAGAATGCGGAAAAGAAAATTAATGTTGCGCGGCACCAGCCCAATTTTTTGCGGTGGATGGGGCTGCCTCAAGTGGAGGTGCACGGGTGCTGCAGTAAAAGGATTAAGAATGGATTTAAAGAAGCTGTTGGAGAAAATACCGAGCATGCATTTTGGAAACTTGAGTATTTGCTCTAAAATTGCGTGTCTAGCCCCCCTTTCCCCGCAATGTGATAACGGCAGTTGCTTCCTCCTAACCTTTACTGGCTAATATTCATTAACCTTAATATGCGCAGTTGTGATCCTTTTTGGTTTCGGCGTGCTCCCGTCACCTCATCAGAGCCATTGGGAAGCCGGGCACCAAAGGAAACTTGTCTGTGACGTCGCGCGGAACGCAGGTGAGGGAAAAGAAGACATGGAACGATTCGTTTTTAAGGAGACGTCAAGGCGTGGCCGAGCAAAGATAGGGGCAGCGGGGCTCTGGATTTCGGAGAGAGCGCAAATGCCAAATATTACTTACGGGCTACGTTCCGATCGATAAAGTGAGGGTTCAGTGCTATGCGTGACAGATTTGCGTTGAGAAAATGAATTCTCCTCACCATCACTTCACCCTCCCCTCGCTTCTATCCGGCGCACAGCGGAGCTTGTTTGAGTTTTAATTTTGTCAACAAAGTTTACTATTTTTGGTTTTGTTTTTTTAGCATCCACACATCCCACAATAAAACTTTTTTTAGACATGGAGATTTCGTTTCTTAGGCGAACCTTTAGCTCTTAAAAAAAGTATTGCGGCAAAATATTCAGTATCCAGTGTGCAAATTAAGACACTGAACTTATAAAATATCGTCGTGGTATGCGCACTACCTATCGTACAGTAAAATTTAATTTCCCAGAGAAAACATAGAACACTCTTTCATTCATTCATTCATTCGCTTGTCAGCTATGTCATTTATTGACCGAAGCTTTTTGCCCGTATAAGCCCACACCGCTTAAGGAACAATCTCCAGGGACGGTTTGGATGCGCCAAACATAGAATATCGTGCGAAAGCAGCAAACATTCCTGCCTTAACAGCTGCCCAACCGCACGGCGGGTAGGTGCTACCGCGCGGGTATCTAGCACTTTGCTAGGCATCAGACAAAGCACACAGTCACGAGAATACGGGCGCACATTCCTTACAGGGCATCGTCCAATACCAGTTTGGGTGTATTAACTAAGCCTCCGGATGAGTTAGATTCCCGGCATTGGTGGGAAAGGGTAAACTGAGGCCCTCTTATCTCCGAGTAGCAGAAGAGAGGCGACGCCCTCAAAGTCGTGCTTGGCCCGCATCTTTATATGACACGCGTAAGAACAGCAGAAAAACTCAGCACATCGTTTGTCTCATTTGAGGCCCGTCATACGACTGCAAGAAGGGGCAGCAGCAACTCCTCACCCTCTTGTTTTTTTCCCGTTAACGGCAAATAGCGAAGCAGGAAGATCAGTGAAGACAACCGGAAAAACAGGAACGCCATTCATGCAAGGCGGATATCAAAGAGAATTCCCACGCATGTGGCGCGGGTCCAACTTAGCAGAAGATTTCGCAGTGCCAGCTCCAATCTTTTTGTGACCGAATAGTGTATGCGAATGAAACAAGGATTGTTTCTTCGAGACAGCAAATGGGGTTGTACGCAGTGATCGTCAAAACGAGCAGAGCATGAGATGAAGATGGAAGAGAAAACGCCAGAGCTTCGCCGAGGTGCTGGATTGTTACGGCCAGCGCAAGCGTGCCGTAATCACTCTGGGGTAAGGCAGACGGGAGGCGAAATTGTCGCGGAACCAAACAGCATCGTCCGTCATGTCGACTTATTGAGCACGACAGCGGCTCCAGCGTGCACCTCCGCGTGCAAAAGCAACTTTTTTACCAAACAGTGCTGTCATACGGGGAAGCCAGTGCCAAATGGGACTTGCTCGTCTTTTTGCTCTCTCTCTCTCTTTCTCTCTCCGACACTTTTCCAGCAATTCGGCACTTCCGGACAAACGCTCAGAGTATAGCATCGTAGAAAATGCGGCTCCTTTAGCGCAGTTGCGAGACTGTAGACGTAACTGCTTTCCGTCGAGACGCACAATTTGATGCGGCTGCTTTTCCTATACGAGGTGCCCTTCGGCCCCGCAACGTCCCCCACGTGTATTTCTCGCCCTGGAGGCCTTTTTTTTTTCCCATGACAATCGTAGTGCCCGAGTCACCATACCGCTGCGCAATAACGAGCGGCAACCATTCAGCGAATGAAGCGTGAAGGCGAATTAACTGCCGCAACCACACCCGTACTACTTCTTTTCGGCGTCGAACGGTCGCGAAGGGTTGTTATGTTCCCGGGAACAACACGGCTCGGTTCTTTCATTTGCCGGTAGAAATTGTGCCGTTTTATGGCGGCGTGGGCGTCCTCAGAACTGCGTTTCGGACTATAAACGGAGATTGCCTGGCCCGCCTGCCGAGACAGTCACTGTATCAGCGTGTTCTTTTCGGGAAATTTGGTACGCTGCCTTTGGAATATTGTGCCCGATCGAGAGTAAGAGAATCAGGCAAGTGTGAATTGCTACGACGAACCACCAAATCGCCGGTAATTTTGCGCAACCCTGAAAAGACAAGCACTCAACTAGTCTGTTCTGCTTCCCTCCGAGCAATTTGGCCGCACCGGGTTCACTACGTACGGTCTATGTACGCGTTGTTTCCTGCAACGCGATTTAATTTTTTTTTTGCAACATACCGTACATAATTTTAGGTTGTACAGATAACTCGCACCCACAGTAGACCTGTCAAGAAATACTCTTCGTTGACGGCTCACTAGCACACAATTTTGTATTAAAGCGGAAGCTCTAAGTTCCCCATAGTGCGAAAAATCGGCGCTTTTGTCGGCACATTAAATGGCCGCCAGTCTAAAGACTAAAACACATACAAAAAGTTGACATTTGTGCCAAAGTGCGTATGTGGATCACTTTCGATTAAGCAAATCAATTCGTTTAAATATGACATTGGGTACATTGGAGTTCGTACAAGAGTCGAACCCGGGACTCCAGAGTAAGAAAGACCCACCGCGGGGGCTCAGTGGCTATGGTGTTGTATTGCTGAGCACGAGGACGCGGGTTCAATTCCCGGCCACGGCAGCCGTTTTTCTGATGGAGGCGAAAAGCAAAAAGAGGCCGTGTATTCGAGATTTGGGCGCACTTTAAAGATCCCCAGGTGGTCAAAATTAATACGCCCTCCACTACGGGGAGCCTCATCACCTGCGTTGCGCCGGCGCTTTAAACCTACAATCAATCAATCAATCAATCAATCAATCAATCAATCAATCAATCAATCAATCAATCAATCAATCAATCAATCAATCAATCAATCAATCAATCAATCAATCAATCAACTCCAGAGTAAGAGCCAGGTGCGTTGCCACCGTGCTGCAAAAGCACGTTTCCAGAGAGGAAGAAAAGAGACGGCGCGGACGTCTCATCACGTGACGGGGAGCGTGATAGCCCGTTAGTAGGACACGCGCACACCGACCGCGGAGAATTCTGATTCAGGGGAAGCTCGGGACTGAAGCGTCGGCAACCTATTGTATGACTATTCCCACCAAAAGATTAAGAAGAGAAAGCGCAGAAAGAGACGGAAAAACAGGATTTGATAAGCATCGCCAGAAAAATCCGTAGTTCTTTCGCCTTTAATGCACGTAAGCAGGCTTACGAGAAAGCGACAGAGAATAAAACTTTATTTAGTTGCCATTTGGAGTTGCTAGGCATCGGCCCAAAGCCCCTATGCTCTGACAGCTTCTTCGGTCATTTGGACTGTCAGGAGTTGATCCTCCTGGCTGGAGCTGCGCAGGTCCGTCTCCCACGGCTCCCTGTTATATTATCGCGACCTGGTGCGACCGCCTCCTGTCATTGCCATAGCCTGTGGGCTAAGTCCTTCGCAATCTTTCGTAACTCTGGCTAGATCCAGAGCTGTGTATCTTATTGGGAATTTTCAAAAATGATGGTGGTCCAATATAGATTCACGCTGGCCAAATAGCGGGTCATCAGTTTTGCCAACTACATATTTTATATGTCAATCAATTCACGGCTTCCTCAATGTCCGTTTTTTTTTTGTGTGGGTTATGTTGTTTCACAATGTCGCTCAATTATACTTTATATAGTACCACAAACTTCTGTCATCTCTGTGTTTGTAAAAATGCTGGTGTGAATAATATCTTTTACATTCATTCCCTCACCTTTTTTCTCTAGGCATTAACAAGGGATGTACACCCCCAGTGCGTTGTTGTGCGGTTTATTCAAGAAGATCGATCCCCAATAGGGGTGTGGCATGCGTAAGAGGCTTTGGTAGAGCCTTTTCTGTGATCGACAAACAACCCTCAGCCCTAACATCTCTCACTCAATTCCCTGCTTCGGAGATAAAAAAACACACAACGCAAACAAAATCAAGAGCTCAGTGCGAAATAAAGAGCGTCGGACTGCATAATTCATTAGGCTCGCTAAACCGAGGAACATACAGATCCTCTCGGTCAAGAAAGACACCGTCGTGGTCCAACATGGCCTCTGATCCATGAGGCAGCCCCGTTTACAAATGCCAAAGGATAAGGGACTACACTGCGATCCCCACAGTGCAAGAAGACAAAAATACTCGCTCTTCTCAAAAGTATTGAGAAGCACTCAAATAAAACGCACATGCACAAACAAGCAGCCCGAACAGGCTGGCTTCGCAGGATGTGCGCAGGATGAGGGAGGAATGACGGGAAAGGGTGGATCCCAGTTTCCTTCTCTTCTTGTCGTTGTTGAGCACTTAGAAGGAACTCGTAACGACGAGTTGCTCGTAAAGAGGACAACGTCGGTGGAAGGCTCGGAATAGCGTGGGGAGGCACAGTCGCAAAGGGACGGGGCGGAACCAAGTTGCTTAGGAGCAGGAATCTCCGGCATGCAGAAACCCGTGGCTGTGTGCTGCGAAGAAGCAAGTTGTCCGTGCGTCGGCAACTATGCAAGCATTGCTCGCAAGCCAGGACTCGGCTGCCAACCATTCTGCCGAACTCTGCCGAGACTACTCGTCGAGGAAGAAGACGGTGTTCTCTCTTTTACGGGGCAAATGTGCACTTTTCGCGATGCTCCTACACGGCGCAACGCTGGCGAGCAAGACTGTGCGTCATTACCGCGACAGCAAGGGGAACTTTAAGGCATGGAGATTTCTTGTGTTCCGATTTCTTTGTGTAAGCCGAATTTGGGACGCCTATCGCTGAACGTCAATGTCAATCGCGCCTGCACGCGTGAGAGATGCAATGTGTGTGTGCGTGTGTGTGTGTGTGCGCGCGCGTATGGGTGTGCGCGTGTGCACGCGCGCGCGCGCGTTTGTGTGCGTGCATGTGTGTGCGTGTGCGTGCGTGCTTGTGTGTGCATGCGCATGCGCGCGTGTGTGTGCGCGTGTGTGCGTGTATGCGTGTGCGTGTGGGCGCTTGTGCGTGTGCTCGTGCGTTAAAATGGGCGATGGCTTGCCATTTACTCAGCTATTCAAGTGATTAGACCTGGTGGAGAAGCACAGTAGGACTACTTGTCGCGGGCCTTAAAAGCATTTAGCCGCGTCGAGGGAACCGCCCTCGCGGCCACATTGCCAAAGGCGCGGGATACTTCTTTTGTTTTTGCATGAATGATTGGTTTAAGTCGATGGAAACCCGCTGGTCCGGACGCGAGTTCTTTTTGGCTAGGAATGTGTCAGTTCAAGCAAAAATTAAAAACTTGTCGAGAATCACTAAAGCGTTCGGCACTGCAGCGACGCAGTTTCCACCGAAAAAAAAAAAAAAAAAACTGGCCGCGCAATGGCCTTACAAGCAGGAAAAAAATAAAACGATCTTATAAACATTTTACGTTTTCACGAAATACGGGTGTTTTACGTGCCAAAATGTAGAAAATATAACGTTTTATGTTTCAAAACTACCAAAAATATTTGCGGATTTCTCTGAACAATAAAATGAAGCAAGCTCACACTAACGCATAAGACTTGGTGGTAAAAAACCTCCATACAACCTTCACGACCATCACGATGCTACGACTGCAGCCGATTTGCTTCTTCCCTGCGGCCACTATCTTTACTCCATCATTGCTTGCTATAACTGTGAGCTTCCTTCTTTTTTCTTTTGGAAGTGATAATCAATCAATTGGACATCACCTTGGAAGGGAGTACGCGATGGCATGTCTTTCTCGTTCTGAGCAGGTGTTGCCTCGATAACGGCGAACGCTGGAGGTGTTTTTTTTTTTTGGGGGGGGGGGGGGGGGGGGGGGGGGGGGGGATGTTGGCCAACTTACCAAGCGGGTGTGCTTGGCTTCCAAACGTGCTCCGATGACGCTGGGCGGTCGCCCCGAGGCACGCACACACGAGCGCTCTGCATTTGCTCGTTTTAAATGCAGAGTATTTCAGTAACTCACGATGTCACCCGCGTTGACTTCCTTAGTCGTAGTCCGCACCCCTCCCCCTACACTATATAAAAAAAATACTATCCGGCACCTGGTTTCGACCCCTCGACCCTGCGGGCGGAACGCAATGTACATGGTGCTCTACCCACTGCGCCACAAAGCCGACACAGAATGGGAGGTTACGAACGCGCCTTATATCCTTGACTCATTAAAACTACGCCAAGAAGCTGCTGATACAACGCATTCACTACCACCAACTCCCCAAACACTAAACGTTAACGCAATACACCCACCCCCTATGCGACGCATTTACTCACTCGAGTCCCCCTCGCGGGGAGATGGGCCCAATTACGATGGCAGTGCAACGCCGGCACGTGCGGGAAGAAAAGAACAAAGAGACCAGAACTCCCGCTGGCGCAGTTTCAGGCAGGGGGCGCGCGAGCACTGCGAAGGCGGGAAATTTGAATTGCATGGGGTGGTAGCAGTAAGCGGATAACGGCGGTACAGGCCACTATGGCGAATCACTGCTCTGCATTTCCGACAGCTTTCACATTGAGTGGAACGGCTTCTAATTTTTTTTTTTAAACTGCTGTGTGGTCGCCGCAATCTTGGCCAATCTCCCTAGCCGTGTAGGCTTTGCTCGACAAACGTGCGCAGGGGACTCTGGTCGGTCGTTGCGAGTCAAGCGCACACGAGCGCTAGGCCTTTTCCTGGTTTTGTTATCTGCCGAGCGGTCGTCGAGCGCGCTCACTTGCGCGCGCTCGGCAATTTCTTGGTATTTTTAACGGCGGACGCGAAAAATTGCGATTTTATTTATTTATTTATTTATTTATTTATTTATTTATTTATTTATACTGTAATCCCCATTACAGAGATTTTAGCAGTGTGTTTAGAGACATATTTTTTACAATGTTGGCACTCTAGAATAGATACAACAAAACAAGCAAAAAGAAATACAACAGCAAGACATGAATAATCAGGTAAAATTTGCTGCTAAAAAAATAAGGACGGCTCCACGGCCTTGTTATTAGTTATTTCATTCCACTGAGTTACGATGCGCGGGAAAAGGAATATTTGCAGCAATTATTTCGTTGCTGTCGAACTTGGAATGAGCCAAGAGGTGTGGCTAGGCTCGGGGGCGCGATATTTTTGTATTTTAGTTAGGCTACTTTACTACGTAAACATACGTAGAGCAGGCACCACGACTTAACGTTTAGCCTTTACGTTTAACGTTTAGCGAGGGGCCATATCGAATACCAGGTTTCCCAATACCAAGAAGCTCGGCTCCGTGAAGCGGCAACGTAGCGATGACGTATAATTGCGCAGAATGATGGCGCGAATTCCAAATAAGCAAAGGTACCGGGTTACACGCCGGGAAACTCTGAGCTTTCCGCTGTAGATTAAAAATGTACTTAACAAAGATGCTGTTGACCCCGTGGCCTAACCATTTTGCTGTTAGTTTTTCATTGTGCAAAACACGTTTCAAGGCCCATTTATGTTTAAAACACGTGGCCTCCTGACGGGTGTAAGTGCCCGACGTAAACAATTCCAGCGAAAGCGCTGTAGAATCTGATATTGCAGCATTGCAAACGGCAGTTGGCTTCGCTTGTACAGCTCAGTTACGCGGGAGCCTTGCACCACAACCATTCTGTTGAAAGGTCAGGCTAGTAAACGTTTGCGCAATCAAAAGGAACTACATAGATATAAAATAAAATATCTGAAAAAGCCCTAGAATTTTCTTATCTTCCACCATAACGTATGCCTGCTTGAAGCGAAAAACGTGTTTGCCTGCACGTGCGTCATGAGGAAAGTCACTCTTTCTACCATGCTAAACCGCTTCTCGCTATCTCGCTAATTATCCTCTGCCTCTATTCGGCTGCACTTAATTCAGAGAGGATGCCCTGATAACTGCAGTAAGGAACCGAATGCAGAGCGACGTCCTGATGCTGCTTTTAACGTCGATGGAGAGAGCAACGAGCGCTTTGTTCTCGATGCGCGGCTCCACTTGTAGTAGGCGAGGTAGTAGAATCACACTCCGTCATGCCTTTAAAGGTGGGATGATATACTCACACCTTAATTAAATGGTCAAATGTCCTTTAACAAATTACGGTCGGGGTGCTGGTGCATTTCTTCAGGAGTTGAAAGGGCGTGCAATTCGCTCATCCCAGTAGTGAAGAACGAATCGAAGGAAAGCGCTCTCTGTTTGCGTCTGTGTCAATCCGCCCCTTCACGAGTGATCACGTTAGCCTTTCTCACGTGTGCTCAGCAATTGCTTTGAGAAAGGAAGTAGCGGTTAATTTGGTCTCGAGTCATATTCCTTCCTCACAATCTATAAATAGAATTACGTTTCCATCTGCGCTGCCACGAAAGGTACCTTGCAAGCACGGCTGGTGGTGACGGAACGACGCTCATATTTTAAACACTCGATTGATGGCTTTACATTGTCGTCCACCATTTTAAATGTATGAAAAGTACCATTCCGTGCCCGAAAGAAAGCAGGAGGAAGAGAAACAGCGAGCCAGTCGAGGGTACGAAGGGGGCGACAACGGCGCGTGGCCTGCGGATTCGTTCGCTGGCGCGGGATCATCGTGTGGGCTGCCAGCGTCCGCTGACGATGACGTGACGTGACTACGAGAGCGGCTTTAGCTGAAGAAGCAGCGGCCCTGGTAGCGACATCGGGCTCGAACAACAGCGCTCAGCCGATGCTGCCCGGTGGAGCGGGAAGCTGCAAACGGCCCCACGGTCGACTTCCCGCCACCCCGCCCCGCTTCTGTCTCTCTCTCTCTAGCGCTTTCCCAACGCTCTCGTTTCCCCCTCGCCTGCTGGGGAGAACCCATTAACAAAAGTTGTACTGGCAGGCGGAAATTCTGCCGCGAGCGAGCAGGCACGTGCCGTCCTTTGTACGCAAAAATATATCGCCAGCGGGGAAGAAGCTGATTCGGTGGCGCGTACGAACAGTATACCTGGATGCAAGCTGAGAGGTGCTGCAAGTAGGAGCTACCGGCGTCCTTCCTAATCTCGTTTTCTTGTCCTTAGTTCTCCTTTGTCCCTTTAATATGACGAGAGCTGCTGGTGTGTTGCGCAGAGGACCAGGTTACGGATGGTTTAGTGGGGCACTAACTTTTCTTAGCCGATCGAGTACTGAGTTCCCGGGTCCGCCATTCTACTCAATTTATAAAATGTTCGAATGAAATGAACGCGCCTTTAAAGACGACATCTAGTATGATAGCAGCTGTTAGGTGGGTGACCATGGATGCAACGCCTGTCAAAAGTATTGTCGAGTTATCCGTCTCTTTATGTAAATGCATCGTCACTCACCAAACTGGTATCACTGACGCCATCCCAACCGAATAAGGGTCATTAGCAATATGTTAGTCCGCATTAAACTTAACTTGAATATATGAGTGAGTGAGTGAGTGAGTGAGTGAGTGAGTGAGTGAGTGAGTGAGTGAGTGAGTGAGTGAGTGAGTGAGTGAGTGAGTGAGTGCGGAGTGAGTGAGTGAGTGAGTGAGTGAGTGAGTGAGTGAGTGAGTGAGTGAGTGAGTGAGTGAGTGAGTGAGTGAGTGAGTGAGCTAATGGCTATTAAATTCGTTTTTTCAGGTACTCTTTTTCGGGACTGCGAGATTAGAGATGGGTGGCTCATAAGGAAAGTAATGGGCGGAAAAACTCCGCCATACGGCTTTCTACCATTTTGTTTTTATTGCACCTTCTATTTTCTTCTCCTTGCGCTCTTGGTATCTGAGGAACACATTTAATTTCTCGCCTCTCGTCTGCCCCTCCACAGAACACTTCCCCTCCAGCAGCGCAACGGCAATGTATCATCGCGGCCTGATTTCTTCCCTGTTCAACAACACTATCATTCAAAGAAAAAACGGCCGTTTCCGCCAAAGATGTAAGCGCCAAAGACGACAGAAAGGTTGAAAGATTACTGCGGACTCTAGCGTACAAAACTATCATTCGCCCAATGTTAGAATATGGGGTGATTTTTTGGGACCCCATCACTAAAACTAATATAACTAAACTGGAAAACGTGCTGAAAAAGGCAGTTCGCTTTATCTTTCACAGCTTTGGACGCACCTCTGTAACTGAACTCTTACATCGTGCCAATGAGCCTTCACTTACCGAAATAAATGGTTTAATACGACTAAAATTTCTTTACAGGGCATTACAAGCTTGATGTTCCCGATATCCTTTTCTTTTCATCTGGGTACGCCACCCGCCAAAGGCATCAACTGACAATAACTCCTTTTCGGTCGTGAAATAACTGCTTGAAATATTCATTTTTTTCCGCGTACCGTAACTCAGTGGAATGAGCTAACGAATAACCAAGTCATGGAGCCATCTCTATTGTTGTTTGCAGCAAATTTGACCTGAATATTCATAACTTGCTGTTGTATATGTTTTTGTTTGTTTTGTTGTATGTATTCTAGAGTGCCAACATTCTAAAAAAATATGTGTGTAACCACCCTGCTATAATCCCTGCAATGAGGATTGCAGTATAATAATAAATAAATAAATAAATAAATAAATAAATAAATAAATAAATAAATAAATAAATAAATAAATAAATAAATAAAACTCGTGTACCATCGTCACGCACGTGTCTTGCATACAGACAGCTGGACATGCTTCGAGGAAACCGCTGTGTCGTCTTCCTCGTGACAGTGTTTAAAACACTCTGCTACAGGTTTCCGTGTTTTTTTGGGGGGTAGCCACGTCCTCCTCCTGCAAATATCACATCCGGTGAACGGCTGGACCGACGAATCGCCGTTTCATGCCTCAGCTCCTTGTGACGAGCATGCTTGACAAGGCTCGTTATGCTTTTCAGTGATCAAAATGATGTGAGGTTTTTTATTGGCTCACGCAAGTATATTTAGAGGAAAATATCTGTGGAAAGCTTCATAAAACTGGAAGAAGCGTTTTTTTTTAGAAATGCGCGTGGACCTGGAGTTTTCCCGTTTTTGCTTCAAACTGTACACGTTCAGCGGTGCGTAGATTGCCAAAATTCACATAAAAATTTCTGTTTCGCTTCTGAATTCTCCAAAATATTATGTATAAGTATTCTTTGCCTTGGGTACAAAAAATTATAAGACGTCTGCTCATTCGATGGAAGTTGCTCTCAGTTTCACGTCTCAGGACCTTGTGAAGACCTTGCCGACGCGGCCTCTTTCTGGCGGTGTAGGAGCGTCAGGAACAAAATGATGAAACATGATTTACTGCAAAGCAGTATATGTCTAAACCCCCTCCCCCCTTCCCTAGTTTTCATTCCGGTGTCATCGATTTACTCGGCGCCGCTCTGGGGCTCTTCCTTACCACCGCTGACACCTCTTTCACAACTATTTTCCCCCTCACCTCCACCGATGCCCTTTGGCAAGTTGCACAGTCGGCAGCTAACGGCGGTAGTGCGGTTGTCAGATGATGGCCAAAAATAAACAGAACCACGGATGGGCGTAAAATGGGCATTAAAAATGAACTGACGATTACTACACTTCCTAACTTGAAATTTGTGCGCAGCGCGAGCTGCAGTCTTCTCGGTCACGGCGCATTTCGGCTGCGTCTCAGGAAGTGTTCGTGTGATCAGCGAACGTACGGCGGCGTGCGGTACTCAGCTTCTACCTCGCAGTGCGCCGCCGCCGTTGGCCATCATGTTGCAAGTCGTGTTTGAACCTCAAACGCAAATGTCACGTGGTTCGGATTAACCCCGCACAAGGGAGCAGCGAGAATGTTGTTGCATATCGTGTTTGAACCTCGCGCGCAAACGTCACGTGGTTTGCATTAGCGGAGAATGGAACAGCGTCTGGGTAAAATGTCAGAGGGAGGGTGCTCCTTGGTGGCGACACATGAAACATGTGTGAGGGAAAGGCAGTGAGAAAGATGACGCCGCAGCCGCACGTGTCGTACTCCACTTCACCCTTCGCTTGACGCTCCTTTCCGTTTTCTTTCTTCGTCGCTGCTGCGCTCGCTCACTCGGTTAGGCGGACAGTAAAGAGACGCCGCTCCCGCGAAGCCCAGGTAACGGCCGCCAAAGGGCTTCCCGCTAAAACGACCGAAACCCTTCGTCGCCGTTTCCACTCAAAATCACTTCGCCAAGAAGCTACTTTTCCGTCCCGGTGAAGATAAACTTCCCCAGTTGGAACGCCGGCTTGAGTTCATATGCCTTTTTAAGCTGGGAAGGCCTTCCGAGCGACATTTTCGGCGGTGTCTTTCACGCCTAAGTGTGCGCCATCACCGTTTGCCGGTTTATGCGTGCACGGTTTGCGGGTAGAAAAAGGGGGGCGTGCACGTACAGCTAGGCTTCATGCCGCTACCGATGAAATGCCGGATGTGCTGGTATTTAGACGTCGAATTAATGGCTCAGTGTGGTTAGTCGGTTGTCCTCCTCTATCGAGTGGTTCGGGTGTGGGTTGATGTGTTACACAGACATCTTATCCGCACAGTAAGATGCATACGGGGGTGAAGGAAAACGGACAGCCGCATCTTTGTACGCGAGAATAGAGATCAAGGGCTTCCAGGTTTTAAATCGTTATGGGACGGATGCATGCCGTTAGTTTGGAGGAAGGCGTTGGCCGAAACACAAGCGCGAATGGGTGCACAAACAACGGAAAGCTGCTGGCACCGCCGTTATCACCTCAAGTTACAGTAAATGTTACAGTAAATTAAATGTTACAGTAACCATTATGAAATGAATATATACGAATAGCAAACTAACTTACAGGAATACAATTGAATTCGACTTCAAAAGCGTACAGACATAAAGTAACATGAATACAAACAAATTGAACACTAGGTGGTAAACAAATCCCCACATGTCAAGTGGGACTACCTACTCAGTGTTTATTAAAGCTGCACACCATTTTGTAATTGTTTTGTTCAGTTTCTATTTCGTGTTATTGTACATAGTTCATCAGTTAATTCATTGAATACTTCGGGAACATAGTAGTTCCGTACTCCTTTTCCATAGTTAGTGTACACTTGTGGTTTTACATACCTTTCGGTTTTTCGCAGTGCCACACTCTTTTTTACCGCAACTCGAAACTCTTTAGTGAAATAGTGATTCTTCAACACTACACATTTGCCTACATTTGCCTACAAATGCCTCTGTTATCTTTCCCGCTCAACTCTCACGCACCTCTCCTCCCGTCTCTCTCGTCTTACAATAAACACGGTGCAGGTTTGCTCAATTGAAACCAATTTTATCGTGTTCCACAGCTCACGTTCCCCAACTGCATCCTTGTGTTGCTATTGGACTACTTTGAATGCCGCCAGGAGGGCTAGTTCACGCGCGAGCCCTTTTTTTTTCTTTTGGGTCAAACATTTTTTTCGAGGCGTATTTATTTATTTGGTATAGCAAAACTCAAGCATCTCTGTATTCTTAATTAAAACAACACTACAAGTATCACTTGCGTCTTTATGTTTGCCCTAAATATGATTTATGTTTTCTGTTTGCTTAGCTATATTGACAAGTATGAACATTGCCACCAAATTTAATAATTTTGAAATGTTTTGGCTCAATAAGCTTCTCGTTGAAGTACTCTTTTAACTGTTCGCCGGGCGGCAGCATCGAGGGACCGACAGACAGGCCAAAATTTTCGCGTTTAGTAGCCCAAGAAAGACTAGCCAGTATTTTTACTAGGTTAATTCCAGGTAAAAAAAAATGTTAGACAATTCCTCAGTCTTTCCCTAAGAGCGTTGTTCCCTAGTATGCTACGATAGGGGTATATCCAGAGATGGCATGCTTACGCAGTAAATTATCGGCTTTCGCACGCGTCCAGGATGGTAACAACCCCTCAATATAAAAGCTTCGCATTGTAACGACTGCAAAGGAGGTGTGAAGACTGCAAACTCTTTTTGGCTACTTCACCTTCTCTGTGGTATTTCGCTGGCTGGTTATGAGACTGTTTAGCCTCCTAAGCCGAAGCACTATTCGCCGACTTACTTGTAAAGGGGGCACCACAACGGTTGAGGTATTATGGCCGTAAAGCAAGCATTAGGCGAAGCACACCCCGGCTACACGCACTTTTCTCGCTGCAAGATTTCTTCCTTGTGAGGATTCCGGGCTTCTTATCCGTGGATGGCCGTTAGGTTTTGTTCAGTAGTTCTACCAGCTAAAGGATACTTAAATACAGTCATGAGAAATTCTTTCCGCGTGCAAGTTTATCTCTGCAATACCCCTAACACCTGACTACGTTATTAATTAGCTGTGCTTGCCATGATGAACTTTCTTATTAACCTACTTCTCCGGGGAAGCCACGCATAAATTTGCCGGAGACGCTGGTAACTGGTAGGCCGGAAAACCTAGCAGTATATAAACATATAAATATACATCCGTGAGTGCCAAAATTTAGGGTAAGATGTAGTTAGGCTTAGTCGGCATGCAAACGGGTAGTTTCGCGGCGCGCCGAGCGCGAAGCACCTGTGAAAAACTCACAAATTCGTTGCGCGCGAAAATTACTGTGCATGGCACCGCCGTTAAGCCCCACCTAACCATAGGTCTAAGTTAAGATGCTTAGCCTTCACGCTTCGGCGTAGATAAACGCCTCCTTTGTCTCCAAGTAATTGCAACGGACCTTAAACACACCGCATCTCTGCACAGCCGATGAATTACTTCCGCACCGGATAAGATAAACCGGCGCTTTACTTAAACACCCTAGTGTAGAGAGAACTTTGGGAGCGGTAAAATGCAGCACATGTAGCGATTTAACAAAACTTCTAAAATAAGTGCCAAAGAAGAGACCTTCATTCAAACGATGGCGACGCCTTTAGGACCTATTCGTAGCACCGCTGGATAGTAGTACGATGGCTAGCTGGGGTCGCTTTCACAGCCCCCATAACGGGTTTCACGAGCCCAAAAGTCGTAGTTCTCACTGAAAAAAATCGGCGTACGATTAAATTACATGGTCAGGACCTCGCAAAAAGAGGCTGCGGATCTCGGCAAAGGGCAGGTGATGACTGCAATGATACGCAACGCCGATCGGCTCCGAATGCTATTATGAGGCCCATGTGCGGGTGAAGGAAAACAGAAAGGGACAGCAGCTGCTACAAGAATACGCAGGCGTAGGTATATAGTGGCCTGGAATGGTCGACCAACTTCGTCTCGTCTGTGCCCTTCCACCGACCAGTGTTATGCGGTCTATGTAGGCATACACATAAGGAATGCTCATCAAACCCGCAGGCTCGCCCGCCCTCACAAGCACGCAGTTATCATGCTGCTGGCAGCTACATTAGAACAAGAATACCGTTATCCAAGTTGTTATGACCTAACCAACGCCACAAAGGTGCCAGAAAAGGCGTCAATAATGCTCGGTCCTCCCGCAGACGACTCCACCAAGAGGCAGCGGCTATTCCTACATTCCCCGGTTGCGCAAAGAGGTCCTGGAGAGTGGCGCTTTTGGCGCTAGATGACCCAATCAGGCGACGCCCTGACGACCACCGATTTTCACCGGTGGTGGGTGAGGAAAAGAAAGGGGTACACGTTCCTCCGCCGAGTGCTTTAGAAAAAAGCACTCACCGGTTCGTCAAGGCGCCTTTAATTATTTACAACGTATTTGAAAAAGAAAACAGCCTCTTGAAGCAATTCATAATCATTCGTTTGTAAAACTCCGCCAATCCTTTTTGGTCTTGGTATTTTGAGTTGTTTTACAAAGGCACTGACAAACCTTCACTCCAGTATCCTATAACCACTACGTCAAAGCCGCAGAAACGAAGGTGTCTGAGTTCTTTCATCAGAGAAGTTGAACTTCACAACCCTCTGTAAATGTTCTGTAGAAGGCCTAAAAAACGAGAGCAGGAAGTTATACTTCCTCACAAACTATCAAAAAATCAGTTTTTGCTGGTTGTGGGGTCCTGTACATAGACTTCTGCAACGGTTAATACGTTTAAATTTCATGGAAATCAGGACGAGTGTAGCCTTGGACAGATGCAAGTATCAACAAACGCACACGCCTCAGCACAGCTTCGACTTGTGTCCACGGGCCAGTGTATGTACATTGAACCATGGGCGCAACTTAAACTAAGAACGAACAAGCTATGTCACCAAGAAGCGATGAGACATAGCAGCGATCCAAAGAACCGCTGACTGAGCCAGTTTCATTCCAAAGAACCCGCAACAAACTCCCTCCTTCCCCTTAACAACGGCACAAACGTTAGGCGAATGCATACCGAGCGTTCCGCAGTCGGAATTGCAGCCGGCGGATCGTACAGTTTGTGTAATTGGGTTCCCATCGAGCGGTTGCTGTGGAGCCGACGAAAGAGAGAGCAGCGACAACGCACAGGGTGCAGAGGAGTTCCTGGATCGCCGTTCCGGAACCTCACGGGGCTATCAATAATAGCACAGGGGAAAGGTTTTTGGGTCAGTGGGACAGCTGACTGCTTAGTCGCAAAGCGCCCAAATGTTTCTTAAAACGTAAGGCTGCAGTGCAAGGGTAGAGACATGTATTTTGGGCTACCTGGAAATCGGCCGTGCTTTAAAAACCATTTTAGCTGGAAGCGGAGACCTACGCACCTCTATTTTCAGTGGGCAGTCGTTTGTAAGTAAGTCGTGTTAAACCTTACTTGATTTGTTCGAACTTGCTACAAGATTGTTGTACACGAAAAAGAAGTTTTGGCGCGCGTGGTTTCTAAACAAACTTCATGCACCGAGCAAGCGAAAAAAAAACACTAAAAGATACGAATATTCTCCCACCTCTGAGCCGAAATATAACATTGTTGCTTGAGCGATAAGCGGCCCATGTCGGCAGAAATCACGCCATTGATCCACTGATCGAGAAAGACCGAAAACTAGAGAGTGCCGAAGGAGAAAGCACCAGGGCGCGTGGGGGAAGTTGTGACGTCCCGCCCAGCCGGCAGTGGTGGCGCCTTCTTCGCGCAGCTGCTGTCCTTACTCGGGAACCGGCGGCTTCCCGAGCAAGAACGGGCGTACCAGCAAACATGGGTGTGTGCCGCGATTGCAAGGCCGAGTAGGTGGCAAAAGATGATGGCATGTGATTGACGGGTACGAAATGCCGATACTGGTGGCCAATAACTGGAGCGACAAAGAGAGAGAGAAACATCTTTAATGGGCAAGTGAGGTCAGCCAGGCTGGGCGCCCGACTTGCTACACCAAATGGGGGCGAAGGTGTGATGAAAATATATGAAAACTCTCACTTACACATAAATACTCAAACACAGACGCACACAAAAGGCACACACACCATCAAGCGATATATTCATTTGTCTGAGAGTTCATAGCTCACTCACAAGCCCAGTGCTCCGGAGGAACGTTAAGAGCACTTTTGTTACGCGACTTGCCATGCCGGTTGTAAGCCAGGGCCCAAGGTGGTGACTCGAAGAGAGCTGGGCTGACGCGGGCCGGCCCAGAGAAAGCTTTGCCGTGGTACGCTCAAGTTCGTAGCGAGGACATGCGCGGAGAATCTGTTTCAGGTCCTTGCGAACTGTACAGGAAGGGCACAGAGGTGAGGAAACTCGACGTAGTTTAAAAAGGAAATGCTTAGTGTAAGCCTCATTCAGTGGTATTCGATACAGGACAGCTTCCTCTCGCTTGCACAGACCGCTTGGCATCCCAAATCGACACTCTGGGTCTGGAGCGACAGAGAGCCGATGCCGCTGCTAACGCGACCAAACGTGACTACTGAGACAGTTACAACGCAGTGGGCAGTTCACATTGTGCAAATGGCGTGCGAGGAATGGCATGTTTCGGGCTTCTGAAGGCGCAGCATATGGGAGCATTGAACCAAGACTCAAGGTAACGAGGAAAGATATTAAGGGCCGTATTCTGCTTCCTCACTCGGCTAAGGGGAGGATTCCGCAATGCTTATGCATAGGGAAGTCGATTTCAAGGGCCTCCTCCAATGGAGGCTTGACTGGAGGAAAGACTCAGAATACCAGGGTAAGATTCTCGCGTGTTCTTAAATACACATTAACGAATATTATATTGATTTATATATAGTTTTGGCACCCTTTAGGTTTTATTGAGAATACAAGTTTGACGTGGCGGCGCCGTGAAGTTGCAAGCAAGTCATTTGTCCTTCACCGCAAGTTCGTTAGTCCCGTTCTCGCCCATGCCTATATTGTCGATGTCGGGGTAAATTCCAGTGGGACCGGCGCTTTGGTGGGATTGCGGCCAAGGCTGACAAGCGTCTCTGCTGACAGCGATTGCCAAGTACGGCTGGCAAGCGTTTCGGAATTAGGGAATTCTGGGTTAGCAACTTTCCCTTGTAAAAAAGGAAGAGTGTCGTTCACTCAATTTGTAGAAACAGTAGATACTGTTGTCGTACAAAACAAGTTCAGTGAGGGGTGCCACAATGGTAGAGGACAAAGTATGGGTTAGCACTCAACAAATGCCAGCAGCAAACGTTATCGTATAACCCAGAAGACAAGCATCTCACGGGCCATTTCGGTGGGGGTTGAAGAAAATAGGCCAGTAGAAAAGCGATCAATTTGGCGGCCGCGTCGTGTTAGCTCCGGCAGTTTCACTTGTTCCAGGGGCATCCAAGATTGTCCGGTTGTGAGATGTACGGCGCTTCTTTCCCCTAGTTTGGACAGGGTACACTCCGTTAACGCACATTTAGGCACGCTCTCCGACACCCTAGTCAGCGCTTCCGGGAGTCGCCTCAATGGTGCCTCTGAGGGAAATGAGCGGATCACAAAAATCTTAACTGTGAAGCTGTTGAGCAAACCGGTTGTGTATGGTGCCCGCAGTTAAAAATATCAATAAATATCGAGCGCTCGTCCACGTGTGCCTCGAGCGCACGTTCGTCAACCTCAACATACCCAGTGCGGGTGGGCTGAAGATACCTACTTACGAGATTGGCCAACATTGGCTACAAAAAAAAAAACATTAGTCACCATTACGGCCTGCGAAAGTGGATGCCCAGCGAAGCTGTTGTAAATCGCTACAAATGATGATGGAGGACGCTAGGAAATGTTTCTCGTCGTCTCGGTGGGCTTCGTCGGTTGCGCCGTATTTCAGAGCACCGGCACTTTTTAGATGCGAACGCATCTCATTCACTCGCCTTGTCCCAGCATCCATCCGGCGTTGTCGGCGTCCACCCCTCCCCCATTCTCCTCGCCGCGCCAGCTGCGCTCTCCGCCGCTCACCCCCTCTCCTCTCCGATAGCGAACTCTCTCGCGAGGGGCATTGGATTGGATTCGATTGGATTGGCTTGGCTTGGATTTGGATTGGATTGGATTAAAGTGGATTGTGTTGGATTGTGTTGCGTCATAGCCGCGGCAGACGCACTGGCGCCGGCGCGTCCCCTCACCGTTATGCGCGCTATAAAACGCGGTGCCTGCGCCGCTCCGCTCCATCGTTCCAGCGCTGTTCCTCCGCTGTCCAACGCTGCAACGCGAACCCCCTATGCGTCGCATCTACACAGGGGTTCCCGCGAGGGGAGGTGGGAGTTTTTTTTCTCCCCTATTGTTACATGGCGCCGCCATGATCATTGGTCAGTTCACATTACGTGACATTTTTTTACACTGCGATGGTTAATAGTCGCTGCCATTTTGTTTTTATGCGTTTTAGTCGGTCAAATCTGCTCTGCGGCTGCCCGCGACTGGCGTCGTTTCGAATGCGAATCAAAGACAACGCGTGTAACGGCATTTCAGCAGCAGAAGTGTGTCCAAAGACGCCGTTTTGCTTCATCTTCGGTTGTGTTGTTAAAGGAGCCATGAAGAGAAAACAAAAGTTTGTTTTATTCGAAAGATTAGGTGTTTCATAGTACCCCAAGCGCTTTCCCGGAAGCAAATGATGCTTTATTCACTGAGAAATAAGGCAATTTAAGCCAAAGTTTTAAGTGTCCCGCTAAAATTGCACATTTCGTCACGTGAACAATGGCGTCATACGAGCCGGTCCATGAAACAGATACTTAGTATGTCGACTCCATATAGCACCCACACGCGGGAGTCGACCGAGGCGGCGGCCATTTTAAAAATACTAGTAAAACCTAGTGCACCCGCAGCCCTAGTCATGGATCGCCTTGATCGGAGAACAAAACTCTCGCCGAGGAGCTCGGGCTTGCATTTAACAACCTCACTCCACTTGAACGCTCAATGCTTCTACGTGCACGAGCGGCAAGAGTTGTGGGATACGCGGTGGACGGGAAAGCGACCATTCCGCGATAGCCACAACAGACGAACGCCCAGCCGTCGGCACCGCTGCCTCGTCAGCCCCGTCGCGACGGACGAATACAGTCTGGCACGTATGTGCCGTATTTTTCAATTGCAGTAGCAATATCGCTTATGCCAGTGGCCGGTGTCGTGTATGGAAAGCCGTTCGCTCGAGCTCTCTGCTCCGACCAGAAAGATTCGAGCGTCAATGCGCGGTGTGTACGGCAATTTTTTCCCCCAAGGTCAGAGCGCTTTAACAGCGATTTGACGAAGTCGGCGACGAGCGCCAGCATGTCCGGGTCCCTGCCGTAATCACTTCCTCGGAAATGAAGCGAGCACACTCGTACTTCCTTTAGCTCTCTTTCTCCTCCGTTGCAAAGTTCACAAAACGTAGCCACTTGCTTCGCCGAGGTTCGTCGTTGTGCAGCACACTGAAGGAGATCTCACCGGTGGGGATGTCGCACTCCCTCGACGATTTGCCCGTACTACATGGGCATTTTCAAAACACAGCAACGAAATTTCATTGTAAAGTACTCGAACAAACTGAAGTTTTCAGTGGTTGTAAACCGTAAACGAGCTCGTAACGACAGCAGCAAGCCAACACGACCTCCATACTAAACATGTGCGACGAGTGGCACTATCTCGTTGCTGCTCTGTGTTCCTTACTCCACTTGTTTCTATTTTACCTTTGCTGGTTGGCGATATGACGGCCACCTCCTGTGAAAGGATTACGATACCAAGCAAGGTCGCGGCTGAGCGTGCTGGGACGGTTCGTTGGCCCCGAAGAGCTGGAACCGGAAATTCGTCTGCGCGACGGTGGCGACGGCGAGATGTCGAGTTCGGCTGGCGGTAGTTTCGTAGGCATTCGCATACACGCTTGCCGTTCGTTCGGAACTTTAACGTTTACCTCCACCGTTCTTTGTCATAAAAAGAATGTGCAGTATGTTTCACGGGCATTTAGCTCGCTATGCAAACTGTAAGCCCTGCCTAACATGCGTTGCTTTTGCCGGCCTCCGCCAATCGCAGAGCATTCTCGAGTGACATCATAGTTCTGTTGCGGAAAATGAGCTGGTGGGGTCGCATGGTCATTTTCCTTTTTTTCCTAATTATGTAGCTTATTTGAAGCGAAGTTTGCGTTATAAGTGGTGTCGTTATGGTTCTAAACGAGGCAATCTTAAGAAACGACCCGGTCGAGATTAACGGCCAGGCCGCAGATGGGGCAATCTCGCCACACTGATGAACGTCAAAATGGCCGCGGTGTTGAATGTGCGTGCCTCAGTAGCGGTACTTAATACCTTATCTACTGACGCTACCTCGGCTTCACTGGCGGCTAATGTTGGGTCGTGCATAGCTGGACGCATGCGCTCGGCGTCTTGGGCCAGAACTGCTCTTTTAGTGACACCAGTCCTGCCTAGCCTGCAAACATAATCTGCAAACACCTCCCGCCGTGACACGTCCGGTTTCTCCCCCATTTTATCTACTACTTGGCCGTGAACCTGCTTTGCCTTTAAACTCACTACTTCCTGCCTCCTCCTCTGAATACGTTCGCGATGCTATCACTCGGGCCCATCAAGCTCGTCAACTGGCTCGCGACAACCTTGTTGCTTCGCAGGTATCACTTGAATACAGGGTACGGCGAACGTCACCGCACGGTGCACTTTCCTCCTGGGCTCCCTCGTACTGCTCTGGTCCCCTGCGCGCCGTGTTGGCCTCTCCGAAAAACTGCTTAGGCCCATTTTTGACCATACAAAGTGTTGCGTCGCGTCACAGATGTGACCTAAGAGGTTGTTCCTGCCGTCTGTTCTGGAGTCTTGTCATCTACTCTCCCGCCTACCAGTATTGCAGACGTCTCCCGTCGAAAACCATATCAGCTACCTCCGACCGGTTCTCCTTAGAAAAAAACTGAGACGGCGGCTATTCCCTTGGGGTCATGTGAAGGCACAATCCCTGTGAGAGACAAACATGCCATCGGCGCTGTGGCGCTGGTGGAAGAGGACGAGAACGGCGACGCTCGGCCCCTGACTCCCGCTGCTGGTTACCCCAACGCTTCCCAGCTTATTCTGACTTCTATATAGCTCTAAATATACGTATCCTTGCCACTTAACAATATTCTTTAGCAGGAATACTTGGTGGGGGGTGTAATTGTTCACAGGTGCCTTATCATCCATAATGCAGTTTCGATGCTTGTTTTGTGGTTTCCTTAAACAAATTCTCAACCCTATGACGAATGCCTGATTAGCCTGACGCATGCATTCGGCGTCTTAGCCCTTGGCACCTTGCGTTTTTGCCCAGGGAGATCGGTTTTGCCCATGGCGACGAAACCGTTAAGGGGAGAGGCATGCAGTACTGCTGTGCTCGCCGTATCGTGCCAAAACTTGCTCGGAGTGAGAAAGACACGTCATAGCGTACTTCCCTCATTCGTTTATCCTCGTGTCATCGTGCGAATGCGGTCTGTACTATATGAGGTCATCGACTTGAATGTGGAAGCTACTGCAGGTGATCATTGACTCTATATGGCCCGGCCGCGGATAGTTCGCATGGCCGAGGAGGATGCCGCGCCTCTAGGGGCTCGGCGTGCAAAGCATCCGCTGCAGACGATAAGTGGCGCTGGCAGAGTGGCGTACAAAAACATCGACCAAAACGATGAGCTCACTATGGGCTTGCTCAGCATTACGTCACTGAGATACCACGCCACCGACGTCAACCAGGACACTACAACAATACTAAAGCTCAACTTTGTTTCCGTTAATGATCACCTACAACAGCTGTGCCATTCAAGTCTTGCGCGAGGGTGTAAGCTTCAACCAATTTTTGGGGAAAGAAGAAAAAGACGATTGGGAATCGTTGGCCAGAAAGGACTGCACACTGCTATCGATCCTTTTTCTAGTATACCCACAGGCACAGAAAGAAACTGCGCTTGCTTGGTGATGCGTACTGAAACGAGCAAACTGTCGTTAAGCCTGCTCGACCCTCATCCCCCGCCCTATTTCACCTACTCAGGACCACATTCTGGTGGAGTGCCCTTACAACCCTACACAACCAAACAATTACACCGGAGAGTAGCTGGCTGTTGCGGCGAGTCTCCAAGAGCAAACGGAACTTGGCAGCCCACATCATCAGAGCCATCAGCGGCTGCCTGGACCGAGGCGCCTGATTCATCCCCACCATGCCATGACCAATAAAGTTTCTATGTATCCATTTATCCCCCGAAGCCCGACTCTGTCATCCTGAGAAGCGATGCTGGCAGACTCCAGCACAGCGACTCGGCGCCTGCTGACGTCCAGAGCGGAAGATGCATTGGCCACAGCTTCCCAAGAAAGCACCCTGGACTCAGGGTGCTTTGGAAGTAAGGCCTCATTCCCTTCCTTCCTTCACTCGCGTGTACCAGGTTATGGCGTGGCTATCTCTTTTAGCGAAAACAAAAATGGCGTGTGTCTATGCCTTTACAATTCAAATGAGTTCTTTTCTAATTTGGGCCATTCTATTCATCCGGGCTTTCATTGTAAACAACACCCCACTATGCACTGCCCCGCGACAAACACTTAAAAATACCTACATACCAAAGCGGCGCTTCAAGGTACATTGGTGTTGGCCTTGCAGATTTTGTCCCTTCGTTAAGGTGCTCCCGTATTTTTAGGGGCGAAGCCTGTTAGGGGCTCTGTCTTTTTGCCTCTAATGTCGTCGTCGTAACCGTCGTTTGATGTAGTACAGTACTAAAACACCGGGACACTCGTTTGCGCCTCGCGCTAGAACGTAACGCGTACTAAAAAAAACACCGCGACACTCGCTTACGCCTCGTGCTGGAATGCTTCGTGCTTCAAAGATGCGATGCTTTTACAGCAAACCTGTATACCTCTAGCGCCCCCCCCCCCCCTCGATGGTTTCATCTCCGTTGGCAAAAACACCAAGGCGCCAAGGATACATTTATACACGGCATGCTTCCCTCCTCCCGAGGTTTTACGTAAGGGGAGATGGCCCGGGATTTTTTTTTTGTCTACATGTGCGCGTGCGCGTGCGTGTGTGTTACACTTGCACGACGTTCCCTGGCTTCTCTCTCGTGCTGCAGCTGCATTCAGCAAAAAGAGAAATCCAAGCATGTAGTTAGCGTAAGAATGTTCTTGCCCAGAGTCCTGAACACATTCTCTTTTTGTGATTTCCTGGCATGGTGGTGGTATGGCAGTAAGGACGTCGCGGTGAGGGTGTGGCGGGCGAGTACGCCACTCTCAATGTGTTTCGGGTGTGTAGGCTGCATTTACAAGCAATTGGTTAATGAAGAGTTTGCATGAGCGGGGAAAAGGTGGTACGCGACTGAGGTGTACAGTCCGCGGCAGTTTGTTCTTTTTGACGGGCGCGTCTATCCTTTTTGCGCTGGTGGATGCGCATCGTTGGGGATGGCGGTAAGACCAAGACAGCCTTATCTCAGGCACCAGTGGAGGTTGGGAGGGATTAATCTCCTGAGAGACGCCATGGGCCGCTTGGTTGCCTGATGAAGGTGGTTTGTCGACAGGTAACCAGTAGATGGGTACGTTTGTGGTGGATGTGAATGCAAACTATCAAGTAATTTGCGACAAACAACTCAGATAAGCCAAACATTAGCGAAACTCTTGCCAGCGGACCAGTAGTCTCAACAAGGCTTCGAGAAATATAATTCTCGAATGTAATCCAAACACAGAGCAGAGGAAGAATTCGAAGATAAGTGAAGGAGTGTTGTTGGAGTTCGTTGTACAAATATACTACGCCCAACGCAAAGTCAAAATGGACAATTTCCATACGTAGGTCTAATATTTTATTCACTTGATGACTGCATTTCACGTTCTGATAAATGCGTGCGGAAAAACATACCAACTATTCTGACTGGTGACATTAACATCGACCTTTCCAAGCCAACAAACCTGCAGCAACTATCACTTCATTACGACGTTGCGTTTTACGTCATGGTTAGTCCGTTGAAGTTGATGGTCCAACGTTAGAGGGCACAGTGTACTATAAACTAGTAACAACGCTTACGAATATTGTCACGCGCTATATGACAATTCCGCAGTTTGAAGATTCGGTCTCAATTTTGTCGTTTTTCTCTCGTTCGGATATCTTCATTCACCAATTGCAGCTGCGTCTACCTTTTTACTACTCATCGTATGAGCATGCCTCCATCAGTTCTCTCCATGCAAAGCTCTGACCACCGACTGGCGCGGCTGTGAGGAAGACATGGCCGTTTCTAGGGCATGCCAGTTTTGGGCCTTTCACATTTGTACGAACGTGTCCTTAATCGTCTTCTTCGAACTATTACGTATAGGTTGGTACTTTCTTTCGTGCCCTTCTTTTGTTTTAAAGATATTTCAGGTCTCCTTCCAGTTCAACAACGGTATTTGAGCCGCGTTTACCCTGCATGGCTGTTTGTTTAACGATCGAGCAGGAACGCGGTAGAAAAGATCGGGTCGGAAAGAACGCGCACGTCTGATATTCGCGAGAGGAATGTCCCGGGGCTTGCTGAAGCGCAGAACGAGATTCCAGGGACAAATATAAGACGGTGAGGGCATCAGTGGGCTGCACGCGAGTTAAAAGCATTCCCAAGTTCTCCCACCTTTGGACGCCGGCGGAAAATACGCACGAACATTGCTGCCTTGTCTCGGAATGCAATATCCGGCGCGAATAATAGGCCAACGACTGAGGAAGAGCGCCTCTGCATTATTATATATACGCCAGCCGAACATGGCTTCAAGCTTGTTGGGCGGGCAAACATATTCTGAAGGGTTACGTCAATAGGGACGACGCAATGGGCTTGGACACCCTCTCTTTATTTATTTATAGCATTTTCACGCTGACCCCTTTCCCATTTTGCCTCCACAAACTCGTCGTCTGGGGCTTGTTCCTGATTCACTTTATGTTGATTTGCCACCCCTCGTCAAACTTTACGCTCCATTTCCTTTGCCTAAGGGTAAAATTTAACCTAAGGGTTGAATAAAATTAAAGCCAGAACCCTGCGTCGTTGAAGGTGTTTTTATTTATTCGGTGGGTACGCTGTTAGGTAGACTAGGGCACGGCATGCGGATGACACTGTGACTAACTGAACACAACCAAAATAGAGAGAGAGAAAGAGAGAGAGAGAATCAACTTTTATTGAGCCCAATAAGGTATTGGCTAGTGCACGCCGGCACCGGATGGGGTGGAACCCTCTTCTCGGGTCCCATATGCGTCTAGCACCTCCTGGCCCCTGGCTGCCAGCGCGAGCTGGATCGTCAGGTCGGGGCTAGGCAACAAGGTCTCCCGTCGCTCTCGGGGGTCGGGTGTGGGAATAGGGGGGGGGGGGGGGCGGATCTCAAGAGACTCGCACTCGGCCAGGACGTGTGCCAGAATGCCTTCTCTGTCCTTGCAGAACGGACAAGTACTCTCGTACCTGTCCGGGTACATCTTGTTTAGAAGTGTGGGATGCGCTAGCGACCCCGCCTGTATTCTTCGGATAATGGTCTGCTGTTTTCGACTCAATTGCGGGTGAGGCCTGGGAAATATGCATCTGCGCTCTCTGTACATTTCAGTAATTTCTCTGTAGCTCAAGACGGGGCGCAGCTGCGCCGGCTCGTCCTCGGCCCGGACGGACAACTCTCGGGCGTGGTGGTCGGCGAGTTAGTTTCTTTCCCCCTTCGAGTGAGCGGGCACCCACACGAGCGCTAAGGCTCGCCTCGGGGGCCTTCGCTTAAAAATATCGCATGTGCCGCGTAGGACACCCTTCCTTTTCGGAAGCTGGCGTACGCCTTAGAGTCCATGACTATAGTGCCGGCCCTCAAATGTGACAGCGTGAGGGCCACGGCAACTTCCTCTGCTTCGATCGATGGGGTCGTGCGGACTGATACGCAGGTCACTAGGGTGTCTATGGTGGTGACCGGCGCCGTAGCCTTGGTTCCGTATTTGGGAAGTGCCGCGTCCGCCTAGAAGACATCGGGATCCTCTTCGAGGTGGCGCGTCAGCGCCCGGGCCCTTGGGGACCATCTCCCTTCGTTTTTCCCGGGCTGTATGTTCCTGGGAAGGGGTTTGGTCTTTACGACGTCCCTCCAATCGGCAGGTAATGTCTCGGTGTCTGGTTGCAGTTCGATGCTCCATCACACCTTGTTAAGGAAGCCCCGTCCGTGTTCTGTCTGACTTAGTCTGATCCTTTGGGTAGAGAGGTGGGCCCTCCACCATTTGGTCCACCGTGCTGTGCCTGCCCAGGCCCAGCAGTTTCTGCGTGGACGAGTGGACGGGCACTCCCACGGTGAGCTTGGTCACCTTTCTGAGCACCGTGTATAGGGCCTCACGGTCCGCCTTCGTCAGCTGGAGGTACGGGGCGGAGTAAGTGATCAGGGACACGATGAACGCCTGCACCAATTTCAGGGCGTCGCCTTCCTTGATTCCCAGGTTACTGTTGGTGACACTTCTGTTCATGCTCGAGATTTGCTCGGAGATGGTCTTGAACTTGTGTGTGGCCGCGGTCGCCTTGCCGTCGTCGCATAGCAACAGGCCCAGGATGCGGACCTGCTGCGTGGGCTCGATCTTCGTGCCGTCGATGGTGATGATCACGTTCGGCGGTGGTTCCTTATTGGGCCTACCTGGCTCCACCATCAACAGCTCCTACTTGTGCGGGGCACAGCTTAGCCCGCAGGTCTTGGAATACTCGTAGACGGTTGTCACCACCCTCTGTAAGGTTTCCTCCACCCAGGCTTCGGAACCCGCTCGGGACGTCCACACCGTAATGTCGTCGGCGTAGAACGCGTGGTCCACGCCTTCGATCTCTTGGAGTAACCTGGGCAGGGGCAGGAAGGCCAGGTTGAATAGCAGCGGCGACAAGACCGACCATTGCGGAGTGCCCCTGTCTCCGATTTCGATCGGTTCGGGCCATTCCTCTCCTATCCTTATGGTTGCCGTACGCTTGGTCAGAAAGTTCTCGACATAGCCGTACGTCCTTCGGCCGCAACCCGTCTTGCGGAGGTTCTCAAGCACGCTTCCGTGCTAGACGTTGTCGAAGGCACCCTTGAGGTCCAACGCAAGTATCCCGCGGGGTGAGTGTCTCGTGGCCTTCTTGAACACCAACCAGTTCGTTTAGCTGGAGGAGGACCTCTTGGGTGCACAGGTGCTGGCGGATCCCGTACATAGTAGCCGAAATCTGGTTCGTCTCGTCCAGGAACCCTTGGAGTCTTTGGATAACCATGCATTCCACGACCTTGCCCACGCAAGACGTGAGCGAGATCGGGCGCATGTTCTCGATTGTCAGCGGTTTACCCGGCTTGGAAATGAATCTAACTTCTGCTTCCTTCCATTCCGCGGGCAGTTCTGAGCGTTCCCAGGCAACGTTGATCTGGTCCAGGAGCTCGGCCGTCGCAGCGTCGCTCATGTTGTTCAGGAGTCGGTAGGTAATGGCGTCCGTGCCGGGTGCGCTCTTTTTGTTACTCTCCTCGATGGCCGTCAGTAGTTCTGTGATGGTAAAGGGCTTGTCCAGCTCCGGATTTTCTGGTCCACCGTATTCCTTCGGCACCGGAACTGCCCGCGCTCCTTCTTGGTACAATTCGATTTCAGGTCTTCGATGAGCTTCTTGCCGTCCCCGCCGTAGGCGTTGAGGACCTTGGTGAGGTTTCGGTTCGTGGCCGCCCTACCATTTAGCGGGTCGACCAAGTGTCGCAGGAGGCACCAGGTCTTGCGCGCGGACAGCATGCCCTGTAGGCCGTCGCACGTGCTCATCCAGTTCTTCCCGCAGAGCTTGGCGGCGTACTCGGAGATTTGCTTGTTCAGCGAGACTATGCGCTCGGGCAGCGTTGTGTTCCTTAATTCTCTGTCGTTTCCATCTCCGAGTCAGCGAGTGCCGAGCCGCCACATGTGCGCGAGCTTAGCGTCGACGAACGGTGTTTTTGCTGTCGTGGCGACGGGCTCCGTGAACTTATCGAGCGCGGCCTTCTCTTGGCCACTCCGCGTACAATGAAAATAAAGGTTTCGTTCTGGTTCGTGTATCGCATGCGGGTCACTTAAGGCCTGTCACATCTCGAAAAAGAAGAAACATAAGACAGCATAACTAACCTATGTTGCTTTTTTACACGAAAAGCATATCTCAGAGAATACCGGCGCACATTTCCGGCGGCGGTTCTTTTGGACATCGCCTTTGTGGAGAAGACTGGAGCACAATTTGCCACTTAAGGACCGTACGGTGTTCGATACACTTGAGCGACCACAGTGTCTACGAAGGAAAAGAATCTCTGAGCCAAAAAAAAAATTGTTCTAACAAAAGTATGGGTCATAATGCTCACTCGTTTCAACTATCGAGGCCTCGAGTAAAAGAGTGCTGAGTGGACGTAAAAAGCGACCTGTAGTCAATAAGGAAAACCCAGCAGGCTTTTCTATGATGTGTTACGCATATAAAATGTGAATACGATTTGGGCAATACGATTTTTTTCAATAGAACCTTAATATTAATAATTCCGAGAACTAAAGCTTCAGTTCATTCACGTTTTTGTTTTTCTGTTGTTTTTCAGTATTGGAAACGGTTTGCCTATTAAAGCAGTAGGCTGCAGAATATCCGCGCGACGATGAAGCAAATTGTGCGCTTCATTTATGGTTGCGTAATATGAAGCCGGCTGCTCTTGAGTAATCGTAACTTTGTACTTGCTGACGTGGCTACCCCGAACGTGACAATAAAACAAAAAGATACCTCGGGGCACTCTGCTTACGTCATTTAAAGGCCAAAAACTCGCCATTCTTAACTTCTGTACTGCTACAGCGCAATTGGGTTTATTTCTTCGATTTAATTTCCTCGTCTTTTGGCACGCATTACTTTGAACAGCAACTTCAAACAGCGTCGCACAGCCGCAAAGCCACGCGCGGTAGTGCCTTTGCTGCGATCAGCTGCCACACCGAGCCCGTTGCGCGCATCTGAACAGCCGATGTTCCGAGCGCTATTGCTCTGCACGCAATTAAAATGTCGCAAATCTAGTGATGGTTATCGGTTTAAATGATGAACCTCTACAATTTCCTCTTTACAATCAAACAGCTAACTAGAATATTTAAAAAGGTAATTGACAAATTATAGTTAATAATTTCGCTAAACAGCACTTGGAACCCGTTTTGTAGCGCTCGCCATGGCCCCTAATCACTCGCACAACAAAAAAAGTTTACCTCCGAAAACATATTTTCGGAAAGTCTTCCCTGAAACACCGTGTATAAAAAAGAGAAAGAGGGTTCGGCTCCGGTGACCCTGAAATATTGATCGAAAGCACAATTTCTTGCAACAAATTAGTCACTTTTTTGACCCAAGTTAGGCACTGAAAGGCCCTTGCTTGACCGGCTGTATTATTAAATGCTTGACAAGCGGTGTTATTAAACGCGACGCTGTCTTATACTGTTGATGGCGTATACAAAATATATTTTTCTTTTTGCTTATCAGCACGTTTCTCTGGAATAGATAATGTAAGAAAGTCACCTTTCAGAAAATATCTTACACCAAGTTTTTAAAAGTCAGATTTATACTCATACGAAGGCTTATTGCTAGGAAGACATTGTAACGTGGGAACGGTGAACTTGAAGCTGTAATACTTAAATAGGAAGTTCATCGGTCCTGCCTTATTCGAAAAAGAGTTTGTTTTGATTTTATTAGCAGCACGTACTCGGGTAGCTGGCATCTTCATTAAACATTTTCGTTTATTTTTTTCGCTTTTCTGCCTTTTCTTGTTACATGGCCGCTCTTAACTGTGTTTGTTTTTGAGCTAAAATGTATCCAAAACCTTGTTATCCCCCCCCCTTTTTGTAATGCGTTCCGGGGCCTTTAGGGTATCTGAATAAAAAAAAAAGACACAGTAAATCTAGGTTGGTAGGGTAGTAGTGCTTTCGCAATGAAAATTTGAAGAAACCCCTTGGAAGGTTACCCGAAGTTGCCAAGCATATAATTATTCAATCATGCAAAGACCGCTGTCGCCGGCGAATCTTTGGTGTCATTTCATAAGGCAAATATGTACTATATTGGCGGCGCTCCAGCTATTGATTGCGTTCCAGCGGACAGCACGAGTACGCGTTTCTTCATTTTTTAAAACGAAGCTTTCTGCGCCTCACTGATGGTGATGTACTTACGCCATAACACAAAGCAGGAAATCCACCTTTACACAATCGGTTTCCGTAAAGGCACATCAATCGTACCAGGCAAGTAGACAATAGGAGGTCTTTACGCATCAAACACGGTACGGTATAGCAATGGAAGGCACATTTGCACAGTAATAGAACCACTGATGGTGATGAACGTTCCACTATCGCATTTCCTATGGGCTTGTTGCGCGAGCGTTGGCTTTGTACTCGGGTGAGATAAACTAGACTTTGGCTTTCCACTTTGGGAGCGTAGAATTAGGACTTCAATTTTTAGTAGTGCGCACGAATAAAGCTTCCCGTTTTAACTATCATTCTTTTAAGACAGCGGCTTTGATATTTTGTTTTTGTTGTGCTTGCAGCCTTTTAAGGCGACATATTTTGTATTTAGTGAGCGGTTATCACACCTCTCTTCGACTTTGTTTTAACCCTTTCGTATTTTTTTCACCGGCAAAACCACCCCAATTATACTTTTTAATTGAAGGCACACTGCAATGACTGTTACGTAAGTTTTGCCTCAAATTTAGCCAAGATTTTCTTTTCGTTAAAGAATGTTTGCATGTTCGACCGGTGCCACCAATGCCCGTAGATTGAAAACATCTTGGCTGTGTGTGCTTCGTGTTGAAGCTCTTTGTTATGACAGAACTGTTTTTTTTTTTTCGAATCGAGCGTAGAAACTGGTTTCAGAGAAAATGGCGAATGACGACAAAAGGTAACGCTAAAAACTCGACGCAAAAAACGTGCCAGGTTTCCTTCAAACGTACCTCACGTATAGCAACATACATGACTGTACATACATAAGCGAGGAATAAGGCGCTTTTGAATTGCAGCAAAACAGGCATCATGCACCTGTGCCCATTCACGTTAGATGGAACATAGTTTCCAAACACTCTGCCGTTGTTTGCGCGGGTACCAATCAAATCGATATTGTTGGCGTATTCGATGCCACGTCAAAAGCAATTTTTTTGCTATGCCTGGCCGCTTCTGCACGCCGAAAGCTGCCGGAGGGCTTCCCTCATAACAAGGAAGAAAACGAGCGCCTTTTACAGGCGCGGTAACATAAGCGTCCACGATGTCAGAAACTGGCAGGTAAGCCGATGAAAGAGTCCTCTAGGCTGGCCATCCGATCACTGCAGGGTGGTTCTTGAGCGAGGGGATGTTGTACGGTTGGCTGCGCTAACCACGAGAGGAACGAAGAAGCGAGCTAATCCGCTTAACTCTTATTTTCATTCGTGTTATCTACGTAGGGCCTTCTCTCTTATTACTGTTACGAGCATGAATAAACAATGCCCGAGCAAAGCTGGCTAGTTTCTTTAAAAATAGTTAGAGCGTGCATACAAACAAGGGCACCGAAATACGACGGGACGAGCATTAAGGTCTACTTTAATGCCTACCCGTAAAACAAAAAAAGCAATTTCCTTCCTGGAAGCCATGGTTCTGTACAGAGCAGCCAATATTAATTCTGGTCGGAACGTCCAGACTTTCGGTCTAAGGCGAGGTGGCATAAAAAGGAAGCAGCAGCTGTGAGCGTCTGCTTGCGGCCTACTAGGTATTGTGGCTCGACATGGCACAGCACGGCTACTCACGTTGGAATCGTCAGTTTGCACGAAGCAGCTGCTGAAAGCACATCCCAACAAAAGGTTGGGGGGCAGAGGACGCGTAGTGCTGCATGAAGACCGCGTGCCTTGGATTCTTTTATCTTTATTTGATCCGAGCTTGCTACGCTTAATTCGGACTTTTACATTCAGTTATCGAAGTAACCTGACATCCACCTTACAATTTTTTTGCTAAATCCAGCATGTGAATACGTGTTCCTAAATATGAATCTAGAGGAGTACCGGGTTGTACATTTATCGGTGCGGTTTCGGGATTAGCCGAAATCCACAAGCAATAATTTTTATGAAATTCTTGCACGTTAAAAGAGACCCCGACACCGAAATACAAAACTTGCAAGCATAGATTGGTGGCACGCTCCTCACCAGTGGTTATGATTCCCAGATAACAATTACGGGGGGTTCTGGGATCGGCTCACAAAGCTTTCGAACTGGCTACCAGAATTTTCGTTTTGAAGGGGTATGTGTGCTCAACCCTCATGAAACTGGACAGCGCCGACGGCCCCAGGGCGATGGACACACGAAAAGACATACAGGATTTTAAATGTAGCCCTTATATAATAAAATGTTTAGAGCCTCCGCTGTGGACGCACAAGCGATATTAAAGCATAGAAAATGTAAGTACACAAATTTAAAGAGGATACAGGGAGATAACAGAAGGGACACAAGAAGGGGATTAAGCGGACCCTGACTCCACGTAGCGGGACAGGAAGCAACGTTAGCTGCTCACTTGTTTGCAGCCTCCGACGGCCTCACCGCCAACGTCTCTGTAACGCCCTATGGGCCTTGAGGGTATTCCAATAAATAAATTAATGAATAAACAGGGTAGCATGTAGTGCCACAGGCTCGTTTCCTTCCCCGTCGCCACTTCTCGTTTCCCCCTCTACTTCCCCGTCTTGCCCTGCAATACCGGAAGCAGGTGAAACAACTGCAGAGGCACGCGATACTAACCCTTGCTGGTATCCTTTACTATCTGCATTGTTTTTTACGTTCTCCTGTATTTCGGGCTCATTTCGGTGCATGCCTCCACTTCAACCCAATCGCCGCCGATTTCTTTCTTTAGGCGGTGTGAAATGATACGGAGTGTAAATGCACTCAGTATCATTTGATATTCACTCCCAGGTGTTGACATCCCTTATTTCTGCTCGCACTATTGCCAGCAAAAATATGGTGTGAGTCAATATCAATCCCTGGCTTCTAACACCTCGCTAGCTCCAAAGATTTTGCCTCCGATTGTCGTCTAGCATTTCTGTTCCTCCCCTCCGAGTATTCATATTTCGCAGGTGTTAACTGTGGCTGGGGCATTTGCATTTTCTTTTTTGCGTCCCTCGTTCTCGTGTTGATATCCGTCTCCCAGTGTTCTCACTTTGTAGTGGATAATTTGCTTTTCGGTACGCCAATTGTTTCTGTGACGCAGTTTTTCCAGCGTAATCTTATAGCAAATGTTATTACGCAACTTTAAAGCAGATTTCATCGCTTTTTATTTTTTTTTCAGAAAACGGAGACTGCTTCAATAGGTTCACACATCCTCGTAGAAATACGCCGTTTAGCCCCGTTTCTGTGCGCATTCGATACAAAGCACTGCTCGGGGAATAGAAGAAAAGCCAGTAAGCGGAGTAAAAAAAGAAACGGTACAGGGTTTTAGTGTCGATCACATAGTATACACCGATACAAATAAGAGGAGGTACAACTGGGGAACAAAACTGAGCAGGGGTTTTTTGTGTGTGTGCCGACGCCGCCGTTATCGGAAGAATTGGCGGCTCAAATGGAGCAGCAAAATTGGCATCAGGCGCGCAGCGCGACAGCGAGATGGGACTCTGACATCAGAAACTTGATTACCCGTACAAGCGCCACCAAGCCTGGCACGAAGGGCGCTGCACATTCTGAGCTCCGTCTCAGAAACCAGGCCAAATACGGCCTCCGCCCTCCTCAAAAACCCGGTGTACTCAGCCAGCAATAACGCTCGTTCACAGCGCCGTTATACGCCCTGCATTTTCCTTGAGCCTTAATGCTCGTTTAACATTGTAGCCTGCGATTGCCACCCCATTGAGCCCAGGGAAGCACCTTTGGGAGGCGCTCGAATGCAGCGCACAGGCTTTGCGCGTGTGAGCGCAGTTTTCCGACCATTAGCTTATACCGCTTGTTATTGCGCCGACGCATTCGGCGGTGGGACGAGGGGAAGATGGCAGGAAGCTTCTTACACGCACTACATCCTTAAACTTTCCAGCCACAGAACGTCTATTGTATTCTTCGAGGTTAAAGTAGTCGTAGTTTGGAGCCAGACCGGAGTCATGAGGCTGCGGGAGAAATGGTCCGTTGAGCGGAAACTTCCTTCCCTCTATGGTCGCAAAATCGAAAATGCACCAGGAGAAATCATTCCTTATTAAGTATATTTTCGAACACCTGCGGTCTTGCGCACCACAGCCTTTACTGGGGTTTTTCAGTCTCTTTTGTTTATTTCCTATACTTTGGTGTCTTGTTTCGACGTAGTGTTGTGCCCTGTATTAGAGATGTCGGTTGCGAGGTACCTCATACGGAAATAGCCGTCAACCGATAGATCTATACGAGCCAGAGTATAACCGCCATTGGAATTGCGTTATAATAGTTAATGCTGATTAGCAATTTTGTTGTTCATATTCGCAGCAGCGCGTATTTAAAGAAGCTATTCAAATAGGATTTCTCGGGGAGCGGGCTATTTGCATCTGTCACATGACGTATTTCACTGCGGGCTAATACCTAAGTGATGTGGTATTACAGCTTCCAGTCACCTTAAAGGAAACATTTCACTGCATGCGCAAAGTAGAAGCTTTTTTAGAGATATGCCGATAAGCAGGTCAAACCGCAAGGAGTTCTACTGGTTAGTACTAGAAACAGCAATTGATAGCTGAAGTCCAAGACAAATTTGCAGCAAGCGAGACGACAGGGTGGCATAACTCGGCGCGATACTAACTATATATGGGGAGCGCAAGACCACGAATTTTTGCGCAAGGGTTGGTATGGGGACATCTCATACGTATGAATGATTGTGCACGCGCACTAGTCTAAAAATCTCGGGACGTATTTATTAACGTGAAACGTGGTGAGGGGCAAACCATGCAGTGTATAAGTGTATTCTTGGCGCCTCGGCGTTTATGCCAATGGTACAGGTATGCAGCTTTGCTGTAAAAGTTTCTTGTCGTTGAAGCGCGGAGCTGTCCAACGCGAGGCGTAAACGAGTGTCCCGGTGTTTTTTGTACGCGTTACGAAGCGCTCCAGCGCGAGGTATAAACGAGTGTCCCGCTGTTCTTTTACTACGCGTTACGTTCTAGCGCGAAGCGTAAACGAGTTTTCCGGTGCTTTAGTACCGTGACTACATGAGACGAAGGGCGATTACGACGACGACGACAGGAGACGCCAACAGCCCCTGCTCCTAAGGGGCTCCACCCCTAAAATAAAAGGTCATACTCTGTATTTAATAGGACTCTCTCAATTTGGTGTTTGCTTTCCCAGTTTATTTTGTGCTCCGAAAAAAAAAAAGAAAAAACGGGGATATGTACGCGGCGAGGCCTTTTACGATAAAAAAGGTTTTGTTATTTTTTTTCCTCCTTCATCCTACAAACAATGCAACGACAAGTGGCAGTCATAAAAAATGCGGCACTGGCACATAAAAATTTATTTGTCGACGAGGAAAAATACAGAATTATGACGTAGATTGGTCTTACACATCATACAGTCCGTTAAATCATATAGCTGCGAAATTACTTGTAACCTAGGTGAATGCCCGAATATGCAAAACAAATAATTAAAGAATAGCTCTACCCTTCTCCCTGTGGAGAAACGATCTGTTTGTACACAGCTTAAGCAACGACCGCATTCTATCTATTGCCCTTCTACCTAGAGGCGAAAACGCTTTTCCCTCCTTTCCTTTTTTTGTGCTCATAGAGTTTGGTGAAGCAGTAAAATATCAGCACAGACTATAAAAAATAAGAAACACTATGATACAAAACTTGAAGTATTACTTATCAAGAACTGTCGAGGATACTGTGCCCACAACAAGCACTTTGCTTTCTGTGTTTCTGTCTTAGCTTTCGTTTCTTTTCTATCATTCTTCTGGTAAATGCAATATTATCAAGTTATCTAATCACCCGTTCTACAACAGTAGGCACGCATTAGCGGATTTATTTTTAGTGCATCGAAATATATGAAAGCACGCCCTCAACAAGGTTGGCATACAGTTCATCAAAACATAACACATACAGCCATGCGCAAGTTTCCATGATTACAGCGTAATGTGTATTCTTCCGACTTGTCTCTCAACGTTAAGGGACGACCAACTTATTGAGAGGAAAATTATGAAGCAGGGAATACGCTGACTTAGTAATGGTGCTGACGGGCGCCCGGATCCTGGCAGAATCGGGAGTTTCTTGATGGCCTCATAAGGAGCCGTCTTCGAGCGCTGTCATCCCCGGAGAACTGCAAAATGGGGTGATTAGATTGCCCGTCAGCGTCGCAAAGACATGACAGAATTTTTTGTTGGCAAGCTTCAGTTATGCTGATACCTACTGGGATTGACATGTTTTCATTTACGAAACAGCTGAAAAAATTGTGAGACGTAGGACTTCAGCCAACATGTGTACCTTGACTCTGTATTTCTTTTTGCTTCAGTAAGAAATTTGAGGTTGTTATGAACTTCGGTGCCTCCAAAAAGGCTAACGAAGAGCTTTTTTTTTTTCAAAGTCACCTTCTATATTGAGCACTTTTGCATTAATGAAAAGACATACGATATACTTAGAAGATGCAAAGCTAAGGTTGCGCTTCCAAGGAAAGAAATTGAGATCACTAGCCACAGGTGTGAGGCAAGCACCCGTTATTAGCTTCGCGCTTCGTAGAGCGGGTTTCGAGAAGGTTATGTCTCCAATCTTAGCGTATGTGTGACATGACAGGCGCCGCTTAAAAATATCACCCCATAATTCGCAATGGCTCAACCGGCCTTAACATGAACCAGGAGACAGGCCCACGTTAAGGGACGCCGACCAAAGACAATCTCCGCCCTCTGCCTCGCTTGAATATCTTGAAAGGTGCAGCTCCCATGCCGAAAACAAGGAACTCACGCTCTCCAACAACAACCTACCGCCTTTGATCACTGTGATGATGGCGTGTATATACAGCCCACTACTCATTTGTTCGCGCCGCCATGCCCCTGGAATACATGTTTATGTCAACGCAGAAATTTTCTCCGCTGCTTTTCTTCCTCCATCGGAGATACAGGCTTCTCGTACAAGACAAACGCGGCATGGCGTATAGGGTCGTCGTTTACATATAGGAGTAAAATTATAGATGATGGGTAAAGTTCTGTTCCCTGTCAACGGCGATGCAGCCCTCCGCGCAGTGACGCAGTGGTACCGAATTTTGTGTCAGAAGCTTCGCGCCTAGTTGACGGCGCACTGCTGGTTACTAAGACGGCATAAACAACGGACTGCCCGTAGTAACGTCGTTCTGTCCACACTTTCGATCTTTCGTACCTATTTCCTTCACGTTATGAGGTATTCTGCTGCTGAAGAGCCCATGAACGACACGGGATCCTGGCTCGAGCGCAAGTGACACGGGCTGGGAAATAAGGTCCCTCCGAGGTGTACCGCACTGTGGGCGTTAGAAACATGGAAACAAATATCCTCCAGGGCGATGTCGTGGGTGATGGTGGCCACGGTGGGCGACGGCGTATTTTTTTCATTTGCTATTGCAAAAGTCAAGCAGCGATGTAGTTTTTAAATACATAAGACTGCAAATATCACTTATTAATGCATTTTGCCCATAGGGCCAGAAGCATTGAACAGGGGATTGGATTTTACAAACTGGGATTTAGGAAATGAGTAGAGGAGGGTGCAGGATTCAACGTTTCCTGAATAAGCAATTTTAGCTAATAAAAAAGCTAGGACACACGAGAACCATAAAAACGCTTTATTGCACATTTTATAACTAATCTTAGTATACAATGCTAGCTGGCGAAACACGCATTAGACCACTCAATAACTGGAAAAAAGCGGAAAGGGCACCCGCCATCAGTAACCTCCGTTTACAATGTTCGCTAGTACAGCTCGAAAAAGCTGATAATCGGTAATTGTAGCAGTCGTGCCAGAAAGCTAGCTTCATTCCTTGCTGCGCGTGGCACTCGGAACACCTTCATGCCTAGCATGCCGGTATGCCAACTTTGTGCGCATGATCGATACGATATGACACGTATAATGGTGTGCAGAGGTGTGGGCTGTTGTCGAAGATTTTATGAAAAAGGCACAGGTGAAAGACATTACTACGAGAAGAAAAGGAAGCCAGTTGCAATGAGTATTTCATAGTTGTAACGCTGGTTGTTCGACGATAATTATGTAGGATAAAGCGGGTACAGTTATTTTGGACTAATTACATGTTTCAGTTTGATGAATCGTGCTGGGGTGTGCTGGGGTTGCTAACTGAGGCAACATATTCTAATTTACTACGAACCAAGTCTATACAGTTAAAACCCGAACTAACGAAGTCACCAGAAACCATGAATTATTCCGTTAAACCGCTGAACTTCGTAAAATCGAGATTGTTATTTTACGAGCAGTTGAGTTCCATAATTTCGATGTCTAAATGGAGGCGCATCCGTCCCACCAGCTACCGGCGGCTGCGGAGCTCGCCTGCCGATAATTTATAGCAGTGAGCTGTAAGTCCGCCGTAAAAATAACTACAATTAAACGCTACGGGTACTGAGGGAAACGAATTTACTCCCTGTAAAAAAAGCCTGTGAATTTCTTCTACGTGCGCTTCGTTAGTCCTTATTTCCTTTGTGAGAGCCCCACAAAAGCGCCCTGAAGCAAGTCAATAGCTTCCATCACATGGCCTGAAGCGGGCACAGGAGCTTCAGCAGTTTCTGGGTGGTCAGCATAATCTGACACCTCACCTCTTGTGGGCCGGAAACTAATTGTGCTACTTCTTCACCGTTCAAAACCTCCTTCGTGTCGCCGTCTGCGACTGCGTCTTCGGAAGCTGTTTCCAGGAACTCGACGATATTTCTTCGTGTTGCTCGTGTTGAGGGACGGTGGAGCTCGAAATACTTTGTTAAATCGGGGTGGAGCTAAATCTATTTCGTTAGTTCTAGTTTACAAAACCATTTAGCCGTATGGGCACCTGCGGGGGAATCGGAATTTGTTCGTTAGTTCGGGAAATTCGTAGAATAGGGTTTCGTTAGATGGAGTTTTGACTGAACACAGTGGTTTTAGAGAGGTTGGTGAAGTGGAAAAGTTGCGTGAAAGATTTCCTAACCTACGGTTCGTATTTCGATAACGTTGCTTATGTGAGCGTACCAGGTGAGGCAAGAACTAATGTGCACACCTAAGTAGCGGTAGGATGAAATACAGTCGAGTAAAACATTATTAAGATGGTACGAGGCGAGGCGGGAGTGGGCAATGTTGGCGGACCCGTAATACTTAGTAATATTAAGGTTCATTAGCCAACGACTACACCAGTTTGAAATAGCATTAAGGTCGTTTTGTAAGATGCTAACATCACTTGAAGCGTTAGTTTCCCAAAGAAACATACAATCATCAGCGAATAGGTTCACATACACAATTAGTGAGGGCGTTGATGTAAATTAATAATAAAAGGGGGCCCAGGACTGAACCTTGGGGTACACCCGAAGAACAGAACATTCTGTGGAACCATACGAGTTGGCGGTAACAAACTGTGTACGGCCGCACAAAAAGTATTTGAACACGTCACGATCAGGTTAAGTTTGCTTAGTTTCAGGTACAGCAGATTATGGGACAATTTAGCAAAGGCTTTTGCAAAATCTAAGAATGCAGTCTGCTTTGGAGTGACGGTCAACAATTAGACGAAGCTGGTGTGTGAAGGAAATTGTGTTTTATATGAAAATCCCTTTCAGAAACTGTGTTGTGCATCTGCAAAAAATGAGTCGGATTCCAGAAACGTTACGATGTATGTGTACAATACGTGTTCTAGAACTTTGCAAGGAATGCTCGTAAGATCTATTGGGCGGTAATGGAAATGAGATACTTTGCTACCCGTTTTGTGAACGGCAACCGCCTTACCGATTTCGCTATGATCGGGTAGGGAGCCGCTGCCAGTGGTTGTTGAAAAAAGTTTGGAGAGAACAAGTGAATAATACGAGGCCGCGCCTTAAAGAAATTTAGAAGTTATAACGTTGACTTCAGGGCTTGAAGACGACTTAAGTGACCGTATTATTCTGTAAATTCCCTGAGTATCAATAATTATGTATTGATGACGTACCTCAGATATTCAGAATGTTTTGTTTTTGTACAATAATGTTGACAAGTATCAACACTGCCTCCAGATCTGGACGTTTAAAGCTCCGTGGTTTAGATTTCTTTGGCTATATAAACGACGCGTTCAGCAACTGCCTTAACATTGACTGAATGGCTGAATGGAGGGACAGACAGATCTACAGACAGACAGACAGACAGACAGACAGACAGACAGACAGACAGACAGACAGACAGACAGACAGACAGACAGACAGACAGACAGACAGACAGACAGACAGACAGGACAGACAGGCAGGCAGGCAGGCAGGCAGGCAGGCAGACCGCATTCAAGTAGCTCATTCCGCATTCAAGTAGCTCAGAAAGAGTAACGTCTTTAAAAATGACGCAAACCAACCGGCTCTCGTATAGCAACTCACCGTCGCTATCTCCCTCTTATTTCTGAGCTCAAACATATAAAAACAGGAGATTAGGATTGCGGTATCAAAACTGAGAGCGACAGTGTGAACCAGTGTCCACTAGACCACACCAAATCTTGTGCGCTGATGGCAAAATATAATGCTCGCAGTACGATGATCATGACAACACCAACAATGAATGCAAATATCTAGACCTAAACATAAAACTTCGACATTTATTGACATTATTCTGAAACAATGGTGTGACCTACTTGAATAACGAAGCCCGCGCTTGATACAGATTTTCAAACCAAAACATGATGCTCAAGAGCTGTACAAGGCTGGTCTGTTCAGATTCATGTTTTCCCAGTCGTGTTTCGTTACATTTTGGTTCGGCATGTTCCTTTCTGAAAGACAGGAGTGCATTACTGGGAACAGCAGAAAAGCGCAGGCCGGTATTTGGGATCGACACGTGCGTGCTTTGGTGATTGTTCCGATTCATACGATGGTGCCACACGCATGAGCACGAGCACGAGCACGAGAGACAGCCAGACAGATGGACAAACGGACGGATGGACAAACTGACTTACGGACGGACGGACGGACGGACGGACGGACGGATGAACGACGGATGGAGGATGGATGGATGGAGGATGGATGGATGGATGGATGGATGGATGGATGGATGGATGGATGGATGGATGGATGGATGGACGGACGGACGGACGGACGGACGGACGGACGGACGGATGGATGGATGGATGGATGGATGGATGGATGGATGGATGGATGGATGGATGGATGGATGGATGGATGGATGGATGGATGGACCTGAGTTCATGCAGGATATGATCGTGTGAGGCTAGAGCCCGAGCAAAGAGTCGGGCTGAATGATTGTTTAGCGCAGTCATAAGCGACGCTAGGCTTATGTATAGCCTCGTGCTTTCCTCGGCTATGTATACATGATGATAGCGGTCACAACAAACGAGCCGCGGCAGCCCACTAACATTAGCAGAGCATCATTTTTCGCGGCCCCTAAGCGCCCGGTGCTGCTTCCTGGCACGGCTGTAACAAGGGGTTCGTATTGAAAGGAAGTGCCATCTCGTTTCTCCTTCGCGCCGGGCGTAACGATTTGTGGGCGTGCAGCCGCGTTAATGCTCCGTTGGCACTGGCAGGAGGAAACTTCCCTCCAGAAAGAGGAAAGAGATGAAGCTCTGCCGCTTCCGCAGCTGCTGAGCGGAAGTGCTTCACGAATGGAGACGCCATGAACATTCTTTCGCGATAGGTTATAGTTCTGCAGGATTTCGGCTGACGTTGGGCGCTTCTAAAAAATCGTAAAAGGAACACATAGAAAGTGAAGAAATGAGCGCTTTTTCAATGCAAGCCACCAAGACAAAAACAAGTAATCCTACCCTCGTTTGAGTGAGCAGCCTGGCGAAGAGGTGGACGAAGGGGGAAAACTTTATTCAGGCAAGCCTTATAAAACAGGCAAGCCTTAGAAGATTATGTCTGGGCACCCGCCTGGTAAGGGTTTCCTTTAGTCCGAGATACCGTCACCGGTGATGGACACCCGCGCCTTCTCCGCAAGGCTACGCAGGGAGGAGAGGTCGGAGCAGGTCAGTTGTACCACCGACTACTCCTATGCAGGTTGGGGATTATGAGTAAGGGACGTGGACAGCTCACACTCCCACACTGGATGGTATTTGGAGCCAGGGAGGAGGCAGCATTAAGGTAATAATGGGCATAAAGAGATTGCCAATTCGGTGTACCTTCGGTGTACATTCACCTTTTTCTTTAGGTTTCTGCATTCTCGGAATTTCAAAGCGCTGTGTTTAATTGTTATTTCGCCCATTCCACATTCACACATGTCAGCTCTATAGACTATGCGAAATAAAGCTATACAATATACCGTGATTTTTAGTGTTCTGAGTGCCTGAACAGAATTATTACCAAACATATAATTAAAAATGCCACGCCCATTCTTAAATTGTCTTTCAGGACACAGCTGCGCAATTATCAAACACCAGATCAGAGTAATTATAGAAGTAAACTTTACTCCACAGGGAACTGCTAGACTAAGCAGCTGTTTAGGTAATGCGCGTGAGTTCTTCTGCTCGGAGAAGAATGAGACCACTCCACAAACTAAGTAGACATTTGACAAAGAAAAGAAATCCTTTCCGAAGGGATAATACTCCCGCTACACACAGGCTAAGACGTCCCCTTCACCCCTCCTTTGTTTGCAAGCACACAGAAACATTTCCTGTAGCAACTAATTTTATACTGCGTCAGCGAATAATGCTTTTCTTCAAAATAAAAATAGCTACCAAGCTACCGTCCCTTGATACTCTTGCTTGCTCCCGGCGCAATCGAATTTCCGGAATCCATTAAAAGGAGAACGGGGAACTCGTCTGCATGAGAAACCACTTTTAAGGGAGGAATCCATTACCCCACTGCCGGTCAGGCCCTCTTGGACAAACCCTAACCGCATTACTATAGTATACGGTTAAGGGCAACTCTAAATCATGATAAGCAATTTCGCTTCCAGACATGCGGGCAGGCCGTGGGCCGAAGTGGTTTACGCAGCTCCGAAACCAGGCGCCTCCGTGCATACCGAACACCTCATTACAAAATTACGCTTCACCCTTGCTTGCTACACGTGGTGATCCCAACGCCAGAAACACATCGAGCCGTGGTTTCTAGGTGCTGGGATGAAAGAGCACCAACAAACATAAACGACAAAAATAGGAAGCTGATGGCCCCATCAAGGCTATTCGCGTAATCGATAGGCCTAAATTGACGCTCATTAATAATTTATAGGGCGAGACCTTTACGGTAGGTAGTGATGAAACGGTAGGTGCTTGGGATGCGCGATCCCAGCCCATTATACCCGGCGAACAAATTTGCTGGTTATTATCATTGCTTCTGTGCTAGGGCTTGCGCAATACGGGACGGCCAACAAGGTCCCAGGATCTACAGCCGGTCGGGCTGGAGTGTGATGACGCTGCAATAAAGACCTGCTTTAGGTTTTCAAAGATCCTTCAAAGCTCCTCGTTTAAGACATTCTTATTTGTAAATTACACACAAAAACCCCGACATACCACTGAGGTGACGCAAGCCATGGTCGTGCTTTTTTCACCCGTAGTCTTGCCACTTACGACGCCGGGATACTAAAATATCATTTGTGAGTGCCAAAATAAATGAACACGCGAAGGAACTTCAAACACCTGTGCGAGCCTAGCGAACTTCCACGCGTGAGCAAGGGTAGGCAGATTCGGCTTCTTGTGCGATAACATCCTTTTCTGCGCACAGGTCCATTATCTTCGCGGATACGTGATTTCGTGTTCACGTAAACAGTCGTTAAGAGTTCTGGATACGAAATCATTACTGTCAAACTGGACGCCACGGAATACTCCTTCAAGTTTAGCGCTGATAGTAACGTTTCCAAAAAGGATTTTAGGCGGGTTGTGCAACGGGGTATCTGCGGTGTACAGGCATGGACAGCACATCTTCGCAACTGCCGAGATAGTGGCTATCGACGGTGTAGAGGTTTCTAAAACCCGTGTCACACGCACACAAAAAAAGACATCAGTGTTTAATGCCCTAAATGTTAATGCCATTAATTCCATGCTACAGGAAAAAAATCTAATGCCATTTGCTATAATGTCATTTTTGGTTTATGGAGTTCCGCGCAACTCATTCACCGTCACGAACGCCTTAAATCTGCCTACTCTCGAACGCGATGAGCACCTAATGAAACCAACGAAAGTCTTAGCCCCAGAGGGCTGACGCGGAAACGCAGCTTAACTTCGAAATAAGGTGATTTTTTGTGCAATCTTGGTGGCGAAGTTTTGAGGAAGACGAAGTTCACTAAAACAGCGGCAAAGGGCAAAACATCGTCTTACTCGTCGTGCTAAATTTTTCGGATTTGTCTACCACTGGCAGGCGACGGCAGCAGCTGAAGCTACTTTTAGAAACGGCTCACACCATTTTTTGAGAAAACACTTATTTTCCTAAAGTTTTCTTTCACAAAAAGACATTTCTAACCCTTGTAAGACGTTTTTCTCTACGTTAAAATCTTCTAAAATATGAGTGAATTTCTCTTTTTGGTCATGATCACCATCATGCACAACACATTTAATGCCTTTGCGTTTTCGCGTGTAGCACGGCCCGCGCACCTAATGTCATTCGGTATCTTAAGGCCTTAAACACTTAATGTAATTTTTCGTGCGCGTGTGGCAAGGCTATAAGTACATAGTGATAAGTTACGCACTCCACCCAGAGTGGCGTGGCCTGATGGTGACTGCTGCGCGGCTTGGTGAAGAGAGTGAATGTGTGTGCTTGTCGTGTAGCAGCAGCCGGATAAGAAACGGCGGCTGCAGCCACCGCCGCACTTTCGCCTTGAAAGTGGCTTCCGCACGCGCACCCGTAGGAGTGGCATATCAACGACCGCTCTTTAGTGCTGTCGACCGCGTCCCGGGGAATGCGAATGCGGAGTGGTTGCATAGAGTTGCAATCATCATTGCGTTTTATTATTGTGAAGCACGCGCTGCAGAAAGTGTCGCAACCAATCGGAGGTTTCAGAGCCATTTCGTGGCTACAGACGTATGACTCTTCGTAGAGTGGGAACTTCTCAATTATTAATCAAATAACGATTTCCGATTGTATGTAAGGAACACTGGTTTATTGCCATAGTACGTATCTGTTGGAAACAGCGAGAATAGTACGACAGAGAAAATGTAACTAACGAGAATATTACGCAAACTTGTCGACCTGGAAGGACGGTCGAATATCACAGAGACCAAATACAAAGGCCTCGGCTTCTCCAAGGCGAAAGAACACAGGCGAAACATGTACAAAAAAAAAGATAAAACAATGCAATGGCCTAAATTCAGTTATCTTTTGAGAGGTCAACGCCCTTTTACGAAGCTTATAACGGGGAGCCATGCTTCGTTTAAGGGTTGCGTTCTTTGCCCACTGTTAAAGCTACATCCGGTCGGAAGATCAGAGGTCGATGTGCACCGGTCATTCTTTATTTCTCGTTGAAAGCGGATTCTTTTCAGGAATCACAGGGAGAAAATTTTTAAAGCTGTTAATCGATAGGGCAGAAGATCGGCTTACGCTTTCTGTAGGCTTCTCCCCCGCAAAACGGCGTGCAGCCGCAGTACTTTCTTGCTGCTCTTCTTTATTTGCTACGCGGGTTCGAAAAGCATGTTCTGTGAGCCAAATTGAAAGCGTATAATCGCATCGATATACACAAATGTTAAAATAACTGAAAACACTTAACTGAAACAGAAAGAGCTGCGTCGCACGTAGTTTCTCTTTCATCTTTTAGCTAGTCCCAGATGTAGCGAACATTAATATAATGCTGATGTAGTGTGTGCCTTCGTAACTATATGCGTTGTGGATGCCCCTAACTTTCCAATATCTGCAATCCTATCCCTTCAGTTTGGCTTTGACTTCGTGATCCAGCTTCGTCGCAGCTAAGGATATATTTTCAAAGGTATTTTCAATTTATTTATTTATTTATTTATTTATTTATTTATTTATTTATTTATTTATTTATTTATTTATTTATTTATTTATTATTTAGTTATTTATTTATTTATTTATTTATTTATTTATTTATTTATTTATTTATTTATTTATTTATTTATTTATTTATTTATTTATTTATTTATTTATTATTTATTTATTTATTTTCAATGCCTTCAATTCCCAGAGTGCGTTACAGAAGGGAGTGGTTATTGGCGTAAACATAAGGATGTACAAATGGCCCAATCAGCGGAAAAAAACTATGAATAGTGGTGAAAAAAATACGCGTAGTATACACAACCCAGTAGAGAACAAAAATCCGGCCATATTGAATAAAAACGATTTTCAATGGCAGCCTTCAATGAAGACGCATGGATTATACTGGCTATATCAGGGGATAGGGGATTCAATTCGTTAGCAGTTTTAGGAATGAATGAGGCAGAAAATAAGGGTTGCAGTGGGGATGTATACCTTATGGCGATGGTCAATACGGGATGATACATACGACGTCGCAGGAAGAAGTTCGGCTTTGAGGTGCGCGTTTGAACAATACATTTTATGAAAGGCTGATAAACGCACACTTTTTTTTTACGTAGGGCTAGGTTTGGAAGGGTCAAGGTGCGCTTCATGGCAGAAACACTAGATGTCCGAGCATAGTTACAAAGGATGAGTGTACAAAAGGATTTGTTAACATTTCTATTATTCTACTGAGATAATCACTGTGAGGATCTAAAGGCCCCTCACTGAACACGCGTAGTCAAGTTTAGGTAGAATTATAGATTTATATAGTAGTAGTTTAAGATGTGAAGGCACCACTGAAAAATAGCCACGCAAATACCCAAGCACATGGCTAGCGTTAGTAACAATGAAATATACAAGCAGTTGCCAAGGAAGATGCCCTGATGTAAATCGCTTCTGTACTGGATGATCTAAAATTCTACGTAAAAAACAGATTTGTTGGCTTGTTTTGTTATGCGAGGTCACAAAAGCTTCTAGACCACGCCACGGACAAGTGCCACCCAACCGGCAAGCATCGCAAAACACTTTGAATATACATCTTGAAACACTGGAACTTGCGCATTCTTACTCAGACCCAGACTTCCCGAAATAGCATCTAGCAACGCTGTCACGACCATGTCTTAGGCTACAGAAGCTCACAATCTCTTTAGCAATCTTTTAATGTGGGTTCCTCAACCTTGAACGGAAAGGTAACATGTCTCAAATTAACATAAAAGATGTCCCATAGATTGTGCCTCAGCCATAGCTTATATGAACTGAAAGTGTTTTCTGCTTGGCTGAACGCAAGTTAAAAGTTTATAGACTGTATCAGTAACCGCTCTGATTGTGCAAGATCCAACAAAAACTGGTCGCCACAAGTGAAACACTCCGTGTATGATCTCATTGTGATTTTTCTCCATAAACACAATGTGAGCTTTCAACGGTATAAGCGAGTGCCAGCGTGGATAAGATTCCCAGTACTGACAGATTGTTCTTATTCTTACAATGGTTTCTGGAAATTCCCACACACTATTTTTTGAAGACTGGGCGGGTAGCCTGTAAAACACTTTGAGACCGAACACTCTAGTTCGGAGCAGAATGTGCACCTGGCGCTGTGGTCCTCTTTGTGGACGGAAAACTACGTAACAAAGCCAAAAGTATAGACACTGACGTAGAAAGAAATCCTGGAGAAATATGGGAATATGAGTGGTTTATCAAAACTATGAAGGAAAAAATAATGAAGGCAAAAAGGGCAAATCAATGGAAAGGAAAGAAAGCGCCAAGGAGCTGGTGGAACGCAGAAATCAAGGAGGCTATAGAGAGGCGCAAAGAGGTGTCTAGAGAACAAAGGCAGGCCAAGAGGGCAGGGAGGCAGCAGGAAGAGGTGGACATAAAATGGGAGCAATATAAGCAAAGAAAAGTGAAAGTGCAACTGTTGGTGCAGGCGAAGATAAAGGGCGACAGCGAGCGATGGGTGGCGCAAATACCAGGGAAGGGCAGAGACGCGGTGAAAAAGTTTCGGAACCATGTGCGGGCATTAGGGAAACGCACAGGACATACAGAAGGGGGTACTATAGAAAACGAAGCGGCGCAGATGCTCAAGGGAGAGCACGAATTGGCATACCTTCATGAAATTATTACTGAGAAATTCTGTAAGGTTGATAGAGCGGCCCCTCAGTGCCACAGCGATGTCCCGACGGGGAGGCCGAATGGTCTGGAGATAGGAGGAGCAAGCTCAAGTGGGGAAAAGCAGAGGGAACTCTCCACAAAAATACCGCAGTGGGCACGGATAGGATACCGATGGAGTTGATCAACCAATTAGGACCCAAAAGCGAGGGAAGGCTACTACAAGCCATTTGCGCATGGATAGAAAAGAAGGCAATACCGGACACGCTGCATACTAGCAGGATGAGCTTAATCTATAAAAGCAAAAGAGGCAACACTAAACCGAGCTCGTACAGGTCAGTCACCGTAACGTCCGTGATATACAGGTTGGAAATGCAGACAGTGAAATTTGAACTAGAGCAGTGGGTAGAATAGAATAGAGTACTAGGGGAACTTCAAAATAGGTTTCGAAAAAACAGAAGACTAGATGATAACCTATTTGTAGTTAGCCAATGCATAGAGGTGACGAAGATGCAAAATCGACCTTTGTGGTTAGTATTTCTAGATATTACAGCGGCGTATGAAAACGTATGCAGGGAGCAGGTATGGAATATCCTGGAGGACGAGGGAGTGGGGGCAGAATTTATTAACTTACTCAGGGAACTGTACCGGGAAAACAATATGCAAATAGTGTGGGAGAGGGTAGCATACAATAGGCCGGTATACACCTACAAGGGTTTGAAACGAAGAGGGGCTCTTTATCCACTGCAGTTCATGATCTACATGGCGTGTTTGGAAAGGAGGCGAGGGGCAGTAGCCTGTGGTTCGATTTATCATACATTAGAAACGGGCAGGTGGTGGAACAGTGACTTCCAGTATTATTGCATGCAGACGACTAATTGTTGATGGCGAACGACCGGATAGGTATGCAGGGCTTGAAAGATATATGCGGAGAGGACGCGCCGCACGTTGGGCTATCGTTTAACAGAGAAAAAACAGGAATCATGGTCTTCAACGACAACACGGAGCACAAGTCGGTATCAGTTCAACAAGTAGAAACACTTCGGGTAAAAGAGTATAAATATTTAGGAGTATGGCTTAACGACAGTGCAAATTACACGCATGGGCATCCGGCCCATCTTAAAACAAAAGCAAGACGGAACGCGGCTAAAATGAAACATAGAGCACTGTGGGGCTACAAAAAATACGAGGGGGTAAGGGGAGTATGGAAAGGGGTCATGGTACCAGGATTGCCTTTGGGAAATTCGGTTATATGCATAAAGTCAGAGACCGAAGCGGGTTTGGAGGTAAATCAGGGTTGTAGGCCGGCTGGCCATAGGGGCTCATAGCAAAACTACGATTGAACGGTAGAGGGGGGTACGGCCTGGTTGTCCCTTGAGGCAAGGAAGGCGCAGAGCAAGATAAAATTTGAAGAGAGACTACGTGAAATGGAAGAGGAAAAAATTGCCGCGAGAGTGCTTAGGTACGTGTATATGAGGAGCATGGACACGCGGTGGGGACGGAGGACCAGACAGCTGACCAATTGGTACGGAAATTCGGTAGGGGAACGTCGGGTATACACAACAGTTAAAAAGCAGCTAAAACCAGCAGAGACGACGAATTGGGTACAGAGAATGGAAATGAAAAAAAAAAACCTGGAGACATTAAACACAGAAACTGGAAATCAAAAGGAAGGTTTCTACGGCAATACGCGAGGCAGTGCATTGATCTTTGAAGGACGGGCGGGTTTTTGAGAGCATGGGCATACACGGCTAACTACAGGCAACTGGACGAAACTTGTGTATGCTGCGGCATGGATAGAGAAACCGTGGAGCATAGTGTTATAGACTGCACAGAGATACGACCACGGAGGGACGATGGGAAACGACGTTGACGGGTGCTTTGGGATTTGATGTGAGGGGCAGCCTCAACTTCAGGGCCATAGAGGTGACGAAGAGGCGGCGGGAGTGGTGGTGGACGAAAAGTAGGGACGTAGAAAGAGAAAGGGGGAGTGGTAAACAGGTTTGCAAGGGCAGGAAGGGGGGGCGGGGAGCGATGGGAGTTCAAAACCAAGGGGAAGAGGGCTAACCCATTAGGTTAGTGAAGCGTAGGGCAAAGTAGAATAACACAGGCAAGTCGGTTGGTGACAACTGACGTCCCGATACAAAGGGAGGACCTCTAATCATCATCATCATCACTCCAGCGCAGGAGCCCCTTTCAGCCTCTCTGTTCGTTTTATGCTGCTTTCTTGTATTCTGTGCTGTAGCAGTTTTTCCTCGTTTATTTCCGTAAGAAATGTGCTGCCTCAGTAGTTGGTGTCTTCGGCCCCCTGCCTCTTGCCGTACCAACGCTATCTAAGAACATCAATAACAAAAACCCAAAAAGTGCATGAGTCAGCGAGATTTATCCAATTTCACGATTGGCTGAGCACGCGGTAGGAGATGTTTCAATCGCAAAACGGACATTTGGAGGTTACTTGCTCCCGTCGGGCTGGCTCGTCTTGGCTTTTACAACTCCCCGCATTCCATTTGCCTGGTCGTTAAACGCTCACAGTGCCCGGAAGACTAGTATAATGTAACCTACGAGTGCTGTTAACACAGAATGCGAATGGGGTGATGGGTTTCTCCTTCTCATCCCATTGACCATTTTTTTAGAAATGCACGCAACTCACCCTAAAACGGAAACGGCTATGTACACTCGCAGCCATCCGTCCTTTGATAATAGAATGTTGGCATCAACATAAACTACTCGATATTAGTGAGAGGCAGCCAATTCGTAATTGAGAAGACAATAAGGGAAAAACTGCTATGTTAAATTTGTGTAAATAGAAAGGTATTTATTTGTCGCGTTGTGACCCAGTAGCATGGACCTTAAATCGCTGAAAGGACGCGCATTTACCGCATGATCCGCTGTGGTTGCTGCCAGGCTTTCTTCCATTCGCACTGTGGCGAAAAAATGAAACCGCCTGCCTGCTTGCTTCGTGGTGATTCCATTTGGGACGTCTACTTTTAAATTCAGTGAAAACAGGAGCACACTCAAAAGTTCCCCCGGATGCATTTAAGCTGCATCCGCCGCGTACCATCCTCCAAAACATTTTCCCCACTTTTTCGGACCAACATCAGATCTTAACAAAAAGCAATAAAGGAGACCCTGCATCGTTAAGCGGCTGAGTGAAATACGGTTGACCGGCGCCATAAATCAGTCAATGTCACTTATTTCAGGTCAGGAACGCTCTGAAATGATTGATTTCACTCAATGTTTAACTCAAGTAACGATTCTGAATCGAGTCAGACACAAAACGCCAGAAAAAATTACAAAAACAGCACACTAGGTGCTCAGCCGGGCTTATTTTGAAGAAAGAAAGACGGAAGAACCGCGTATAAAGAGTGTTTAAGTGCAAGTGAACGCGACATCAGGCAGGCAGGAACGTCAAAGAATGTCAGAGCTGTCGGCCCCGCCGCAAATTGTTCTTTCCCAACTGAATCGAAGAAAAGAAAAGCGTATCCGAGTAACTCGCTATTTTTAGGGATTGATATCGTCCTCAAGTTTCGGCAGCGGCTGTGGCGCCGCTTTGCGATGAAGACCAGGGTTTACCACTTCTTCCGTAACAAAACAAACTTCACGTATTGAAGCCACCTGATGGGTATGTATGGGTGCGAGAAGAACGCCTGAATGAGCAGGGAAAAGGGAGAAAAAAGAACAACGAGACAGGTGAAAAGTAAAAGTGGACGATACAAGTGATGCTAGAAGCTGAGATCGGTATGGCGGCACCGGTGCCAATTGAGAAATTGGCCGCCGCAAGCACCTGTCATCCATTATGTTGATCGATTGAGGGCCCCCACAAGGATTAAAGATAATAAATACATATTTTAATTGGGGGTGAAGACAGACGCCTCAAGATTTCATTCTGTCTTCCCTGAAGGAACGTTTCTGCAACAACTACACATAGTAAGGAAGATAGCCTATAAACACATAAACCGGAAAGCATTTCAAACGTGGGTTATGTACGTGGGTTATGTACAATCTGAATCTGAGTCTTATGTACAATCTGAACGTGGGTTATGTACAACCTCTACAAGCACTCTTGCGTCGCTGTTGTCTTTCAGGGCCCTTCACTCCTCTTCACTCTCTTAAAAATTCCTTCTCCCTCTTTCCCTTCCCCAAACCACTGGAATTAAACCCGCCAATGGAGCGGCTTCAAGGCGAAGTTCTGCTGATATCTAGATATTAAAGACGACAGTATTTCTTGGGCCACTTTAAATGCTGAAATTTTGGTCGGTCCGCATGTCTATCTCTAACTTGATTCAGCCACCCGGCCAAAGTGAAACACAAACTGCGTAATAGTGTTATATACGCACAGTCAAATCTAAACGTCTAATTCCGGTGTTAATGTTCATACTTCTCAACATTGTTGAACAAGAACAAAACGTTGCGCAAATAAGGCAGAAAATTAAAGACGAGTGATATTTGTAGTGTTCATTTATCAAAAAATTTAAGTATGCTTGGTTTTTGCGATAGCCAATACAATACTACATCAACTGCAGAAAATTACCGCCAACTGTTGCCCGCGCTACCTGGCGGTATTTAAAAAAAATCAAACGGCAACAGCAATGAAAGATTCCACTAGACACATGCCATGTCGCCCTTTGAACGCTCGTGGAGTAGGGAAATGTGGTTCTATAAACGTTGTAGTAGGGGGTGCCTCGATTCATGCGCGTCTCCGCCGTATGGCTGCGCTGGAATCGACGCACCCGACTGGCCAGTGGAACACGGTAAATTTAAATTGGCTTGAGCAAACCTCTAGCGTGTTATCTTGGGAGGGAGGAGACGGGAGAGGAACAGCATGAGAGGTAAGCAGGAAAGAGAAGCGAGGCCTTTACTTGCCAGGGGCTCCAGTCGACTATCGTCTTTCGTCGACGTTTGCAACGAAAGGAGCAGATACGCGGCCAATTTTAATTTCGGCCGCATGCCTTTTGGAAAGATGCTCCCTTCGGTAGCCCGTGGTTCACATCCAATGTTTTCATGCTTAGAATAAAGGAAAAACTGTGCTCACAACGTCAGGGAGAAATAAAATTGACCCCGTATCTGTTTGCTTTGCTGCAAACATCGTCAACAGACGATGGCCTTTGCCGCCCCTGTCACGTGACTGCATCTTCTCTTTTACCCGCCTACCTCCCACGCTCTTCCCCTCCTGTCTCCGTCCATCCGCGATAAACGGAATTGAGGTTTGCTGAATTAAATTCAATTTTTTCCGCGTCCGCACTGCTGACGCGGAATTTGTTGGGTCCTTTCGCTAGGGTGGCGCTTCGAGCTCCCCCTTTATATATTGCCCTAGTGTCACTAAAAGAGGTCACAGAGTATCCGAACTCTTTCCTGCTATTTTTGCGTGCCGCTGCCGGGATCATTGATCAGTTCGGATCACTTAACGCTTGTTTACACTGCGATGCTTCATGGGCGCCGCCATTTTTGTCGGTTATGCGTTTTCTGTCGGTCAACTGTGGTAGCCAGAGCTTGTACTCCTGCTCTGCGGCTACGGGCGACTGGCATCGTTCCGTATGCGAATCAAAGATAAGGCGTGTAGCAACATTTCAGCCGCAGAAGTTTGTCCGAAAACGCTGTTTTGCTGCGTCTTTGGAAGTGTTGTATACAAATGACCTCGCCTAAGTTTGTGGTGAGGCCGCAGAAGCGGCAATCTGGCAACACTGATAAGCAACAAAATGGCCGCCGTTGCTCACTTGCGTGCCTCAGTGCGACGGTACTCTGTATCTAATCTAGTGTCGATATATTGTCCCTGCAATATATTTGCAATAAAGTATCGCTTCTAATGCGATTTTTATTTGCTATCGCAAAACGTTCAAATACCCTCTGGCTAAGGAGAATGGTGGTTGAACTGCAAAGCTTTATTACGTGCTAAATTGAAATGGTGAAGTGCAGAGTAAAAAAGGGCCCATCTCCCCGCGAGGGGGACTCGAGTAAATGAGTCGCATAGGGCGTGGGTGTATTGCGTTAACGTTTAGTGTTTGGGGAGTTGGTGGTAGTGAATGCGTTGTATCAGCAGCTTCTTGACGTAGTTTGAATGAGTTAAGGATATAGGGCGCGTTCGTAGCCTTTCATTTTGTGTCGGTTTTGTGGCGCAGTGGGAAGAGCACCATGTTACCTCGCGTTCCGCCCGAAGGGTTGCGCTGCTGAGCACGAGGTCGCGGGTTCGGTTCCCGGCCGCGGCGGTCGCTTTTCTGATGGAGGCGAAAAGCAAAAACGCCCGTGTGTACGAGATTTCGGCGCACGTTAAAGATCCCCAGGTGGTCAAAATTAATCCGGAGCCCTCCACTACGGCGCGCCTCATCGCCTGCGTTGCGTCGGCGCGTTAAGCCCTACAATCAATCAATCAATAAGGTAGTGAATGCGTTGTATCAGCAGCTTCTTGACGTAGTTTGAATGAGTGAAGGATATAAGGCGCGTTCGTAGCCTTCCATTCTGTGTCGGCTTTGTGGCGCAGTGGGCAGAGCACCATGTACCTTGCGTTCCGCCCGCAGGGTCGTGGGATCGAAACCAGGCGCCGGTAAGTATTATTTTTTATATATTGTAGGGGGAGGGGTGCGGACCTGTTGTTGAGAGCGAGGAGGGTAGCGTGATGCGGGAGAGGAGGAGTGGGGGAGAGGGCGCACCTGGAACGGCTGTTGCGGACGCCGAGGCACGCCAACGCCGGGTGACATCGTGAGTTAAAGAAATGCTCTGCATTTAAAAAAGCTGCAATGGAAGTCCAAGCGTCAATGATCAAAGTGCAGACTGCCTGCGAGTAAAAGTACAAACTCAGTCGACAGCAAACGATTCCCTCACGAGAAGATGGGTGCCCCAATCCCCCCCCCCCCCCTTTCGTCGTCGTTCAGAGTGAAGCGCTTAAATTCGCTTTAAAGTCATAACTTCTTTGATCGTTCTTGCAGATGTTCTTGCGGCTATTTCTGCGAAAGCTTGGGGATTTTTAGGACAACGGACGTGCTCCTTCGGTTCACACATCACATTAAAATAAAACGGTCGCTTTTACGGTGAAGTTGATGAAATTTTGTTTTTTTTTCTTCTCTTGTCGATATGCTCCGGGGAAGTTAATGTGTTTTTCTGCTGGAATAGGGGCTCATCTTTCGATTGTAGCTGACTTGTGGCCTAAAACTTCACCTTATCATGACCACACTTGCGGCAGAGCACGCTTTACAGGCAAACCACTTATTTGCAATGGTCGGCTCAACCTTACAAAGCACCTGTCATCCTGGTATCTGGTAACTACGTGCGCTTCCTATACTGCAATACTAGCATTAAAGGGTGTGCGAGAAAGCTGGTATCGGCGCCAGAGCTTTTCGGTGTCCAAAGCAGGCTATATGATTCATATTGGCTGCTGCGAGTTCCATAGCGCGTGCCTCTAGAAATGAAGCACAAAAAAAGACCGTATGTGCATGCTCCCAACTACGGGGAAAAGCGGAGACTGCCGAAGGTTAAATAGGTTTGATTTCAGCATGCGGTGCGACAGGATTTACCAGGCATTTCCTCTCCGTTCAAGTGGCACTAAGCGGTGTTCAATTAACAATTGATTTATTCGCTGTCACGGCTCATTGGAAGTGCTCAGGCACACTCATTGTTTTTCATTCCGTGCAAAGACTCTCAGGTTCGTTTAGGTCAAATGACAAATTAAGCAGTGAGTCTTGCTCAGGTAAGCAATCGCGATTGGTTTCCCGATGGGGAACAATTCGTTTAAATACACTTATATTAGGCCACTCGAGAACTTTATGTTCATATTCGGTGACCCCGCAACATAGTCTGCCCTCATTGTTACCCGTCCTCGTTTTTTGCATCTAATCCGAAGGAAAATGAAGACGGCTTACATTAGCAAAGTGAGGTCCTTTTCAAAATTCCTGATTTTTTTAGACCTATTTTTCTTTACAAGACTGTTGGCGTTAAAAGTGGATCGAAATAAAATATCACAGACAAAATGAGTGCGTGAATATATCTCTCGGTCTAAGCGAAGGGTTTCAAGAAGCGTGATAAGGGAGGGTAGGATATTATAATTTATTTTTCTTAAACAGCCCGACACATGGGGCGAACGACTTACTATCTATAGTACTATACAGTAGACGGCAACAAATCATTTAACTGACCAAAGTATCAATATTGTTCTTGCTTTTCGTTCATGAGCGTCCGGGCAGATGACATGATATAAAAAGAGTAAAAGAAACATTGAAAAAAATTGCTCGTCATATGTACAAGCGTGCAAGACAGAATGCCCAAAGTGAGTGAGCAAAGAACAGCGAAAATGAGCGTTTACACAGAAGGAAATAGAAATACGGAAACCATAGTTGGAATCCAGATAATAACTGGCGTAGCCTGATACCGGCCACCGATATTGGAGGAAACCGAATTCCTGGTTCAGAATGACGAGCATTCACTCTAGCGTTCACGAGATTCCTTAGAAGTGTTCTCTTTAGCTCCTGTTTGCTCCTACACGGGTGGAGGGGCGCTGGGTGCCTCATGTGCGAGAAATGCAAAGCGCCTCACGAAAATGCGGGTATTAAAGGTGACAGGCGACTGCTTTGCATCGCTCTGTTTGTCTTTGCTATTGGCCTCGTCGTCGGCGTGGCCGCCGCGCCAACAGCATGGAAGTGTGCTAGCTCAAACAACGGCCAAGGGAAGATCGATGAAAAAACACTACCGCCTCGTCTGCAATCTCAGACCTACATAATAAAGAACAAGAAATGTCAGCGCAGGGGCTTAGCGCGACATACGGATGGTGTACACAAGACAAACAAGAATTTCAAGACTTTTCAGCTTTTTTGTCACCCTTTTTTGTATTTTTTCTAAACTCTGCAGCATTTCCCTCTTCCCCAATGCGTTGTATGTGGAGCATTTGCTTTTTTTTATTTTGTGAAAATTGTTCCTTCAAGTAGAAGGAACATGATAAAAACCAAGAAAGACTGCCTTGAACTAGTTTACAATGAATTCTTCAGGCGACAAACAATTGAAAGATTTCCGACGTTCAGGACAATTCTTGAATCGTTGATACATGCCTGCCAAAACCCGTGCACGTTTGCTGTTGGCTTTTGCTTCTGTATCGCTTCCTTTCAGTTTAGCTTCAGTTACAGTTCTCTACGGTATAGTGGAGAAAGTTTGTTTTCTTACCAAGGAGCAAGAGTCGCGGGTGCTGTGAAATACGAACTACAGAAACTTTTCTTTAGCTTATCGTCTGCAAAAAAAATCTCCTTTCTCCTGCGCCGTGTCACGCTCCTAAATTCAAATTATTGTAAAGTTTAAGATCACAGCCCGAAGAATGCGCAGACAGTAAAAATTGCGAAAGAGTTTATTTTTGTTTAAAACACGAAAATATAACTTCCGGAAAAGCCTTGTTTGAAATCAAAGCTGGCCTAAGAATAATCTTGCCATGTATTGAACCAAGGGAAAGCAGGGGGATGAGGGAGGGTTAGAGCAAATATCACGTCGAAGGAAGTGTGCGAAAAGAAAATCTTGACTAAAGGCCCCACTTTCTGGCGGCTCTTTATGGACTAAAGTTACGTCTGCCACGGACGAACCGTGAACGCCTCCAGTCTCTGCAGAGCGTCCCTTTTCGCCGGGTTGGGAGGCACGTGCCGGGTTACATTGGGTACCAGCGGGCGGCGTTTGGCGGAAAAAGGGGCATGGGACCGAAGAGGAAGTGCCGACCAGTACCTCCTTGTCCCCTTTCCGCGGAGAGCATAATGGCCACTTGTGGTGTTGCCTCATTTATGCGGATTGGCATTGCCGGGGAAGATTCAGTGGGGAGGCGACAATAGGAAGTAACGCGCAAAATAGCGGCGGCTGCGCGAAAGTGGGTAGCGAACGGAGACGGCATACAGCAATCACTCCTGACAGGTCATGTTGGGTGATCCCGGGACACATCAGCTTTGTGGGTCAGTTGCTGGACCATGTTACAGTAGGAACCGTCACTCAAAAAAACGCGTAAAAAGTGCGTAGGATGAGATAAATGTCTGCGGGAAGGTGAAGGACAATATCTTTAGCGGAACAACGAAACTGGCGATGTTTTAACGACAGTCGGCAGAAGCTTTAACGGGGAAATAACGGAACAGACAACGAACATTGCTTCATATTGAATTTGCTTGATTTCAGAATTCTAGCTTTCCGGATATCCTGAATCCTCCGGCTTCAGGGTTATCTCTTCAACACCTCTGTTCACAGTATACAAGTGGCTATCTTTTACGGTCGAGCAAGATTTCGTTTCTTTTTTCTGTAACGTTGTTATCTAAAATATCTGCATTCGACGTCCCCGCCCTTTTAATATATGCGCTTAATGGTGTCTAGTAGCGAAACTTTTGGCGCGTGCTTCGGACCGGAGCTGCTTCTTTCTGGAGCGGTCAAAGCGTAGCACCCTGGATCTGTTATTTCCGTCCCTTTACGTACAAACATTTTATGCAAAAATTGCGCGTAACGTTTTTGCGAAATGGGAGGTAATAATCGCCACTGCCATACAAGTTGTTATTGCCGCAGGGGATTAGCACAGCAGCTGAATGAGGACATTTCTAATTACCGCCGTCACGATCGCAGGCACGGAAACAGTTAGCAGAATCCAATGATGGAAAGAGGCGGCAAATCAAAAATCCATAAGTAGTTGAGGAAAATGCAGACACACATATTTAGTGCGACAAGGGGCAGGAAGAAGCCGGTGCTCTAATACAACTTTCATCAATAACATTAAGTTTTACATCAACAAGGATGCGGTCCTGCAACTCGTACGTGTCAGCATCCTAGGACAGCACATCAAACTGGACAGGAGAAATCGGCATGCACTCATAAATCAAAGAACCGGAGCAGCTGCTTTTGATTGTCAAAAAAAATAAGGAGCTTAAGCCAGGCAATTTGTCGCAACGATGCTTCACGGCTAGCAAAATCATTCTCATGGTACCGTACCATCTACGTGATTAACTAACCAAATATGAGGTAAAAGAAAAGATATAATCACAAAAGCACACAAGACAGCATTGAGGAACCCGAACTCTACATTCTCCATCAGACCTGTGTGGCTCGGAGTATCCAACCTGGTAGCAAGCTCCCAAAACCGCCAAAATTATGCGCCTAACCAAGAGAAAAAATGAGCTCCCAATGAAAATAATTCAAGGGTAGGATGGATCGAATTCGTTTCACAAAAAGAGAATACCAGCACAGTAAATGCTTCGCTTGGTACTCATGAGTAATGACAATGATATACTCTAGGTTCGTACATGATGACGGTATTAAATTGATGGGGCTGTGGGAAAAGTTAGGCAACGACGAAAGAAAAGTGAAACCTGCTTAGTACCGGTTGCTGAGCGAATGAATGTATCCAGAACAGCCAACCCAGAAATGTAATGAGTTAGTTGAAGCAACTATGAAACTTCTGGGGTAAAGATTGGACTCGAGTGGCGCAGGACAGGAGCGGTTGGAGGTCAATGGGAGAGGCCTTCATACTGAAGTGGGCCTGATCATGGTGTGATGATGATTATTAGGATGAGTATACATCTACCATCCAGGGAACCAGACAAATTTTGGTGGCGATGTCAGCCGAAAACTATCACCAGTAAGAATGCAGACACATAATTACCCAGGTGGACTGGCCATACCCGTAAAGATTAAGGTTGCGTAAGCTACTCCGAATGCAAAAGTACCCAATAGTATAGAAATCACGTAGTGACATCTACTCACTTTCAGACCGGTATACCATACCTCTACCACCCAAGCAAATTTTTCTGCGGACGTCAGCAGAGGACTATCATCATTAAGAAGGCGTCCACATTGAATGACGCCTTGAATGAAGGACGCCTTCCATGAAAGGCGCCTTAAATGAAGGCGTCCAGGCACTGACAGGAGACACATATCTACCCGGGGGGACTAGCCATACCGGTAAAAATTATGATTGCGTAAGTTACCCCGTTGGGCACAAGTACCAAACAGCATAGAAATCGCATAGTGAAATCACTACGCTTTCATATATAAAAAGGGAGACCGGTATAGCACCTTCAAGTAAATTCTAGGCAACCTTCGGTATATCACGGAAAGCAAAGATGCCAGAATAACAGCCGAAATGAGAACAACCTAAAGCGATCGTGAATACCTGCCCAGGGGCACTGGCCATACCGGTAAAGATTACAGTTGCGTAAGCTACTCCAAGTGCAAAAATACCCAACAGCACAGAAATCACGTAGTGACGTCACTAGACTTTCAAATTAAAGGGAAGACCGGTTATAGCACCTCCTTCCAGGCACCTTGGGTAGACCACATAAAGTAAAGACGCCAGAAAAACCGCTAGATGAAGGAGAACAACAGAAAGCAGTGGAGAATGTCATTGTGCAGTAATAGAAAGTGTGGTTAAGTACATTTCACTTGCCTCTGGATTCACTCTTTGTAGAGCCACGTGAGAGAATTCAAGCGACGTAGCACGGGTAATTGTTGTAGGTGCCCTTTACTGCTTCGCAGTCCAAGCACATTCACAGCGTAAATTGGAGCAACATTTTTTTTTCTTACTTACATCTTCTGAGGCAGAAAAATCTACAAAGTAAACATCCGCCCTTTCCTTGCGTTATACTGAAAAAGTATTGAAAACACGAAAATCACACGAGCAAAGATCTCGCCAGTGCCCGTGCATACCGGGGTGCAGAAGAACTGTTCGCATACCTGCAGGGTGCGTTGATGGGTTTATTATTATCAGCTAATCACCAATTTTATTCAATCTACTTTTTTTCAATGAAGATTTTGATGTGGACGCCGAATTTCCCACACCCTTTTCGCGCTCGGCAACACAACATATTTTCTAAAGGATTACAGAAAAATTTATTGCGTAATTTGATGAAAAGTGTTCGCGAAGTTAATTTATTATCTGTTCTTAGTCACACTATCCGTTCATCTGCGCATGTAGTCACATCAGGGTAAGTGACGCCTCCATGACTTTTTTTTTAAATGATTTGCAGGGTTCAGCTTGATAAAGTTTCCTTCTCCTAGAAGCTGGAGTAGTTGGCGGTAATGGCCTCTCCAGTGGGCCTTCCTGTGCTTCTTTTAATTGAGCACCGAAAGAGCTTCCTAATCCAAGCGCCATTTGGGATTTCGCTGCAAAGCGAGTATGGGGTGCATTAATTATGTCGCCCTCGGAAGCTCGCTCTAGGATTAATGACATCGAGTTGTCATACTGGGGAATGAACAGATACATAGGCGGGTGAGCACCACGCGAGTAACAAAAGCGCCTATGAGCAAATTCTCAAGAGATCGCAAAAAGAAAGTAAGGAGAGTGATTACATGTACATAAGAGAAAAGGCTTCCTGCGGCCGACAAATTAATCATCCGTGTTTCGCAGACCCTGCTGACCACAGCGCAATTTGGGCTCAAGCTGGGTTTGATCGCGTTTTTACCGCCAGGGCCATTCTTTGGCGCTAGCCGTGTGGCCTCCCTATGGACTGCGTTGCTTGCGCAGACGGCCCTTTGGTTCCACCCTCGTTAGGATAATTTGTCGCGCATCGCAATCCGGTTTCTGCGAAAATGGTCACAGAAGCGTTAGCAGAGTTCATGCCGGGGAAAGGGTCCATCAAAGGAAATCGCATCATTTAGGCAATTGCAAATGAAGTACCCTGAAGACACACTCATTAATTACGAGGAGATTGTTGTTTCGCTTCTCCCAACATTTCTATAGCTCTTGGTGCATATTCTTGCGAAGGTGAGCATTAAAAAAACTCTCAAGATATGCGGAAGTTCAAGGTATTGTTGTCATGTTGTTTTGCTGTAACAAATGCAAATGCACGCTGCAGGAACATGTCCTTTATTCATGCGCAATCAGACCAATCTCTGAACACATTAAACATCTCCGCAAACCTATTCACCTGCTACCCCCCCCCCCCTGTTTAAAACACCCATTTGAGTAATTATGCATCAAAACAAAGGTAAACCTGTTCACGACAGCCTATAAGGTAGCGCTGTGTAGCTTGCTGAAACTCTTCGAACGGGTAAAACTCTTTGATTGCCGAGCAGCTCTTAAACCAGCTTTCCCTCTATAAGAGCTATTAAAAATTGAATGATTATTATCTCGTTTCTTTCAGTATTTAGGGCCTGCAAAACACTAGCCTTTATGTGATTCGGGTAACGATTTCTACTCAATTAAGAAACCAGCGCGAAAAACAGGGACACAAAACAGAAGTAACAGATGATCGCCCGTCCGTGGTACCTGTGTTCTTTTGTACCGTTGTTAGCGCTGGTTGTTTTTTCAGTATGTCACTCCAACTTGCCACCATGAAGCTCCTCCTGCTCAAATATTACTACAGGTTTGGCCAGTTGGGCTTGGTAACTCATAGAACAGGCAGGAATGCGCTCAACCTGAATGAAAAGACAATAAAATTGTGAGGGCCGGAAGGCGGACGTTGCGAAATATCGGCATAATGTTTTCTCTTTCTTGAGTCGCCTTCGGGTCAAAGTGCTACATTAAACCAAGCACAGCAGTAATAACCGTTTTTTCATCTTGGATGCCTGTTAAACGCCCGCTTGAAGGGAAAGGTGTCGCGCATAGATCTTTTTACTTCCATTAAAAAAACGGGTAAGTGCAACGAAATAGACATCATTACTCATGATTCCGCAACCATGCTTCAAGACTAACCCACGCTCGTATTATTTGCGCAATAAGCCTGTTCTATTGCACGGCTCTGGATCGAAGGTTCGGCTCGTTTCTCATGCTCTCTTTCGAAGATCCACGTAAGTGGAATGAACCAGGTACTACTTCAATTACACAATGCTGCAAGATTACGAAACTGTCGAGTGACCTTTCAGGATCATTGCTTGCAACTACGAAGGAAGCTTTAGCTAGAAAGGGAATGATTCGCCTCAAACACCACCACTTGTGTGCCGTGAAGGGCTGTAATACTTCCCGTGAGGACTCAACTGAAGAAAAAAAGCTAAACTGTGCGCCCTGGACAATAACGCACGAATGCTCACCAAAGGGTGGTAACGAAACGTGACGTTACGTAAATGACTGTGTTGCATAAACATATAGCATGGCCAAGTTTTTTTTAGGTCCCGAAAATTCATTACTGACAATCGCCTCGCGCTATCGAAAGACTGTCGCAATGCTAACTAGGGGCTATCCTGCGAATCTGGGCATTTCTTTGGGTGTTTCCTAGTGTGTTTTTTTTTCTTTTGAGAAATATTCGTGAAGTTGCCCTACTAACCTCACGCTGCTCAGTGTAGCGCACAGGAGTACGCTGCTTTGCTTATTAAGGCAAGCGAAACCCATCGTACTGCACCGCCCAGAAGAAATACCATTCTCTCCTTTTACGTGTTTTATGATGATTGATAAGATAAGTGGAAATAAAAAAATTATAACAGCATCGGCAATCCATTTCCAAATAGCGTATGTCTTGTTGGAAATAGGTAACACAAACCAGTCGTTATGGAGAAAGTGGGAAAAGATTGTGGTGTCTTAGGGATTGAATTTTGGAAGAAAATGTAAAAGTTGCATTTAATCAGCAAGATGATTTAAACGACTTTTATTAAAGCTATCCCGCTAAAATTCTTTCAGCTTAACAAGAATTACTGGGGGTACGTACGCGCATCGGACGCGAAAAGATTATGGCAAAAAGAGTGGGTCATTCTGCCGTGAACCTCCGACTGAATTTTTTATGTTCTCTGGCCAATCCCCTTGAGTTGGTACGAGGGAATTGTAAGCGGTTATGTTGACGTCAGAGCCAGATGCCGATTGTTAAATCAGCCGTGGGCTTACGTCACCAGCGGTCATTGTCATTGGCAAATCCTTTTGAGTGGGTATGTGACCAGTCTGAAGACCGTTCTAAGAAGCTCTGAATCCCTATTATGTTAGCTTTATGGGACCACCATAGCACACACGCAACGTAGCAGTGAATTTCATCATGGAATGTCCTAATGCTTTCAAATTCAAAAAGTGTAAACGTATTTAAGTGCCCCGATGAATTTTTTCTCTTCCTGGCATAGTTTCGTTCATATTCTCGGTTCTTCAAAAGTCGTATTTCCCGACCTGTCAACGCAGAGTAGGTGTCAAGTCACTTACATGTCACTGCGCGTTCCTTCGTTCAGTTCTCGTCCCTTCCATTTTTTTTTTCAATATTTGACGGTGCGGGGAATTTTCACTGTCTTTACAACACCGTTTTTCTCGCCTCACGGGCCATGTGATGTTCTTGGCCAGCAAGTGCTGTATGCGATAAAGGGGTCCAAAGTAGAGTAATAAATCCTCCACAAACCTTTTAACTAACAAAACAACGTGAACGTTTCGTCAGCCGCCATGGTCCTCTTCTCCTCCGACAGAGACACATGCAGCACAACATGGGGGCAGGTCCTGTGCTACGGTCTGTGGTTTGCCTGTACTAACCGGCCATCAGTGTAGACCGCTTTGAGAGGCTTATAAGACAATTGCAGCATCAGTTACGAGCACATGACGTCCAGTATACCGAAAAATGCATTTACATTCGTGAATAAACTCTCGAAAGTTCTTTAGAGATCCCCAAAATTTTCATCAAGTTTAGAGCCTACATGGGAAAACAGTGAGTTGTGTTAGATTCAACATTTTAAAGATGGTTACACACTTCACCGACAAATTAAAGCCAACCGGCGTGACGAAGTGGACAGCCATTGTTGAAGCCTAAGTACAGAAATATTCCGAAGAGTTCTAACAAGTAATCTTGCTCAGTGGGTTTTCAGGGCGAGCCCTTTGCTCTTAATATTGTGACGTAGCCGAAGACGACGCAGCTGTCTTGAAGGGAAAGCATGTTTATTGGAGCGAACTTGTGCTCCCTAACTGAAAGAATACACAGGCGGCGAAGCAACCGTCAAGACTATGGCGTGAGCAGGTGATTGTCGGCGAATCGAATGCCACGGCCTTTGCTCGGTGAGCATTTATCTTTCGGCGTGATTGTTTCTCGAACCGTCCAATTACATCGAGAACACTTGAGACCCCAGAAGATTATTCTAGTCCAGTAACGACAGGGCAAAACACTATCCATCAAATGAGATAACCCGTGCTGAACAAAAAGAAAGAATGGAACACGCTCTTCGCTTCGCACACAGATAATTTAGCCGGGCGCGGCCGGGCGGTAAAACAAAACACACACATATGCAAACCCAGTGCATGGTTGGCGGCAAAATTCACTTTGTGAAACAATTCTACAAGGTTAATGGCTAGAGACCGGAACTTTAGGCAAAATGCCTAGTTTTTATTTGAGTCCGTATCGATCCTATTTAATATGTAAGCATTAACTAAGGGAAGGGGAGTATTTTAAACAATAGTTGATTGTGCCTATACGTGCCTATTTTGAGGTCCGTGCCTATACAAGCTTTTAAGCTCCTATAAATGCATTTTTTGTGCTGTCAAGTACAGATTTTGCCTAAATCAGTCGTATATCTCGATGGAAATATGGGAGATCTATTGTTGGACTGATGGGAATGCATGAGCATCTTGTCCCTCTCCATTGCTAACTTGAGGCTTGCTAACATTGCTAACATTGCTAATTCAGCGCAGACCTATGCGAAGTCGCTGCTAACATCCCTTGGGCGAAGGTCGAAAACAACACTTTCAAGAATTTTTTGCAAAAGTACTGCAAACAAAATGTACCATCAGAGTCGACTCTTCGCAAGTAGTACCTGCGACCACTGTACGAGAAGACGCTACAAGAAATTAGAAGAGAAATCGGTGAATTCCACATATGGATTTCTGTGGACTAGACGATCGATGCGACCGGACGAGTACTTGGTCACTCTGTAGTCGGAAAGCTAGAGGCAGAAGAGAAAAGAACACCTTTACTAATCTGCGCAAAAGAGCTGGAAAAAACTAGCGGCGAGACCATCGCCCGCTTCTATACCCCTCCGGAGCCCACGACGACCGAGTACTGATGCTCTACACAGATGCAGCAGCTTATATGCATAAGGCTGGTGCACTTCTCAAGGTTTTTTATCCAGAATTATTGCACGTCACTTGTCTTGCTCACAGGATTCATCGGGTTTGTGAAGAGCTACGAAAGTCGTTCAGTTCGGTCAACGAACTGATAGCTACAGGGAAGGCGGTGTTCCTCAAGGCTCCTTCCCGCGTTCGTGCTTTCAGGGAGCAGTTGCCGGGTGTACCTCTTCCGTCGGAGCCTGTTGTTACCCGCTGGGGAACTTGGCTGAAGGCAGTGGGACACTACAACCAACACTTAAACGGTGTTAAGGTTGTTGTTAGCTGCTTTGCAGAATATTAGAGTCTCGCCGTGAGAAGGGCCCAGAAGGTTCTACATGATGGTACACTTCCATGTGACTTGGCCTATTTGTGTGCCCATTTCACGTTCTTGGCAACAACAATACAGAAACTTGAGAAAGTTCGGGCACCACGCTGGCTCAAAATATTCAGCTGATTTTGGACGCCCAGGAAAGGTTCGCTAGTGCTCCCAGGGGACCTGTTGCTGACAGAGCTATAGAGAAGCTTAAGTCTGTCTTGGACAGAAATCTTTGATTTTCTACGCTGAAGGAACTGTCTGAGGTTTTGAGCGGCGGACATACCGCCATTCCAGATGGAATCAAAACATCCAACGTGACGAAGTACAAGTACGCTCCGCTAACTTCAGTGGATGTGGAGCGTTCTTTTTCTGCCTACAAGCAGATATTGACTGACAAAAGGCACAACTTCAAGCCCGAGAACCTGGAGATGGAGCTTGTTGGCCACTGCTTCCACAGCCTTTCGCACAGTGTTGCGTCAGCCTATATATATTTTAAAAGCGCGACTCTTACGTGTTTCATCAAGAAAATAAAATTGCATTTTCGAAATCCCGATGTTTGTATCCTGTGTTTACTCAAAGCCAAAAAATTGCCCTGAAATACACCGCCTGAGTAAATGTTATTCGAGCCTATATATGCCTATAAGGTAGTACTTAGCGCCTATATATGCCTAAATTACGATTTTGAGCGCCTACAATAGGCGCCTAAAACCCGATTTTTTACTGCCTAAATTTCCGGTCTCTATTAATGGCAACAGCATCCAACAGGCAACGTCATCCAACGGCATCCAGTAGGTTAATGGCAACGGCATCCAAGTGCGGATTATTTGAGATGAGCCGCAGAGGGGGAGACTTTGCTATGAATGAATTCAGGTCGCAGTAGTCTTGGTAAATTGAAACGAAGGGTGCATGACATAACGGGATGCTTTAAACGCCGACGAAAAGCATTGCGTTTTCATCGTGGCACACATTTAATGCAAGCACTCCAGTGATTACGGGTGGTTACACGACGATCTCTCGTTGAATTGCGTGCACTTGGCAAATGGCTCATTCACATTTCTGATAGCTTCGAGATGACAATTAGAACCAGGAAACCGCAAGTATAACCTTGGTTTTTTTGGTTGGCATAGTGCCTCATTTCTTTTCATTGTGGGCCCAAAATAGCGTCTTAAAAAATATCCATTCCCGGAATACCAGCTGGTAATCACAAGAAATATCTCGAGTTTTATAAAAGCCTCCTATTTGTAAGTTGCTCGGTGAAATGATGAGAAAGCGTTTCTATGATACAAACACGTTCGATCCCTTTGTGCCTCGTTAACGCAACTTCTTCTTACAAGAATGGCCCAAAACTGCGACCTGCGGCTCCTCCGACCTAGATATGTGACTCTTCATAAAATTTTGAGAGGCGTGAAAAAAAAACAGTCTTTTTTCTGTCTTTCTCAGAAAAATATAAAAAACTGAAACAAGACGATTCCGCAGAAATCTATAAAGTATTGGACATACTGCTCAAAGCGGAAGCCTTAGGTGTCTCCTCAAAGGCGAAACGTTACTGTAGATGCTGGTGACTACACGAATGAAGCCAAATTACGGCCACTGTAAAAAAGATAAGTAATATATATATATATATGTGATGTTATAAGGTTTCGAGGACTCGAGACGAGGTACTCGGAGGTACAGATCAGAGACTGCATCACGGGGTTTCGTAACTATGCGAGGAAGAACATTTATGACTGACAATTAAGATGCCGGGAGGCGCAACACAAACGGATACAGAGTACAGTTGAAATGTTCAGGTGGCGGAAATGATCCAATTCATAACCGATAAACAAAGTGGAATGGGTGCAGTCTTACGATTCAACAAGTCTCGCTGTGGTTGCAGAGGCGAAGTGGAGACATCTGTGTTGTCAGGTGAAGCAGCGGATGCAGAGAGCTGCAGCACGATGCTTCCTCGGCCTCTTCTGGAGGGTGCGGACGTGGTGCCTGACTGTCCGGTCGACAGACGCAGGGCACCGTGGTTCTGGCCGTCCGGTCGACAGGCCGCAGAACCTTACGACTTGATCACTAACAGCGAGTGCGCTGCGCTGCCCTCCGATTCTCAACGTCTTCTTTCTTCTCCTGCGCTTTCCTCTTCGTCATCACGATACCATTCAACCATCATTGTCTTTGTTGCGCCGCACACCTCTAGTGGATTGTCCATAGTCTTTTGATTTTTACACCCTATCACATCACAATACTCCCCCCTCAAAGAAAGTTGCTGGGGCACAGCCACACACACTTTCAAAAATAAAAATCAAAAGAACAAGACCACACTCTAAGTAGTGTCTCGGAGTCTCGTCACAGTCATTTATAACTACTGAAACTCTCACTAAAGTTCGCAGGTTCGTCCTGAAGGGAAGCATCAGAGAATAGCATATAAGTCCGAAGTCAGGAAAGGGGTCGTGCCGTTGGAAGCCGATTGGTTCAGCACATCTTCCTTTCTCCTATACTTCCAAAGGAGCTGACCACGAAGTTTCACATCTCGTGCCCTCATCCGTGACTTGTCTGTCTTTGGGTTACCGTGTGCTCCTGGGACAGATTTGTGCCCATAATAAATTCTCTGTTCACCGGGGACTGTTTGTTCGGCCCTTCCGCATCCGGTTTCTTCTGAGATGAAGGCGTTGGCGGCCCGAAACTCCTGAAAGTTCTCACTTGGCGTCGTTAGCTCTCGGCTGTCTTGTAACCGTTCGTTCTTGTTACACCGAGCGGAGCGCGTCTCACGTCGATTCAGCATGCCAGCTTTGCGCTTGAGTACCCTCCGCTTCAAGAACGAAAGGTATGCTCAACTTCCTCTGGCGCGTTTTAGGCTCTGCTGTACTTCACAGGCTTTTGGGGTTGTTCGAACCCGAGGTGTAGGAAAGGCCTCTTCTCTTTTTGGGCTTGTGTTTGCCTTCCCTCATTTTCCCTCCACTCTGGAGAAAAGTTTGGGATTCCCTTGGGTCTGGCTGTATTGAATTTCAAAACACTCAGTTCTGGAAGCTTCAGAACCTTTGTCAACTGAGAAAAACGGCGTATCTGTTCGGGTGAATCGCTGCGCCTATAGCTGCAGCTTTCATTCACCACAATGTCTGATGATTCGGAGTCATCAACATTCAGAGATTTGCTTTCTGGACACCTAGCATGGGCCTCTTGAGGCACTAGTTTGCTTTCGAACTTGAAAGTTGGTATCCATGTGCTAAAAGTACTCTCATTAGCCGGTATTTCGCCATCCTGTTGGAGTCCTCCTCGAAAGGTTCCGTGAGCTGAACTTTCGACACTTTCTGGCCTGGAAAGATGCACCTTGCTGTCTGGTTCACGACCATCTACCAACTTGTAATGGCCTGCCATCGTTTGGCAACCAAAGAGGATTCAGCCACCGTTCTCTTATACAGGTTTTCGAGAACTGCTAACTGGCGTTCAGGTCTGCTAGCTTCTTTTCGTGGGCATCCCTTAGCGCCTGCTCTTCAGCCTCGCGCTGTGCTTTCAAACTTTTCTCTGTCTTTTTCGCGTTGTGCTTTCAATCTGGCGCGCTCACTCTCGACCCACATGCGAAGTTCCGGCCCTTTGAGTCCCAGCCGGACTCCATCAGCAATAAGCTTTTCCAGTTCCTCGAGCCCCATGTTAACAATCTCAACCCTGTAGATCCTTTCCACTTGTCTGAGCCTGACTCTCCAAGGTGTTATGGGAGAGTCCCTGTCGCGGACGCCACTTGGTGATGGTTATGAGTTTCGGAGACTCGAGACGAGGTACTCGGAGGTACCGATCAGAGACTGCAGCACGGTCGTAACTATGCGAGGAAGAACATTTATGACTGACAATAAAGATGCCGGGAGGCGCAACACAAACGGATACAGAGTACGATTGAAATGTTCAGGTGACAGAAATGATGCCGGACAACGGAACAGTCCAATTCGTAAACCGATAAACAAAGTGGAATGGGTGCAGTCTTACGAATTCAGCAAGTCTCGCTGTGGTTGCAGAGGCGAAGTGTGACATCGTGTTGTCAGGTGAAGCAGCGGATGCAGAGAGCTGCGGCACGATGCTTCCTCGGCCTCTTGTGGAGGGTGCGGACGCGGTGCCTGACTGTCCGGTCGACAGACGCAGGACACCGTGGTTCTGGCCGTCCGGTCGACAGGCCGCAGAACATTACGACTTGATCACTAACAGCGAGTGCGCTGCGCTGCCTCCGATTCTCAACGTCTTCTTTCTTCTCCTGCGCTTTCCTCTTCGTCATCACGATACCATTCAACCATCATTGTCTTTGTTGCGCCGCACACCTCTAGTGGATTGTCCATAGTCTTTTGATTTTTACACCCTATCACATCACAATATATATATATATATATATATATATATATATATATATATATATATATATATATATATTGTGATGTGAGATCCGGCGGTTTCTGAGATCCTTTTCCTATACCCCGCGGCGGGTCAATAAGCACCCTCTCATCCTTTCTGTCCAAAAATTCCACGAATATCAACCACCAGCTGACTTCCGTGTGACCTACTTCGCGGCTTAAACTAGACAACCTTCTTGGCCCCTCAATCTCTCCCCCGACACACTCCGAAACCAATCAGCTTGCTCAATTTCCTTCCATCTTTCCCTCTCCTTTCACCTGGGGTCCTACCCCATATAAAACCCTGCCTGGCCAGGCGAGAGATTGCCCTGGAGAAAGCAAGTTCTCTTTGCTGAAACGTAGGGCCACAATCGTGCTTTTAACCTTCGTTCGAAGTTTTTCTTCTCTGTGTTTCTACTACCATCTTCAAAGTTCTACTACTATCCCTATATTATATATATAGATATATATATATATATATATATTATATATATATATATATATATATATCTATATATATATATAGATATATACTATATATAATATATATATATATATATATATATATATATATATATATATATATATAAACTTATTTGTGTTCGAAGGGGGTTTGATCCCGGGTCGCGAAGAGGCACAGTCAAATGAAGTAACTACAGCACTATCCCTGTACCGTTCCAGGATGACACAAGAATTATCCGTATGCGTGACGCATAACAGGCGAACGGTGACGGCCCCGCAGCCACCATACAGAACTTAAGACGTCTTCGATGATTGTTTACTTTCACTTAAATCCCTTAAAAGCCTTCAGTGGCTGCTTAATTTTTCCGTTTACACTGAAAAGAACATGATTGTTTCATGCGGCATCACAAAAGTCCCGGCAGAGCTTCCGCTCTCAAAATCTGCGCATGATTTCACGTCAAATCATTGATTTAAGAAAGCGTTTCCTTCACTGCAGATTGGTCGCATCAAAGCGAATTTCGTGGAGAAGCTGTTTGTTTTTTCAACGTTATCCTGGTTCAAAAATACAAAAAAACCTGCTTTTTCCCTTTTTTTTCTGTCTTTTTCAACCGCTCACATCTATACTCCGAACTCGTTCATCTGAGGATATCCTAGATCCCCCCATTGCTGAAAACAAGCCTCGGAGAGAAATTTCTCGGTTTTTACGTTAAGAGTGGGTTGTAAGACAAAAATGGGACGGCCGACAAAGACGACTGCCTTAAAATCCTGGGGAAGACGAGCCGGAAATAAACGGATGGAGGATGGGAAATACAAAGGGAGAAAGAAAAGGACTAGGCGCAAGAAAAGGGCGCGAGATTTAAAAGAAATACACTCGATGAGTGCCTTTTTATGGCAGCTCCGCTTTGTTGTCTTAGGTTCGCAACCCATCGCCGCCATTCATGTTAGGCCCTTCCATCCCATTTGCTCCCTTTCTTTTTTTTTTCCTGGATGTTTTTTCGCCAACGCAGATCACAGCTTCATTCCTTCAGACGCTCACTTAGCTTCTCGCACGAACCGGAAGCAACACTTGGGGATATAACTCCCATCAGAGGATGCGCTATTTTACTTTTGTCTGCCATTCACGTCAAACATTTTGTCTGCTTAGGCCAGCACGGACAATAAATAAAAAGAACGTGGAGACTGAGATTGAGAGGAAGCACGGATCAGACATGGGGAATGGTATCTGAGGGGTCCGAATAGAGATGAGCCCCCTCCATCCCCTCTGCGAAAAATATATAGAGCCTACTATTCATTTTGATGAGGGATTTGAGGAACACTGGTGGCCTGCGGCCCCATTTCATCAGCCTCATCCAACTGGGCTTAAGATGAACGCATCGCGATTGTTTTTACGAGGCACGCACATGCTCCCGGAGAGGACGGAGCAGCTGAAGGCAGCGTCAATGACTGACTATAAAAATGAGTTCTATGGATCTGGGTAATCACGTCTGGTGTTCTAGGAAAGGAAGACGGAAGGGTAAAGCGATTTCGCAATTTTCTACCTACTACAACATTCCTGCACTTCCCTACTGACTCTACAAGGATCACCAATAGCGGTAATAAATACCGCAAAACTATTCGGTAACTGTGACTCTCTTTTATCCCGTGCGGAAGCGCGGAAAGTGGGATCACCTAGTGGCTGGGGAGGTAAAGTGCCCCTGTAATCCAGCGGGAGAGGAGGCCAAGGTGTCAATGTTGCGCGGTAACTACAGCACCTATGCGTGCAGCACGTTTTATACTGGGTGGACCATTGTTGGAACAAGGAGCATACCACTATGAGGCCGCGGGCGCAGCGAACCCTGTAACCGTTCCTTGGAAGGGGCCTATAATGCAACCTGGTCGCTGGTCGAGGTAAGTGATGAGCCCTTGTATTCTAGTGACTTCGTGGCGAAGGTGCAGGGTTACGGGCTGTTCCGCAGAACTGGCCCCCGGGTGGCACACTGAAGTGATTTGTAAACATTGCGGGATTACGAGCGCAAACTGTAGTACGGAGTCCCTAGGCCCTGTTTCAACCACTCTGAGCACGTTTACGCGAATTTATTTAGTAGAAAAATCAATTCGAAAATGCTGTCCTCCCCTCTGCACCCTCGCCCATTTTCTGTGGCGTTTTCGTGTGACGTCGGGAGGAGATGAGCTGGCAATTGGCTGCGCTACCGCACGGCTCCCCGGCCTTCAGACAGAGTCAGTCGGCCCAGCGTTTCGTCCGCCGGCCGCCGACGGGCCGTCGCAATTCGTTCGCTCAGTTGAAACGAAGCCAGGACACGTTTGTGAATGGAAGAATGTGCCTTTCTTTACTTGGTTAGTTTGTACACTGTATCTATCTCCAAGTCAAGGTCGATTCACACAAGCGCTGCACAAGCGCACATGCGACGCTTCACTGACTGGTACGCCAGTAGGAAAATATAAGGCCTCTTGAAAGCGGGAGAAGAGTTAGCGAAATCAATATAGGTACTAAGGAAATAAAATCAACTGATACTTTTACCGTACAGTGTAAAACTAGGGTGCGGGAAGCACTTTTTTGCGCTGGGCGAACAGGCACAGCGGTCAGCAGCACGACTACGCATCTGCGAACGCTTTTCCGTCTAAGAATGCAATTGCTAGACTTGAGATATTGTGGGAACTTGGGGGACGCTTACTGCACGAGCGCAATACAAAAAATAGTCACCTAAGATCCTTGAAATGTTAAAACTAAATAAAAGTATAAACTGGTTATACATTACGTACCCTATATTTCGAAGATCGGCAGCGCTCGCCCGTGATCAGTTACGTGTGTCTTTGTTTTGTCATCCTGTCAAAGAAGGCAATAAAGAAAAAAAAAAGTGGCCGAGTGGTCTGGAGCGTAGGCATGTCACTGCAAGTGTTTTTCAAATCACGAGTTCGAATCCCCGCGAATACATTTTTTTTTCTAAGGTAATTTTTTTTGTTTTCCGCCGATGTTTTCTGTACTGAGTTCACCTTTTTTTGGGCCGCAACGTTCATTGCTCCACTATCTAGTTCACAGAACGCGCGTAGGCTGAGACTGGCGTGCTAGCGAGTTCTCGTTGGCGTGCTCTTGCCATAAGCACGGACTGCTTGCGGGCAGTGGGCACAGGCCAGAATCAACATACCCTTGGCCTGGTGCGAACACGCTTTGTACCATACAGGCATGAGTGAGGCAAGCTCCAAATATGTGGGAAAAGGGCATGGCATTTGAGCGTCTGCGGGGACGCGGAGGGCGTTCATCCACTGCGTAGGCCTCGGCTAGTGATTGCTACGATTCCAAGCCGCCCTGGGAGGCTTATCTTATGCATTTTACAGCCGACAACATGGCAGAAGCGCGGTATGACAATTACTGAGATATATGAGAATGCCCATCCAACAATGCCGTCGGATGTCAAGCATGTTGTTTTGCAGAACGAAACCGAAAGTTGTTTGATTGCTAACCTTGGGCATCGTCCAATCACGGTGCGTCTCCTCCCGTCGTCACAGTTTTTAGTTGGTGCGGCCTCCGCAAACCGCGCATGGTAGTTTTTCTTCTTTCGCACTTTGTAAAATAAAAACGACTTGTCAACCGGATAAACGATGAAAAGTGTGCTAATTTGAGCCAGTCTACGCAGTGCAAGCAAAAACGGGAGCTTGACAAATTCACTTCAGTGTACCTTTAAGCTCCGCGAGGTTCACAATGGGAAACAGCGGATCCTCCGAAAGGGGAAGAAGTTAGGCTAATCTGGGTCATCCAAAGCCACGAGGTAGTTGGCCGGCAGTAGTAGGGGTGGTAATCACGAGGAGCAAGGTTTCTCAAAGACCCGGACGGCTCATTAGCGCGGGTGTCCCACGCCCTGCCGTGAAGAGACGTTGGCGTAGAGTCTGCACTAGCGGAGAAGCGCCACTAGAAGAGCGAATTCTTCGTCTCTGCGAGTAGGAGGCGAAATCCGCCATAGGCACGCTCGTTTTGGGCCGGCGAGGCAAGCTCGTCCTAGTTCGCGTTACTACACGTGCGGTACCTCCTGCGACTCATGACTGTGGATCGAGTGCTAGCGGGTGGCAGTGACTACACTTGTCGTGGCACATATTACCCGATGCCCGCCCCTTGTGGATCTGAAAGTGTTAGCAGAGACGGACCAGTAGGTGCGGTTACATTGCTTTACCTCCAGCTTCCCCTTCATGGATGTGCGCCTTTGATAACGGGGAAAGTCATGGACAAAAGTCCGTTAGTAGCCTTCTATCTTGAGTACTGGGGACCACGGTAATACGATAAACATGCACTTTATGGCCGAGTTTAACGATGGCTGGAAGTTCCTTGAACGCAAGATTTTTAAACCGAAGCTTCCGTGGTCTTACTGATGTGTCTTAACCAAACGCACTGCAGGAGTGCCAACTTGACACAATGAAAGGCACACGATTATGATGACGACGACGAAGACGACGACGGCGACGACGACGACGAAGAAGAAGAAGCAGAAGAAGAAGAAGAAGAAGACACTAAATAAAGCGCTTCCCGCGGCCCGAATTGAATCTGAGGCTGTCGCATTATGAATTCGACGTTCGTTGAGTTCTTGTGGGTTCGTGGCGCGGGTTTCGGCTTTGGACTTGATCTGAGTTTAGGTGGAGAATGGGTTGCAAACGATGCAAAGCATTTTATCCGGGTTCGCTGCGCTGGTGTTGGCTTTGGACTTTGGCGTTGGTTGAAATTGACAATTGGTTATTGATGACCATGGTTTAACAGCGACTATGGGTGGGAGACAATGTTGTACGGAACGGCGTTCCTGCAACTAGCTCCTTTGGGTAGGAACGGAGGAACGCCACCGTTCTGTTAAGGGTTGGTGGAAATGTGTCGCTAACTTGATAGGTTTATGAAGGAACGTCAGAGGTTTCGGCTTTGCATCGCTAGCGGTTTGCGATGCCAAGGCTTTAGGGTGCTGATGCTAGTACAAAAAGCCACAGGCCACTACTGTGTTTCTCTTCCTATAAGCTGCCCAATTTGCCCGCCCTTCCGCGGAACGTGCTTCCTCGAAGGTCACAGGCAGAAGAAAAACGGCGCAGCGGGCCGAAGCCTGTAGGGCAGGCTTCACCGCGCGCGCAATGCCTTGCCGCTACGGCGACTGCAGACACCGCTGAGACAGGGGCTACGGCGCTCCTTTGATTTGTCTTCCGCAGCGACCTTTTCTCTTCTACAACCATGAACACAAAAACATGGAGGACGCTTAAGCTTCGCCTTTAATCGTGAAACGCGAAAGCCGAGCACGAGCATACGTGGATGCGCCATCGGCACTTGTATAGAAGATGTCAGCTCCCAGACAGTTCTATGCGAAACCAGGCAACCATCAACAGAAAGACAGAGATCGCTGCAGCGACTAACCACCCAGCTCAGATTTTGCTACCTCCTCCGCGTCCGAAAATTGTCTTCTTGTTCGGGCATCGAACTTTCCAGCCGAGGCACAGGACCAGCTGTCGCGGTATCTGCTGGTACACGTTGACTACCTGATGTCGCTGATAAGAAACTTCGAGGGGCTGAAGCAACTTTTTTCCAAGTACAAGCTTGATGGTACAAAACGGCAGTATCCTCAATCGCTTCGGTGGAGCGCCTCTTCAATTACGCCAGCGAAGTGTTGGCGAAAAAACGGGTTCGCTTGTCGGCTCCAACATCGATATGCAACTCTTGCTTAGTTCGAAGATGTGACTCTAACAACGTTGCGAATATGTATTCTCGACGTTTTTTTCCTGCTCATACCGTATTATTGAATCATCATTCATTAAACGCGTATGTATTCTTCCTTTCGATGGGGTTTCTGTGGAAGAAAATTATGTTCGTGCATGTCAGTAACCTTCTATTTGCACATCTGAAGAGCAATATCCTGACTGCGCATTTCAAGACCGATGTGGAAAGTACCTAATCTGTCGCACTTGTAATAGACGAGAACCACAGTTGCAGTTAGGAATGTCTGGAGTATGTCCGGTGCCCCCCGAAAAAATTCGTCTAAGAGCGTTTGTTTGGATTATTTTCATCTATAGATATTCTGCTGCCGGCGATGTTCACATTGGTATATTACACGCAGTTCAATGCGAGTTTGAAAATGCTCAATTTATTTCGCCACTGGCTTATCCGACACTATATTTTAATTACAAAAAATTAAATGTAACGTGAATATAACCGCACGTTGCAATGTTCGATGTGTAACTGGAACACGTTTCTTTCGCACTAAGGAACTTGTAACAGGAACTCGTTTCAAAATTGGGAAGGAACGAGGAACGAGCTTTTGTTTCTGGTTTAGAGAAACGTGTACAACACTGGTGGGAGGGGGACGCCCAGCTTTCTCGTGAGACATTCGTTTGCTGTCGTGTGAGTTTGACACGCAGGCGCTTTCTACGTTAACCGTCGATGATAGCACTTTTACTCTCAGGCGGTTTGAACTTTGATCGTTGACGCTTTGACTTTGATTGCAGCGGCTTTGACTTTGGCACTTCACCATTTTATTTTCGCATTCAAGAAAGCTTTGCGTTTCAACGACCTTCGAAGTTGGACGGAGGGAATTTGAACTTATAAAAAAGTTCAAATCAGGATGGCCCAGCATTTCAGAACTTTATTCATCGGGTCACCCAAGGTAGACAATTAAGTTCGGCGCTTTCTGAGCTGGCAAGTACAGACTCGCAATAGGCCTGCTAGAAACTGTCCACGTCTCCATTTGTGCTTGCGAGATTTACATTTTATTCCCAGAGGCACGGAGTAATCCTACTGCAAGGCTATCTATGCGGCCATCTATGTAGGAAAGCAAGATTTTGGTATTTTGGGGGTAATGTAGGGGCCGGTTGCTTCACCATTAAAATTTAGTGTCACTATAATTTGTTACAGTTCCTACGCTGACGATTTATAACACGAGTAATCGCGAAGTTTTTGACTGGGTTCATCTAAGGGAGCGCACTTCCGTCGTTTCTGGAGCGGAGGCATATAGTCACTAACCGAAGTGGTCAAATTTTTTGGCGCATAGACGTCGGCCAAAACATTATTCGCGATGCTGAAACATTCTTATTGGGCTTCCTGCACTCCAGCTTGCCTTCGGCATCCAACACTTGCCAAGTCTCTTATGGCAAATTGATAGCTCCGAAACACATGTTATGCGTACGTGTCTGCTTTTGTTGTAATGCGGCTCGACAAAAGGCGCTATCTGAGTTTCTTGAGACCCTCGATAACAACTTTTGTTACTGGTGAGATGCTCTGACTAGATGAGGCGCCTCAGCGGCTGTCGTCTAACGATCTTGCTTTAGTTCTCTCGGAATTGACCCTAATCATCATTATATGACCGTGTTCATCTAGTCTCACACCTTCGGACTTACCATTGTTGTCACCAACAGAATCGGTAATTCATCACAATTCATGTAATGGGAAATACAGCTAACTTCCACCATTGGAGATGCAACAGCTAAGCCTGTTATTACTACACAAAGCATACCACGTTCAGAGGCTAGTAAACACTGCGGTGCAGAAAATACCGCGAAGCTATGTACACTTGTTGTTCGTGCCATCTGAATTACCCGCAGTAAGATATCGCGTTACATATTGCTTCTACGGGTTGTCCTCTATGTTGACAACTTATATACGTTGTACTCCATCTGCTTGAAGCTACCAGCAAATCTAATCTAGAAACGTTGCCACCCAGAAAGACGCCTGAAAAATCTCGTGCGTCACCCCTCCTATTTACCCCTTACCTCCTCCTCTCCATCTACCCCCCCCCCGACCTCTTTCCTCAGTGAGTGAGTGAGTGAGTGAGTGAGTGAGTGAGTGAGTGAGTGAGTGAGTGAGTGAGTGAGTGAGTGAGTGAGTGAGTGAGTGAGTGAGTGAGTGAGTGAGTGAGCAAGCTTTATTGCGACGAGCTTCAGGCGGTTATGGTTGGTCCAGGGTTAAGGAAGCCTCCCCTTGTGGGGGCTCCTCTCTGAGAAGCCCTCTTCCCGAGTTGAAATTAGCGAACGATGCTGTAAATATCGTAAAACGTCCTAGCCTTTCATTCACTTTATCATCCTAATTAACCACGTGCAGCATCACATCGAGTGAGAGTATGCCAAGCCTTTAACCCAATACATTTTCAGCCTCAAGGTTAATTACCTCGACTAAAGACGAAATGCGCGCCTGGTGGCTGATATGAACCAAAAAAATTAAACACCGAAGTTCCGTTTTGGTTGGCATGAGTTAACCCAACGAAACCGTTACTAGACGTTGCGGTATAAAATCGGACGCATTGTATGCTCTGTAAAATATCAGATACGTCCTGAACAAGTGTGTAATGTAATGCTGGCTACTCCTGTTCACCTAGTAATTACGATTACTTTAAACAACCCGCAGAAATGACAACGAAGTCTTGCGTAGAAAGCACCTGCACTTTTTCACCTAGTATTATAAATGAACTAGTATAAGAGGAACTGGGCAAAAACAAGCCAAATAGGGAAGTTGATTACGCGCGAAGACACTCGAGATAAACTTGACGCACAAGTCGAATGCCTTGCTCCTTGCAGTGGGCAGCCATGAATATGAGGCATCATCGGCACAAAGCGAAGGAAGTAGGAGGTGATTCATGCGAGTCAGAAGAGAGGCTGTTCCTGCTTTCTTCGCAATGGTACGTGAGTGCGGTCGCTCGGATAAGGAATCAGCCCAAGAATGAACCACTCGTTCCAAGCGGAGCATTGAACTCTCTTATCGCTTTGTCCTCGCTCGTACTCGTACTACGGCTGCTGGAATGGCTTGGAGGGAGGGGGGGGGGGGGAGGAACACCACGAACGAGCCACGACATAAGCCTCGCACAGGCAATGGCCTAAAAAGGCGACAACGAGCTCTCCTTGAAAACTTATCACCACCAAGACGAGATAATGCTCTAGGTTGTGTAATACTGCCCATCCAGGCCTGTGAAAAGTACGCTGCCAAGAAAACAAAGGGAAGAAAAACATGTCACTATTAAACGTCTGAAAGAGCAACATCCTTAAAAGTAGAAGTCGGTAAAATGCTGTCCCTCCACCTTTTGTCTTCAATGGCGACCGCACTCCGCAGTTCACCCCCTTCCTTTTACTTTTTTTCTGTTCTTTCTCTGGGCCCCAAATGACGCAATGATTCAAATGCGAACCTGGGCTGATGCCGCCGCCACTACGCAAGCATTGTCATCGCCCTATCTTGCAACCATAAAGAGAGCACACCACCGCTACTCCCTTATCGCGTACAGTGGGTCGTCAGTTTTTGCCTCTTGGGCTGCGAGCTCCCTTCAGGAAGACACAGGAGGGAGCGCAGGGGCCGCGTCAGAATACCTCGAGTGCGGCTCACTGCGGTGGTGCTTCGCGCGCAGTGTCTGGTGAGCGCAGGAACAGCGACAACCGAGCTTCTCCCGAATGGGGCTTCTTCCCTCGGCCTAATTGCCCCGGGTGTGTCCCCAGACAGAGAAGTGGACAATAATTTATCTCCGTGAAACCCTGACGCTCTTCTAAGTGAGGGCGACGCTGTTGTCGGGCAGCCCCTAGCTGTTAACGCAACAGCGTTATACGTGGCTGCTGGGTGGTGGGTCGCTTTGGCTATCCCGGTATGCTGGGCGTACAAAAAGCAGTGAATAAATTAATCAAACATTTAAAGCACACACAGAGGAGCGTCAACCACAAGGCATCTGCGCCAGTACTCTGAATCTTGTGTGCGTATCCGGAAGCCTATCAAAGTCTTATATATCGAGAGAGTAATACATGACGGCAGCGGGATATTGGAAACGCTTCAAAACCACGAATGTACAGGTGCCCCCAAAAGTAAACGGGGCACGGGTTCGTGAAATTAGAATAATTTCTATTTTGTGCAGGCTGCATGCATTAATAGAATATGTGCGGCCCGATTTTAATTTAGAATTACTTTTTTGAAGAGTCCCTTATAGGATGCTGGCTAGGCACATGGCGGAGAAATCCCCTCAAAATTTCCAACCCGTGATGAGTTTACTTTTGGGGGCACCTGTACTTTGCTATTGCACGATATTCTATGGGTGGGGCAGCAAAACCTTCTATCAATGTTTGTCTAAAGACGGTACTGCTGCTATCTACATAGGCTACATCTCTGGTGTACATTTTGTGAAAGCAGTAATAATTTTTGTTAATTGACCGCTTCCCACCGACCTGGCCCGTAGGCTTTCTCGCTTGTTTGATGCCGTTATTAACAGCGAAGCTGCTTTAAAAATGGTTATTTTGCGTGTCCGCAGTTAAAAGTATAAAAAAAAATGCCGAGCGCGGGTGAGCGCGTGCCTCGCGGTGACCGCCCGGTAGTTAGAAACACCAAGAAAATGCCAAGCGCTCGTGCGTGCGTGCGTCGCGGCGACCCCCAGCGTCCCCGGCGCACTTTTGTCAAGCCAAGCATACCCACTTTGAAAGATTGGGCAAGATTCGCAAACAAATAGCGCCAGCATTCTCCGTAATCGTGGCAACACTTGCTCGGAACGAGAAAGACAATTCAGACCGTACGCCCCTCTACGGTGATGTCCAATAATTATCACTTCCAGAAAGAAAACGAAGGAATCCCACATTTATAGCAACAATGATGGAGTAAAGGTCGTAGCGGTAGCGAAGAAAAAGCAAATCGGCTGCAATCGGGGATTTAAACCGTCGTGATGGTAGCGAAGGTTGCGTACAGCTTCGCTACCTTCAAGGCTTAAGCATTAGGGGGAGCTTCCTTCATTTTTTGTTCGCTCCGTGCTGTTTGGCCTTGTGGCCTTCTCTAACACTCGTTCTAGCTCACATAACTTTTTTTTTGTTGGTTCTGAAGCTTTTGCTTCTGTTCTCATCGATATCCTGAACGCTGCACAGTCCCCTTGACTAGTTAAGCTGTCCTTCCAGATATCAATGTAAACATAATGCACCACGTTTAGTGTGTTATACGAAGAATCTACCAATACCGAGAGAATTATCCTATGGTTGTGGCATTATGTTCTTCCACTTCAAATCTTCAGCTATGTGGTTCACGCTTAGTTCCGTTTTTATTCTTTAACGCCTTATTCAGTCTTGGTAACCTACTGCTCTTTGGCATAGGGTGGAGGTTATTTGCCATGGTAAAACGCGAGAGTCAGGAAGTCAGATTTACTGGTGGCACGCCGATGCTTCAACTGATATAAAATTTTGCCTCCCTCTGCAGGGCATTCTTCGTTTTCCACGAACGTGTACCCGCTCGCCGAGGAAATCCTGTTCGCTCCCCAGTAAAATGAAAACGCCAATAAAAGCCAAAAAAGAAGGCACGGGCAAAGAAGGTCATCCCCGTGGCAACGAAATTTTCGGCGCCCTACAGAGTTATTGAAATTTGTATCTCTCTGATGCAAGAAGCTTACGCAAAAAAGTACGCGGATGAATGGACAATGGTAGTGAGATGCTAAATGCATAAAAAAAGTTTCTCCCCAGGAGAGTTTTCAAATCGGATTTCGTAACTTCACTCTCCGGAATGCCAACGCGTGGGATTAGGGTGTCCCGTTCAGTGGCGCTCTCCAACCCGCCTCTTTACGAGCGTTCTTTTACGGCGCTTACTGCCGGCTTGAAATTATGCATGCATCAAGTCATAGAATTCTGCCCCCTACCCCTTATAAGCGGACGTACTACCTATAACACATAAACCAAAAAACAACGAAAAGGGTCAAGGAAAAGACTCACGAAATCATCAGCAAAAGGAACTTGTAGGGGAAAGGCTAACCTCAAAGTATGCACGAAACAGAACTTGAGTTGTATGTGCTGTCAAGTTTATGCTTGATCACACAGTTCCTTGAAGACATAGCATATGGACAAAGCTTTCGCGAAAACAAGCCTCCCGCCACGCAATGCTGCTGGCAAGTTGAAGTTATCAATATTTACTAAGTGCAAAGTATACAACTCGGGTGTTTGTTTGCACAACTGATCACAAAAGAAACCTGACACAATATTCTACGCACCGAATACATTTTCAATCCGAGAAACCCGCCGTAGGTAGAAACTGAATATCAATTGGCATAAGTAATAACACTCTCGGTTAGACACGATCTGTAAACGCCTGAGGGCTCCGGTATTCTGTGTTTGGCTCCGATCATAGAACCGCCATGGCCCCACCTAAAACTGTAAACACCCATAGTGCAGTAACATGGTACAGCTTCATAATCTACACCTTGCCTCGCTGCATAGGTGAATCAATGGTTCGAATGTCCATACATTCCTCCTCCTCCTCCTCCTCCTCCTCCTCCTCCGCCTCCTCCTCCAGCAGCAGCAGTAGCAGTAGCAGCAACCTACTCAGACCCACTGCAGGGAGAAGGCCTCCCCATTGACATCCAACAGCTCCTGTCCTGCCCCGCTCGAGTCCAGTGTTGGCCACCGAATTTCCGTATTCCATCCCTCCATCGTGTTATTGGCCTTCCAATACTTCTTGACCAATCTCTCGGTATCCCCTCTATTACCGTAATTTTCTAACGGTTTTCGGTTCGTCTTGCTACATGGCCAGGCCAAGCGCACTTCTTTTTCTTTACTTGAGCTATGATATCATTCACTCGAGTTTTTTCCCTGCTCCATGAGGCTCGTTTCACGTCCCTAAGTGTGACTCCTAACATTATTCTTTTTATGGCCGGATGGGTGGATCTAAGTTTGCTTTCTAATTGTTTAGTAAGGCGCCAAGTGTCAGCTCCGTATGTCATCACCGGCAGTAAGCCCTGCTTGTATATTTTTCGTTTTAGTGAGAGAGGTAGCTCAGTTTTCATTCTTTCAGAGTGCTTGGCGAGTGCTTCCCAGCCCATTCCTATTCTACGCCAGATTTACCTCTCGTGGTTAAGGTCAACACTGTCAGAACATCCCTACATCCGTTTTCATTACGTATTTATTCGAATCTAGGTACCTTTTTGCGGTTATTTAACATTTATTGCACTGATAATCAACATGCCTAAAAGGCGTGAAGATAAAATCCAGGACCCAACCGTTTCTTTTTTTTTTCAAGGATATTTTTTCAAGTATATTACCTTGCCAGCTTTTTGTTGGCCCTTTTAACTACAAGGAGAGTCGCCTGCAAGCTTCATTAAATTAAAATCGATAATAACATCGCTCTTCATTCAGAAGTAAGTCGACCCACACCTAACTATAAGATCAATTTCAAAAGCAAGGAATCTCCTTTGCCTGTTCGCGTCAAAATAAGTCGATTCCGCCCACCTTTACTTTTGCGTAATTTTCGCCTGGGTCCGGTTTACGGACGGAGAATTACCGCCATGAAGTTGGTGTGCACGCGACGTCAAGATGAAAACAAAAAGGGGGAGCAAGCGCACTAATGAGGAACTAGAAGCGGCATTAATTAAGGGGCCTCCCTTTTCTTCGATGCAGAGTTTGACAGAGAATCGTAGAGAAGGGCTTCGTTAATCGAGAAGGCATTCGCGAGTGGGAGACAAAGGACATAAAACAAAACAAAATATTCCTAAGGCTACGAGCTATGCGACCTCCGCACGCCGGCAGCAGCTCTTGGGCGCTGGAATTAGGGGCTCAGAAGGCCTTCTCCGAAGTTCTGGTGTAAAAGAAAGAGACGGTCATTTGGGCTTCCGTTAGGTTTCGAAATTTTGTCGAAGCAAAAGCGCGACCTGTTCAGAATTTGCCGTGATGTAGAAATGATCCCTCACGATTTTCAGATCGTGCAGCAGTAGGGGGAAAGCGTCGCTGGAGACTTTGACATAAATATGCGCAGGGACTGCTTGTTAAAAACTCCCACCTCCCCTCGCGGGAACCCCTGTGTAGATGCGACGCATAGGGGGTTCACGTTGCAGCGTTGGACAGCGGAGGAACGGCGCTGGAACGATGGAGCGCGTAGGCACCGCGTTTTATAGCGCGCATAACGGTGAGGGACGCGCCGGCGCCAGTGCGTCTGCCGCGGCTACGACGCACACAATCCAACCAATCCATCCAATCCAATCCAAGCCAATCCAACCCAAGCCAACCAAGCCAGCCAATCCATTCGAATCCAATCCAATGCCCCTCGCGAGAGAGTGATCGCTATCGGAGAGGAGAGGGGGTGAGCGGCGGAGAGCGGCGGAGAGCGCAGCTAACGCGGCGAAGAGAACGGGGGAGGGGCGCCTGAAAACACGCCTGATTGATTGATGATTGTGGGGTTTACGCGCCGACGCAACGAAGGCGATGAGCGCGCCGTAGGAGCCCCGGGATAATTTTGACACCTGGGGATCTTTCGTAGCGCCGAAATCTCGTGCACACGGCGCTTTCGCCTCCATCATAAACGGCCGCCAGGCCGGAATCGAACCCGCGACTTTTGCTCAGCAGGCAAGGGTGAGCCGGAGAGCCACCGCGGCGGGTGACAACAACGCCTACGCCGGATGCAGGGACAAGGCGAGTGAATGAGATGCAGCCACATCTAAAAAGTTTTGGGTCGAGAAGAGTAAAACGCAAAGCGAAATGTATTATTGGAAGACTTGTAACACCGGCGTCATGAGCTCAGTTGTAGCGCGAAACTATTGTGGTTTGGGCTACAGCCAGGAAGGTTATAACACACTTTTGTGACCAAGTCCGAGCTATCGGCTAAGCTAAGTGTGGCGCTTAATTACTTAACAGTGGAATTTGGGCTAGACGGTTTGAACACATGGCGCAACGGCAAGCCTCCATGAAGGCACAAAGTCGAAGTTTAAAAATACACAGGACACTCTCTATTTATTAAATGCATGCTACAACTTCTTGAAAGGCCCATAGTTCTTCATTAAATCATTCAGAAACAACTTTCTTGGCTTTTAATAAAAGTTTTGTTCATTTAACGAGTGTTTTTTGGGCTCCAGTTCACAATGACAGCTCAGTTTGATACGTCACTTGTCCTATTCACATTGGTCCTTGAAGTCGTGCCTCTACGTCTACCACCCATAGCGGGTGTGAGACAACTGCCGTAGTGGGTGACGTTTTCTGAGAAAAAAGGGCAACCCAGTGGTGGATTGCGGATGGCACCCGGCGCGGGCTTGGATTTTCGTCCCAAGAAAACTGGACTCCTCGCGCTCCCGAGAAGGGAGATAACCTGTAGTTTTTATATCGTTTTGCATATTACATGACCCATTCCGGTTATATCGGCGATCATGTATTACATCAGCCACTGGCGTCACCTTGTTACTGGTCAATGTAGCTATCTTTAGCATGTACACTACCTCCTGTAACGCTATCTGGACATTTAGTTCATTTTAATAAAATAAATAACTATGCCCACATATATACAGCATTTATACATACATACATACATACATACATACATACATACATACATACATACATACATACATACATACATACATACATACATACATACATACATACATACATACATACATACATACATACATACATACATACATACATACACGCATACATCCATGCATACATACAAACATACACACATACATACTGTGGGAACGCGTCCTTAGCGCGTTCCCTTTCGTCCGGCTTCGCCGCACTGCTTGCTCCCCGGAAACTTGCTTGGCGAGATGTCGGCGAGGGGGATCTACCTCCTCGCCGAAGGAGTGTCTTGTGGCTGGTGAGAGCGCGCGGGATGCAAGCGGCGGGAGGTTGGAGCTCGAAAAGCGAGGCGAGAGGACGTGCCTAGCGACCTCCTTCCTTTGAGGATCGGCCAAAAAGGAGGGCGACAATGGCTGCCATGGATGCGTCCCAGCGAGGCAAACGCGAGCGCGCTGAGGCGCCCCGGAGATGACTGTCGTCGCGGTGAGTCGAACCTCTCGATTCCCTTAAATTTCCCGGGCGAGGAACTAGCTCCTCGCCGTCAACCAGCTAGCCTGCACGCTCTTTGTTGTTTATTATTCAGCAATGAATGTCAATGAGCGGAAAACACTTGTCGCTTCCTTTGTTCCGTCGAGCCACGGCCCGCCGCGGCTGGCGCGGTACAGCGCGCAGCCGCGGGGTGGGAGATAGCTTGCTAGCTTGGCGAAATGAGAAGACAAAGACTGATTAGTCCCTCTCGTCGCCGGTTTTGCTATTGCGTGGGAAGAGTAACTAACCTACTTTACCACTCTATAAACCCACAATACATACATACATACATACATACATACATACATACATACATACATACATACATACATACATACATACATACATACATACATACATACATACATACATACATACATACACACATGCATACATACAGACACACATACATACATACATACATTTCAACTAGCCTTCTCACAAACTTGTGCATTTTAAAGGAGCCATGAAGCGAAAACAAAAGTTTGTTTTATTCGAAAGATTAGGTGTTTCATAGTACCCCAAGCGCTTTCCCGGAAGCAAGTGATGCTTTATTCACTGAGAAATAAGGCAATTTAAGCCAAAATTTTAAATCTCCCGCTAAAATTGCACATTCCGTGACGTGAACAATGGCGTCATACGAGCCGGTCCATGAAACAGATACTTAGTATGTCGACTCCATATAACACCCACACGCGGGAGTCGACCGAGACGGCGGCCATTTTAAAAATACTAGTAAAACCTAGTGCACCCGCAGCCCTAGTCATGGAATCGCCTGATCCGGAGAACAAAACTGTCGCCGAGGAGCTCGGGCTTGCATTTAACAACCTCACACCACTAAAACGCTCAATGCTTCCAAGTGCACGAGCGGCAAGAGTTGTGGGATACGCGGTGGACGGGAAAGCGACCATTCCTCGATAGCCGCAACAGACGAACGCCCTGCCGTCGGCACCGCTGCCTCGTCAGCCCCGTCGCGACGGACGAATACAGACTGGTACGTATGTGCCGTATTTTTATTACGGTTAATAATAGTTCAATTTCAGTAGCAGTATCGCTTATGCCAGTTGGCCGGTGTCGTGTATGGAAAGCCGTTCGCGCGAGCTCTCTGCTTCGACCAGAAAGATACGAGCGTCAATGCGCGGTGTTTACGGCATTTCCCCCCCCCCCTCCTCCCAAGGTCAGAGCGCTTTACGGCGATTTGACGAAGTCGGCGACGAGCGCCAGCATGTCCCAGGAGTGAGCTAACGTAAGGGTCCCTGCCGTAATCACTTCCTGTTAAATGAAGCGAGCACACTCGTACTTCCTTTAGCTCTCTTTCTCCTCCGTTTGCAAAGTTCACAAAACGTAGCCACTTGCTTCGCCGAGGTTCGTCGTTGGGCAGCACATGAAAGGAGATCTCCTCACCGGGGATGTCGCACTCCCTCGACGATTTGCCCGTACTACATGGGCATTTCAAAACGTAGCAACGAAATTTCATTGTAAAGTACTCGAACAAACTGAAGTTTTCGTGGTTGTAAACTGGAAACGAGCTCCTAACAATAGCAGCAAGCCAACACCATTCCGAAACTGCGACGACTGTCACTATCTCGTCGCTGCTTGCTGTTCCTTACTCCCCTCGTTTCTATTTTTACCTTTGCTGGTTGGCGATATGACGGCCAACCTCCTGTGAAGGGATTACGATACCAAGCAAGGTCGCGGCTGTGCGTGCTGGGACGGTTCGTTGGCCCCTAAGAGCCTCGAACCCGAAAATTCGTCTGCGCGACGGCGAGATGTCGAGCTCGGCCGGCGGTAGTTTCGTACGCATTGGCGCACACGCTTGCGTGTTCGTTCGGAACTTCAACCGTTTACTCCACCGTTCTTTGTCATAAAAAAATGTGCAGTATGTTTCACGGGCATTTAGCTCGCTATGCAAACTGTAAGCCCTGCCTAACATGCGTTTGCTTTTGCCGGCCTCCGCCAATCGCAGAGCATTCTCGAGTGACATCATAGGTTCTGTTGCGGAAAATGAGCTGGTGGGTCGCATGGTCATTTCCTTTTTTCCTAATTATGTAGCTTATTTGAGCGAAGTTTGCGTTATAAGTGGTGTCGTTATGGTTCTAACGAGGCAATCTTTCGAATGAACCAAACTTGTGTTTTCTCTTCATGGCTCCTTTAAATACAGGTAGGAGGAGCGATGGGACAGTACTCGCGAGAAGCCGCATCTACGGTCGGCCCAGAGGAGAAAAATTATAACGATCCCAGATGCCGCAGTAGATACTTAATAGCTGGTCGGAGGTCGTAATCAATAAAACATGTGACTGGCTAATGAGTCCACAAGGCCACACACGATTAGGGTCATATTTCACCGGCGACACTTGCGCCGCCAGGAATACCCCAGAGCACTCAGATCCTTCTCTATTCTGCGGCAACTAGGGTGATCACGACGACATCACCCCACGAACGCATTTAAAATTAATTACTGAACACATCTAACTTTTCGTTCCCTTCATTTTGCTCTCTTTAGCCGACACTGCTGCTCTTTCTGGCCGCTAATCGGTGTTTTGTTTTCTAATTTTTCATTCTTCCTAATACTCTCAAGGCTCTCCCGCCCCTAATTTCTCTCGAACAGCAATTCCAATAAAGAAACGCCATCGTTCATTCCCCATCGTTCCGCACCATTCCAGTCCGAGCGAAGATATCTTGGTGAATATCGATGAAGAAGGCGAATAATTATGACGCCTGTTTCATACTTCGGCCACATAGTTCTGTTTATCACAGAACGTGGTGTTGGTTCACACGTGCATGCTATGTAAGTCCCGAAATGGCTGCAAATAAAGTTTGTTCAATCGCAGGCACGGATGAAACGGGACTATCGTGCACCTGTCAAATGCCCAATCTTCTTCGATGCTGCTATTCCAACAGACCTGCCTCATTTGGTGTGGACATGTCCTGGAACCGAGTACCCGCGAATACAGCAAGTGGTGGTTGCTGATCTGCACACCTACGGCAAGATGCACACCAGTATCGGTGGATGCACCGTCCTGCGCACCTGTCTTAAAAGGCTGCATTTGGGATGCCAAACCATCTTCCTAAACCCCAACTCACTCCTGACCCATTAAGCCCTGAGCATTATCAAGTGTTAAACATTTGAGTCATATAAAAACAACTCCGAATTCTCGCTAATCACCTTGCGGGGATTGTGAGATTTCAAACGTAAAATTGTCGTGTATCTATGAGCGCATTCATCTATTATGCCATAGGGCAAACTTTCGAATTGAAAAAAAAAGGCGAAAGCGGTGTTGTTTTTCGCATACTTTATAAAAGCCTAAGCTTCCCTCCGTTACATTAAAATGATTGAGATGCCTTGACTCACATGCACACTGATATTAAAATTTCCAGCTGGCCTTTTGTTGTAAAACCTTATACGAACCATGGGCGTGGCTAGGCGGGAAGGAGGAGGGGAGGGGGGGGGGGTGTTGGCTTTAGAACACTACCGAAATTTATGCATGCAGGAAAACTAGACATATTCTTTGGGCGTTTGCTTAAGCCTCTCTTCTTTTCTTTTTTTGGTTGCGTATAACACTCCCTAGAATCTCTTTTCTGGCTCCGCCACTGATTCGAACATTCTCAAAATCAACTGTGATGGTCGGTAACCTGTAACGTAAGCCTCCAGGTATTTGCTGTTTTAAATCTCTAAAGAAGGCAATGAAGGAGGATGCGAGAGCACGGTCTTCCAAATTTTAATACTTTTCGAAGGTGGTAATGGATCTAATATTGTTTAGGACCAGTGACGGTAACATGTGAGACCATAAAAACGTGTTTATCAACTTGGATTTTTCGACGGCTGGTTATAAAAACAATATTTTCGCATAATGATGAGGGCTTAACTTCTTTTGCTAACTATGAAATGTTCAACCTCGTTTTAACCAAAGGCATACAGTGACCAATATTTGTTTAAAAAAATCCATATAAGGCATGCATCATTAGACCCGTCTGGTTTCATTCACGATGGAGCGCTTCAGCCACGGCTAGGTCAGCTGGTATACCCCCCAGGTAACCGCTAATTGTGCCACTAGCGCCAATTTGTACCCTGGTGCTTGGTAGGCCAAACTGTCAAAACAAAAAACAACAAAAAAATCACTGATACTGCTATGGCAACGCTTTCGTTGATGCGCGAGGAGGAAACGCCGTGCCGCTTATCGTCTGCTATGGGCTGCACGAGCGCGACTGTCTTTGTGTGCCGCAAGCGTGAACAAACATCGCTTGCATTTTGGTTTTCAGATTGTGTTGCTGCTGCACATCTTGTTTTCGACAGGTTTCGGTTTTGCTTGGACTCTCAGCACATGCACAAAACATTTGTTTGGATATCTTTCTTAGTTGAATACGCGCGAGCCAGCACGCCCTGAAGCGTGACAATTTTGTTTGGGGCAGAAAAAGTAGTAGGCGGGAAATTTGATTTATTCACTGATTTTATTAGCAACGTATCGCAAGCGAAGTTCGTGTATCTCGTATCGTAAGTACAAATGTCCGAATTTTGTGTCGGTTACACAAACATAAGAGACATCTTCGTACAATTCATCGAACAGAAAATTGCTACAGAGGTCACCACGTTCATTTGCTGTACACAATGCATTCTACAGAAACGATGTTTCATAAAAACACGCGTTGTGAATAATAAAATGATTATGAAGTGAGATGACCAGCTCATTTCGCCACCATTAACAACCGCTCCATATTCTTATTCTCGTAAACTGTCTAGCCAAAAAACCCTTTTATAGATAGCGAATTTTCTTCGTAATTTCGCTATACGTCACCCCGAGTAAACGGAAGAAATGTCACCACGGATATCAATAAACAACACGTAAAAGCGAAACAAATATTGAGAGTGCAAACAAGGTACAAAAAATGTGTCGTAGTACAGGTTGAAAAGCGAAGCGCAGCTGGGCCGTCGCGCAGGTAACTCGGACTTCTCGTAACACGGAATGCAAGCGGTCAGCTGCCACGTAAATAATTTTGGGGGCTTCTTTCGTGTTAATAAGCATTCAAGGGTAGTAATCTCACTATAAGAAACTGATCGTCGGAACGCTATAAAGCCAAACCAGTTCACCGAAGAAGCGTTTAAGCACATTCGGCGAACATAATTTCCAAGCTTTTCTCTGGTGGAAAGAAAATGAAGAGCAACCGCTCACCAAACCGATACCAAAGCGAAATTTCCGTCTGCGTGTCCGCTGGCATCAATCAGCCCATGAGAAACTGCCGACAAGTAGCTTCGCATGCTTACAACATTACTGACAAACGCGTTGTACCAAACAAAAATAAATTCACAGTAAAGCAACAGCAGAAGATTTCGTTTCGCCGTGCAGCTTTTTTGATAAGGATAGTAGCGCTTGCCTTTTCATAACTTTGACTGAATAAAAAGTGTGCTCACCTTCCGTCCGCTGGGAAGCGGAAAAATTTCGCTGTGCTATTCCTTCCCGAGTTGTCGCACCGCACAGCATCGAAGCACGCGTTGTGTCCTTTTCTCAGTTCCTCTGACATTTTGAGCCCGTTCACACACACCAAATTTTTCACTTTCAAGGCATACTATAAAACTTCTACACATGCACACAGTGAACGCGGCAGGAGCAGAAGGACAGGACGGCAGCAGAAGAGATAAGAGCGAAAGCGCCGCTCGTCGGCGCAACGAATGAAGCGACTAAATAAATAAATAGGGTGCCAAAAAAGGAAACAGCCAAGAACACATTTTATTTGTTACACTAATGAATTCACTTTACTGTATGGCTGCGTATGTTGAAAAGATAAAGCCACATATGCAAAAGTTTCTGAATTTTCGCTTGGCTACCAGCGTCATGGCGGCACTTCATTTTGCGATACCGAAACTAGCCGAAGTGTCCGGCCCCTGCTTCAGCAAACTGTTTCAACTAACTGCTGCAAAATACTTCTCTAGGCAAATTCTTAGTTAGTGCTTCAGCTACCCTTTCACTTAGAAGGAACGGTATTTGACATGAATGGGCTAATTTAAGCATCCATGATTTGACACAATGCTCCCAGATGTCGTACCTCAGGGAGTTTTTCTTCGGCGCATGTATCGTAAAGCATAATGCAGACAGGGCGTTCTTGGAGCCAGCCTCTGACCCCGATAATACAGCCCCTAAATGACACCACTGCCATCACGGGAGAGTTTTCACTGCTACAAAACGGCATCATGGAAATCGTGATGTGAAACGACTTCTCCCTCCCTTCCTCCCTCCCTGCCTCCCTCTTTCTGTCTAACTCTCTTTATCTCTTAGTCTCCCTTTCTTTGTCCCTTTTTTGCTCTCGTTTCTCCTCGTAGGAATTGGTCCTGTAGAATGGAAGACGGAGTCCCCAACATCAACCAGCCATTCCTTCTCCCAGCTCTGATTTGCGCCCTACTCCAATTTTCTCAACGCATTTGTCGTTTTCAAAAACTTTAGAGTCAAGAACCGGCACTCTCTAGGTCTTGCGCGCAATTTATTTACACCCGCATGCAACTCGTTCAAATCTTTTTCGTTGTTTCCAAGAGGGGAAAAGGAGGGGGAAGAGGGGGGGGGGGGCTAATATAAATACATCCAGTCACAAGAGCTACCGGATTCAAAGTGTCTCAGGGGAAAGAACAGTAGTGCCGCACTAAGCGCGCATTTAACGGAAGAGAAAGCCCGGTACGAGGTGGAGTGGGACGCGGACGACCGCAGTGACGCAGGATTAATTCGCAAAGCCACAGCAGTGCCCCACACTTTGCCGCTCTTTCGCTGTCCCCTGGGAAAGCGGGCCGTCACACTCATGGCCTCCTCTGCTCATTTCTCGTTCCCGCCATAAATCTCTATAGATGAGCGCCCGCCTGTACCATGACCCATCGTGAACTCTGCTCGGCGGGTGCCCTTATATTCTGTAATTTCTTTAATGCGATGTCTTCTCGTTAGCTTTCTCCTGCGTAGTTCCTGCCGCCTGCTGTTGCCAGACGCAGTAGCAGCGCGCTGTAGCGGCCATAAAGCGAGTGGGCGCCATTAAAAACACGTGTTACCTCGCCCCATACCCCTGTCCCATGCTACTTTTTTACTTATAACTCCTTGCGGATTCGGCCCCACACGTTTTCCGGCTGCGTATCGTGAACTGGCGCTATCGATTTCTGATTACACGCTGCTGAGACCCCGCACAACCTGAGCGGCGAAACACAATTAGGATAACGAGTTTCAAAGATTCGCTCCATCGATGGTATAAGCGGGGCCTAGTTGTGCGGTTTAACTGGTGCTCGGGCAATGGAGCTTTTGGGGGGGAGGGCGCAGTGCTAGTGCTTTAAGCGTTGGAGAATAATTTCGGCTAATACAATAACCTTAAAGAAACGGTAGTTTGAAATGCTACAAGAAATGTTATTGGTTGTTTTTGTCACTTCATTGAACACTCTGTTGGGTTGTAGAGCTCGAAACCTCTAAAGCTTTCAGTTCCGCTGAAAAACTTGAGAGCAACAAATAAGACCAATCATATAGCCAAAATAACCCGGAGGTTAGGCAAGCACAATCCGCTACTTTCGGGAGAATATTTTGGCATGTTCTCCTTCTCCATTCCTCGCATAAAACAAGAACCCTAAAAATAATTATTTCTCGTCTCCGTTTTTTTTTTTTTTTGTGCCATCTGCAATCCCGAGTCAGATACCTATGTGGTATTGCCTTGCCTTGCGGAAAAAATAAGGCGTGGAATGAGCTAATGTTTTTGTAGTTGTTTAATCTGCTTCCACGAAGAAATAAAAAATTCACAGCATATCCACGGGGTGAATGATGATGAGTGGGCGAAGCTCCTGAGGGGAAATCATCGGTAAAACCGTGACTCTTCAGTGAAAGTTCGCCCACTACATCTGTGTCCGAACGTAACGTCTAGAAAGTCTCGCTTAAACCGCGCGTCGGCACCTTGGGGCTGAGCTCGCCTGATGCGTTTTGCAGACGCCTCACGAGCTCTCACTGCATCGGGGTCTGCCTGCCGATACGCACGCTTTCTCGCCGCTTCCCGTTCTCTGACGTTTTGGAGATCCTCTTCGCGCCGCAGCCGTGCCGCTTCGCGTACGGCAGGGTCCTCGCGCCGTTGCCGTGACGCTTGGGCCTCTCGTTCTCGAACGCTGGGATCTTGGCGGCGTCGTCGCGCAGACAGACGACACGCTTCGGCCTCCCGCTCTCGTACGGCAGGATCTTGGCGGCGGCGTCGCGCAGCTTCACGGAGCGCTTCTGCCTCGCGGGCTCGCACATCTGCAGCCTTATCCATCGGGCGACTCCGAGCGCGCGCCAACAGCGAACGGATTTTATTACAACGCTCCCCGCCATCTAGTAAACAATCCAAGAAGTAAACTAGAGGTAGCCACGCCATCTAGTAAACAATCCAAGCGCATCTTTTCATCATATACAAGTACCGCCATCTAGTAAACAATCCAAGAACTAAACTAGAGGTGGCTACATACATACGTCGAGGATGGACAGACCCACGCCCTAAGGAGCTTCGCCCCTAAAAAATCTACTTCCACTTTAAACACAGGGGGTCTAGCTTTACTGGTGATGTTTCTGGGGCTCGCCGGATGCCGACCTAAGTGTTAACAGAATTAATCGACAGAGCAGTAAATCGGCTTACCTTTTTACCTGCTGTACTGATCTTTCCTTACTGTATCGTCCTTTTTTTCCGTTACAAAGCTTAGGAACGCGTTCTTTGTGACCTCAATTTAAACGTATCAAGTGCACTACGAAATACAAATAGGTTTCGCAGGGATTCACAGTTTATGAGCGACCGAAGCTTAATTTAGCAGGATTATTACAAGCGATATTATTTTTGTGTTTTACGGCGAAGCACCTTAGACGCTCGGACTGTCGGCGTCTCATGTCATCGTCGTCGTTCGTCATCGTATTCTCATGTGGCCACCGGTACTAAAACATCGGGAAACTCGTTTTCCAACACCTCACGCTGGGACCTTTCATCTCCATGGGCAAAAACGCATACTAAAAGAACACACCGGGACACTAGTTTTTTGTTCACGCTTGCTTGCTTGCTTCTATTTCGCTCCGTACTCACTTTACTTTAAAATTTGCAGATTACCGCTTCGAATTATCCTTCTCCTCCTTCTTCGTAATTGGGATGTCGCGTATATATCATCACGCGTCGTGGGGCAAGAGAGAGGCTTACAATCTTTGAATACACTTATTCACTGCATGCCTCACCCTCCCAACGGTTCAGGTTCCTGGAAATGGGCCGGTTTTTTATTGCAGCTGACGCCTAGGGAATGTGAAGAAAAATATAATAGAAAAAATTATGGGTCTTCGAAATGAAAAGAGTTTTCAAACTTTCGAGAACTCGAAAAAGGTTTTCTTTAGTGTGCTTTTTTCCTACGCGTTCAACTTGACACACCGCCAGATTATTCTTGTAGAGCAAATGAGTTAGCATAGCGCTATATATAAGCGGCACAACATCTAACCGTACAGACGTCCCATAAACTATTTCATTTATTTCACCAGCACAATTCCAAATTAACATGTTTTAGTTACCGATATATGCCGCCGGAAACACGAAAAACATTCAGGGTGATATTTTGCAGTGTACTACAGGTAGGCCGTGTTATATTTTTGCGGTGGACGTAGGGCAATTACCCTAATGAAGAAGAGGACGTCTGATCGTACAGCGTTCAGTGAAAAGAAAAAGAAGACGAGTATGATCGGAAACCATGGGCATTCATAGAGATGTAATGTAAATAGAGTTATTGTTTTTTTTACGGCGGCTTCAGACTTCTTTCTTCATCATCATATGGAGCTACGAGATCGGCGGAGCTACGGAGCTACGAGATCGGAGCTACGAGATCGGAGCTACGAGATCGGCAGATCAAGAACCAAGCGGACTGAAAGCGGCGACTGTGTCTACCAGGTAGAGGCAAGTAACGCAGCATGCACAAGCTGAAAGAAAAGAGAAGGGCTCGTAGGCAGCAAAATACCAGGCTCATCAATGAAGCTAAAACGGTACTGGATACCGCGGATGTGCAAACGTTGGGCTCACTCACAGAGCGTCTGCAGTCGAACAATGACGAGTTGAGTAAGTTGAATGCCGAGCTAGAAGACGCGATACCCAACGAAGAGTTCGCCGCTGAGTTTGAATCAATGATGAGATATGAGGACGCCGCCAAAGGCATGCTGGGCCAGCTGAAGGCCAAGGAGAAACTTTCGGACACCATGAAAGTAGTGACAAGCAAGTCAATGTGATTTAAATACAGTTATTCTGTCGTTGTGGTGGCTTCGGACTCCATTCTTCCGTAACAGGCCGCTTTGCACAACGTACGGAAGCAAGCACTAATGCTCGCAAAGCCAAGCAGCCACATGAAGTCGTACACACCGACATACCACGTGACCCACAGTCAACACCATCGCCACTGCTTGTAGGTGGAATGTGTTTTAACACGAAAGTGTTTTATTCCCGGATACACAAAATTTCGTTGACGTCATATCCGTCACTGAAGTGACGTCAGTACAACGAAGCAAACGGCCTGTAAAGGGTGCACCCCTTCACACAGGGTCTTCATGCGGGAAAACAAACCTTTAGTACAAATGAGTACGTTATGCCTAGGGTTAGTCGTTTAAGGGTTTTATACTTTAACACGCAGGTGTTTTATGCCGGTATACACAAAGATTTGACTCACGTCATATCCGTCACGAAAATGACGAGAGTATACCTTTGCCGAAGTGACCCGCCAGCAGGATGTCGCTCACCAAGCACATCCACAAGACAGCCGCCGAACCATAAATAATGGTCAGCCTCATATTTCGCTGCGCATTTCACTTTCGTGTTTTACCGATCCCTGTGACAGAAGAATCAATTAGTGTTTAAACATACATACAGAGAAGTGACCACATGCAGATAAACGTGACAGAGTTCTTCCACGGTCGCCTACTGCGCAGGCGCGGCGCATGCCGACATCACGTGTCCCCTTTCTTCGCCACTGTACTACCGTTCGCTCTTCCCCGTCGGCACTGACCTCACCAAGACTTCAGGCCATACATTCTTGTATTGTTTCAGAGCATAACCTTGAAAACAAGAGTTACTAAGTTCAATATTGTATCTACCAGAAATACCGAAGTGTTGCACGTGCAATTTCGGCATGTTGCCCAAAGGAGAAACCCACTGGACTCGGCAAACACAGTTGTCCCATAGCCGAAGCCTTATGTGAGCTAGCGCCAAGCACCCTCAGCCCCCGCTTCCCCCCGCCCTCTTATTTTTTCTCCGGTAATTTCTTCATGGTTAACAGGCACCACGCCTTCAGTTGCGCCGCAATTTCTCCATTGATTGATTGATTGATTGATTGTAGGATTTAACGCGCCGACGCAACGCAGGCGATGAGGCGCGCCTTAGTGGAGGGCTCCGGATTAATTTTGACCACCTGGGGATCTTTAACGTGCGCTGAAATCTCGTACACACGGGCGTTTTTGCTTTTCGCCTCCATCAGAAAAGCGGCCACCGGGAACGGGAATCGAACCCGCGACCTCGTGCTCAGCAGCGCAACGCCTTAGCCACTGAGCCACCGCGGCGGGTCGCAATTTCTCCAGAGTATGTAGGCCTCCTAGTGGGTAACACCATCAATAACCTCTCGTTCACCACTAGTTCACTGTTTCTGCACTGTGTGAAACAACGCCTTGGAAATTGGGACCCGGCCACCCCCGATTTCTCCTCCCTTAGGCCTCATTGGCCTGGGCCATTGTTAATTGCGCTCTCCAAGCGCCCTGTTCTGCACTACATGGTGCTTCCCAGCCACGCTCCAGAAATCGCTGCTCAATTGCGCGACCGTCCGTGCAGCAGCTGTCAGTCGCATCTCTCCGAACGTCGCAGACGACCCCGCGTATCGAGGCCAGCTGTTTCCTGTGCTGTGCACGACGACGGACTGCCCTTACTCGCGCCATCATACTCGCCCATTACCTTCGTCTTCGCTTATGCAATCTCTTCCATACTTCCTTTTCTCAGCCCAGTTGCAGCACGTAGTTCAGTCGCTGTGTAATTTGAACCCCTCCTCACCTCTTTTTAGTATGCGGACACGCAACGAGATTAAATAAAAATGGCTGAATCCTACATTCCGAATTTGCTCCCCATTCAAGAGCGCAGTCGGTCCAGCATTACAACTAAGCAGCTGGATGTCACTGCTTTAATGCGGGAGGCGGGTGCAGGGGGCGTAGAGAGGAGCGCGTAGAGCTGGCAGCAGCATTTAAGTCCTCGCAGGTGCTTTATCCAGAGTTAGCTTCGTACGTCTTTTTCAGTAAGCGGTGCAGTTACCCGGGACTTAAACACCGGCCGCTGGGGCTGCTGTGTCTGGAGCTCCAGACACAGCGCTGGTCTTGGCTGTTCGAGACGTTGTTTTCAGTGGCCGAGCACATTTCGCTAGTCTCGCGCTCGATGAATGACTGCACATTACGCGGAAGGTTTATGGCGCTCCTCACGGATATAATTGGCGGAGCGAAAACGCTGCTCTGTTCGCCGCTGAGTGCGTACACGGTGAAACGTACCTTGTGTCCTACCATTAGCATGTGTCCCACAAACCTGCACCCTTTCTCCCTCCCTCCCCCCTCCCTCCCTCCTCCTCCCTCCTCCCTTGTGCGCGTGTGTGCCGCTATTCCCCCTCTCAGGTTTGGGTTGGTTTTAAGGCTGGTTACGAGAGAGCTAGAGCTAGAGCTCAGCTAAAGCTAGAGCAGTTTTTTTTCTTTTATTTATTGCCTTTGGTTCATTCTTGATGAAAAACAAATAAAAACTTTCAATGAATCCTCCTTCTCAAAGCCAGCAGAATTGTTTTGTTAGTGGGGCCTGCTTCATGTTGTTAGTGTTTGAGAAAAAAAGAACTATTGCAGTACACGACGGTACACATCATCACCTGCCGGACAGCCGAATTCAAAGCTGCGCGGCAAACCCGCTGGCTACCTTTATGCCGGTAGATCACTTGAAAATCGCGAATGCACAGCCTCACCTAGCACGGGTAAACGCACTGCTCAAAACAGCGACACACACACACACACACAACAAAAAAAACCGCACACGCTCAAACGACGCACACACACACACCCTAATTCATCACTGATGGCGTCACAACGCTCACGCCCGCATTCGTTTAGCGCAACGCACAGTAATCCCACGCATAACGAAACGCACTCAAACACGCTTACGAAAAATTTTTTCTGGGCACCCAAAAACCCAGGGACACATACCAAATTTTAGGCCGTCTATCACTCCCCAAGCTGCAAACAGTGGACCCTCTTAGAGCGAAATCGGGTTTCGGAATATCGCTTTATTCAAATTTGTCTGGTCCCAACCAAACACTTTCATTTTAGGCCGCTTTCTCGAAACCGGAACATGGCCCCCGAATTCGTCGCCAGCCGGAAACTTTAAAGGGGAAAAACCCCGGATCCGAATGCGTTGGGTTTTGGATGGGGAATTTAATTTTGTTTTTCGACATTACTCAATGGCGTGAACGCGACGGTGCGGGAACACTGATACTCGAAGTGTAGAATTAGCAGTGTCGTCGACAGCGGGGTGCCGAAAAACTTTTGTTTTGCAAACTTTCACGGCTACCCACCGCGGGAAAAAAATTGCCCAGTGATCATGCAAAACCCCAGTGCAATACCGGTCAGTTTTCGCGATTGCGCTGTGCACCCAAAATGAGTGTTAATGGTTGTTTTTTGAGTTCAACAAACAACCTCGGACTCGAGCCACGGAATTTGCGACGCTTTCCAGAGCGAAACTCTCACAGCGTTCCGTGACGCCCTCCACCTATAAAAGTGGCCACTACCTTCTACTCTTCATTCGCTCTGCAGCCGGCGAGCGGACGCCAGTCACTGCTTGGTCCAATCGGAGAAGGGGTTGCTCGCGCCCTCCAAGAACATGCAACAGCCTAAGCTCACTGCCTTTTTTGCACCTGAATAAAGTTTCGCTTTACTGAATACATTGTGTTTTGATTCCTCGTAATTCTCGCGCAATTATAGTTTAACTACTTTAGCTTTTGCCGAGTGGTCGTTTATATCGAAATACCGCTTACAACAAAAATTTTCGCAATCCCGCTGACTTCGTTATAACAAGAGACTACTGTACGTTACTGGCGCAAGAAAAGAGAACGAAAATGCCTCCAATACAGCTTACAAGCTTAAAAGCTTAAATTCTTACAAGCTTAAATCCTTGTACAAGCTTACAAGCTTAAATTCTTGTAAAGGGTACTTCGCAGCCGAACGGTTGTGCGTGCAGAGAAGCACCAAAAGGTGCGAAGGGTCAGGTGCGTACAACTCCAAGGGACTGTCTTAAAGCGAAGAAATTAGACTCCCGTTTGTTGGGATTTTTTGTGTCAGAGAGCGGACAGAAAAAAATGCCTCAGGCAGCGCTGCGTGAGGCAACGGCACGGTGCGTGAGAAGAACAGGGGCACTCAAGCCACGGTGAGCGCTGATTTGGGAATGATGGTGGCGTGAACATTTCTGGTACTTCACCCTCATAGCGCTCCAGGCCGGATTGATTGATTGCTGATTGATTGATTGAGTGGGATTGATTGTTGATTGATTGATTGTGAGTTGGATTGATTGATTGTTGATTGTCGTGATTGTGATGATGGTTGAATGTTGATTGATGATTATTAGTTTGTCGAATGTGGATTGATTGATTGATGTGTTGATTGATATGTGATTGATTGATTGATGATTGATTGATTGATTGATTGATTGTTTGTTTGTGGAAAACCCTTTGTTTCGGGCAGCAACAATGATCGGTGCAACAGCACACATTCCAACTAATAAAGAGCTGTGTCATACGCCCCTGATGAGAGCGGTAACTCGGCGGTTATGTGACACTTCCCTTCGAAAACAGCAGAAACTCTGGGATATGCGGCGGAGTTTAATCCTAACGGGAGGTCATGCTACGTCAACGAGTGCACACAGCTTGACGGGCCCCGAGTGCAATAAGCACTTTGGCAATAATGGGTACCAGCACCAGCGCAACGTTAAGCCAATCCTCAGAAAGTTGCATACCCGCGTCACTCTCTCCCTCTCCTGCCCATCTACCCTTGCGCAAGCAAACAATCAACAGTGAAATGCTGGAGGCTGGCTTCACAAACGCAGCCTCAAGCGAACAAGTTGACGCAAAATCGGAGGTGATATGCTAGTAGTGTTTCCACACTACAGAATAGACGAGTTGGTCGTTTCCGTGGGAGAGAGAGAGAGAACCTTTAATTGCGGGAGTTCATTGATCTGGTCTTTACGCGAAACTGTGACGCGCGTATGCTTCTCAAAGACCCTTTGACCGTGCACTTTAGCGATCACAAGGCAGTGATGTGGCCGTCAAGTACAACGATAACACAAACAGGTGCTGATGAATAATGATTACGTTCACACTCTCGTCATTAATTACGCCATTACTCGCCACACACTCATCGGTGCACCCAATGCATTCGCATTTCTGCACGATTCCCTTCGGGGAGGTGCGGGGGAATTTTTTTGTCTCAGAGAGCGGACAGAAAAAATGCCTCAGGCAGCGCTGCGTGAGGCAAAGGGACGGCACGTGAGAAGAACAGGGGCACTCAAGCCACGGAGAACGCTGATTTGGGAATGGTGGTGGCGTGAAATTTCTTGTACTTCCCCCTCATAGCGCTTGAGCCCGGATTGATTGATTGATTGATTGATTGATTGATTGATTGATTGATTGATTGATTGATTGATTGATTGATTGATTGATTGATTGATTGATTGATTGATTGATTGATTGATTGATTGATACCCCATGCTTATCTGCGGGCAGCAGCAATCATCGGTGCAACAGCACACATTCCAACTAATAAAGAGCTGTGTCATACGCCCCTGATGAGAGCGGTAACTCGGCGGTTATGTGACACTTCCCTTCGAAAACAGCAGAAACTCTGGGATATGGGCGGAGTTTAATCCTAACGGGAGGTCATGCTACGTCAACAGTGCACACAGCTTGACGGGCCCCGAGTGCAATAAGCACTTTGGCAATAATGGGTACCAGCACCAGCGAACGTTAAGCCAATCCTCAGAAAGTTGCATACCCGCGTCACTCTCTCCCTCTCCTGCCCATCTACCCTTGCGCAAGCAAACAATCAACAGTGAAATGCTGGAGGCTGGCTTCACAAACGCAGCCTCAAGCGAACAAGTTGACGCAAAATCGGAGGTGATATGCTAGTAGTGTTTCCACACTACAGAATAGACGAGTTGGTCGTTTCCGTGGGAGAGAGAGAGAGAACTCTTTAATGTGGGCTGGAGAGGTCAGCTCTGCTAGCGGCAGTGCTTGCTACGCCAGATGGGGGTGATTGGGAATTCGTGGTGGTGATGTATGCTGGTGCGATTTAGGCACGAAAAGCCATCTGAGGAAAGCGCCACGCGTGCTTACCCTATTTAAATGGCAGCATCATTTCATAGAAGACCGCTAGACAATTACGAGTGAGCTTTTAGGAACCATAACAATGCTTCACAACGCGGAAAAGACGGCAAGTAAAGGAAAACAGGTGAGACGACGATTGGCTTCAAACACCCAAATCAGACTTACCTCTTCGCTGCTCATTCCAGCCACGCAAATCGCCTTGGCTAGCATGGCATGAGCGCCTGTAGCATCTACGTGCGTGCGGGGAAAAACAAAATGAAGACAAAATTTACGCAGCAAACGAAGGCATAAACACGGTCTGGCCTACCGCAGCAACTGCCTGCGCCGTCTCCCCCCCCCCCCCCACCCCCCCCCCCCTTCCTATCGTCTCTCCCTTATGACTTTCTTTAGTACGTACACGAGAGAATTTAAGTACGGCATCTCATTTGGCCCGCACTTACGAGCACAAACGCGGCCATTCTACAGCAGACCTCTCTGCGGCATCCTTACGATGCGGAAGTCAGATAACGTACGTGGTGGCCGAAAAATCGTTACCTAAAGTGCCACGGCGTTACGAAGGAAACGGCTCTTCACTGGCCGCAGAAAAGAAGAGTGCCAGAGAGGAAATTTTGCTCATTTATGAAGATTCGGCAGCCAAGGAACGCCCATGTATGCATTGACCAATCCGCTCCAGACGCCGACGTCTGTGCTAGCACTGAACGAGCCCAACCATTGGATGTCATGATGAGCTGCGTCTTTCCGCAGGAAATAACCCGGGAAATGACGATTTCGCGCAACTTTTCATCGCCTGTGGCTAGGCACAGTGCTAACACGTCCAGCACGTCGGTCCTCGTTGCATGCGGTCTCTTTGAAAAGAGGGGTCCTTCCCGCCTCTTATGATCGTTCTCTCAGCGAAGGCGCGGCTCTTCCGTGCCTTGGCAGTCGCATCTTCTTTCCGACCCAATTCTACAAATGAGAGAGGCGAGCCATTTTGACTTTCCGTGGTGGTAAGCGGATGAAAGGATGTTTTGGCTTCACGACAGCCTCGCGCAGCGTGCCCTCATGATTCGTTAGAATGACGTCTTCTGGCAGTATTTCTGCCGATGGGCAGGGCGGCATTACGCGATGACGCAGAGATTTTTGAAGTTATGTTTGTTGAGAGAGAGAGAGAGAGAGAGAGAGAGAGAGAGCGAGAGAGAGCGAGAGCGAGAGCGAGAGCGAGATAGATAGATAGATAGATAGATAGATAGATAGAGAGAGAGAGAGAGAGAGAGAGAGAGAGAGAGAGAGAGAGAGAGAGAGAGAGAGAGAGAGAGAGAGAGAGAGAGAGTAAAAGATTATTGGAAGAAGAGGTTGGCCTGTGAAGCTGATCCTGGGCCTGCTACTTCCCACTGGGGCAAGGGTACGGGGGATAAAAAGACGAAAGAGTGAATGTGGAAGGCATGAGAAATTACAGTGAAATCTACTAATGAACTGCGCGCATGAAGTTCGAAGAACGTCTCGCATGCAAACGGGACACTGAATCAGATCATCACAGTCGAATTTTCATCGCATGGTTATCGCCCGTATAAAAATGCATGAGAAATTATTCCACTGCCTCTTAAATGTTTGCAACCTAGAGCGGAGGATCCAGAGAGGATTCACTGGGGAAGATAAGGGCTCTAATGGCTAGGCTTTGCTTCCTAGTGTCAGCACACGTGCCCAAATTCTCTTTTGCTCGGACATAGGGAGAGTGTCGAGGCGTTAAATTCATGTACCACGAACCTAGTTTCTTTTTTAAAATAAGAGAAAGGCGTTTTCTTTCAAGAAACTGGAATTGTCTGCGTGGAAAAAAGATGATTTGAGCTTGCATGTGTGGTTACTGTGACGCCTCATGTATATTGCAGGAAGCCGCCGGAACCGTACAAAAATAGGATGTGGGGAGGGGGGGCGCGGCGGGAATGAAGAACTTGAGAGAGAGAGAGACAAAACTTTATTAAACTGAGCTTGTCTTTAGCGTGAGAAGTTGGTGGTCGTTGTTATCAGCCCAACGACGACCGAGGCGGCCCTTGCGATCAGGGAGGTCTGTACCTCCCTGTCGTGGGATGCCAGTGCTTCTCTCCACTGCTCAGCTGTGGTGATTCGGGGATAGGGGTTTTGGGGGCAGGCCCACAGAATGTGGGGTAGGGTGGCTGGGGCTGTGCAGAGGGTGCAGTTCGGGGATGGGACTTGTGTTGGGTGGATTAGGTGCAGGCGGGTTGGGTGTGGGTATGTGTTTGTTTGTATGAGCCTCCAGTCTTGCTCTTGGACTGTTGTGAGTTCCGGGTGCGGGGTGCTAGCTTTCGGCGGCAGAGGCGGTAATGTTCCGTAATATCGGTATAGTTAAGGAGACTGTCTCTGGATGACCTTGCCCCGTGGGATGGGTCGGGCGCCACTCCAGCTCGGAAGGTAAGATCTCGAGCCTGAGAGTGTGCGGTTTCGTTCCCTTCCTGTCCCGCGTGGGCCGGTGTCCAGAGTATGTCTACTGGGGTGAGGGGGGGATTCTTCTGAAGAATTTTGAGCGCCAGGGATGAAATGTTGCCCTCGGCGAAATTTTGAATAGCGGTTTTGGAATCTGAGATAATTGTGGGGGGCGTGGGGCGTTGCGTCAATGCTACGGCTATTGCTGCCTCTTCCGCCTCTGCTGGGTTTTTCGTGCGGATGGTTATTGCATGCACTGGTGGTTCGTCTGTGCCTTCAGTGCAGACGAACCTTGATTCTTCCATTACAAGCGAAATTGTCTTTTCATCTCCAACTTCAGCGAGGAACAATGTTGATCGTTCGGTTTTTTCTGATCTCCAGTTTATATTATACGCGAGTTAATCGCTACTCATTCGATGGCCGTGGTTTCCTGCATCATCTTTTGTTTTTACGGTACCCATCCAAGCCCGTAAAAGTGTGAGTCAGCATCAGCAATGTTGAGAAAAAAAATCATATCACTGGTAACGATGAGACAAATATCCGTCCAAGGTGTCTTTTTGTGAGAAGAACGGTTGCCTGAAGTAAGTAGCATTAAAATGCTGCTACGCTACGCCCTAACTTGGCGGGTGAGTGACCACAAGTTTGCGCCGCAATGCGCACAATACCATTTCTCTTACCCTTTACACTTGCGATTGACTTTGGCGTGATTGCCTAGAACAAGGCAAATGAGCCGCAGTACAAACCAAGAGTGGACCGCTCCTGCACAAAACGCTCTTTCGGACAGGTAGGGTGATCCACTCTACATCATGCGTGTCTTCTCCGCCACCTTGGCCCTCTCATAGCGTGCTCAACTTCTATAAAACGCGCTCGCCCTCGAGGAATTGTGTCGGATCCCTGCTGCCTCGCCTCACTATCGACCATTTGAACAAAATAATAATAATGGCCCCCTTTCTTTTTTTCCGGCCTGAAGTTTTGTTTACTAACCAGGTTTTAATGGCTCAAATTGTGGTTGACACTACGAAGCTGTGGCTGGACTATAAACCGCGGCTTAGTCCGAAGACTGGATTAATTTAATCGCCGCGGGACATTTTCGTGTTTCGGCAGAATTTAAAAAAAGGACGACCACCCCGGTCCAGAGGAAATATCCTGGGCCATCTCCCCTAACGTGAAACCTGGGGAGAAAGCGGAAGCGTGTAGTGTATAAGGGTTTCTTGACGACTTGGCGCGTTTGCCCACGGAGATCAAACCTTTGGGACGTTGAGGTATCCAGCTTTGCTGCAAGTCTCGTGTCTTTGAAGCACGGAGCGTTCTAGCGCGAGGATTGTGAGAACGAGTGTCCCGGTGGGTTCTTTTAGCACGCATTACGTTCTAGTGCGAGGCGTTGGAAAACGAGCATGCCGGTGTTTTAGTACTGTGACTACATGATTCTACGACGACATGAGACAACGACGATGTGAGACGACGACAGCCCGATTCCCAAAAATATCCCCGAAACGTCTGCTCAGCAGCACGACGCTGCTGCACAGGAGGCACCACGTCAGCGTTAGCAAACATGTACGCAACGTTCCCTTGACACCCCAGTGCAGCGGCTGTTTCCAAAAACGTTGGTTAGCGCGAGAAATGACCTTGGGTGGCTATCATCACATCCGATTGGTTTCCTTTCCGTGATGCGCAAAGTGCGCGGCGCTTTTCATGCCCGGTTGTAATTGCAGCGTTTCCGTTACAAAGTTTTTATTGCACCAGGCAAGATCAAGGGGCAAGAAATGGAAGTATATAGTGATTTTTACGTCCCCTTTGCGGGGTTGTCCTTGCGGAAATAGAGATATAAGAATGTACGTTCGCAATTGCCGTAGCAGACAAGTCTTGGTTAGCGTTATGGATGGGGCACTTAAGAATCGGAGGTAACTGGTGGTCGTTGCGCATAGTTTGCTGGAAAGATTTCTCTTTGGATTGCTCCAACGGCGATTAAACGACACGACGACAACGACACCATCTATGTCCACCCCCCTGCCACGGCCACCGCCACCACAACCACCACGCGTTTTTTTTTTTTTGCTTTTTACAGAGGAAGGTAGTTCTAGGCTTTTGCCTTAACATGCACGTGCGGATGTCTGTCTCTGTCCTTTTACGTCCTTTGTGTAAATTCGCTTCGTCTAAATATCTTGAAAGTCTTATCACGGAATACAAACAGCTCGTGCCCACACATTGTTAAGTAATCACATACTTTGTGCGGCGTTGCTGCCAAACATCTGATTCCCACGTTCCTCATTGCCGCGGTTCCCTCGCAGACCGCCATTCCCACTCTTTTTAACTTGTATTGGCTTGCTTGTTCTCCCTGTCCCAACCTCGCCGCTCGTTTCACGGTAATCCGTGACGAGTTATTTCTACACAATGACACCCACACTGCAAAACCTCACTTCCGTGGGATGAGTTGTTGCCACGTTTTACGCACGGACAACGTTTGCGACACTTTTTGACGATCTTCACCCGAACTTCCAGGAAACTCTACAACGAAGCTGTTTACGCTAGGGTTACCTAGATTTCTCACGGGCATAGAGGAAACCTCCCGATGCCCCACGTGTCTTTGAAGCGCGAGCCGACCTTAGCGCTAATGTGTGGTGTGGGTTGGTTAGTTTACTTGCGTTATGCTTAGTTTTGCTTGCATCGGCATTCCTTTAGCTTGAAATGTTTCGCAAAAGACCCTGCCGCTGCGCCAACGGCGTCGGCAGCCACGTCATCCCTGACAATCGCCCTCTCTTCGTCGTCGCTTCCAAGCGCTTCGAGGCCTAGTTTCCCTTTCCGTCCGCTTTCCCGGGGTGGGAGCAAGTTGCGCATGGCGTACGTTTTGCTGAGTAGCGGGCACGTGAAAATGTCCCGCGTGTCGAGTTTTCGCCCGCGGCGACTCTGGGAGGTGGGTAGTCGTCGGAGCGAATGCGTATAAAACGAGAAAAAACAATAAACGTGCGTTGTGTGCGTACCTTTAGTAGCGATGACCACCGATAAAAACAATAAATGTGATCGTACCTTTGTTCGAAATTCTGTATTTCTTCATCTTCACTGCTTATCCACCTTCCGAGAGTGGAAGGGCTTGTGATCTATTTCTTCAACGTCCTAGTTATATACATTGTATTGGCTCCATCCGTTCCTTCAACAAAAAAAATACCGGCGCAAACCTGGCGGTTTATAGTAGGCTAAATTATTTTCATGTTTCCTTAAACCCGGAAGTCCAACCGGAATCTTCGAACATCATCCTTTCAGTAAGGCAAAGCTCTCTATAATGCTCGGGTATACCTGAAGAAAGAAGGTGTAGCATAGCTATAGTGAAAAAAGTTTCACTTTTGCAGCAATGTTTTTTTTATTTTCAGGGTTACTTCTTGTGTTTCGGTTTCATAACGCCGGTTGCACAATCATTTTGATGCAAGAAAATATATTATGCATAAGGAAAGTCAATGAAAACCCATACAGAAAAACTTAACGGAAATAAGACGAGGAGAGAATGGCGCGGGTTTCATCCTATAGCCGAACCTCTCAAGCGGTGCGGTTTTTTCACCCCGCCCACGCAGCATAGTAATGTACAAACATTAGCACGCCACAGGGCATCAAGGGGGCCGGTTGGATCTGCCCTCCAGAAATTGTTTGCAAAAGGAATGTTGAAACCTCCCTGGTCCTCCAGGATGAACCCACGTTAGCAGGGAAAAGCGTTGTGAAGAGGTGGTACGCTAACCGGCCTGAATCTCATAAGCAGCCCGATAGAGATTATAATTCCGCCAAAAGGTTCTGCGCTTTGTACGAGTGTGCGGAAGAGAGCCTTGTTCGCGGGCTGGCCAAGTATTCGACTGCTGGAAGGATAGCCACTACTTTCAGAGCCGACCTCCCCTTGCGGACGATTAAGCACCGCCAATATTCGCCAACCTCGCGTCTTCCTCTGATTTCTCTTCGAAACAGTGGCTCCCCTAAAGACGCCCAGAAATCGCTGCTAGGCTCTGCTGGGTGTCCATTCCTGTGCAGTCCTCTCTCAGCCAAGGAGTGTCGGTTGCTAAGCTAAGAAAGTAATTCTCTTAGTTTATGCGTTTTCTATCAACTTCGTGTGTGTAGAATACTTTTTATTTTCGAACTTGATGATAACCAAGGGTGACTCCCTCATATCATTTTTGGGTATAACATAGCTGACTGACGTAAGCATTTTCCCAACTGTGAAAAATGTGGTCGCCCCGAGTGCGGTAGTGGGCCACCGGGGATGAAGATGAACGGGATATAAAAAGTTTCACGAACATTTCGGGGCCCTCGCTCGAGAAGCACTTGTAGACCCCCGTCAGTAGACTGCAGAGAAACTTTCTCAAATCAGATATGTTCGGTCAAGCAGCCTCGTCCTCTTTCCCAACCCTGCTTTGCTCTTCTGTCCTCCTTTCCGTCGTTTTGCCTCACCACGCCCCCCACCCTGGTGGAGACTGTTTTCTCGTTCCACATCCTTCCCCTTTTCTCCTTCGCACTTCTATCTGTGGTTCGTGTGGCCGCGTAATAGCGGTAAGGGTCCTTAGCGTCGAGTCCCCGCGGCATCAGCGGCGGTTCGCCCAGGGGGCGGAACAGTGCTCGCGTCTCGCTGCGGTTCTCAGCGTGAGTGCGTTCGGAAACCCTGGCGACGCCTTGGAGGAGATTCTTCCGCAGCCACGGCGTCCACTCCATCATGCGCGCTCCACGAAGCCGGGCGTGCTGCGCTGGGTGGTTGGACCAATAAAGCTAATAGCCCCTTCAGTAGTGCGCGCGTCATTCGCACTTATAAGTGGTCGCCTGGCGCGCTGCCGAGTGGACGCGTCTGCAGCAGCTCCGTCGGATGAGGGGTTTTTCCGTCGACGAGTTGTCCTTCTTCCCAACGCCTAGCCGGGTGGTGAAAAGGAATCGCCGCCGCGGGGGAGAGGGTATGCGGCTGTAACCGCAAGCTCAGGTAGCAGGAGAGCACTGTGCATCTCAAGAGGGGAAGCAAGAGACGGGAGGAAAGGACATTGAGCAAACACAGCAATAAATAACGGAAAAAAAATGAACAGTGACATGTACGGAACGAAAGCATGACGGGGACAAACGAAAAGAAGAGAAAGAATAATTTAAAAACAAGAACAAAGACAGGAAACAAAATAAAAATGAATATAAATTACGGAAGAAATTCTAAATATAAATCTAACCAGAAACTAGGGCAAAACGAAAGAGACAAGTCAAAATGATAAGAATTAACAAATTAAAAATAAATAATTATTAACAAATTAACAAATAAAGACAAAAATTAACAAAGAAAGAAGGAAATGGACAGTCATACATCAACTAGGCTGGATTATGCAAGCAAGGAAAGAAAGAAAAAAGTGAGAAACAGGGAAAGGAAAGGGAGAAAGAAGGAAATAGAAAAGAAAGAAAAAAGGAAGGTAGGAAAATGCTAAAGAAAGAAAGAAGGGAGGAAGACAGAAAAAAAGGAAAGGAAGGAAGCAAAGACAGAAGAAAGAAAGAAGGAACGAAAGGAAGGAAGGCAGGAAGGAAGGAAGGAAGGAAGGAAGGAAAGGAAAAAGAACGAAAGAACAGCTGCAGTGACAGTGACGCTAGTCCTCATTACACTCCTCAAAATCTGTCCAACAGGTTTTCGTAACGTAAGCTCATTTACGTCCACTTCAAAGCAAAGGCCTTACCCGGGCCAGCGGGTAATCCCCCATATAGTGAGAGAAAAACATCTTAATGATGAATACGATTTGGACTGTAGTAGGTACGGACATGTATTTGTTTGAAGCAAGGCCTACACTTTGTTTTTTGTCCAGATATAATAAAGCCATAGCACCGAGGTGCATCGTGGGGGCACTTCAAAAACAGGTGTGCGGTGCTGTCTTAGTAATGCGGGAAAAAAGATAACTGTATTAAGTGGGACCCCGCCATGTTTGAAATGATTATGAAAGGTACCTGGCCGTAAATAAAACAAGACGTATACACTTCAACTGGCAACCAGACTGTGTTAATAGAGACGATGCAGCGGGGAGGGTATTTTCTCTGGATGGCACCGAGTCGCCCTTAATAAGGAATTCTGTGGCGACCGTTTAGAGGAAGAGAGAAACAGAGAAAGCAAAGAAAAAATAAACGAGAAGAAGGAAAAAAATATATTGCGGAGAAGAAAGTACATAATAAGAAAGATGACTGCGGTAATGATAGGAAACAACAATTGCAATGTCGAACAATGGGGCGACATTTATAAACTATACAAGCCAAATAGGCAGGTAATGTCCTAGGGACACGAAGATAGCGTGTAGACCAACGCTGTCACACCGACGGACGTGCGCAGATAACAAATAAAATCGGCAGTGCGGCTTGTTGGTCTTCGTTCAGCATTCCGACTGTACCTCAAGCAAACAATCACTGATAAGTGATATTTGCAGTGTTCTTTTATTGAAAAATTCACAGATGCTTGCTTTTTGCGAGAGCAAACGAAATACTGCTTCCACTTCCGAAAAAAAAAAATCACTCCGTCTGCCTGCTGTTGTCCACCCTACTGTTGCTCCTGGCTGCATTTTAAGAAATCAAACGGCAACAGCCACGAAAGCTTCCACTATACCGGTTCCACGTTCCGCTTGGAACACTCGTGGAGTAGGGCAACGGGGTTCTGTAAACGTTGAAGTAGGGCGCCTCGATTCACGCGCGTCCCCGCTATAGGGCAGCCTTGGCACCGAGGCGCTAGGCCTGGCGCAGTGGAACGCGGTAAATTTAAATTGACTTGAGGAAACCTGTAGCGTGTTTACCTTGGGAGGAGCGCGACGGGAGAGGAACAGCATGAGAGGTGAGCGGAAAAGCGAACGAAGGCATTTACTTGGCAAATAATGACGAAAGACTGTCGTCTTTCGTCGACATTTGCAACAAAAGGAGCAGATACGCAACCATTTTCTTTAAATCGTTACTAGCGATCGGGGCCCCTCTGAAAGGCTGCGGAACGCAATAGCCTCCAAACCTAGTTAGATTCTTTCAACGCGTAACACAGAACCCGCGTTTCTTCGTCCCTGTAAAATAAAAAACTTTAGTTTCCGCCTATAGTATGTACGACAATATAGGTGCACCCTGCCAATCAGTTACTGCGTAATAATTATGTTAGTTATTTTGCCCAAAAAGGGTGTTCTGAGAAATATTTACAGAAATTCACAGTTAGTGATGTCATTCCCCTGTTTATTGAATGATTAAAAGGGAAACAACTTACATGTATATATTTTGTGACGTTGCCAAGAAATCTGCAAAGTTTATTGGAGTAACCTGTGCTCCGCAACAATCAACAAGTAAACACAAGCGTTGAATAAGCGCCCAATTAAAGCGACCACGTACAGTAAAAGCGGTGGTCAAAAAGAATGCCGCGGCGTTTGCCTGGCGAGCGACTATTTCTCGGCGCTTTCTTTCCCGAACCACCGAACTAGATCGAGAACACTGTCGATCAAGATTTGATCCAGTTATTGTTGGTCGATGCTAGTGACGACCGGGGGGAAACCGCCCTCCCTATTAAACAGTTTGTCCGGTGCCGGCACACAACAAAAAGATCAAACCCCACCTTAGCTTGAAGAAGTTGAGATAGCCCGGCACGGCCATGTGTTGGTAAAAAAAAAAAAAGAAAACCCATGCTCTCGGCAATATACAAACAATTGATACACTCCTTATATGCTTACAGAACTTATATACACCGACGCGTTATAATTTCCCTTCTCTTCATGAGTGAGGGCGAAGCTTTCGCCTTGTCTGGGTGCAAACCCCGGAGACACTCCATGGTGCGTCTCGGGTTTCGGGTTTCTAGAAGAGCTTGGCTGTCTGTTCTTGGTTATCCTACTTTTCCCTTGGGCTTCAGGTGGTCTGTTGCCGTGTGGACCTCTTCACTCGTTGGATCTTTTGACTCGCCTTAGACGGGTCAAAAGATCCACAGTCAGTCAAAAGATACAATATTAGACCCTTTGACTCGTTGGACCTTCTGTCTCTCTGGACCTCTTGACTCTGAAGCCTTTCAGCGCAGGCGGCGATGAGTCAGGCGCCGCCGCCGTCGACAACGGTCGTTCGAAAGGCTGTGACCAAGCCTAATTTTCGAATGTGCAGGAGCGCGTCAAGTGTCTTTTCTTCACGGCACCAATGCTAAGTAGGAAAGCACCTTGGCGCGCGGCCGTGCTGTGCGCTATCAAAGCTCGTGCACCGCGTCAACATGCGGACAGACAGTCAATTTGTAGTACCAGCGATTGCTGCACACCAACCAACCAGTCCTTCGGCGATCTTATTGGATGGAAGGGTTCGCTACTTAAAGTGTCCTGCATCTGCTGGGAACACCTTATGACCTGTACTGTCGATTGTCGTGAATTTGTTTTTATTTCCTCCTTGTAACGGCCCATGAAATGACACCTATTCGAAAATAGTTGCGATAACATTTTTAAACTGCCTGAAGGCACAATGCTCCCACAGACTTGCAAACATTCCTATCCACTGTCATCCTAACCCCGAGTTTGCCCATGAATTTTCTTATCTCACACTGCAACCGGAGTATTCATCTCCGCCGCTTGTCAGCCATTGCGTTACTTGTGTGGACCACCCGTCACCTGTAGTGAGCATCTAATGCGAGGCAGCCAAACTGCTCCTCTTTTCTTTGAGCCAAGTAAGAAAACCCCAAGCCAAACAAGCGTGTTTTTGATATGCTCTCTACAAACATCATCATCATGACGTTCATAGAGAGTGCTTTCTATGACGTTCAGTGCTCTCTATGGCTATGAGGTTCATAGTGCTCACCATGAGCGTGAACCCTTGCAAAGCAGATGTCACATCTCGTTTCAACCATCAAAATGATGAAAAGTAAAACAAGCCGGGTAGTTCCATGGCAAGCCCACGTATGTTCACAGTTAGATCTCTCACCTTTTTAACGCTTGACGTCCGCGAAAATACCCTCCCCAAGTCACCCAGCCGCTAGCAGATCGAAAGTCTTCCTACAGAGCACATTGTAGCGGGTTGGCTGGCATTCCTGCTGAGCCCTCTTAAACTTCCTACTTCAACTCATGCGTGCTCGCACGCATGCCTACGCATACGTACCCACACGAGCGCTCAGAACCCGGACGGAGACCTGCCGTCTAATTTACATGCGAAGCCGAAACTTTGGGCCCCTTTAGTCGACAAAGCAAGGCGCAATGTGTCTTAATTGGCGCCGGAGCGCGCTGTCCACTCTTAGCACAGAGGCTCATCCCGCCATCAGACCCGGAAGACCACAGCACGCGCAGGATTCGTTAGCTTCGTCCGCAGTGGCCGCAATTACGTATTCAGCTTGATTACGGCGGCACCCGCCACGGTGGCTCAGTGGCTAAGGCGTTGCGGTGCTGAGCACGAGGTCGCGGGTTCGATTTCCTGCCGCGGCGGCCGCTTTTCTGATGGAGGCGAAAAGCAAAAACGCCCGTGTGTACGAGATTTCGGCGCACTTTAAAGATCCCCAGGTGGTCAAAATTAATCCGGAGCCCTCCACTCGGCGCGCCTCATCGCCTTCGTTGCGTCGGCGCGTTAAACCCCCACAATCAATCAATTGATTACGGCGGGTGGCGCTGACTACCCCATCATCTCTCCTGCGGTGGGCTGTTGCCCCTGCCAACACTATCCCCCCGAATGCATCATTAGCGGAAAAGGCACACACTTTTATTTATTTATTTATTTATTTATTTATTTATTTATTTATTTATTTATTTATTTATTTATTTATTTATTTATTTATTTATTTATTTATTTATTTATTTATTTATTTATTTTTATTTATTATTATTTATTTATTATTTATTTTATTATTTATTTATTTATTTATTTATTTATTTATTAGCGTGCGAGCATTAAAGGCCTGCCCCCGCATAATCACATTTTGTTGCTCATTTCAAAATGAATCGAAATAAAGGAGAAGCTCAGACACTGGCTGAAATTTGCGGAAGTCGGTACGTTCCGTAACCTATCCACAAGGCGGGTGTGGGTGGTTTTGCAATGATGGACACCGTTCACCGTTTGCTTCTTGCGCTGTTATGAAATAAAAATTGTGCCATGACATGCAACCAGGCGTGCCTGGTCATTGGAGCCAGCCACACGAGCGGAAGGCAGGAAGAGGTCGTGGACGAGCCTGACGAGTTTAAGAAAAGTCCATGGAGGCACGGAAGAATAAACCCGCCAGGAGGCAAAGCCTTAGAGGACAAGCATTTATCATTCCTCTGAATGAATGACTGATTGGGGGTGAGCACCAGCAGCACAGTCGACTGGCCCGCAGTACCCTCTTTGTGTAAGGGGAAAAATTAAAAGAAAGCACCTGCCATGGCTCTCAAACACTTCAAAATTAATGCATGACACGAAATGAGGCTCATAGTGGAGCGGATTGTGTTCTGTGTAAGGATGGGCAGGCGGTATGTAGTTTTGAACCTTCCTTTTTTTAATCCATCGTTCCTAAAATCGAGAAACATTTAGGCCAGAGCCATGGGCACACGAGTAAGGCAAGCGTCAATGTCCCGAAGGAGCACCTTGCACTCTCATCAATTCCAAACCTGCCTTCCTTCGCGATTGACAGTTTCATAGGCTCTAGTCACGCTGCACTTCGACGGCGGACAGCTTTTACGTATGCGCAAGAAAAAAACTGTTTCAAGTCGCAACAAGTTCTTCAAGGGAATTCGAATTGGTGTGGTGCTAGAGATTTTAACCAGCTGGATCCTAATGCTCACTCTCTACCCCCGCTCCTTCTCAACTCCTCGTACTTTCTCTCCTCCCTTAAAGTATCGAGCGCTGCCTGTTGAGGTGCCACTGAAATCCCCCGGCCGGCCCGTTTCGAAAGCAGTCGCGGGACACTCTGGCCCGCTCCTTACCCAACGTTACTTATTCTAGTAACATTTCTCCTTACCGTCACCGCGGCTTTTGGGGCACGTTCACAAGTGATACTTACTGATTGTATGCGTTCGAAATACATATTAATGTGGATTAGTCACTCTTTCCGCAAATATGGTGTAATTATGAGAGTGCAAACGTTTCTGAAGCGACCTTAGTGTAGTACATTCGGTCTGTATGAGCGCCAGATGTGTGTCACGGACCAGCGTCGCTAAGCCCGCATATGCATGGAGCTGATTGTAAATCCGCTGCCCTGAAATTAACTAACAGTGTCTCGGTAAGAAGCGTTTCTAGAGATGGTGATGATACGGCTGTAAACTATGATTCAAATCGATTTGTGCACTTACATAATCTAGCGGAGCCCTCATTTGAGTGGAGCACGCCGGTTACGCTTGCGAATATCATGCCTCAAATATTGATCACTATAACTGGACAAGCAATGTACATAAATTTCGCGAAAAATCTACGAAAGGAGTACGGTGGATAATACAATATTATACCCGGGGGTTAGCACACGACAAAGGATTTAATGCTGTTTCGTCTTGTCCTGAGTTCAGCTCTTGCCAACGTTGATCATCTGCTTCATTTATCCTCCGCGAGCAGCCCGGCGACAGGCTTTTACAGTAAGCCGTGTCTGTTTCCACACGCTTCTTCAAAACATCACCATATGACGCAGGCAGCCTGAAAAACTAGCACAAACTAAAATCTGAGGGCCTTATCAGACACCACACTCTTCCAACGACACCTTTTATCCTTTGTGAAATGCCTTACCCTCTACTTCAAAAAATGCGTGCGCCGAGTGATCAGCGGTTCGTTGAAGTCGAAAAGCAAAACGAAAATGAAGGCGCAGACCCTCGTGTCCTGTGAAATAGCAGTGCATTTCACATTCGGTTTGGGTCTGATAAGAACTACAGGGCTTACGCTTGCACGAACGTCCTCAGTATTTCCGAAGCAGCACTGGGTTTTTTTCTAATTCCCGTACGAGCCATTCTGTTTCTCCCCGACCTGCAGAACATTTATTATTTCGTGGTTTCATTAACTTTACTTGGTTCCTCGTATAAGGCGTGAGTGCAATATTTAACGACGCAGAACCTTGCACTTTGCTAAACATTTTCGCGTGGCCTATATCCCTTAACAGGCACAAGTGCTCGTCAGGGATTGGGATAATCACATCCAGGAGACAGATTTTTCTACGACGTTTATAGCCGAAACGAAGCTGCATTCGTTGTACCGCGCTGCTAGACAAAACCAACCTCTAATTGTGCCGTATCATGTATAAACCTGGCGACAATAGAATTTACTTGTGCCCACGTGTTCAGAAGTGACAGTTGTGATATGCTGCTGCCCTCGCTGACACGCGTACGAGCGGTCAGGAAGCACGCAGAACCTGAGTGTCCACGTATAGCTTTTGTTGGCGTTCGAGCGCTGTTCCAAGCCGCAGCTGTTTTTTAGAAGTTCCCTGACGTACTGTTTGCTTACTGACGGGTTCATAACAAGTTGTTTATAGCGCGCAAAGGCAAGAAGAAGCGAAAGACAACCAAAACATTGCACGAGCCCCTGTCAACCACTCAGCGCTCGTCCCGTAGACGCCACGGAGAGGCGGCGGCAGGCGGCGCAGCCATCGCGAAGCTCGAGGCGTAAACAAATTCTACCCTTTATTGTTACACTCCGTTGTGGCGTCCCGCTTTTCAGCTTTCAGCCTCAGCTATTTGTGACTTTGTAACCTGTTCCCAGAGCTTTGAACAGAGCTCCAGATACCCCGTTGGCGTGTGCGGCGCCGCGCACTTCTGCGTTAGTGGCTGCGACGGCGGATGGGTACCACGACTACGCGTTGGATCCCGCTTTTGAAAGCGTTGCGCATCGCAGTCGGCAGCCTTATCCTGAATAATTTGGCGGCATGCATAATGTTCGAGTCTTTCTTTCCTTGCTGCCGCAGCGGCGCTCGCTGGTCGACAAAAAGGACGGCTCGTATAAACCGGAAGCCGAGTGCGAGCCATGTATCACGCGGCTGCCCCCTTTTGTTATCCACTCTCCGAGCACAATAGTAAATTGAAGGCGCTGCTACAAGGAAAAAAGACATGTTTCCAGAAACAAACTTTCAGGTTGAAGCGGACTCAGGTTGTGGTAAGGAGATGTGACAAAAAAGAGGGGATAGTTGGAGTGTAAGAAAAAAAAAACTGGTGAAATGAAAGAAATGTTTAATGTGGTCCTCACGACACAGGAATAATACGAAAAGAGTAGAAATTCGATGCTATCATGACCAGCACTCCCCTCGCTAAGAAAACTGGGCGAGCAATGCGACGGCGGATCGGATGCGACAACAGATTACACGCTTGCACACTGTGTCGGGGGAAGCCTTGGCGGTACAACAGTCATGCTGCTACCGAAAGGATTCTTTATCGTGTGAAACAGAAGCAATAAATGTACGTGAAACAAGAAGGAGAGCAGGTATATTTCAATACGATTGAATCCTGCAATGCGGAAGCTCTGTTTATTTGAATTTATGGCTTTTTAACACTCGCGTGCAAGGTTTGTGTACGGAATGTGCTGTGGTGCCCGAAGGGAGGAAATAAAGGCTGGATATACTGAGGCTTGTTCCATTGCCAAAGCAAGGAAGGAGAACGAAATGAAAAGAGCAGTTAGCAGAATGTAGTATAGTTAAAACACCTTGCGGCGAACTATGCGAAGGAGGAGACGATTAATAAGTACGTTTGTAGAAATAGACGTTAAAAGCAGCAACACCTCATGCGAGGCGGCTGTTACAAATGTATAAAAAATCACGGACACTTAAAACTGTTCGAAGAATTTGGCGGCCAAAGCCCGCGATTATTGAAGACTTCTTTACAGTTACTTCGTGTTTGCGTCTTTTTCTTTTTTCTTTCTCGTCTTTAAACGTGAACCGCTCCGACAGGCTGACTTGCCACAATCCACGCCACAGCTTCCCCACAGTCAAAGTTCTTTTCTACATGGACATATATTCGCACGTGCAAGTCAAGTGCATCTGTCACAGCGCTTGCATCAGGGTAAAAGCGTATTCCATTTGCAGGGAGCTTGGTGGTTAGAGCATTTGACTGCTGTGCCAGGGAGCCGGATACAAATAGCCCAGTAATCTGAATGCGCTTTTACTTATTTTTTGTTTTACTGAGACGGCCATTTCGGTACCATTTAGGTTGACATACAATGCCGACTACTACGACTACCGTCGCCTTCTTTACAAGAAATACTTCTTAACTGTAGTCATTTACAGTTATCCACATCTAGTAGTACTAGTAGGCGCTTTTCTTTTGTTGGGACACGCTGAGCACAAACACATTCATGCACACTCTTCTGTAGATAATAGATAATGTAGATGATGTCTTGTGGAATTGGCGTATAAGATCTGTAAAGGAAGCAACAAAAGAAATTTAAACCACAGAAAAACAAACAACCAGCAAGGAAAAATTTACACCCATCTCCCCGAAGGGAAACATGAGTAGGATGCGGAGCGTCATGGGGGGTTTCGTTTGCGTTTCCATTATGTTTGTTAGCCAAATTTGATGGAAATGTAGTGAACCCCGTAATTCTCATATATCCTACTTATTGTTCCCTTCGCGGAGATGGGTGTAATTTTCCTTATTGTATGCGTATATACGCGAGTGAGACGAGATTGAAGTGGTATCTAAAGGTCTTTGCTTAGGTTTGCACGTCTTCTTACTTTGAGTATGATGCCCTTAAGGTCGCTGAAGTGCACAGTCAGCGGATCTCGTGGCAGCGGTTGTATGTAGTCGTCGCCCTTGCAGTTGGTAAAGACGAGATCGATACACGTTCCGTGGATTGTAGTTGGGTGTAATTGCTGTTAGTGTTTGCGCTGATGCTCTCACTTAATTGCGTCAGCACACTCACTGACGGAGCTGTTGCTTCCATTCTACTTCATCTGAAGAATCACAGAGTCAAGCGCAAGCCCAACCGGAGTTGATGGTGGTGGTGCCAAAAGAAATGGCTCATACCCACTTAGGGGGATTGGCCAGGAAAGGGGCGCTCACAGAGAGAAATTACAAAGTAAATAAAGAAACACATTTAAGGAAATAAATAAAATATTAGAGAAATATATACAGAAAAAAAAACTGCTCAAACATGAGACGTAGCATCAGGAAGTGTTGAAAGCAACATAAAACAAAATAAAAAATAAAGGAAAGAAAACATGAAAAGCATGTAGAGAAATAAAACAAGAAGGGAAGCTGGCGAAGGAGAGGCAGCGGGCGGGAAGGCACTGATAGTAGCGATCATACACGCAGGGATCTTTTTGAGGGAAGCCCGGCATGGCCTGGGGCTAGCACGGGAGACGGCCAGATTCCGAAATGAACAAGTGCATGGCGGAGCAAAGATCTGCGCGGCTAAATCCCAGTGCCTTCGCCCCGAACGATAAGATCAGAGGAACAGACAGTGCGAAGGCCAATTTGTTAAAGCTGTTTTCTAAGTATCTTTTTCGTATGGAGGAGTACCGTCGGCAGGAGAGGAAAAAATATTCAACTGTTTCTAATTCGTTACAAAATGCACAGAGTGGTGAAGGGGCGAGATTGCAGCGATACAAGTAATAATTTAAGTTTGGGACACCACACCGAAAGCTGGTGAGGGTAACTTCACAAGCTCGTGACTGACTAATCCGGCAATTCCATGAGTGCCGAAGGTGCTCGAGGTCAGAACTTGCGTACACAGATTCCGCCATGCTTTGTAGCAGGCCTAATCTTCGAAAGCGTGCCGAGGTGACAAAATTTATGGGTGGTAGAACCTCCATCACCGGGCCATCCACTGCAATGCGCGCCAGAGTGTCGGCCGCTTCGTTGAGCCAGATGCCTGCGTGTCCAGGCACCCACACCAAACGAAGTTTTTGTAAAGACGGAGGCAGTAAATACCCAAGGGCCAGACGTAGGGGAGAAGACTTTGAGCACGATAGGGCAGTGGAAACAGAAAGAGAATCTGTAAGCACAATTGCGTGTTGTGTGTCCGAATGTAGCTTTCTAAGGGCCAGAACAATTGCTAGATATTCAGCATGAAAAGATGTAGTGAAGTCAGGCAATCGAAGGGAAAAGGCCCAATCCAAACCGGGAGAAAAAATTCCCACTCCTGCCTTCTCATTCCGCACAGAGGCGTCGGGTGCAATGATTACATGGGAAGGGAAACCGGTAAGGTGATCTTGCAAAAGGCCTGATAAAAGACTCAATGGGAGTAATTTAGCGTTCGTGGGAAAAATTTCATCAAAGGCTACCTCTAAAGATGATACTGAATGATTAGGAACAGGGACAGACAAAAGGGCCACATGTAAGTGGTCTAGTAAGGACTGTACAACTATAACCTGCGGGCGTTTGAATCGGGGCCATGGACTGCTGAAAAGCAGCGAAGGCCATGTTACGAAGGCAGTTTGCGGCCTGGATATGGGAGGTACCATTACTCTTATGAATGCGTCAACAGTGAGGGTATGCATGCGGAAAAGTAATGGGGGAATTCTGGCTTCCATATACAAAACGTTGATCGGTACATATCGGGAAAGACCCAGGCATAGTCTTAGGGCTTGACGTTCCAGCATTACTAGCGGCCGAAGTTTTTACTGAGGGCTTCCTGAAAAAAGCACACATCCAAATTCTAGGATTGGCCGGACGTACATTCGGTAGATCATTAAAAAGTGTCACAGCGCATACCAAATCTCTTATTACTTAAGCTTCTCAAAACAGAGACAGACCATTCTCCTTTGGTAGAAATATAATCAATGTGTGGGCGTCAATTCAGATTTTACTCGTATATTATGTCCAGGTATTTTAAAGAATCGACCTGGGGAATGTTTTGTTGGTGGTAGCTGAGAGAAAAGGAGACTGCGCCCCCAGCCGGAAAAACAAGGAGAGCACATTTGTGCACATTTAGGGTGAGCAGAGGCCATCCAGCCAAGTCTCTACGGCACATAAATAGGCCTGCAGGCGTACTTACAACATGTGGATGTCCTTTCCTGACGCGAAAAAAGCAATGTCGTCAGCGTAAACGTACACCTGAACGTCTGGACTTATAGGAATAGAGCTCATCAAAATATTAAAAAGCACGGGAGACAAAACAGAGCCCTGGGGAACACCTCGGGTTTGAGAGTATACTGGAGAGGAGAGGCCCTGCTGAGAAGAAAATAATTTTATACCTGACAGAAAATTACCGATCCATGATATGATATAGTTTGGGAAAGAAAAACGCTTAAGTGCGTTAAAAAGAATTCTATACTCAACACTGTCATAAGCTTTCGCGACATCCAAGGTAACTAGCACTGCAACTTCTTTTCGTGAGGGTGCCAATTGAATGCGGCTCTCCAGATCAATATGAGCAGACCATATAGAACAGCCCTGCCTGAAACCTACCTGCTTGGGGCTCAAGATGTTTTCGCATTCTAAGATATTTTCAATTCTACTGAGCAGAATTCTTTCTACCAATTTTAGCACATTGGAAGTGAGGGATATAGGCCTAATATTATCTATCACGAACCCCAATCCTTTGATTTTAAGTAGGGGAACAATCTTTGCTAGCCGCCACTCAGGTGGGACCCACGAATGCCGTAAGGAGTAGTTAATTAAATGCAAAAGAGAGGCGGGGGACTCACTGAACAGAAATTTTAGCATTTTGACTGTGATGCCATCAGGACCTGGAGCCGCGTCGGGGGCTCGACTTAATCCCTCCTCGAGCTTGGCCCCCCTTCGGGAGCCCTTTGTTTGAGCCGCCACCGCCGAGGGCGTCCGGGGTGCCAGAGGTGGCACGGGCGGTGCGGTGGCGGTGGGAGCCGGTGCGGGGCCCACGGCGTCCATCCACTCGGCACCCTCCAACGCACAGGAGGACGGGGAGGATGGGGTGGGAGCGGCACCGGTCCCAACAGAAGTCGTTTGCACCACAACCGCTGCTGCCTCAGCAAGCGGCGTGGTGCCGGGTTGGGCTGCGTGAGGCAACCCAGCGGGGGGCGAGGACGGGACCAGATCAGACTCGCTGAACTGGGTCCCTGTGGACACCAGACGCCGCTCAGCCCCCCGGCGAGCTGCATCGGCGTACCTCCCCAGGCGGAAAGAGGCGAACCTCTTTCGCGCCTCTGGGAAGGTAAGGTTCTCAGTGACTTTCACCTTGATGATCTCCTTCTCTTGTTTGAATTTCTCGCATGTTCTAGAGTAGGCCCCGTGGGGTCCCTGGCAGTTAGCACAGATGAGGGTTTGCGATGGGCAGTTGTCAGATGGATGATCGTGTTGTGCGCACTTGACGCATGTTAGTCGACCACGGCAGGCGGTAGTGCCATGCCCAAACCACTGGCATTTAAAACACCGGCGCGGGTTGGGGATGTATGGCCTGACGGGGCAATTAATGAAACCTGCATTTACTGATTCAGGAACTGTGGAATGGTCGAAAGTCAATATTACATGTTTTGTTAGGATTTTCTTGTTATCTCGACGAATCATGATACGCCTCACTGCTGTCACACCTTGGTCCTTAAGGCCTTCCAACAGATTGCTTTCAGTTTAATTCATCAGATCTGACTCAGAGATCACACCCTGGGAGCTATTAAGGCTGCGGTGGGGTGTGACCCTGATGTCGAGATCTGCGATGCGAGTTTGAGTCAAGAGATTTGTAGCTTGTTGCTTGTCATTCACTTCTACAAGAACTTCTCCTGGTCTAAGTTTTTTGGCTTTGTAGGATTGACCAACAATACCCTCGAGAAATTTGGAGATCAGAAAGATAGACTTTGTGGCAAGGGGGTTCGACGCATCAACAGATTCAATTACTAAAAACCTAGCATAGTTGTCCGGCTTTGGGAAACTCGTATGTGGCAAGGGAGGAACGGATACTTCGGTGCGGCCCCTTTTAGGGGGCCGATCTTTGGATTTAGAAAATTTGGAAACCATATATCATAGTATAAAAGCAGGGAGACGGGGGTACTTTCTCCTTTGACCTTACCATGGTAGTCAAAGAGGTCCCGGAGCTCCCTGCCTGGTAGACAGGCAGGGAGCCCATCGGCCGGAGCTTGACCATGGCTCCGACGGCCACCGTTTACGGCTTCTACCCTTCACCTTTAAACACCTCGCCACGGTTGGACACGGCTTATGTATGGGAGCTCGGGGTCCGCGGTGCCGCTGCTCACCGTCACCATGAATGCTCAAGGTGCCCCGTGCGGTCTACTACGACTAAGTCAAAATGTCCACGCGACAGGATTTTCTCCATGCCTCCAGTGTCATGCGCTGACGCACAAATATTGATAATGGTATTTTCAATTCAGCTATAATAAATGAACCTTCTGGTCCCCCTACGGAGCACAATATCTCGGACGACAATTTTTCGTAGTCTACGCCGTGTAAGATTCTTTGATAACATTCCTACATACCGTATGTGGACGATTCTAACGCGCAGCGGTTTTCGCTAAGCGTAGCCTGCAAATTTGTATACTCTTTAGAATTAGGCCCAAAAGCAAAATCGACTGCAAAGCGGCCAGCCCCATCGATTCGGTATAGACATTAACTTTATTTTGACATACAGGCCAATAAAACCTACACCATTCCGTCAACATAGCGTCAGTAAGTTACGGAGTAGCTCAAACTTGGACAGGTTGCTGATGTTAGCAGCTCGTTTCAGTCAGTATGCCTCCGAAAAGGTGCACACACACGGGAAATTCAAGCACGAGGCCATTTTATTTGGCGAGATCAAGGGGAACCAAACGGCATCAAGCACAAAGAGCGTCTCGGAGGCGCATATGCTATTGATGCAAACTAGGAAGTGCCAAATATTTAATGCAAGGCTTCACGAAAAGTGTTCATTGGTCTGAAGCACGGGCGTTTTCAAAAACTTGAAGACGTCCAGGTTGAATTCATAAAGCGGCGACGAAGGAACCAAGAGACCGCACGTCCGAAATTATAAAGGCCAAGCTGCTTCAAAGTTTGATTATTCCCCACTCTGGTGTTCGGACATGCAGAATCTTGATGAGCGAGTTTATGAAGTACAACGATTTCCGCTGCAACAGTTGCATGCACCAAATAAAATATCTTCAGTGAGGTACCCGTTGTCATGTCTTTTACGTCTGCGGGTGGAATCGGCGTGAAATTATATGTGAATTTTTATGAGCAAACTTACCTGCGTGTTACGATCGGGGGCGCGTTAGAATTGTGCAATAAGAGTAAGAGCAATAAGAAATGCGAGGCGCAGATTTCCGGGGCAAGTATGCATATCTGACTAGAATTTACACCTATGCCCATATTACTTCATCCGGCTGGTTCTAGGGTAGATTATCTACGTCCTAATTGTTAGTGTCTCAGACAGCTGGAAGCCAACACCCTCGTCGGAGATGGCAGCGAAAAGCCGTCTTAGCTGCCTCAAGAGATATCTCCAATTCAATTTTCCCTCTGCCAATCCGGCTTGTATATCTTGCGTGGAATGTTTTGAGCTTGAGTTCTGAGCTTGCTTCGAGAAAGTGCTTGGGTGACGAAATTACTCACTGTTATGGCGGTAAAATTGTTGGCATTCAAACACTGGTAAAAGCAGGTAACGTTTCATTTTGCTGTTTGTGAGTAAAAATATCGCTGGTAGGAGGCCGCGTTGCGCAGCTCAGACCCTGACCTGCGGGCCGTTTTGGTTGCCAGGGCTGCCTAGGTCGCTGATTAGTTCAGGCTGAGAGCCATCAACGTGAGATAACCACCAGCATTCCTTTAGAGAGGCAGCATCACCTCGAAGTGAAGTTCTCTCTCTCTCTCTCTCTCTGTGTGTCTCTCTCTCCCTCTCTCTCTCTTTCTCTATCTTGGTCTTTTATGCTACCAAGGCGACATTTCCGGCCGCAGGGGGCCTCTGGTGCAACCATATGGCGGATAGCCGAGCTGATCTATAGAATTACAAATCTCTTGTTTTTTGCATCCACAAAGCTGATGACAAATCTGAGGACAAAGCTGAGGGCAAAGCTGAGCACAAAACTGAGGGCACAAAGCTGAGGAAGGCGCTTCCGAGTACCTGCGCGAGCGCATCAACAAAAGCTGGTAAAGCAGAAGAATGCCAGTTATCAGGGAACACGCCGACGTCCGCATAATTCAGATGGCGAATATTCTGCTGAGCCTGGGGAACCTGCGCCCAACTTCGCTCACGTCTTGTGACTGAAAGCTGTTCGAGCACGTTGTTCCCAAAGGTTTTTTTTCTTACCTGGAAGACAACGGTATAATACCAAATTTCATGTACGACTTTCACCCGCACCTATCGAGGCAAGATATTTTGCTTAAACTGAAAGACAACATCATCGGCAGACTCAGCATAGCGCAGAAGACTGCTGTCCTGCGTCTGGACAACCTCTCTCATGAGGCGGTGGTGAGGAACCTCCAAGACACTGAATGTGGCGAGACAACGTACAACTATATCGGAGCTTTTTTATCAGAAATGGGCGGCGACACCAAGCCTGGGCCACCTTCAGACCGAAAAGAAAGAGAGAATAAACATTATTGAAATTGAGGAAAGGCTCCAGAGAGGCGTCCTTCGGGGACTCCTTAGGGAAGCCTCCAGGGCTCTGTGATATCTCCTATACTCTTCAATTTCACGATGAATTCACAGCCAGAAAACTCAGGGGGATCGAAGCGAACAGACACGTGATATACGCGGAAGACTTGAGCCCCATGGATTACAAATGTATGACCTGGGGAACAGTAGGATGCCCTCAGCGAATATAAGTGCATCTTTGGAACTGTGGTATTTCGTACGCCCCCAGAAGTTCAAGATGTTGATACTGCGAAGAAGGACGAGGGGGCGATACCTCATTATCCTTCGGCATCACTACGTGCACTTACAATTTACGAAAATATCAGCAGTTGATGCCATGGGGATCCCGGAACTCGTGCTGCATACGGATGCAGCGGGATCCACGACAGTCCAGAAGCTGTAAGAAAGGATCGCTCAAGTCACCCAGCTGGTGAAGAAGGTTGCAAGCAGTAAGCACGGACTTGGAGCAGGACACCCCCTGGCTGATACAGGTACTGGAAAGGATCAGGATTATGCAACTCCTCCCGCACTTGGGGCTAAAGAGAATAATGAGAAGGAAAAGCGAACTGCGCTCATCCTCAACACGTATAAACGTACAAACACTTGAAATTCCAATCAGCAAGAAAAAAAACAATGCTCTTCTTTTCCTTGTAGGCTTCATAGATCGGCTACGTAGGGAAGCACAATTTATATGTCTCTTCGGAGGCAAGCCTGCTGTCAGTCCTTTGTGGACGAATCCGTACTTGCCGGCTGCTACAACAGCACCTGCGTACAGAGGAGGGGGCTTTAGGGTTTCCGTCCTTGTTTTTTGCGTTAAACACTGCTGTCAGGTAACGAAAAGAAAATATAAGACAGTAAACGAAAACCTGCAGGAACCTTATAAAAGTTGTCCGAAAATTTCTTTCACTGATACCCGCGGCTCCTTTCAGTCTACTTGAGAAACTTTCAAGCCCCTTTCGTCGTTTACAGCGTTCGCTTTGAGAGCGTTGAAAATACTGTTTCTCGTTTTCTCCTGGTTTTTTCCGCCAGCTTTGCAATGGATATCTCTTCAAAATGAAGCGCATAGGCGCTACAGAAATGTAGGAGTGCGACAGACGGGAAGGAAGAAAGAATACAATGACGCCTAGTAGGCGAAAATGGAGAAAAAGAGGCGAGCATAAGTAAGGAAGGTTACAAAATGAACTTACTCTGTAACCTTGTTTCTACGGTGTACCAGTCGACGAGTCGTGTGGGAAAACTGGCTGACGGGACTTTCGTCCGTCTGTTTGGAGCAGGGATATATTTTTTTTTTTTTTCATTCTTGTATAGCTTGTCGCCCCGCCTGCAAATCGAAAAGTGTGCTGGCATTCTTCTGGCTCCATGGCCTGCCAGACGACGGAGCTGTGTTCGACAAAGACAAACAGCACGACACAACACCCTGGCGGCGGGCTTTCAATATCCACTTTTCCGGGCGCTTTGCGCTTCTCGCAAATAAAGCGACCCCTCGCCACTTCGGAGCCGCAAGAGAAAGCCAGCGCGGATCCCAGCTTGCCTGCGAGTGCTCCGAGGGGTCTTGGGCTGTTCGCTGCAACTCAGAGCGATATCCCGGGTCGACAGGGAGTGGCGGCAGTTCATATCGGTGATTCCGGCACAAGTATCTTCTTGTGCAACAACGCCGTTTTAGTTTTCCCTTCATCTTTATTTCCTTTCTTTTGGGATATGCGAAACAATGAAAGAAAAAAGGCCGGCCTAAGGTTTACCTGGGTCTTTCTCTTGTCCGCTAGTCGGACAGCGATGAAAATAGAAGCGACAACACGACAACACCGATTCTCCTTCCACAAATATATGCCAGCTGTCTAATTATTGATCTTAGTATTTTACACTGCACTACCGCCTTTCGGGCAGCCGATATTAGGATAACAGGCTCACACACTTTTCGTAATTCTACGGGTTCTTTCACCGCCGCTTTCACATCCCTGATACTGGCCCGTTCTCGTACCGGCGAGTTTTTTTTCCCCTACATTCCTTGCACTAACTCGGTTTATAAAAGACGTGCAAGTGTGTTCCCCTCCCTAATAAAACGGCCTTCAAGTCAGGTATGGCTCAACAATGTCTACAAAAACCCACAAAAAACTGAAACCGTTGCGGAAGTTTCGTAGTGTCCGATTTCCGAAGTGGCATCGACATGCTCCCAATTAATTTTTGTTTGACCACATAACTAAACACATATGCACCTGGGCAACACGGTACAGTTAGTATCCTAAAGTATACACATGGTAGGGCGACTCTATGAGTTTGATCTTTGTTGGGACTATTGCCAACGTGTCACTTTTTGTATCCTTTTGGTTTGGTATCCGCACTGGTTTTGATTTTGTATCCGCAGTGGTTTTAGATTCCATTTCTTCTCATGCAATCTTGTCCACAAGGGGCGCATTTTTTATTTCCACTGAAGATGCGATAATTAAAATAAATGCCGGGGCCAAAGGCATAACCGACCACGCTTGCCCAAAACTACTTTCTGAGTTTGGAAAGTTGCCCCGCTAGCAGCACTTATTCAGGAACCTGAAGAAAGGTTGGAAGTTGGAGAGAGACTTCAGTGAGACTCGACCAAACGGGCCAGCACCACAGGAGACGTTTAACATTCCAAAACAGGATGCGGGCATATTTTAACGTACGCTTAGTCATTAGCACTCAACATGCACACAACGAGGTTTTGGTAGAAATTCTTCCGGTAACTTTAACTGGGAACCTAACAAGTGCACTACACCTTCTTGGTAGAAATTTTGTGGGTGGTTTACATCTAGCCCTGAAAAAAATTGTCAGCCCAGGGGCTGACATTTTTAGAGCGCACAAAGAATGCTGCTCGAACTGTTAGAAAGGTATTTACTATGCATGAGTGTTTTGTAGTCACAGTTGACACCAGGAAAATTAAGATGGGAAAGCAAAATCTCGTAAGCACTATGTTCGCGCAGAAAGTGACCTCAGTAACCCGGGCGGCTCCACTAAGGTCGTAGACACTATCACGCGATGGTGGCTCAACTACGCTTCCACACAAAGCTTCGGACACAGACCGCAAACAGCATCTCGGCGGACTTAGAAGGCATATTCTAGCCAGCGCTTTTTCAAACGTGCTGCGCTTATCTACATCACTACGGCTTCATGTCTAACTCCAGAACTTGATATTGCCACCTTAGCGTGACAGCTTATACATTGTCCGTTTTAAAGCTGAGCTGTCTACGCTTGACTGATAGTATCCGGCACACGGCGAAATTCCCTACAGCAAAGCTATCTTTACACAAGCGCTTCGTGAAAGAAAAACGTTTCCTCTGGTTCGAACTGAGCCTGGCTTTCTCTCCTCGAAAGCCAATGTCTCCAAACCGCAAAGTTCAAGTCCAAAATCTGAATCATTATGCCCAGAAAGCAGTGCGAAGAAATCCAACTTGCACAACGGGTTTCCACCACTTTATCCCTGCCCAGCCAGTTCCCCCGAGGGATTGCGTGCCAAGCTCTTCAAGGTCACCACCACCAAAACCATCATCATCATCATCGCAATATTAATAATAATAATCAAAGAACCAACTATGACAACAGCGAAGGAACCTGTTAAGCGCTAACCTCATGGAGCGATTTTGCAAGCCATTTGGGGAGCGACGCGACTAGCGACGAACTACTTTTCGCCGCGGACCAAGTCGCTCATCGACTCGCTCGGTTCTGGGTCGCCAGAAACAGTCGCTCGCCTCCCGGAAGTGGCCTCAGCGACTAGCCAATAGGAGAGCCCCTACTTAAGCACGCAACCTCCTGTTTTGGAAGAGAACGGGGGGAGATTTGACGCGCGTGTAAAATCCGCGGAGACGGCGTTTGCGATGGAGCAGCAAAAAAAAAGCTTTGCATGGTAAAGCTTGTGTACATGCTGAAGCAGAAGCAAAAACGACGTCAAGAAAGCGAATTCGTCACGGCGTTCATGTTGTAGCCGAGAGACGAGGCGCAAAAGGAAACGCGCGTGCTGTCGCTAACCCAAGCCAGTTTTAGAGATGCAATGAAGTGCAAAAAGCAAGGTAGAAAGGCGTCATACTTTTTAGTCATGTTTTTTTATGACAAATGAAAAAATGTTAGTACACAACCAGCGTACCAAGCGCGTTACTATGCGCAGTGCGGCAACACTGAAATCGCCGTCCTCAGTCGCTCGAGCCGTCGCTGTTATGTGGTTGCCTCGGCGAGCGACTTTGGATCAGCGACTGCTGATCCTAGTCGCGTCGTTCGTCGCGTCGCCGGAAAAATCGCTCCATGTGGTTAGCGGTTTACGAGATCAGAATTCGATCCGACTTGGTTTGCATTGGAAGAAAGCTTCGTGTTTTAGCCAGCTTTACGACAATTAAAGGGGCTTTGATTTTCGTGTTTCAGAACGCAGAAAACAAGGCAACTTCCGTCACAAATCGGAAAGCTATCGCAGGCCAGATTGCGCGATTGACATATAGTGAATAGCGAACAACTGGAAGATGATACAAGAAGGAATGCACGACCCACCGACTTGGAATCGTTTCATATATTTACGCAGGATAACACAAATTCTCCGCGAATCTGCTTGCCTAGCTGCAAAGTATCTTGAACAGGTCGATAAGGAGTTGACACCGGCCTCCTCGCGTGGCGTCTGTGCTCACTGGAATAGAACACCAAAGGTAAGAGGTGTCAAATGAAACGCGAACACGAATATGAACCTGAACGCACAATTAGCGCGATTTCTTTTTATGCAAGCCAAAATGACGCGTGGCTTAGGAACAAAAACAAAGTTGGGACAAGTGGATTTCCAAATATACCAATAGCATGCCATTATATCAACTCTACGAACAGTAGTTTTCAATTTTACGCGCTCTGGTTCAGATTTTCGTGTTCGCGTTTCATTTGACGCCGATAGTACATGCCATTTTATAGAGGAATCATAGTCCAGTGTCGTAAATGAAGGGACGCGGCCGTGAGCACTACTGAATTACGTTTTAATAACACTACACATAACATAATATTATTAAATTGTAACAATAATATAATTAATATTTATGTTGGTTCCTCATCCGCAGTTCTCCCCGTTCTGCCCCTCATACTCCCCCTCTATTATGACGTGGGTGCCAGTAATAATGACATACGTCTAGCGGTCTGGCTTGTGTTTTTGGCCTCGAGGCGCTCACGGCCTCCTTCTTACGCAGTAAGGGCAGAAAGAAAATATAAACGTCGCGGTTCGCATGATCTTATACTAAAAGGCATATAAAAGATTGAGTGAAACCTTTAACGAGAAAAAATTCAGATTGGTTCAAAAATCTTCGCCGAGAGGTGTTTTGGAACATTTCCGGTTTAACATTAAGGTATCTTTTTGCCTTTCACCTTTAATGCGTCAAGGCTGAATTTGTTTTCGAACCACCATTTTGATTTCCTGCTCAAATTTCTGTACCGACGTTCCTGCAGTGGCTCCTTCCCAGTTAAAACAGGAACAGCGTCTAGCCTGAACGTTAACCCATCAAGCTACGCAAAACAAAAAAATACACAAAAAAGAGATAGTTCAATAACAATAAATAAAAAATTAGCATGACTCTGAGGAACCGCAGCTTAATCACGTGTTTCACAGATGTGCGACAAATGTCCCTTCATTCATATGTGAGAATATTGCTTTCTATTTCCGGAAATTTTTTATTATGCATGCACCCCGACTCTGGGATGTACTAAGGCTCCTAGTTTTGGCGAAGTTTTCTTGGTGGAGGAACCCATACTTGACTCCAGTCTGCCCTTGTACCTCCATTTTTATGCGCATTTTTCGAGGGAGTGATGTATGGGCGCTGCCCGGGCGGTTGGAATTTAGGAGGTCGCGACGAGCGTATTAGGGTAAACATCGCAGCAGGAGGCGTGCATAGCGTGAAAAGCGTGCCAGAAAACCCCACACGCTATTATCAACGTTATGGAGGCGCGGCACGCCACCCGCGTGTTGTGCTGGAACTAACTTTTATCCCCGCCGACGCAGCTGGGCCTGGGAAAGCCGCCTGTGTTCGCACGGCTAGTTCCATGGAAATCTGCCCCGCCTGAGGGTTCATGAAGAATGCGATAGAAAGCGTTGCTGGGCAGCACCTGTCAAAAACATTTTTTCATGCAAAAAAATATTCGCTGTCGTTGTTGCCACATGGCACCAGGAATGGCCCATCATGCAAGGAGCGAAAGCAATAACAACAAATACCCTGGTTAGCCGCCAAATTTCTCACTGAGGTGCTTGTCAACAAAGTAAATTAATGGCAATCCCTTGTCAATTCTCGGCGTTTAACTGAAGTGACTTGGGGTTGAGTATGCAAATAAAATATCTTTAGTATGGAACAGCTGCATATTTCGTGGCTTTAGAAAAACATGTTGTTGTTCCCTCGTCCATAGGAACCGGTAAAAGACGAAAGTGAAATGTGCTTTCACAGGAGCAGATGAAAGTTTACTGCGTATCGATAAGAACTTGCGCGTCGCTATTTATATTCCGTCGGTATGGCACAGTTAGACGCATCAACGTTGGACACTAGATTGCACGCGTCGGAGCATTGCGTAAATCGGACTGAAAAGGCGCTTGCAAAGTGTCAGTGCGAACGAAACCAAACGGGTTGTTAGCGAATGGTTTGCGCAACAGCGAATGGTTGCGCAACATTCGCAAGTCGGCTTCTCCGCAGCTTACGCTGCGCGCCCCCCGTACTCGCCGGCACTGGCATCGAGGCGCCAACTGTCGGCGCTCATTAGCGTCATGATGCGCTACTTGCTTCGCCTCTCCTAGATGGCAGCACCATATAAAAGGAAGGCTATAAGGCGCCTTTGTCGTCTAAATCACTCGTCTATTCGAAGCGCAGTCGGGAGCGCGTTCCGTACATCCCGTTGCGGCGAAAGAGTTCGTGGCTCGAATCGCGGCGCCATCGCATGAATTTAGGTTTTTCTGGTGGTGCCATTTTCGTGACGGATATGACGTCAGTTAGAACTTAGTGGAACGCTGCATAAAACACTTTCTTGTTAGAATTCCTAACTTGGAGGAATGATTTCCCTCCCAGAGAAATGTAACGTCGCCAGCCCTACTTCTGGGGTGAAGCTACTTTTGGGCTGGGGAGCAAATGGTCCGTGGTAGCAAAGCCATGGGGCGTGGGAGGGCGTGCTAGATGTGTTCTCCGCCGAGCATTGTAATGTCCTTTGCAGGGTGTCATTAAATCAGCTGAAGAAAAATATTTTCACGGGACCGAACTGCTCGCTCGAGCACCACAGCACGAACTCAACGGGCGTGCAATCCAGGTAACGAATTCCACCGTACAGTCAAAGCCTGAAAAGTGAATGCAAACCGCATGATCGAAATATAAGGGAAGTCGTCCGAAACGAATGGTAAAGGCTGCGCTATTCCTTCTGGAAGAGCGTTTAGATCGTTCACGCGCACTGTCATTTGCAGTGGTAATCGTATTTTTCTGCCGCCAGTGAAACTGCTCCTGCGTTTCTGGTGCGTTGAAGAAGTCGTCGGTTTTCCGTTTCACCCGATAGCGGCGGCGGCGCCAAGCCGGAGCGCGACGAGGACTTAATGACGCAGATATCTGCCGGAGGCGTCGGGTTTACGGCATCGGCGTACAATAATATCATCAACCATCCGATGAGAGCGAATTTTTATACAGCGCACTTGTTTTTTTATTTATCCCAAGCAGTACATTACGAGCATCACGCGTTCGAAAGAGCTAAACGAATAAGAGATAAATCCGGCGTAGAATCGGTATGAGTTGGGGAGCACTCGACAAGCACTCCCAAATAATTGAATGTAAGCTAACTTGTCTCACTCAAAAGAAAAATCTACAACAAGTGCATACTACCGGTGTTCACATACGGAGCTGGAACTTGGCACCTTACTACACAGCTAGAAAGCAAACTTAGCTTGGCTCAATGTGTCGTAGAGCGAATAATGCCAGGAATAACACCCGTGGACAATAAATGAGATACCTGGATCGGAAATCAAGCTGGAGTTGACTATATCATACTTAAATAAATAAAAAGAAATGTACTTGGCTGGCCATTTAGTGAGACGAACCGACAACCGGTGGACGAATAGGGTAACAGAGTGGATACCAGAGATGGGTCAAGAAAGGCAAGGCCGTTAACCCGATAGAGGAAGGAATTACGGAAATTCGGGGGCAAACTATGGACTCGAGCAGCGCAGGACTGAAGCGGTTGGAGGTCAATGGCGAGGCCTTCGCCCTGCAGTGGACCTGAGTAGGCTGATGATGAGGACGATTATGATACTGAAACGAATAAGAATCCGGCCAAAGAAATCTGAAGAAGACATGGATATGGGACAAAGACATGGCAAAAAAAAATGATGGAAGTTGCGATTGATGGTATGATGTTTTATAATAAGAGCAATGACAGAAACATGCCCGTGTAGCAAGCGGAGATAAAAAAGTACTAGTATACTTGTTCACAAGAATCCACGGGGATAACCCAGTTAGGTGTGTTGAAAGAACAGTACAAACACTGGCAAAATTGGAACGACGCAGAGGAACGATCAATGCAGCAGTTCAGAGAAGCAAAGTATCACGGCGGCAAGAGAAGTGCTAGAGATGGAGGGGAGGGAATTAGCAAGGAATTGTCATGGGGGGGTCGATATTGCCTGCTTCCTCATTTTCGTATGCAACGGGCGACCAAAGAGTCGTTGTACGCGAGAGCAAGCAGGCGGTGATTAGGAGGATGACGACGGCGCCTGCTCCCGAAGGAGACAGGGATAAAAGAGATGTATAAGGAAGATGGGAGGGATGGAGACGCGGAAAAGGAACCTACTTCGCGAGCATCCTTCCTTCGTTTCTCCGTTTGCATGGCAGCGTCAAGAGGCTGGAAAGTCGGGGATGAGAGGGGGGTTAGAGGGCACATTTTTCGCTCTGGTTCGCTCACCGACTGCGTAAGAATCGATTACATGCGTGCGCGGCTGAAGAGCTCAAAGCATAATCACCCTCCGCGTTGTCGGCGTCAGCGCCGCCGACGCAGCTTTTTTAATTCGCTTTTCTTATCCGCCTGCAGCCCGCTCGGGCAAATTGTATCCGCGTTGCCTGGTTTACTTTCGTCGGTGTTGCATTTGTTTATGTGATAATACATGCAATGCTCGAGCGTGCTTCATATTTGATCCTGTTTGGCAGTGCCTGCTGTTGCGAGACCCCAAAATATGCAATGGAGTGATAACCAAGTCTTGTTTTTCTTGAACTCAGAGAAACGAAGTCTTCCCGTGAACCTGCATGTTCGTAAACCCGAAACTATTGTGTTAAACGAATTAGCACAAAGCAGCGTTTCCATAAAACTTTGTTAGAGTTATAGCTTCATTACGTATCGGGGAAAACAGCGCAAATACGAGAACTAAAGAAAATTTAAAGACAGTAAAAACGCTCATTTTGTCTGTAACTTTTAGCCAGCTAGATAGCAAAATTGCTAGCTCCCCAAGAAAATCCACACTCAATATTTAATCTTAAATATCCTACTGTATAGCAAGATTGTCAGATCCCTAAAGAACACCCACACTAAATATTTAATTTAAAATTATTAGAGACACATTACGAGCACTGATATGAACTTCCGTTCCGATGTTGAGGATCACGTTTCAATAAAAAGTGCGACCTTGTAGAGGTGCTGCCATAAAAATATGTAGCCTTTTCGCACGCATACCTTACAATATGTAAAGAACTGATACCAAACATTTTATTGCTGAAATTTATCATGTTTTTTTAGCTTTACTTGTCAGTTAATATCAGATAGAATTTGCTTACCGCAAGCAGATAGCGTGGGACAGAGGCAAGACTCATCCGTGTCAATTTCAGACTTTTCAGTGGAGCGATATTTATCGACCGGTACTACGGTATAATCTGTCCAAACATTCTGCACAGCAAGTCACATGTTATATTGAGTATAGTGGAATGTTTATCAACAAAATAGGATGCCGTTTCAAGTGCGTGCCCGTTTGTGCGTGTGTGTGGGCGCGCGTGCGCGTTCGTGCACGCGTATGTGTCAGACCAGAATACCCTGACGGCTGGAATGCCCGAAATTTCTTTTTCTTTAGTATATACGGGAGTCTATATTATGCCAGGCCCCATATGTTAAAATTTGTTTATACGAGATACCAAGGTTGCCAGCGACTTTTATTGAAGTACAGTCGCTAGAATGGCAAATGCACCATGATGATGAGTATGCACAGAAATGAAGATGAAAAAGCACAGGCGTAGGAGCTAGTGCTAATGGTTATGTACAGATGAAGATGAAGCGCTAGCATCTGTTCATAGTCCCCTCACTGGTCACCACTTGTAGGATAGGAAACAACACTCGCAACACACATTTATTTATTTATTTATTTATTTATTTATTTATTTATTTATTTATTTATTTATTTATTTATTTATTTATTTATTTATTTATTATTTATTTATTATTTATTATTTATTTATTTATTTATTTATTTATTTATTTATTTATCGTCGATTCAGTTTGTCTTAGTATTGTGCGAAAATAATACAGGTAAAAGGATTTAGTTTAGGGCAAGCAAATAGATTGCTTTTACAGTAACCTGCTGTAAAACGACGACCCTTTCTTGTTTATTTCACACATGCCAGCCTGTTCACGCGTAGCTCTTTCAAATTCACCGTTTGCTGCCCGCAGCTGCCCCAGTGGCGAAGACATGTGTATGGAGCCATAGGGTACGTGTTAGGGCTTCGACGGTTTATTGATTTTCGATAGCGGAACGACGTCTCTCCGGGCGCCCGTTTTCTGGTCGATCGCAGAAAATGCACCGCAGAGAAAAAAAGCTATAGAAACAAAATATCTAGAATAGAATAAAGGGGAAGTAAGAAAATGAACACAAGTGAAGAAGAAAAGCCCACAACTTGTCTGCCCGTGAAAGACACGCGTCACCTTCAAATGAAGGTATAAAGCATCAGCAGGAGGAAGCTGGCACTGCTAGTCGCGGTTGAGGAAAGAAAATGTTTCAACGATTTTCGCAGCAGTTCTTTGCGCAAGTTTCTACGCCGGAGCCGGAACGTACAACCTCCAGTGAAATGTTGAGTACAACACGCGCTACACACATTGGGCTACTTTTGTCGTCTTAGGCCGCAGTTGGCTATACTGGGTGATGTTTTTTATTCATTTGCTTCCATTTTTTTCGCTATTTTGTCAATTACAGTCAAACCCGTTTCTAGCGAACTGCAATATTCACCGCGATTTGTTCGATATATCCAGTAGTTAGATATAGCCGAACCCGCCTATAACGAGCTTATTGTTACGAGTTCGCCTTGCACGGTAGCCCCCCTCCTCAACTCCACCATCCCCGCATGCAGAAACGAACACAGTAAAGTAGCCATTAACCATACCCAAAATAATCATTTATTGCAATTAATAAAGCTTCTTTCCGCCTTAACTGCCTACTTTGCAAAAAAAAAACGGTTATTTTTGTTTTCACTTTCATTTGGCGGCTACACGAAACATTGTTTGGAGCAGTACGAGTCTGCGTTCTCCAAAATCGAGGAAGCATTGGCGGAGCACATCGACTGCCGAAAGCGCTTCGCTATAAGCATCGGACGGCTTTCACTCGCGACATAATCGCAACGTTGGCGAGCTCTTCCCACAGTTAACCAATGCTGCTGTCTTGGTCCGGACTCGCTGACTGGGCGGGTTCCGTCGTGAGGCGCACGCGTCGGAAATAGTTACGGAAAGTGTCGGCTGTCACGTCGCTCCATGCAAGGCTCAATGTCCCAGTTGCGGCTCTTGCTCCGTGGTCGCGGCCAATCCACATCTCAATCGCCGCTCCGAGACCATGCATTTCGGCGGCCATTCTAGGCGCGCGGAGTTCGATATATCGGATGTGAACTTCGTTATAAGGAATATGTTTCCCATGTATTTCCGTAACTGAATTTTTTTTTTGTTCGATGTATAGCATAATTCGCTCTATCCGGGTTCGTTATAGCCGGGTTTGACTGTATCCCCATTTGCACAATAAAACGAAAAAAAAAGTTATGCTTCGCAATTATGCATTTCTGTACACATTCAGGGCGTAGCAGTTTTGGTGAAATTACATTAAATCTCTTGCAAACGCAACTTTGTTGAAGAAGGGCTTGAGTTCGGGCTATTTCAAATTCCATGACGTTCATCATAAGCGCACAAAAAACACAGGGACACAGAAATCAAGGACTTGTCTTCTTGTCCTTGTCTTGTCTTCTTGTGCATTTTGCGCGCTTATGATGAACGCAACTTTCTCGCTTCAATATTTACTTTTACACGCTTTATTTTACCAGCAGAGAATTTAATAAAGGCGGGCACAGAGGCCATAGCTTACCGCGCCGTCGAATCACTCCCATTTACCTTTTCGCGAAACTGTACTGAAACACCATACGTTGGCGGCGACTTGTATCCATTGGACCCATTGAAGTTTTGCGATGTCTCCATCTTTTAAATAAGACGAATGACATGTGAGTCGTTCCCTTGTGCAAAAGATTAGCAGTGGCTTAGCTCGGCTATGCCAGGATATACCTTGATCTCCCAATATAAACAGGCTTTGTTCAGCTCTATTGGCGTGTCTTCTCACTTTGCTACCCAGTGCAGACCAGTTGGAAATGTTAATACACGCCCATAACAAGTTATCTCAGCCCCTTTTCCCGTAGGTAAGAGTTCGTTCGGAACGGGTGGTTGGGGTGCCGATTGATTGATTTATTGATTGATTGATTGATTGATTGATTGATTGATTGATTGATTGATGATTGATTGATTGATTGATTGATTGATTGATTGATTGATTGATGATTGATTGATTGATTGATAATGATTGATCGATTATTTGTTGATTGATTGATTGATTGATTGATTGATTGATTTATTGATTGATTGATTGATTGATTGATTGATTGATTGATTGATTGATGATGAGTGAGTGAGTGAGTGAGTGAGTGAGTGAGTGAGTGAGTGAGTGAGTGAGTGAGTGAGTGAGTAGTGAGTGAGTGAGTGAGTGAGTGAGTGAGTGAGGGAGTGCGGAGTGACTGAGTTGGTGAGTGAAGTAGTGAGAGCGAGAGAAAAAGATAGAAGGAAACAGAAGGAGCAAGCGAATGACGTATGCTCCAAGAGACCAACCTGCCCGAGGAAACAAAGAGGGCAGCTGCATGGCGAAAATAATCACTAACACTGTGAAGAAAAAAATGACATAAAAATCACTTCACGTTCAAAACTCGATGGTTACTTTTGCAACATGATGGCACGATTTCTGTAGTCGGTGGGACATATGACCAAATAAACGCAAAAAAACCGAAAGGACTATGGCTTATGTGAATAAAACCAGAAGGAATAAAGAAGTCAAGAACAAAAAGCCAGAAATGTAGTACGTATAAGGAATCCCTGAATGTATTGGATCATTGGCACCATTTCCGGACGGCTGGTGGGGCGGCCCGTGCGCCGCTTGTATTTATCGCTTCTCGCATAACGAGTGCTGGTGAGTTGGGGTTCTGGGCCGTAAATATTGGATCTTGTTGCCGCTATAGCACTTCCCCCTTCGTCCTCCCGAAAAAGGAAGAAAAAATAATTTAAAAAAACGTGTGGGCAGCTCGCAGTTTGGCTTGCGTTTTCTCCTGCTTCCTGTTGCCGCTACATTGGTGGGTTGCGCTTGGAATACGCTTATTTACCGATATTTCTTCCTCACCATGCGTGGCGAAAGGAAAATAGAACTGTTCTCACCGTATTATTTATTGTAAATTACAACGATCGGCTGTATTTTGTGGTCTATCTTAGCGTGTTACGATTGGTTTGAAAGAAGAAAGTGAACGCTATTGCCTAAACAAGATGTTTTAAACGGATCTATGCAGCTTCAGGACCACGTAATCATTTTTTCTCAGCACCAGTTCAAAAAACAATCCATATGGTAAACTGCGGCAAAGACGAGTTTGAGACTGCGTGGCCGGAGGCAGACTAGAACTGCGTATGAGCGGGCAAAATGTATTACCGTGTCTGGCCGCAAAAGGAAATACATGGCGTAGAACGAATGGAGCTGGTCGAGTATGGAGTTCGAAATATCCGAATATTATATTAAAGAGGCCTATCACACTATTGCAGTGCAGTCAATTACGTTTTTCGTTATATATCTTCGTTTTCGCACATGATTACACATGCTTGCTGCTTTTGACTATTGATAAAAAGCTTGGATGTACGATAGAGGCGATAACTTTTTTAGATACAGCGAATTGTTTGTCTTCGGGAGGCCGTATAAATTGCTTTTTTTCTGTCGTGGTGAACGATTTGCGAAAACTAACAAAGAATACCATATCTCGAAAGTTGGAGTTGAGATTGATCACGGTGTTCATCATTTTTAGAATCCGTATTCGTAACATCATAGTTAAACTATAAAAAACATTTGCTTCGTTACGCCTAAGAGGCATTCACCTCCATGTTGCTAGCATGGTATTGTTGGCCTTAGAAAAAACTGCGACTGATTTATGTGTGTCACGCCTTCTGGAATGCTTATAACCTACAGTAACAAAGTCTGAGCAAATTGACAGACAGAAAACGCAACACGCCCTCTTGCTCCTGCAAGCGTCGGTAGAAGCAAGCCATCAGAAACGGTGATGTTTTTTTGGCATACGCCCCTGAACGCTAACAATGAGTTGCAATGAGTTTTATCGTAGATAAATTCCATCTTCTTCGTCCACCTTAAAATCCTTTCTCTCCGCGTAAATTTCCCCGCAGCTTCACATAAACCGCGGGATACATCTCTCCATCGCAAAGGCTGGCTTTTTGTTAAGAGAACAAGCAGCCCTTTCGTGTGTAATGTACTTCTCAAGCCCCATTCAGCTTGCATAGCAATTTCACTCCCCCAGTGGATAAAAAAGCCCATTAGTTGAAGAAGCTCAGGTGTTTTTAGGACCACGCCGAGCGAAGAGCCATCTCTATCTCATATACTTAATGGAGGTGCACTTTTTCTTTTTGCTGCCAGTCTCGTTGTTTGGCGACCATCACGCTGCCGGGATGCTTGGCTCAGCACTCGACCGAACCTCCGCAAGACCGTAGCGGCTCTCCTAATCGCTCCCGCTACACGTCGGTTCTCCATCAAAACTGCATTGTAGACTCATGATGCCGCTATAAATCATGGTACGACGTCATCTGTTTTTGGGTGTTCTTTGTGCAGTCGTTGTTTATTTGTATTTTTCTTCCGGAGTTATGTCGTCAATGTCCATTGGTCATCGTTTTTCCGCTCCTTGCTGAAGAAAAGACTGCAAGAAAACGCTGAAATGAATGCGTTTCTCCTTTGGTCCGCGATGTTGCCGGTGCTTTCGGAAACAACACTTTTTCCATACAGTGTTCGTGCGACGCATCGTTATAAAAAATTTCCGCATCGTTCGCACTTTCCTATTGATCTTGATTGATTGTAGGGTTTAACGCGCCGACGCAGCGCAGGTGATGAGGCGCGCCATAGTGGAGGGCTCCGGATTAATTTTGACCAACTGGGGATCTTTATCGTGCCCCGAAATCTCGCACACACGGGCGTTTTTGCTTTTCGCCTCCATCGAAAAGCGGCCGCCGCGGCCGGGAATCGAACCCGCGTCCTCGTGCTCAGCAGCGCAACGCCTTAGCCACTGAGCCTCCGCGGCGGGTCATATTGATCTTCACTCTCTTTCCGCAGAAACTAAGTGATGTCATTTGGTTTCGTTTGTTTATCCTGCCTTATTTTGTGAGGCGCCTGTTTTCGCTCACGTTAAAAGTCCCGAGGAAGGGTTGCTGTTTTGCTAGTCATCAATTTTTAAAAATTTCGGCAACTTAGTTAACTTGATTTTTTTTTCACACTGTGTATTCTGTCAGACGCAAAGCATCATGGCTACGCCAGAACGCTCTAAGAAATAAAGAAGAGGTAACACGTACAGCCAGATGGGGGGGGGGAGGGGTGATAGGTGTAGTGGGGGGGAGACGCTCGTTGCCCACAAAAAGAAAATTCGCGGCTGTCATAAAGAGTAGAGAACATATACGGGGCAAAATCGACGATAGTACCTTGGCAGTGCTCTGGTTTTTAAAAGAACTGGAAATTTTGAAAACATGTCCTAATGATCAAATGCAATGAACTGCCTGCTCACGTGTCAAGGGCAATTGATATAGGCCTCCTGCGCTGGAGTTTTGGCGACATGCAGCGCCCCTAGCGGCCGACGCCTCTGGGTAGTACAAAAGCAGACGACCCTTGCCGCCCTGCATGTGTTTTCAATTACAAGACACAGTGAAAGTTGGTTGTGGTGTTTTGTGGTGTGTTTAAATGACTGCATACTGTATGAAATAGCCCTTAAAGTAGTTGCAGAGGCTAAACAAAATAAAATCCGCTAAAAGAAGCCGATCTGTCGGCTTTCTTTTGAGCGAGCGGTCGCGGTGGTCGCGGCGTGGAACAGTATCGCCAGGTCGGGTGGTTTAACTGTTTGACGACAGTTACAGTTTTTTCTTCTTCCGTGCAGTCGACAAAGGAATGTTCACGAGTAGCATAAACACGGAACGATGCTCATCCTATATCCTAAGGTAACTGCAGAAGGTTGCTTCAGCGGGAGCATGCGAGCGAATGCAAGAATTGCGCAGCCGACTCAGCTGACACTGCTGGCCTGGCACCGCCTTTGAAACCAGTGGAAATTTTGTTTGGTATTTTCGCAAACTAAATGATTCTTGCGTAGAGTTTTACGCCGCACGATTTACGAACGGCAGGGTACATGTATACCGTACTAGCGATTAGGTGGGGCAATAGCGCCAAATAAACAAATTAAGCGCTATTAAAGGACGCAAAACATGCACTAAATCACACGCCCGCTGCCTGCAGAGATGTGTACTTCTATAACATCACATAACACAGCATAACATAACACAACCGCATACACAGCGCGGGGCCCCGAATATTTACATACGATCATCACTGACTGTGTTGGTTTTCTAGTGTAGGGGTCGTCGAATCTGAACGCCGACACGCCAGTTTTGAATTCAAATGGAGTTAGACAGCGAGACAAGAACAGAGAATGGGCGTCCTCCAGTTGAATTGCCCGCCCCTCCTCCCTTCCCCCCCCCCCCATCTTCACACTTTACCAGATTATTGTCAAATATTATTAGAAATTCGTTGAATGTTTTCTCTTTGCATTCAAAGCCCCCCTCCTCCTCCCACCCGATTTTCCGTCAGCCCTCCGCCGTGTCGGCTGCATGGAACTCGGCCGTTGCTGACCCTCATTGTAGGCTATTAAGGGCGAACTGGGAATGTATGCTGCAAGAGCGTAATTAAGTAAAGTGAGAGCAAACAAGGAAAGCGAGTGGCCTCTTAGTTCGCCCGACCACTTTGTTTTACGGCCACTAATTTCGGAATCGCGAAGCAGATTTCACGCTTACGGTCGCGGCATTTTGTCACTGAGACACGCAACATAACGGAAAGCTAACGCTGCACCATGTATTCGTAACGGCGACGCAAACGAGCACTGTTTAATGAAAGTGCACGCATAGTGTGCAGGTACGCAAAAGAGCGGCGCACCGCAGCAGGCGAGCCTGCGGTCCGCCGGAATCGCTGGCTTTTTAAAGCGCGATCATCGCCGATTGCGTCACTCTTCTTTTTTGATCGGCTGTTTTTGAGAAGTCTTTGTCACCGAGAGTATTAGTTTAAACTAGAAATTTCACTTAAAATTTCACTTCGTACGACCATCGATCGGTGAACCTGGGAGTAGCAGACGCCGTCACGGTCCCGGCACTTTCGTCGGCGCTGTAAACGTGTTTAGCGCTGCAAACCTTTTTCCCTAATGCCAAGTTGATCGCTGAAATAGATCGGACGCGTCGGGGATGAGCTGGTGACCACGTCGCAAAATAATCGGGAGCGTTGAGCTCATTTTGCTTCTGTCAACACGGGATCCTATGGGACCCGCGCAGCTTTGTACTACCCGGAAGTACTGCCCGGAAGCCGCTTGCGCAGCGCCCCCTGGGCAGCGCAGAAGGCCTATACACCCAATTTTACATGGTATTTAGTGATTTAGAACGTTTTCCGTGTTTTTTTACTTCCTAGAACCCAAATACATAGTTTGGGTTTTTCGCAGTGATACTGTCATCTTCATTTAAAAGCAAGCTTAATTGGAAGCAACCAAGGGCATGTAATGCGAAGGCAAGATAACTGTTCGTCATTAAGGATAACAAAGTGGATCCTTACAGAACGCAAGCGTGGCAGGGGGTGACAGAAAGTTGGATGGGCAGATGAAATCAAGAAGTTTGTGGGGATAGATTTCTCTCAGTCAGCACAAGACCAAGATCATTGGAGATCCATGGGAGAGGACTTTGCCCTGCAGTGGGCGTAGATAGTCTGATGATGATGAAGGTTTTACAAAAGCATCGTCATAAAGCGTCGTCATCGTTGACGTTCGGGAGCATCAGCCCTCATATCCGGAAGGCAGTACTCACCAGACCAGCCTGAGGGCCAGAGATGTCGGTGCCGCCGGAAAAGCAAAACGCCGACCGGAACATCTACCCGGCGACACTCGATAACGGGCGTAAACAGTGGTGCCTCAGGGAGCGCCATTCATTGGTCTTTTCCCTTGGGGCACGTACCCGACCTGCGAACGAAGCCATATATCAAAGACCTTCCCTCACCCTGACTGTATCTTCGACGACGTGATCGAGGGGTGACGGCGCGGCAGTTTTAATAACGCCCCAAGTCAAGACCTCCTTCAGTACGGCGTGTTTGAAGCGGTCTGTATTTCCCGCCTTTAGGCTACCCTTTTTTTTTTCTTCAGCACGAAAATAGTTTTGCTGGTGCCGCGTTGGGATTTCGTGGCGGCGATGGCTAGAGGGTGACAGCCTCATAATCTAAAGCTACGTTTGCTGTGTCAACGAGCTCTACATTGCTTTCTCTCATTTCGTTATCACAGCCGTTCGACGACGTTCACCCTCAAGCAAACCTAGAGGCGGAACAAAAAAAAAAATCGGGGATGACCACAACAAAAGGTTCCGAATTCTGTATTATATGAGAGAACAACAAACAATGCGATGAAAAGCCTAGCGGTGATGCTTGGGGAAAGATAAGAGTTGGTGGCTGCCTGTATTAAATTTAGGCCCTTACGTCCACCGCAGCCACAACAAAGTAAAACAAAATAGATCTAAAGCAAACCTCTCATGAATATGCTACACGTCAACACAAGCCACGCGAGTGTAATAAGGTCCTCCTGGTTTTGTCGAGGCGTAATAAACGAGGAATTTCCCGCTACCCCATATAAATTAATCAATAATGGAACTTCTCGGCACACCGACACATGCTGGCTGTTGCAGGGGCCCGCAATCAACGTCTTCCAACAATTTCTTTTGTATGCGTGTAAGTGACTTGTCTCTCAGACCCCCTCTATATAATACATCCGTCAACCTGAACAAAGCCCGCCTTGGCAGCGTGAGCTTGCTCGGGAGCTTCGTTTTCCTTATTTCCGTTGCAGAAGAGAAAGTTGGAATGGCAACGGAATGGGAACAAATAAAGAATACAAGTCCTAGGTAAGTACGGAAACTTAGCCCTTCGTTTCTTCTTGCTATTCCGTATTGCAATTTCTATTTTTCCGCCTGAAATTTTATTGCTATTTTTTACTTCTTCTGACCACTTCTGCCTATGTCCCATTTTTCTCACTCCTCTTCCATCCATTGTTTTTTGCTCCTTTGTGTCTTTATTTTCTATTTCGTTTTTTTTTTCGCCTTTTGTCTTACTTTGTCAGCAGGAACACAGGAGCGACGCGGCGAGCTTTCGGCCAGCTTTCGCTATAATTCTCACTGTTCGGGTGGAAACGGTGCAGTGCAAGTCCGTTGAGCCCACCTCTCACTTTCTACCGGTTCAATTGTTCTCGTTCTTTCCTTCTTTTCTCATTCCTGCTTTATTTCCTCCGTTCGTTTCTCCCGCCTTCCTTTCCTTCTTTCTTTCCTTCCTTTCCTCCTTTCTTTCCATCTTTCCTTTCCTTCTTCTTCTTCTTTTTCTCCATGTTATTCCAAAACCCATCCGCTGCCTTTTTTTCTTCCCTACTTCAGTCGGCTTAGTTTTCCAGATTGCTCCTCTGCTCACCCATTATTTGCACTAGTCCAGCTCTCAAACATTGTTAGTAGGCCGAAAACTCTTTTTCGCTGCATACTTTTTTGCTTGGCTTCAAGACTAGGTGAGTTTAAGTCTCGTCCATGTGCAGGTGCCTGTACGGGCCTGAAACACTTCCCGGCTAGAGAGCCGAGGTGTAGGCAGCCGATAAATACGAAAAATCTGAACCGCAGTCTGAAATGACAGGGAACGATGCAGAACCAGCTTCATAATTCATCCTTTTTTTTTTTCATCCTGCAGCCGGAGCTCGAAAAGGTTCCTTCTGTTTTTTCACTCGGTGAGCTTGAAACATATATTACAGAAAAAGAACCAAGGTTCATAGTCCAAAGTTCAATGATTTGTTTTGAATTGCATCTTACACAATTGGTGCCTATTGATTGTTTAAGGGGATAAATATTGATGTGTAATAAAGACGACTCCAAAAGCAGTGCCGTCAATCAGGTACTTCTATAGTTTCTGCGCTTTGAATTAGATTTCATGAACGTTCAACTCACTTGTCCTTCCACGTGTGCGTACAAGTTCTTGATTCTCGTAGTACCTGCGAGGCTTCTGAGCGCTGCTGTGGGTTCTTGTGTGTGCGTGCTTTATCCACTGGGTTCTTTGAACCCTGCGCCGTAAAATAATTTACACCTTAAGGCTCTAAATCACTGTCTATGTATAACTTTACACCCTATCAAAAAACAAAGCAAAATTTCATTGTCGATAACACCCTAGCAAAAACGGAAAAATAACCCATCTAAAGGGTGTATTTACGTTAATTGCATCCTTTCTAACGGCGTTTTCTTGTTCTTTTATAGGGTGAAGGGGTGTTAGTTATAGACAAAAATGGTGTAAATCAATTTACATTTTGAGGCGCAAGAGAAACTCGCTGCTGAGATGGCCTCTTATACCCTCGTTACACGGGCACAGTAAACCATGGTTAAGTACACAGCGGTTAGACAAAACCGAAGTTTGCTGCGTTACACGACTGACGAAATTGCGGTTACCCCGCTAACCATGGTTAACGCAAATTGAGCTTGGCCACCTCAGTTCGGTTACGCTAAACGCAGTTACCGCAGCCGCAGTGTTCAACATCGCCCAAGTCAGTTCGGACGCAAGTGGCGGCGCATCAGCGAAGACGAAAAAAAATACCTGGCGTTCGGAGGAGACGAGGGCCCTTAAATAGCGCGGGCTCCAAAGCTACACTGTACCTATGACTGTACCATGACTATACCATAGATATGAGTGAACCACAGCTGCCCTCAAGAGGCACTTGCGTTTTTAGCGTCGCTCTTGCAGTCAGCATGACTGCCCGTAAGCAGCGGCTCGTTTCCCGATCCACCCCATCAACTACCACAAAATGCGTGCTAAATTTGTACATTCCGCGCGTCGTTCGCCAAAAAAATGAATAAAGCAGCAATCACGAAGCGATTTCGGTTCACGGAAAAGATCTGCGTGCAGGTCAGCCGTTCCTGCAAACACACCGGCGCGCACGGCACTGAAAGCGGCTGGAACTGGCACAGGCCACGGCAGCAACAGCTTGTCGGCGCTCTCCAAAATCAATCTGATGAAGGAAAAGAACTTCCACATGCGAGAAAATGGATGTTAGTGTGGTGAAAGACAGTGCTATGTATAGTTTCGTAGTTGTAGGGATAGCCGTGGTCAAATATCCACCGCGATGCTACGCCTAAAGTTCCCAGCACCGAGCCGAGGGCAAGGAAACCAAGCTGGTAGCGAGCTGTTGGGGAAGCCCCTCTATCACCGCGCGCGAGTGCGTGGCGTTTGGATCTGAAGCAACTGTATTAACGATATTTCCTTTGGTCTACACCACTTCTCTTTTGTTTTTTCATCGTAAGGTTTAAATTTTGTTAAGTTATTTTTGTTACGCTCACAACCAAGTGAGCGCTGTCGACACACTTGGAATTTCGCGTGTAACAGTCAAAACCGCAGTTTGCGATAACCGCGGTTAACGTTTAGTAACCACTGCTAAACGTAACTGCGGTTACTTCCGCCGTGAAACTAGGGTATTAGTGGTGTTACATTTTTCCCTCACTCGCTCGGTGACCTAATCGGGGGGATTGGGTCACTTCTGTGATGGTGCCACTTCTGGCTACACCTCTGCGTCCCTAACGCCTTGCATAAAAGTGATTCCGTGTTCATCCGAAATAAAACCTAAACCACTTCCCCCTAACGATCCCGGATTGTCCAGGTTCTCCACACTGTCCCTTTGTTTCCTGGACACCCAGCTGGTGCAATTATCGCGAACAGCTAATGGACGAGAACATGAATTCTAATTTGCGGCCAACACCTGGCTCGTGGCACAGTGCAGGATATGGGACTTTTCCGTAGCAGGCCCTCAGTAACTGTCCACGAAATCCTGACAAAGCATTGCGAATTTGTTACATCTTTTAAAGCCATATTAATAATGTCTAAGCCCTCCGTCTGTTCTGCCGTTCTTTTAACTTCTTCGCACCGAATTGTTTTCTGCGACATTGATGGTTGAGGTAGTCAAGTTTTCACTTCGGACGCAAGCGTAACCACAGAGCAGAACGCGATAACGAAACTCCGTAGCATTGGCGACGTTCATTGTTTCGAGAACTTAACGCTAACGGTATTTTACTCAGACCCCTAATCTACTATGCAGAGTCAGAATTTGTTGTCGAGCAGCACTACCCAAAAGCTCCACGTCTTTTATTTTGCTGCCTTCGTGCTCGCTTGTCCTATTAGGAGAGTGTCGGAACACTTACTGTTTTTAAACCGTGCGAGCCAAAATACACGCTTCCGCCTTTTCGCACTCGAAGCTCCGGCACACAATTGCACGATCATCAGAGTTTTTCATTCCTGGTGTCTTGCTGTAATTTTTTTTTTCTCGCTTATTTCCTGTAAGAAATTGACACTTGAAAGAAGCTTTTACTTGTCATGGGCCTGTCAGAATATCTCTAGCAAAAACCGCGCTACATTCTAAGGTATAGAAATGCACAGGGAGCCAGAGTCGATTTCCTCTTCGGAGCTTCTCCTTTTCATGCACCAATTTTAGTTTCGAGAGAATTACCCGCGGCAGTAGAAAGTAAGGGAGCATAAAAAATGCGGCCTCAAAGGCCCTGCTTTACCACAAGAGGAGAGAACCTTTCAGCGACGTATCTCGTATCCTGACTAACCGCGTCGCCGTCCCCCCGATTCTCTTGCGGCCTGAGCTGAAAGAAGGAAAACGCGCGAACAAAAAAACAATGTAAGAGGGATCAAGCCTGAGGCCCTCGGAACAGGCTTGAAGACTCCCCAACTTATTTAAACGGGGGTTCATCACTTTTTTCACTGCTTTTGTTTTCGGTCCATGCATGGCTAGTTTTGTGACAAAGACAGAGAGAGAGCTATTTAATGAGAGCCGAAGTAGTCATCTGAGCACACAAAGCGAAGAACAGAAATACAGACATAAAAATTTTTGGCTCGCTTACTAACCTTATCTGAGTCGTAGTTAAGGCGGCACAAAAAAGAGAGCAGGGTGTGAAGCAGTATCCATCAGTTTATTTTCTCTTGCTAATAAAGTTGAGAAGTGTGGGGGGACTCAATTTGTGCTGTGCAAAGGCTGCTAAGGATGGTACAAGCGAGTCGTGGCACGTGAAAGGCGTCCTCTTCATGTCCAAAAGAGGTAGCAGTCTATTCACAGTGAAAGAGAGAGAAAAAAGAGAGAGAGGGGGTAATGAGAGAGATGGAGGGTATCCACCCAAATCTAGAGGGAATATTCGGCTTCCAGAATGCCCTAGGATTAAGGGTAGCACAGAGAGAGTTAACTTCAAGGCTGTCGACGGCAACGAAAAGAAGATTATAATGCTGGTGGAGGAAGGAAAGGGAGAGAGGGGATTGTTGCCTAGGACAGCTACCATCTCTAAGATAAAAAATAGGTATTTTGTGCTAATAAGTTTTTTTGTCTGTGCCTATCCTAAGAGCAGCGCTAGTAGAGTGTAAAACATGCGTACATTAATTTCTTCGTAGTACTTTGTGCTAAGATGACACGTCATCACCCCGCTACAAATGTACTACCACTATTCAATCATTCATCATCACACTATCAGAGAGAGAGAGAGAGGGGAGGAGAAGAGGAGAGAGAGAAGAGAGAGAGAGAGACAGAGAATAAATATTTATTGGGGAGATTAGGTCCAACCCAAATATGAGCTTTCCACTCCAAACTTGGGAGCAATTAAAGGCTGCAATGGCTGTCGTGCAAACTATCCCAGCTGAAGACTATACTTGGCAAAAACGCTGTGATGATCGCCGCGTGATTCGCGGAAAAGGTATCAACAGGGCCAGGCAAAATCAGTCCCGGGTTACAGAGCCACGGTCCATCCGTTGCGGCATTGTCTGGAGTGGCGGTGGGTCGGTGATAAACGGCCCCATTTGTGGGCTCCGGTCGGGCTCTCAAGCTGCATGAGGAAACTGAGCCGGGGGCCCGATAACAGCCCCCTCTGCTCTGCCCGCATTGCCTGCCCTCGAAGGGATTGCAAAAACGGGCTCTGCTTGCCACCAACAATGCGCCGTGAAGAGCAGAAATCACCGGCGCGGTTGCGATGCAAGGTTCACCTGCCTCCTATTTTATTTTTGTTCATTTTTCGGCAACACTCCCATCAGTTCCACCTATTTTATTGTTATCCTTACGTCTCTGTCGGCCGCTCTTTTATGGGGGAAACGTTGAAGCCTGAGGCATTTACATTCTCGCCATTTCCGGGACACAAAGAGATTTCGTTTCCAGGAGTTGAATCGCTCCCATTACTTCTGCGGGAAGCGCAGATGCCTCTTCGCGTCCTTTAGAGCGAAGTCGACTTAAACGGGGATAACGGTTGAGAGGATCAACCAAGCGTTGCTGAAAAGGAAACAGCAATGCGAAACGCCCGTATCTGAGCTCTTGGATTGCCTTCCGAATCCTCCCCGTGCATTTGAGGTGGCAATACATGACGTCCGTGCTTGCATTCTTTGTTTTAGTGGATCTGAAAGAGTATAGCACCGTACTAGATGAAATCCGCCACGCATTTCCCTCCACCTGTTTACAGGACGATTAGACAGCTTCCTTTTGCTCGTGCACTTATAAAAATGTGTCCTTATAGCACCCCATATGTCTTCTTAATGCTACCAGCATCACTCGTTTTTTATAGCGTTTGCTAAGAAAAATAATTATATGATAAATTAATCATAATATTATTAAAACTAATCTAATAATTAACAAAATTGAAGCCGTTCCACACAACGTGAAAGCTCACGAAAGTGAAAAGAAAGTTATTCGCCATAATGAGCTGTAGCGCTAATATCCGGTCACTGCTACCACCCAAAGCAATTCAAATTTCCCGCCTCCGTAGTGCTCGCGCGCCCCCTGCCTGAAGCAGTGCCAGTGTGAGTTCTGTTGTTTTTGTCCTTGCTTTTTCTCCCTGAACGTGCCGGCGCTGCACTGCCACTTTTTTTTTTCGTTTACTATCGCAAAAATTACCCCAACGAGCGTTCAGAAATAAGTGAACGCGGGTGCAGCCGGTTAATTACACATATTTTGCGTCAAATGTACCTACAGTTTTATTTGTTTTAAACAACGGCGAGATGTATGGAAAGCGCCAACATTTCACGAGCTTGGAACAGTTATGACTATTAAAACCGCTTGGTTTTCGAAGCGTCTGCGGGACTCCCTACGACGGAACGCCGGGATCAACTTGGGCTGGTTATCTCGCCGCACCGCCTGATTCCAGCAGTCATTTGACGTAGACCGTTACAGCAAGCTACGACGACAAGGCGAGCCCCTAAATTGCTCTGCACTTAAAAATAAAAAATTATCAGAAACATAGGTCTGTTTACGTGATTCGAAGGCGAAAGCCCCGAAATTGTGGAAAGAGTTCTTCCCTGTATACATCGGGTTCACGTCTCTTTGTAGGCATCGTTTCGTCGTCTTTTGACGCGGAATACTACCGCAAGCAGACCGGGCTGTAGTTGTAAGTTTGATTTCCCGCAGTCAGAGTGCTCCTTCAAGCGCACCTGTTATACTCACATGCTGCCGACGTTCACGCGACACACACAAGGTAATTCATGCTTCCATTCTGGCCCGATGCCGGTTTGCCGCAAGTGGTAACAGCATTCGGCTTCGGCTCCAGCGACTCGGGCTCGAAATTTCACACGAAGGCAAATGTGTTCATTTTCTCTTTACCGCGCAGGGAATTCTTCACACGACATAAAGGCGACACAGAATCTCTAAGAAATGCACATACATTTGCGCACACACTTTTACTATGACTTTACTGATCTTGAAGGTGGTGTTCTTAATGATAACTGGTCCACTCCGAATGCATACCCAAGTAATGAACGTGTAAGCTTGAAGTCCGAAATCATCTTTTGAACTGGTTGCAACTTTGGATGTGAGCGCGGTCAATAGACCACACACCAGGATGTTCGTTTTTCAACGCCGCACTCTTAGTAGTCTCATTTCGCTCTTTCCCACTCACTTTTTAGAGAGAGCTTTCACTCTGGTGCGAGCGGCCGTATGCATTTCCGTACGCAATGAGCTTGGTAATAGAGTTTGCCAGAAGAACTGTGACATACTAGTTACAGAAGCTCCGCCTAAAAAGGAGGGCTTTTTATAGCAAAGCTGTATACCTATACCCCTCAAGAGTTTCACCTCCGTGGGCAAACACACCACGGCGCCAAGGCCTGAGACATACACCACATACAACAATCAGGCATACAACCACAGAGCTCAGAATTCGTTTAAGGAAACCACAAAAGAAGCGTCGAAATAGAATTATGTATCAAGGCGCCTGTGAACAATGGGACCCCCCACCATGTGTTAAAGATTATGCTTGCAGGTTATCTTTGAAGGGCTAGGCAGGACTAGTGTGATTAGATAGAGCAGTTCTTGGCAAGACACCAAGTGCATGCGTCAGTCTAGGCAGGACCCAGCATTTGCCACCAGAGAAGCGTCAGAAGATAATATATTAGAGTACCGTCACGGAGGCTCGCAAGTTCGCAACGGCGGCCATTTTGGCGTTTATCAGAGTTGCGAGATGGCCCGCATCTACGGCCTCGCGGTTAACTTTCAACCGCGTTCTTGTTAACACTACTACCGAAGATGCAGCAAAATGGTATCTTTGGCCATACTTCTGCTGCTGAAATAGTCACACGCGTTAACTTTGACTCGCATTCATAACGACGCCAGTCGCGCGCAGCCACACAGCAGGCAGGATAAGCTAAGCCTAATAGAAAAACAACAAAATGGCGGCGCAAACGAACCAGTTCAAACAAATGTCACATAATGCAAACTGACCGAAGATCATGGCGGCGACACGAAGCAATAGGAGGAAGGAGTACCGATACTCTGTACCCTTATCAAGTGACACTGGTCGAGCGCAACCGACAAGTCCGCCGAGACGACGAGAAACCTTTCACACCCTCCTACATCACCACTTATAGGGGTTTACAACAGCTTTGCTTGTCATCCACTCTCACAGCGCGGGTGGCGACCAACTTTTTTATAGGGCGTACCTAAGATTTCACACGAGAGAGGTTGATCGACGAATGCAAAATCTTCAAACTACGCTCCTCATTTCTTCGTTACAGGTGTCGCGTTTGTACGTAGTGTCTTAGAAATATTACGCCCCGCTTAAATGTAATACCACCGCACTCGTAGTTGCACCGACTGAGCCCACGTAAATTGGAACCTAAGGTTTCGCGTTGCGCCGCCAGCTTCCCCGAAAAATGCGGCACACCTTCGTTTGATTAACGAGTTGCGGGTGCACGCGGTTTAAATGGGCACATCGATCGCCCCCGTTCAGCACGCCAATCCGGCCTGTCCGAGTGCGGAATGCGCGGTTCGTTAGCTTTGGGAGCTGTAAGCAAATCACAAACTGCTACCGCCCTGGCCTTGCACGGATTGTGATCAATTGGAAGCTCTTTTTCTTTTTGCCAATGAAAAGGCCACGAAAGAAGGAAAGAGGGACATTCAGAATAGGGCTGGTGTTGAATGTAACATTTGCTAAACGCAGCGTGAGCGAGAGTGTCACAAACCAGGGTACCACTTGGCGCCTTTCTGCATGCACACCATGCGCCCGACAGCTTTCAACCACGGGTGCCGGGGGGGGGGGGGGGGGGCGAATAGTCCCAGAAGACTCTCGCGGAAAGAGCTGCCATGACCACCGGTAGGCTGCCGCTGTCGGTCACCGAACACACTCAACCAGTCTTTTGAATAAAGTTTTTAAAACGAAAGTGTTTTATTCCCGGATACGCCAATATTTCACTGACGTCACATTCCGTCACGGAAGTGACGCCAGTACAACGAAGCAAGCGGCCTGTAAAGGGTGCACCCCTGCACACAGGGTCTTCTTGCGGGGAAGCAACCTTTAGTACTAAAGAGTACGTTATACATAGGGTTGTTCGTTTTCGGGTCTTATATTTTCACACGAAAATGTTTTATGCAGCGTTACCCCAAACTTTCACTGACATCATATCAATCACGGAAATAACGCCAGTACACCTTTCCCGAAGCGACCCGCCAGCAGGACGTCGCTCGCTAAGCATAACCACAAGACAGCCGCCAACCCGCAAACCATGCTCACCTACAGATTTCGCTGCACATTTCACTTTCGTGTTTCACTTATTCCTATTCCTATGAGAAAGGAATAAACAAGTTTCTCTCTCTCTCCTCTCTCTCTCTCTCTCTCTCTCTCTCTCTCTCTCTCCTCCTCTCTCTCTCTCTCTCCTTTCTCTCTCTCCTCTCTCTCTCTCTCAAAAGCGGGTAAAAGTATTTTCCTGTTTTCGTGCTAACAGGGAAGCAGCTTCTAAACTTTCGACAGCAGAGCTTATGAAGTTTTTAGTTCGCCGTGTAGCGTTAACTGAAAACTACCATAATCGGCGAAGTCGAGGAGGTGAAACAGCTACGCCAAGAAGTGTGGGGGGAAGTGGCGAGGAAGAAAGGAGTCCACGCGCAGGGGTTGGGAGTGCGCGCCTCGACAAAAAATGTGGTTAGGGAAGTCCCTAGAATCTAACCCAAAACCTTTATGCCATGAAACCGGCAATTTAACCACTGGGCCGCCCCAAAGGCCCCGAGGGCATCAGGTTAGCAATTGCGGGAAACAATAACCTATGCAGCCAATTGGGAAGAAAAAAAGGTTCTGTTGGCACGAAGTTTGCAACACATATAAGAAAAAAAGGTCTGATAGGAACTTTCACGAGTATTGGAGACAAACGAGCTACTCTTCGAGAGAGAAAAAAACAATGCGCACACGCACGCCAACAGGCGCGCACATGCACACACACACACACCCCACCACACCACACAACAATACAGTCGACACGGATATATCGACACGGGTATATCGAATTTGTCTATATCGAACTCATAAATTATCCCCTGAAAATTCTGTGTAAAAGTATAGGAATTCGTACTTTATATCGAACCGTATTTTTCCCGACATTGGGTATATCGAACGCCGCGCGAGCTGGAAGGTGCTCTTCGGCGGTCGCTGCACCCCCGATTGAGGTTGAGGAGGATGTGGAGTGCGCGTGCAGGGCGAAGACTGCTCGCGGAACTAATCCCCTACCGAACGAATTGCGCTTGCCCAGTCGGGCCCCGCTACGGCCGCCGTAGCGTTAGCGGACGGAGCCCTGTATGCCAAATCTCTCTAGGCACACAAGCCCGAACGCTAGGAAAATGTGACAGTGCGAGGTAGGGATGACCCACTGCCACGTCCATTTTTGCTTTCTTTTCTTTTTTTGGCTGCGTACGTTCCCGGCTTGCCGAAAAAGATTTTTTTCTCTCTCTGGGTCTGTCTTCCCCGATGTCGTCTTGGAAAGGGAAGAGGGAACGAAGCGCTGGCGACCTTCTCCTTCTTTTGCATTTTGCTGCTGTTGCTGCTGTTTGGCGAGTTTCCCGCACCTTACGGAGATCACTTTCTCTCGAGGACGCCACGGAGTCGCTTAAGCATAACCACAAGACAGCCGCCAACCCGCAAACCATGCTCACCTACAGATTTCGCTGCACATTTCACTTTCGTGTTTCACTTATTCCTATGAGAAAGGAATAAAAGTCCTCTTTCTCTCTCTCTCTCTCTCTCTCTCTCCAAAGCGGTAAAGTATTTTCCTGTTTTCGTGCTAACAGGGAAGCAGCTTCTACTGCTGGAATTTTCTAGTTGTGCAGCCTCGAGTAGATCGAGACCAGCGTCTTTAATTTCATTTCCAGAAGAAGAAGCAGGCCAAGATCAGCGAATTTTTTTTCACGAAAATAAAGCGTCCCTGTTTGCGTCGTGAGTGCGGAATTAGTTGTCATTCTTGAATGCGACGATTAGTAAGTGATCGTGCGCCATAGGTGAGGTCTCAGAGCCCATATTTTTATATGAATTTTTCATAAATCGAACTATTTCGCGATCCCCTTGAGTTCGAATATCCGTGTTCGACTGTATTATATATATATATATATATATATATATATATATATATATATATAGAGAGAGAGAGAGAGAGAGAGAGAACTTTTTCCTACATAACAACCTACCTACATACATACAAAACTGATACAATCCTGCGCAAAGGTGTACAAATTTGAGTTGTGGCATGTACCAATGGATTTCTTCGATGATTAGACGATTAACTGCTGAAAAAAACCGCGAACGATGATGTGAGCTGTCGGTTTAAACCTTCGTTACGTATGAGTTGAGCACATTGGAATAAATGGAAGCGAAAGGAAGATATAAGCCATGACAAAACCTTTGACAACTAATAACACAGTCATGAATCTGCTATTTCAGAAAAGAAAGTGATCAGCCACTAACTAGACAGCAGAAAAGGCAAGCAGAAGGAAAGGAGCCTCAAAAGCTTCTGCCTTGAAGTGAAAGGCAAATAAAAGGAAGCTTTAATGCTCGTAAAATGTATCTGTGCAAGAAAAGCAGCACTCGGAGGGACCAGGACGAAGTGAAGAGAAAAGTCACTGAAGGCAGGCGTCCTGTAATGGAAGGGTTGCTTCCTGCAACCGCTGCTAGAAGAACATCTTCTTTCTTTCCCGGAATTTGGGCCATTTATCTGCAGCGTGCTCGTGCATTTGTGTGTCAAAGAGGACAAATATTCCCAAGGAAAAAAAGCCCAAATCGTTAGGGCGATAGGAGCCTGAGCTTCATGCGTGAGACAGGATGGAAACCGCGAGCTCGAAGCTGGGCTCCGAATAAACAAAGTACTAAACATCAAGCTGGGCTCCGAATAAACAAAGTACTAGAACCGAGACCTCGTCCTGGCTTCACTCGGCGCCAGCTGGGGAAAAAAAGAGCATCCCAGGCTGCAAAAGATAGCCCAGCTGTATTCTGTCAAGCAAAGTAAAAACAAACAGTGTTTACGAAATGAAAAAAAGATGGGGTAGACTCGAAAAAAGGGAAGCAGTTGTAGCTGATGAGAAGTAAGCTAAAGAAGAAAAAAACAGTTACAAATGAATAAATAAAATGTGTGCAAATGACATATTCTTATAATGTTTCTTTAATGCAATATCAGGTATATTACATGTAAAGAGCATGCGAATGGGGGAGAAACAGTGGGTCGACAGTTCTGACATGTGTTCAGACCAGCACAAAATGATGACGCAGCACCCTTGGTAGCGGCATACAATTAAAGAGCCGCTTATTTCAACCCGTACTGTGTTATGTTCAAGGTTCGAGAAAATGGCACCTTACGTCTCGGGGTTACAATCATTGGGTCGGAAACAGCAAAAATTTGGCAAGCAACCCAACCTCGCAAAGCATAGCTCACTGCTTATGATTTCAGAATACTGTCCAAATGCAGGGAAGCCCATACAAATGTGCGCCTGGTTTCTCTCTCGAGATTGGGATCAGAACTAATAACTTGACTAAAACGTACCAGATTCCCATTTCTTGTTAATGAGATAGGTAATGCGGCACATTGATGTTATGAGTGATCGATGCTGCAGTGTCTGCTAATCTTCAGCTTCAGCTTCAGCTTAAGCTCTTGCATCAAGAGCTGCCCGCAGCACGCAGCTATCTAAGTGGGCTACCGTGCAACATCAATGCGCGCCTCTTCAATCTATAGGACACCAACTGCAATTTCAAAATTCCACAGGGTCTTACTAAGCATGACGAAGCTGTTTTACATGACATGCGACTGAATGTCGCCTACACACGGCACTCCCATCTCAAGCTACAACAGGCCACTTCCCCACTGTGTGAAGTGCGCGAGAAGTTAGACCACTTTCACTGTGAATATTCGCGGTTCTCTGTGGTGAGAACGGCCTCTTTATTCTCCCTGGGCCATCCGCTATGTGTAAGTTTGGAATTGATGGACGGCATGGGCCTAAGCGAGCCCACCTTTTCAGCAAGGTCTGCTTAATTTTCTAAGCAATGCTAAATTGGACCAATGCTTATAAGAACTCTGTGGAAGCATGCGGGCTATTGCCGTCATCGTCATCTCACTTTTTATTATCATTAGTCCTGTTTTAATTCCTGTGGGGTACCAAGCCGCGCGTCATTGCTAGGCTAACGTCATGAATCACATGAAAAATAGATGACTCTCTCTCTCTCATATTACATTTGATCACAATAAAAATAGACGTCTCTCTCTCTCATATTATAGTTGATCACAGTAAAATAGATGCGTCTCTCTCTCTAATATTATAATTGACAGGTAAAGAGATAGAGAGATCTTATATCATTGACCTTATATCATAAAAACTTATACATAGAGAGAGACCTTATGTTATCGCCTGATATCGTAACATGAAAGCCCCGTGCCTTCTGGCAAACTCATACAAAAAAACCGTGTGCATCCTCATGATACTCCTAAAATCGTGTTCGCTACCATACAGAATTGCATTGCTAAGAATAGGATTTTTGGGGGCAATGCAGTCAAACACCGTTAATACGTAGTCAGTTGGGAACGACGCTTACGTGCGAAGAAAACGATGTGCGGATTAACCGCCAATGCCAGTTTAGCGGCTACTTAGCGGCCGTTAAAAATCTACGACATGTTGCTCTCAAACACACACACTCATACAAGCTGTATTTGCGGGTAGGCAGCCTAAAATCCCTCATCTTCACTTGCCGCCGTGGTGGCCTCGCCGCGATGACGGCATCTTCGAAGTCGGTAAGACCCGGAGCCGGTCTGTCTATGAGGCCCCGCTTCTCTGCGAAGGCTCACATGACCCTGGCGGAATGAAGAAAATGCGCTTCTGTGCGGTACCTTCTTCAACTGGATTGCATTGGATTCGACGGTGACAGCGAATTCGCACCCCTATGGTCCCTACCGACCCTACCGGCCATACTGATATACCTATACTAGAGGGAAATCTGGCGGTGCAATCGTGGGCCGTCGTGGCCGCCGCCATTGCGGCTAGCGACGTTCCTTGCCTACTTAGCTTGGCTAGCCACAAGACTTCTTTTTTGTCTCGAAGCCAAAATCAACAAAGAGTAACATCTTTTTCTCGTCCATATTTCATGAAGCTGCTAAATAATCACTGAGAACTAAACTTTTTTAGAGCTTCAAGTTTGTAATAACACAACGAACTTGAATAATCCTTTAGGGCAATATTTTAGCTGTTTTGCAGCCCCAGCCAACTTTTCAGCCTGTTCATGAGCTATGCCAAGGATAAGTTTAACGTGCCCGCTCGGTACATGACGGAACGCTCGTTGAAGCACGGCTCGCCTAGACAGTGGCGCTAAATTTCCTTCTAGTATATATTAGTATGAAACTGTATGCGACCAGCAGCTGCTTCATGTTAGCAGAAGGTAATCTCGAAGACCATAATTTTGTGCGCTGCAAATGATAACACCTGTATGAACAAGAAATACGTCATAGTGGCCATGTTTTAACGTCCCTATCCCTGGCGACTGTCGTCCGGGCGTAGCAGCTGGAGCTTTAAGCGCCTGCGCACACGAGATTTTACCAATTTGGGCCTGTGCATGTAGAAAAAGAAAGCAAATAGTACGCACTAACCGCTTGATGGACAATGACCGGCTAGGGCTTAAGCGGGCAGCTAATAGTGTTCAGTGGAGGCTGGGTGGGGGAATCTTCGAAGCGTTTATACCTCAATTACTCATTTAGCGGGTACGTATTAACGAGGTGTAGCTGTATAAGCTAGCTTGCTTCAGCATAGGAGGGCCATATGCGTCTTGAATACCCTATTTCACCCAGATACATTTGGAAGGCGTCGTGCACACGTGACAGGCAGACAAGCAGGCAGGCAGGCTGGCAGGCAGGAGAGCGAGCCGACAGGTGGGCGGGCGGGCAAACGTGCGGGCGGGTGGGCACACGTGCAGGCGGGTGGGCAGGAGGATGATGCACGAACATATTTCGTGGGAAGTGGCCGAAAAATGCTGGCAAAAGGTTTCCCTCCTTTTTCTCCTGTAAAGGTTACTTTATTGCTTATAGAGCGTGCTTGCGGGAAAGCATCTAGCGCTGCTAAGTTGCATGGAACAGGTGATGGAACATTCGCGATTATACATTTAATGAACAATATGCTTTATATAGGTCTAAAAATGTAGGAGGAAATTGTGGAGGCAAAAGTTGCAAAGTACCCATTCCTCAATTAAAAAAAAAAGTTTTTTTCTTTTTGTCTTATGCGTTAAGATTCGACTTAGCAATGAATCATCGGTACCGACTTGTGCATTGGAAACATCCGGAATGCCGGTGAATATTTGACATTTCTTGATGACTACCATTTTAGTATTCTATTTGAAGTAAGCGGGGCACAAATTTGAAATAGTTACTTTAAGATTTGGCTCACATACGAGCCGCTTTATCCAATGCGCCTTTGTGTAAGTACGGTAATACTGAAAGAAGGAATTTCGTGGTTTGATGCCACTCGCATTGCAAGTACACTGTCACTTTGTGGCGAGGAAGGGAACGATAAAAAACTGAAGAAAGCATGTGACAGTCTCTTTGGTGTACCTGGGTATATATGGGAGAGTACCGAGCTTCGGACAAATACGACAAAAAAAAACGCCTTCCTTGACGTAGCTCAACGATAGCACGTAAATTAGCAGGAAATGCCCCTGTACAGCTGTAAATGTGAAAGAGGAACACGCAACGCCTTTGATGGACAATGAACATTGTTTCTCATTTTTATGGGTTACGTGACTTAGCCCCTGTTATACCCCACTGAACACAGGCTTACCAGGTCCTCTAATTTATGGAAACGATTCTTCCTACAATCGTCATGTAGTAGTCACAGGAGCGAAGAACCTTCTACTGTTGTTTTTCGAAGGCAATAACGCGGTGGGCATAAAAAAACGACTCCAGCGAGGCCTATCAGGAATACATAGAGCGTGCCAGAAGCCAATAAGGTTAGCTTAATACCCTTTACAACGTCCCTAAAACGGGATTTTTTTTTGTAACGGCACAACGTCTTTATCAAACGAGTGTCGTTTCTTGCTTTTAAGTTCTTACGGGCCAACTTTGGGACATACCAGTCTACCTCCTCTGCTTCGTGCTACCAACTACAGAGGGCTCTTTTCCCGCACCACATTTAGACATCTCCGATCATACTTCTTGTTGGCCTTCACAACATTTGGCTATGAGATGCAGGACAGCCTTGCGTTTGAGCAAACTGATTTCACCATCCCGACTAAGCGGAACTGCTGTTCAACGAAGATGTTGTAATACCACTGGACCTGCTAATCGGGGACGCAATGCGTTATTTGCAGAAGAATGGCTCTAATCTGTGCGAGTTGGCACATTTCTTTGCGTAAAACAGCTAGAACTTTGACCAAAACGGAGGGAAGAAGCAGAACACGCCCAGAACCACAAAAAGGAGCATCACCATAGTCATCATCACCAACAGCGTACTCAGGTCCGGTGCAGCACGAAGACCTCTCCCACTGACCGCCAACCACTCCTGCCTTGAGCTACTCGAGTACCCTCTTTGCCCCCGAATTGTCTTAATTCTTCCCTCCATCATGTTATTAGCCTTCCCCTTCCTCCAGATCCGTCTGTTGGTGTCCGCTCTGTTGCCATAATTGTCCAATGAGATTTCATTTATTCATTCATTCCACCTGTTGTATGTTCCTTTCACTACCCGGCCAGCCCAAGTCCATGTTTTTCTTTATTTGAACTATGATATCTCCTACTCTAGTTTGTTCTCTGATCCAGACACCTCGTTTCCTGTCCCTGAGTGTTACTCCTAACATTATTCTTTCCATGGCCCGCTGAGCCCACCTAATATTGCTTTCTCGCTGCTTATATAGGTGTCAAGTTTCAACTCCGTATGTCCTAAACGGCAGTATGCACTGGCTGTAGATTTTTCTTTTGAGTAATAGAGGTAGCTTACTCTTTATTCCTTATTTGGGAATGCTTGCCGAGTGCCCCCAGCCCATACTTATTCCGTGAGGTATTTCTCTACCATGGTTGGCGTCAGCATTAACCATCTGTCCGAGGTAGTTATATTCTTTTATTTGTTCTAAGGTTTCTTTACATATTCTGAAGAGGGTGCTTTCGGGATATTTATTAATCACTGCTTTATATTTGTTCATAGGTATTTTAGCCTCAAGGCCCTGCTGTCTCATTGTAGTTCCTCAATCATTATTTGCAGGTGTTCTACAGTGTCACTTAGCAAGACTATGTAATCTGCAAACCTCGATTGGCTCAAGTATTTTCCGTTTATTCTTCAGCCTCTGTTTTCCCAGTGAAGCTTTCTGAATACCCCCTCGAGACATGCTGCGAACAGTATTGGCGAAACGGTATCTCCCTTTCTTACTCTATTTCGGATCGGGAATTTGTCGCGTTGCTTGTGAAGGATTACCCTGCCCGTACAACCCTTATGTATGTCGTATAGCAGTCTTATGTAGCTCTCTTCTATTCCCTGGTCTTCTAAAAAATAAATACGTTTTTGTTTTTGAGTTAACCAGTGGCAATTATTGTGTTGCCAAAACCAAATCCAAATTCAAACGCCTTATCTTCCGTGTGGTAGGATGCCTGCGTCGTTGTAGCATGATGTTCCAAAGTTGTCCAGTACAAAAGAAAGGTACCAGCTTATCTCGTCATTTTTCGCAATGTCAACTCTAATGACACCCACTATAACCACGGGTGTGCACAGTTCTCGTCTCATCTCATAAAACCTGCGAAGTTGTTAAGCATGAAGGTGTAGATATTTGTTGAGGATCTTCCAGGGGCGATGCATATTATAAGGTTTTGTGTTTAGTCACTGGCGTTTGCCCCACAGGCACCCGCCGAATCAGCGGCATTGGTGTCCGGCTCTGGCATAAGCGACTACATGTGGTAAGAGTTATATTGGTCACATCGTGAAAGTCTTAGCACTGTCGTGAAAAGGAAATTCCGGGAAAAGCGTCGGCCAACACCCCTTTCAGAATGTCGGCTGCTCTCTGGGTATGGAACAGTATATATGTATCACGACTCGCAGTGATACACTATCAAAATCTCCTATTCAGCTCAATAGTACAATAAACCGTTGGGCGCCAGAATAAAATAAAATGGCCCTATATGCTACAAAATACTCGTGTACGCATTATTACATGCTTACAAACACACCACAGCTAGTTGAATGCATCTTGAGCCATCTACGGACTAGGGAGACTTTACTGAACAAAGTACTAGTCTTTTCAGAGGAACTTCTCGTTTCCTGAATAAATAAGAGGCATTTGCAAAGTTTTTTGCAAACGACGGCAATGTAATGTCGTTGCGGTAAAGCACCCGAGCGTGTTTACTTAAGCCTAAGCTAAAAATGCCCCGAAGACAACAGGAATATTAACAGCACGTCGTCTGATGGAAAACAGACTATGGTAACAATGTAGGTAATGACAAGAACACGGGAGAAAGATTTATTCCTAAGTCCACAGCGAGATGTGCGTCAGTGACGTTCATTACAGCCAAGTATGTCATTGCGGTCAACAAGCAATTGCGACACTCATGCGTAGAAAACTGTAACACAGTTACATGAAGCTAATAGTAGCACATACAAGCCTAGGCACGGATGTAAGGGGCTGCACAGCAACCAAGCCCCACTCCCTCACGCCTTTCGCCGTCTTACTCTTCTCGAGTCTATATGATAGCAAACATGAGGACCATCACCCGATTCAGCATTACGCACGGAATTGCGCGCAAGCTACTGACAATCTGTGGACGATCTTATTTTAAGGCAGTAATCAAATAGAAGGGAGGCCTTAAAATATTTCCCGAAAGTATTACTAGCGAAACGGCCTTTTACCTGCCGGAACAAAAGAGATGATGAGCGAAGGCTGGCCCCTGTAACGCATCAACGAGAAAGTGGTTTAGTCCCGAAACTGAAATTACTCTGGCTCGCTATGGTTTAAGCTATAGCAACGAGAGAGCAGGCGCGGAAGGCGCCACTCTCGAGAAGCACTAATGACTGGCGGATTTCCCTCACGTATGGGCAAGGAAACAAAGCCCTTATTGGAAAAACAGCGCTCACCTTATCCTAACGGCGCATCTCGTCGTTACTTCTGTTTGAAAAGAGGGCCACTTCCTAAAAGTTATAATCGCGCCCATCAACCTCCCCTCCAGTCATTTCTCCCTAACTAGTACATGCTCTTCCGCGCCATCATAATCAAACTCCCTTTCCAGTACTTTTATACACGCCGTAGACCAGCCAATAAGACGTTTCCATGGAGCGAGACTTGAATACGGACGCAATCTAAATCAGCCAATACCAACGTTGCCTTCGCGCGCGGATACTCAACTATGAGCCGTCGTAAGCTCATGTTTTCGGTAACAAAGGTCAATACTTGTTACTGAAGAAACAAAAAAACCGTATACCTATTTAGTTTGCTGCAAATGTCATCAAAAGGCCGTAGTGTTAAGTCGGCACCACCATCTGTCTCTATTCTTCCCCGCCAATCACTTCCGCTCTCCACCTTCCCGATCGCTCTCAAATGAGTAATTGAATTGGAGTTGGTTCAATTTAACTCAATTTTCACACAAGCAGACAAGCAGGAGGCTGACAAGTGGGCATCCGGGCAAGCGGAAAGCCAGGCCAAAAGTTTCGCCTTTGGTAGCCCAAGAAGCCCTATTGCCGTTAATAGCTTATCTGATAGAAGTCTTTTCAGTTTCTCAAATGAAACAAGCTGAATGCGGAGGAACTTGTACAAAACGTTCAACGGAAATAAAAGCCTCTTTAGCCTGTTTTACGGTGTTGCGTGGGGGTCGTCCGCGATAAGACAAACACTGTCGGTCTACAAAAACATAAAGCGAATAAGCGGAAAACCCTTCGGATAATGCAAAGGCGAAATTTTTGCTTTCCTTTTTTTCCCTGATCCGGTTACTCAACAAAGCCGTTTTTTGGTTGGAGGCGCGGTCGTTTCATCTTCGGTTTCCGCACTTGACCGCTCCAGTTTGGCCTCCCGCAGAAGTCAAGTCGAAGCCGGCAGAGTACAAAGAACGCCAACGTGAACAGGATATTCGCACATGCGTCTCGTTCTACCTATGGACCTTTAGATTCTTCCATCTCCGAATTCACCGCCTCTACGCTTTCTAAATGTCTACAGGATAGTCGTAATTTTTCTGTTTTCATTTCGTTTTCTTATTTTCACTAGCACCTTACGATGCTGCTCAAAAAAGAGAAAGTTTTCTGGCATTCAAGAAGTGCACGACTTCGCAATCCGTAGCCATGCGTTTTACGAGGTATTCAGATGCACCACCTTGGTATACAGCTAGTGTACCGCTACGTAAGGAACCGATGCCCTGCATCTGTGGTTTCGCAATATTTAATCTTGTCGAAGCTTTTTATTTCTTTGGTGGATAAGCCTTGTTGGGAAACGTACATCGTGAAAAACGTTAGTACCTCCTATCACGTCGAGCCCATTTTCTTTACGCTGTGCGCCAAAAGTACCCCAAAACTCGTTTGCATCTCAGAGTAGCCAGAGTGTAGATAAGTCCTTCTGCGCAGTAGTAGAACATTCAATTCCAAACAGTTTTGTGTGATCTACAAGTCATTTTTTTGCAGCTGCTTATTTTTGCAACTACTATATTCGCCGCTACTACGCTGTAGCAAAACCGTCTTCCAGTTGTATTGTGGCTAGTGGCCAAGTAAGCAGTAACTGTTAAATGCACATCTATATATTTGTCGTGAATGTCTTCATATTAAAACCACTCACTTTTATCTTTTAGTTGTGTATTGTAAACATTACTTAATTTCAAGTATCGGCATCTGATAATTTATTTTTAAGCTGCGTAATCTCTGCTTATTTCTCGTCATATTTACGAGGAGCTTTTTTTCGGTATGAGTCAAATTCACCTGAACAGAATTTCATGAACAAGCAAAAATTTTGTTAAAGGGTCTAAATGCAACGCTGTCAAAGCTAATTTTCCCTATCTGACATATAGAACATATGTTTTCGTTCCTTCATATGGCGTAGCATGCTAACCGATATGGCTCGGCTAACCTCGCTTTTACAATGAAATGCATTCTCTCTCTTTCTCTCTCATATAATAGCTTTGAGAGCGTTTCACTTATACCAGTCAGAAAGTTTTGCTTTTTTCTGCAATTCTATTCCGGTAGATTTGACTCATTCAGAAAAAAAGGTTCACACCACACACACACGCACACGCACACGCACACGCACACGCACACGCACACCCACACGCACGCGCACACACACGCACACACACGCGCGCACGCACGCGCGCGCGCGCACACACACACACACACACACACACACACACAACAATCCACGCGCGCGCGCGGACGCACACGCGCACGCACACATACACACGCGCATGCACGCACGCACGACACGCACGCGCATCCTTTTTTTTCTCTGTGCTACTGGCCCTGATGAGTTGTTGCACCGTGTCGGGGGGATGTATTTGAAGAAACTTGTGCCTGATGCCAGGTAGCAGTCACACACCAAGAACACCTAGAGAGGGATATTTATTTATGTCTAGGTGGTACTGCATAACTATCTGATATTACGTTTTCATGCGTTCTGTGGCCGGTCTGAGGGAGAAGTCAACCACATCCCGGTTGAAAAAAAGGCCGCGCAATAAAACAAATGTGCAGGGGCCTGCAGGCCACAAGACTGCTGCACAGCGAAACAGCGACCCGCACCTAGAAGCACCTGCTTGTCGCATTTTAAAATTCCACGGGCTTGAGAGGGGTAGATGGTGCTTTCATACTCTCATGCGAAACCCCTTACATTACTCTTGCAAATTTGCCTTCCCACCAATTCCCTTCTTTATGGAGGCGAAGCCGACTCTATAGAGGCACGTCGCATAAAATATCGGCTGTAAAGGATGTTTGCGCACTAGTACAAAACTGTCAGAATTTATGTACAGTTGTAGATTGTTACGAGTGTAAAAAGCAGGTAGAACTTGCTTCTCCTGGTTATGAAAGGAAGTTCCTTTCCGAAGTAGCCTTACTTCGTGGCCGACACGATTCCCCTGCTGCATCTACTTTCACGCTCTGCGTGGAAGTTCAAAGCAACCATGAACGGAAGATAAACCGTGCATTGTTTTACTTGAAAACAATAGCATTTGGTGACACACCCTATGCTGTACCGACCCCGCAGGACGTGCATTCCGCAAAAACGATAATAAGTATTGAAAAATCTTCGTTTGGCTAACCAACGTCAGCGGTGGCATAATGTGGGAGGACAGATTTATCAGGCATTTAATTTCATGTTGGCAATCAACAGACACGGTAAAACAAGATTGGAGGCCCCCGTGAATCTTACAAACCTTATTTTAGATGCGACACATCTCTTTCACTCGCCTCGTCCCTCCGGCGTCGTCCGGCGTAGTCCGCATCGCTCCCCCATTCTCCTCGCCCCGCCAGCTGCGCGCTAGCGCCGCTCTCACCGCAGCGCCATCTGCGTGTTAGCGCTCGCCGGCGCTCGCTCCGTCGCCGTGCCAGCTGTCCGTGGGTGCGGGTTAGCGCGCAGCTTGCGCTCGGTTAACTCATGCGCATGCGCTGCTATGCGCATGAGTTAACCGAGAAGCAAGTTAAGAAGCGATGAGTTAACTATCGAATGAACACGCTAACATAACGGAAACGCAACGGAAACCCCCGATGCGTCGCATCTACCCCATGGTTCCCCTCGCGGGAAGATGGTGTAAATTTTTTTAGCTGTGACTTTTTTCGGTGGCTGCAGTCACATAAATAAGTCCCTGGAACGTCATCAGGGCTTTGCAAGAAAGTGCCTCTTGAACGGCATCAATTTCATTTACTTTCCCGATTATCTAGCCAATTTTTTTTAAAGGTAGCCGTTATGATTGACATCATTGATATTGAGACAAAGCCATCTTTTGTATCAGCCAAACGTAATTTTTTTGGTCACGGCCCCTTTGAACTACAAATTTGTTGTTTTTTTCGGACTGGGCGGCAATTAATCGTTCCGAACCGGTTCACAAACCGGTTTGGGTTAGGTGTGTAATTTAGTCGAACCGGAAGGAAATTGGAACTGAACCGGAACGAAATTATTTCATCCGACCCCGAACCATAACCCAACCGGTATTTTTTTCGGTTATATAATTTTTGTATTTTTAGTACTTCCTGTTCCCGAAAGCAGAGCATGGTTGTTTCACTACTGCGCGAAATAGTTCCTGCTTATTAGGAATTTTGAAATTAGCGCCTATTGCGAGAAGTCTGTTCCTCTGTCCAGTTATGAAGTTTCATCTTTGGCCTCTGTGAGACTGCACGTTATTTTCTACTTTCTTACCCACGGGATCGTGGTGTATCACGCGCTGCAGTCCCTCACTGTGCTACTTGTGCCTCTACCAAGTTAAGTGGGGCACGGAAATCAATAAACAGCCAAGCAAATAAATCCGTGACGCAGCGTGAATCCTGCAATTCTAGCTTCACCTCACACATTAGAAACCTAGCTCATTTTACCTGCTCGGCGTGTCTCGATTCTGGCTTGTTTTATTTTACTTTTATGGCACCGTCGAATTCGCGGCTCCATTGTCGTGCAGGCTGTGTGCTCTTATGCATACCGCGAAACTCGTGCCTCGCAAACGGGCGAGGCATGACCCAGGAAATGCAAATGGATCTGTTTTTTACGCCATCCCTTAACCCGAGCCAGAGAAAAGAGGTCAATACCACCTGAAACCCTAAGGTCAGTTCACTGAGCAAGCATCCGCGGTCTGATCTTTCAAAGCTGCCATTGCGGCTGGCCCACATCGAGGAAAAGTCGTCACCTATAGTCGTGCCAAGCAGCGAATGCGCTCACGAGAAGCTTCGGGGAGGTCGGGAAGCCTGCCGGCCTTAGGCCTTCGCTGGCCGTTAACGTTGTTCCCCTTCGGTCGTCCGAGCAACAACGAAGAATCCTTCGATCTCCATGCAAAGTGCCTGGCGTCTAAGTTAGGCCGCCTAGCCTAGGGCACCAGCCTGGAGCACTGGCGACCGCATGCACTGTACGAGGTATGACGTGGTTTTTGCTGCGCACAGCCGCCGCTCTCCCTCCGTCATGCCACGTTACCGGCACAGCGAAAAGTATAATCTTTTTTTGCGCTCTTTAACTGCAGCACTTGATTTGTTCAATGGTGAGAAGCAGTTTATTGAGATCACTATACCCATGTTGTTTCCCTGTACTTGCCTTTTCGGTCAGCATTTACGCCAATCCACGGTGTAGCGCTAACTGAAGTGCCTTCTGGAGCTAACTACCCAGCTTAAAACCTGGGTTTTATTTTGACATATAAAAACTCACGTTTACCCAGTATTTAGTTTTAAGTACTGTGTTTATCTGGTGTTTAATGAAAAATAAATGAAAACGTGGTTATAGGTGGAAAAAAAGAAAGAACCTCTAGATGCAAAGATCGTCAAACTACCGCAAGACCTGGACTTCGTGAAAAATTCTTTCAAATTACGCGGTACAATTTTACGCTCGCACATTGCGCCAGCCGAACCTACGAAAACCACGTATCGATGCTTCGAAGCCAAGCAGTGTGGCGGTTATCGTAGTACAAAGCCTCCTCGTCCAACGCGTTTCTAAGGCCTTACGGGAAGCATCGTGCCTGTACATACGCGCCTGTACAAACGCAATTGTCTATGCAACGAGAAGTGTCAGCCACATTTTTAGCCGGAAGTATCGAGTTAAAGTCGGCGGTCTTTTTCACTAGGCGAGAAACTTCTGTGGCGCGGATCTTCAAAGAAAATGCGTTCATAAATTTCATTAATAAGCTATTATTACTACTAATGGAGGACCACGCAGCGAGCAAGGGAACGGAAGATGATAGGTGCAACGTTAAGGTACAAGAAGAGAGCTATGTGGGTCAGGGAACAACGCATGTTAAGGACATATTAGTAGAAATTAAGACAAAGAAATTGGCGAGGGCGGGGCATGTATTGCGAAAGCAAGATAACCGTTGGTCATTAAAGGTAACAGAGCGGATCCCTAGAGAAGGCAAGCCTGGCAGTGGGATGACAGAAAGTTGGGGGGGGGGGGATAAACTGGTCGCAGTTAGCAGAGGACCGGGATAACTGGAGATCCATAGGAGAGGCCTTTGCTCTGCAGTGGGCGTAGATAGGCTGATGATGATGACTTTGCTAATAATTGCATTAGAATATGCGAAATATATTTACATATTACAAAGCTCTTCACCGGCGAACGTATTCGTCAAACCAAAACTCACCAATGGCCTTTTCATTACGGATGTCCGCCCGCGCTGATGTGTTTAATTAAAGCTGAGCTTCGGCACAATGCCGCGAACCCTATCACGCATGGTCGCACAGACCCAGGTTCCTCCGTCCGTTTTGACTTTAAATTCAATGCCACCAGGGCCTAGTTAGACAGTCTTTCAACCATCATCATCATTGATATGTTGACGGTGCATCAAAAGTCAAATTCTTGCTCCAACGTTATCACACGCAGGCCTCAAGGCTCACTGAAATCTGAGAAGGCGAATTTATACTACCAAAAAGAGCGAGTGACGTGAGAAATGTCAGGATGGGATCAAAGTGAGGACGGCATCCATACATCATCAATTTATGGCTTGTTTATGGTCCGTCACCTGACCGCGAAGGAATTTAATTTCAGGTACAAATTGAACCATGGACGAAAATAATCATACAAAAACGTTGTTGATGCAACCAATCGTTATTTTGAAAATAAAAAGAAAATAAATGGCAGTTTGAAACACTGTTAAACGGGCAACAGTGCAATAGAGGGCGTAAAAGCGTGCCGAGTCTGCCCGCACAACAGAATTTTATAGTTTTTTTTAATTGTAACACCTGTATGGTGAGTCAAAGACCCTTCAGAATGCGCAGATGTCTATCTGGACTGATGCGAGGCAACAATACGCACCTCTTCATGAGATTGATCCCAAGTGCACCTTCAGAATGCCACCTGGACTTAGCAAGCGCGAGGAAGCCATTCTGCATAGGCTGCGCTTGAATGTGGCCTACACGGGACATTACCTGTACAAAATCCAGCAGGCATCTTCACCTCTTTGCTCCAAATGTGACTCACGAGAAGACATCCATCATGTTATATGCGTGTGTCCAAAGTACACCGTGCACAGACAGAAACTCATATTATCTTTGTGCAGGCAGTTTGGTGCGGGACTTGAGCTGAAGGTTGTTTTGTTCCATGGTCAGGTCCCAGTCAGGCTGCGCGTGCAATCAAAGCTCTTTTGGAGTTTCTTCGGAGCACAGAACTGGACAGAGTTTTGTGATTGAAAATTTTGGCCGCATCAAATGACATCTTTTCGTTTTCACATTTTTTTCTCTTTTTTTTTTTGTTTTTCTTCTCTCATCTAGTGTAGCAAGCCAGCCCGACGGCTCGGCTAACATCTCTGGTTTTCATTAAAGCTATTTTCTCTCTCTCTCTCTCTCTCTCTCTCTCTCTCTCTCTCTCTCTCTCTCAAAACGAATTTTCTGCCCAGACGTACGTGGGTCTCCGTGATGATAGCGAGCTTTTCCTTCTTGCTCGATTTTGAAATGGACCTCGCCCTTGGAAGGCTTCCCGCGTGCGAAGAAAAGCGGTAGGGGCATGGAAAGCAGCCACGGGGAGAAACAAGTCTTCGCACGATCGTGGCGGCGTTAAAAAAAGTTGAAGCAGGCACTGTCGACTCTGAGGAAGAGCGTAAGAGAAATGGGCTTCAGCATCGCGTCGGGTGGCACAAATCTATAATTTTTGTTGATTATCGGTTGGGAGCGAAAGATGACGCCACAACTGGCTGGGCTGCCTAACTCCAGCGTGGGTAAAAAAAAAAAGGAAACCAATCAGGATAAGCGACGTTTCAGCTCCACGCTTTGTCCTTCATGACGGCGCAAGCTAGTAACGCGCGTTAGAAAGCCACTAAGAACAGAGATTGCGACAAGCATCGAAATCACAATGATGTGTGGTTAGAACCACTAAGACTGCCGAGATCACCCCTTTCGTCTACCCATATCCATCGCACCTACATAGCTCTTTTTTGTTGTGGTTTGGTGTTGCTGCTAACACCTTCCCTTTGAGAGTGTAACTTCCTACAGACTCCTAAAGGGCCAATGAAAAATTTCCCCGCTACAACGCAGCAAAATACAAGGGCGGCGGAGCAGCAGTCAGCAAAGTGACGTACTCAAGCGAGCGTCGGAGATCGAATGCCACGGCGTCTGCTCTGCAGGCTTTTATCTTTCGGCGCAAGTGTTTCTGGAACCGTCGATTCACATCCAGAACATTGTAGATCACAGAAGATTATTCTGGGCTAGCGACGTTAGGACGAAACAGTGTGCTTATCTGAATGTGATAGCCCGTGCCGCATGAAAGTAAAGAATGAAAGACGCGCTTCGTTTGGAACGCAGATAACACAGCCGGGCGTGGCCAGGCAGTAAAAACAAACAATAAATAAACAAACCCATACATGGTTCGCTGCAATATACACGCCAGTGTCAGCCACAACAAGAATGTCAGCCACATTACTAGCCGGAAGTATCGAGTTAAAGTCGGCGGTCATTTTCACTAGGCGAGAAACTTGTGTGGCGCGGATCTTCAAAGAAAATGCGTTCATAAATTTCATTCATATGCTATTATTACTACGAATGGAGGACACCTCAGCGAGCAAGGGAACGGAAGATGATAGGTGCAACAATAAGGTACAAGAAGAGAGCTATGTGGGTCAGGGACAAACGCATGTTGAGGATGCATATTAGTAGAAATTAAGACGAAGAAATGGGCGTGGGCGGGGCATGTAATACGAAGGCAAGATAACCGTTGGTCATTAAAGGTAACAGAGCGGATCCCTAGAGAAGGCAAGCCTGGCAGTGGGCGACAGAAAGTTAGATGGTCAGATGAGATCAAGAAGTGGGGGGGGGGATAAACTGGTCGCAGTTAGCAGAGGACCGGGATAACTGGAGATCTATAGGAGAAGCCTTTGCCCTGCAGTGGGCGTAGATAGGCTGATGATGATGGCTCTGCTAATAATTGCATTAGAATATGCGAAATATATTTACATATTACAACGCTCTTCACCGGCGAACGTATTCGTCAAACCAAAACTCACCAATGGCCTTTTCATTACGGATGTCCGCCCGCGCTGATGTGTTTAATTAAAGCTGAGCTTCGGCACCATGCCGCCAACCCTATCACGCATCGTCGCACAGACCCAGGTTCCTCCGTCCGTTTTGACTTTAAATTCAATGCCACCAGGGCCTAGTTGCAGTCTTTCCCCTTGATATGTTGACGGTGCATCAAAAGTCAAATTCTTGCTCCAACGTTTTCACACGCAGGCCTCAAGGCTCACTGGATGAGAAGGCGAATTTATACTAGCAAAAAGAGCGAGTGACGTGAGAAATGTCAGGATGGGATCAAAGTGAGGACGGCATCCATACATCATCAATTTATGGCTTGTTTATGGTCCGTTTCCTGACCCCGAAGGTATTTAATTCAGATACAAAGTGAACCATGGAAGAAAATAATCATACAAAAACGTTTTTGATGCAACCAATCGTTCTTTTGAAAATAAAAAGAAAATAAATAGCAGTTTGAAACGCTGTAAATGGGCGACAGTGCAATAGCGGCCGTAAAAGCGTGCCATGTCTGCCCGAACAGCAGAATTTTATAGTTTTTTTTAATTGTAACACCTGTAGGGAGAGTCAAAGACCCTTGAGATTTTCTCAAAACGCATTTTTGCCCAGACGGACGTGGGCCTCTGTGATGATAGCGAGCTTTTACTTCTTGTACGGTTTTGAAATCGACCTCGCCCTTCTAGGGCTTCCCGCGTGCGAAGAAAAGCGGTAGGGGCATGGAAAGCAGCCACGGGGAGAAACAAGTCTTCGCACGATCGTGGCGGCGTTAAAAAAAGTTGAAGCAGGCACTGTCGACTCTGAGGAAGAGCGTAAGAGAAATGGGCTTCAGCATCGCCTCGGGTGGCACGAATCTATAATTTTTGTTGATTATCGGCTAAGAACGATGACGCCACAACTGGCTGGGCTACCTAACTCCAGCCTGGGTAAAAAAAAAACGGAAAGCAATCTGGACAAACGACGTATCAGCTCGACGCTTTGTCCTAAGTGACGGCGCAAGCTAGTAACGCGCGTTAGAAAGCCACTAAGAACAGAGATTGCGACAAGCATCGAAATCACAATGATGTGTGGTTAGAACCACTAAGACTGCCGAGATCCCCCGCTTTCGTCTACCCATATCCATCGCACCTACATAGCTCTTTCTTGTTGGGTTTGGTGTTGCTGCTAACACATTCCCTTTGAGAGTGTAACTTCCTACAGACTCCTAAAGGGCCAATGAAAAATTTCCCCGCTACAACGCAGCAAAACACTGGCGAAGGCAGCCGTCGCCTGACATTCCTTTTTAACACCTTCGCTTGGTAAAGTAGAGCACAGTCAGAGCACAAACCAAAAGAATCTTTCGCTCATTATTTCGAGCGCGTCCTCTTCCTCACCTGCCTGTTTCACGGAGCCGCTGGCCTCTGTGCGCTGGCGGAAAGATCAGGCAGGTTTCAACGCAAGCTCCTGACTTCTCAGCTGGCAACCTGCCGTGCAAGGGGTAGAGTACCAGTGCTCCGGTACTCTTAAAAAATCAACTGTCCCGATGAGCAGCACGCATTCTTCCTACCCTCCTTCTCTTCCATATCTACCTCCTCTTTCTCCTTCACTCCGGTCTCTATACAGCTATACATGAGTTCTTCGCTTCGCGTTGAGTTCCGCTTTCGAGCACCGGCTTCTTCTTCCCTTTGGAACCTTTTCTCGGAGTTTGGGGCAGACCAACTGCGAATCCACGTGCATTGGGTGCATAAGAGGGCGAAAAAACAGCGAAAGGAATGTCCGTCGACGATTTCCATGGTTGAATCTGCGTGCGCGCGCACACAGCTGAAACAACACCGTATCAATGAGAGAAAAGCCTTCTAATCGCCTCCTTGCTCCGGCTGCTCTGCGAAAGGAATGGTGGTTGCCCTTTTAACATGTGGAAGTCTCTGAGCATCACAAATTTAGAAGGTTTAGGACGAGATCGTTTTCAATACGGCAAATACTATTTCCAGAAGCTTTCTTCTATCTGCAAGGCATTGGCCGATGGCCTTGAGGACAACTTCCTGCCGCGCTATCCGGAATAATTTGAGTGGTATGTATAATACATGGAATTTCCTTTCTTTCCTGTCTGTTTTGGCTCTGGCTCGTCTGCAGGCGGGCCGACCGACAGGCCAGCTAACAACGCCGGAACCAAAGTGGCAGCCCTGCGCAGGTCGTATTTCACTCGGCGCCCTTCTTTTTTATTTGCCCGCCAAACGAAATGGTAAATTCTGGATGCTGCTCGGGGAGAAACACGGGCACAGCATCGAGTTTTCAGGCTGCCCCGGAAAAAGGAAGCAAAAATGTGAAAAAAGAATAAATTGCTTGAAATTAAAGGAATGCAAAAGTGGCACTCCGGAAAGAAACGCCAGGAGAAGAGGAAGAGAAATGCGGGGTTATCGGGACCAGCACACTCGTGTCCCCGCGCTGAACAGCCCTGCTGATCGATGGGGCGTTGAATGGGCTGCGACAACAGATTACACGTTTGTAAACACCGCGTCCTAGAAGACCTGAACGGTCCGGGCGCTTGGAAAGAGTCACGCATCGCGTGAAAGTTAAAGCAAGGAAAGGGCTAGGGGACGAGAAAAAAAACAGCGGCCGGATATTGCAATATACTCTGACACTGCGGATAATCGTTTCATTACTCTTTCGTCTTTCTGTATTTTTTCCCTCTTATTTAATTTATCCTTCCGGAATTAACCATAAATTTCTTCTCTGGACGAACCATCGCGTACACTAAACAAAATTGAAAGAAACTTTCATTTTAAAGAGTGGGTCAACATGCGTCTAATTTTAATTAACTTTATTTAGGAAGAGAGAGAGAGAGTAAATGTTTATTGAAAAAGGAGAAGAGGTCGGCCTGAGAAATTGATCTTGGGCCTGCTACTTCCCTCTGGGGGGAGGGTACTGGGGACAGAAAGAGAAAGGAACGAATATGGAAGGTATGGGAAATGACAATGAAAGCGACAAATGAACTATGTACAAGCAGTAAACCAATAAACGTCTCACGTACAACGGGGCGCTGAATCAGATGACTACAGTTCACTTTTAAGCACATGATTATCATCCATGAAAAAAAAAGAAACTGCTCAGACATTATTTCGCAGTCTGTTCAATTCTGTCGCAACCTAGAGGCGAGAATCCAAAGAGGAGTCACCAAGAAATGTAAGCAGGGCTTTAACGGCTAGGCTTTGCTTCCTGTTGTCAGCCCACGTGCCCAAAATCTTTTGTTCGGACAGAGGGCGAGTGTCCAAGCGTAGTAAAGCTGTCTCAAGGTTCATTCGCTCACTAGAGTACTTTGGACAAGCACTAAGCAAATGTTCGATAGTCTCAGGACAACCGCACAGAAGGCAGTCTGGGCAGTCAATGCTACTCCAAGGCGCAGCCTGTGTAGCAATGTCTCTTGACTTCGGCGAAGACGAGGAGCATGACTGACCCAGAACTTCCGCTCTGGATCGAGCTTGTGAAGGCGTTCATGTCGATTCTGCGGGTCCGACGAATGCAAGGCTGCAGCTTGTTTACGTGCTCCGTAGAGTATCGCGTTAGCATCCTGCCTTGTGATGGGTATAGACAGGAGAGTTCCATTGTGGTGTGCCTGCTGTGCTTCTGCATCCGCCAACTCATTTCCAGCGATGCCACAGTGACTTGGTATCCACTGAAACACCACCGTGTGGCCCTTTTCATTCAACTCTTTAAACAGGATAGCGACATCAGTGGTCAGCTGATCGTACGCGCCTCGCTTCATTGGGTATCTTAGTACCTGAAGCGCTGGTTTGCAGTCGCAAAAGATAATCCACTGCTGTGGCCTTTCACAAGAAATGGTGCGGAGCGCTTCGCGTAAACCGACCAGTTCTGCTGCGGTAGACGACGTCCTGTAAGCAATCTTGAAACGTTTGGTCAGGTCCTTCCCAGGCATAACCACTGCCGCTGCCGACGAAGACGCCGTGACCGAGCCGTCAACAAAAACATGCGACGCCTCTCCGTACATTTCACTGATGTAAAATAGTGAAAGTTGTCTTAGGACCGAAGACGCCATGTGGGATTTTTTACCGATTCCAGGAATCGACAACCGCACCTGTAGATCAGGTACAACCCATAGAGGCACTTCTGATATTTTGGCGACTGCAAATCTGAAGGGAATCAAATGTTGCTGCGCCGAAATACTTCGGGAGTAGTTTGAATTCGGCCGGTCCCTGAAAACACTCGACAGTGGATGGCACTCATGTCTTGTCACATGTCGGAGGTGCACACGAAGAGGTTCTTGCGCGAGGTAGACTTGAATTGGGCAGACTCGCGCTTCTGCGATCGTTCCACGTGTTGATGTGCATCGAGGCAACCCCAAACAGATTCGTAGGGCTTGTGCCTGTGCACTTTCAAGCACGCGTAATGACAATCGCCGAAGGTTACACAGTATAGGGGCACTGTATTGCAAATAGCCAATAAAGAGCGCCTGGTAAAGGCGCAACAGCGATGAAACCGATGGGCCCCATGATTTCCCTGCCATATGTTGAAGGACGTGGGTGAAACTTTGTAATTTCCTTCTTAGTGCCGAGACATGTTTTGACCATGACAGATCTCTATCAATTGTCACGCTGAGAAATTTATGATGCGTGACACATGGAATAACAGCTCCTTCGATCTTTACCGGGTAGCATATCATGGGTTTTCGGGTAAATGCCAATGTTGCACTTTTTGACGTTGAAATTTCAAGTCCTTGGCGGCGTAGGTACGTCAAAGTGGCAGATACTGCTTTCTGAAGTCGTGCTTGCACGTGAAGTCGCGTTACACCTGATGTCCAAATGCATATATCATCCGCATAGGCAGATATTGACACTGTTTTAGGAAGCACTTTAGTGATTCCTATGAGAGCCAGGGTAAATAGCGTAGGGCTGAGGACTCCTCCTTGTGGCACACCGCGCGTGACGGGGTGATCGGATGTCACTCCATCAAGTGTGGACATGAAAACCATCCGTCCGCGGAGATAGCTCGCTATCCACTGATGCAACCGTCCTCCAATACCAATGGACTCAAGGGCATCCAGAATGGCATCATGGGAGACATTATCAAATGCTCCCTTAATGTCCAGGAACACGGCAGCTGTAAGACGACGGCGGTGTTTCTCATTCTCGACGGTAGTGACAAGGTCAATAACGCTGTCTATTGAGGAACGTCCTTTGCGAAAGCCTGTCATGGCGTCTGGGTACAAGCCACGCTTCTCCAGAAACCATTCCAGACGAGCGAGGACCATACGCTCCATCACTTTGCTACACAGCTAGCCAATGCCACTGGCCTGTAGGACGAAATGTCTCGTGGAGACTTGCCAGGCTTCAGGACAGCCACTAAACGACTTCTTTTCCAGTGGCTTGGGACAGACCCAGAACACCAATAGAAGTTGTAGAGGTCAACAGAGCTTTGTTTCCTTGCGTGCCGAGATGACAAAGTGCACGGTACGTTATTCCATCAGGCCCAGGAGCTGTAGAACGAGCCGAAGCAGAGAGCGCTACAATGAGCTCGTGGAGCGTAAAAGGCACGTCTAGGCGGCTATCCGCAGTTGGAGGAGCACAGCGATGTAATGGAGCCATGCCTGCAGCATTGTCCCTTGCCACTTGAATGCAGAAGTCTTCGGCAACATCTGTGTCCATGCGGTTCTGGTATACGGCCAGAGCTCGAAATGGATGCTGCTGAGTGGGTGTAGATGGCAATGCACGAACGATCTGCCATATCCTAGAAAGTGGCTTTCGTGGGTCTAATCTGGAGCAGAAGGATCTCCAGCGTTGTCGGCCAAGCTTCTCTAAATAACGCTGCACAAGTTTCTGAGCTCTGCGAGACGCTCTCAGGTCAGAGACAGCTTTTGTCCGTCTGTACCTCCTTTCAGCGCGACGTCTAACAGCGCGAAGCATTTGATACAAAGCGTCCCCTGGATTCCCTTGAGAGGAGCATGTGGCACTTCGTGATGCATCCCTGGTTGCCTGGACAATGCTCAGTTCAAAATCAGTCACTGAATCCAAGGTATTACACGACAATTCAACAGAATACCGAAAGGCCTGCCAGTCAGTATAACGTTGTACCCGTGTTCGTTGTGAACCTTGGTACCAAGTAAACTGAACATATGTGGGCACGTGGTCACTTCCGTAGGAGTCAACATCAGCGCACCACGTGGCTTTGGACACAAGGCGTCTAGATATAAGTGCGAGGTCTAGGCAGCTGCTGTAAGTTGCGCCCTGGAAAAATGTCGGCGAACCATCATTCAGAATGTCCAAATCATGAGTCTGGATAAAGTTCGCGAGACGTCGCCCTCTTGTGGTGTTCACAATGCTTCCCCAGATCTCATGGTGCGCATTGAAGTCACCTACAATGATGTGAGGTCCAGGGCAGCCGTCAATAATCGTGTCCAAGTGGTTATCATCGAATCGTGCACGGGGTGACACATATCCAGCTATCACTGAAAATGTGTTGGTCTTACACTGCACCGTGACAGCAACATATTCATTGCTGCTGTGGGCCGGAACTTGGTGCCTAATATAGGTTAAGTCACGGCGAATGCAGACTAACACTTTGCTGGAACTTCCACTCGCATCCGACGAAAATTGTTCATATCCAGATAGACGAAATGACGTGATATTTGGCTCACAGATCACAATAATAGGAAAGTGGTATTTCAACACCCTTTGCTTGAAATCTTCCAGGCGACCTTTCAGACCTCGAGCATTCCATTGGAGAATGAAGGACTGACGAATTCTTTCCTGCAGGGTCGGTTGTTGCGACATCAGGGCCATTGTTTCTGGTTGTTGGTTGAACGAAGCCAAAAAGGGCTCCACAGCATCCAGGATTTGTACAGCTGTCTGCGAAACTGGTGTTTTGACGCCGACCAATAACAAACGCAGGGCAGCTATCAGCTGCTTCAACATCACCTTGATTTGCTCATCTGTAGTCGAGACTGATCCGCTATCTTTGTACGTGTTCGGTTGCTCCTCTTCTTGATTGCGTTGAGTATGACGCCTTTCAGGACTCGAGAGTATAGTTCTCTTTTACGCTGCTTTGCTTGTAAATGCCGAGATGGCTCTTTTGCGGATGCGGTCGCGTTTGGAAGTGGCAACTCAGGTGCCGCTGAGCAGTTTGTTTCTCTTGGAGGCTGCTTTACTTGTAGTGGCTGTTGTGCGGACTCAGTCGTGTTTGGAGGACCTGGCAGCTCAGGTGACAATGAGAATGGCGAACCGTGTGCACTGTCCTTCACATTTGCGGATTCCAAAGATGGCAATGCTGGGAAGTGCTGTTCATCAGATGGCTTTGTAGCTTGTGGTGGAGACTCAGGCCCAGAAAAGAACGCCTTCCTTTGATGTAACGCGCTCACGCGAAACGGGCATCCACTGTAGCTGGCTGGGTGATCACCACCACAATTTGCACAGGTAACGTCTCTCTTGCAATTCATAAAGTCATGTGGGCCTCCGCAACGTTTGCAGCGCTGCTCACCTCTGCAAGATTTCGGGACATGTCCGTAGCGTTGACACTTGAAACAACTTTATTTAAATTTCCCAAAGAGACTTGCACGTCCCTTAACTCTGACCTTCCAGCTTACTTCACTTCCACCGCTGATGGTCCGGCCCTGAATTAGCAGCCTGCCACCAATTCTCCCGTTCCCTCTTCCTTTAAATATACATTAGAAATATCAGCCATGATCTCGACTAGCGTACCCTTCAATCATTGTAACGATATATGTTGGAGCCATACTCTCGACACCCTGATAGAAGAAAACATAACGGTGACTAAGAAATTAGGCGAAATGCATGAGCAATTTTTTTTCTGGAGCTTTGACAGCAATCATCCCTAAGAAAAAGTTTAGCGTCTCGGACACGATCTGGAACAGTAGCCATAAATTTTATTGGGGTTGAGCGCAGTTAAACCAAGTCTTCCAAGACGTGGCTTAAGTGCGCAAACTGAACGTTCCCACAATTGCACCTCAAGACGAAACACAGGCACTTCCCGCCGTTCCCTGCGCAGTCGCCCCTCTAGGAGCGACTTGAATGGATCTAGGATCCATCCTAGATCCATCCATCTTACATCCATCCTAGATCCATCCCATCATTTCGATGGGAACTTGGATGGATCTAGCGCCTCATTGTACGACACTCTGTTGGCACGTGCCTTTAATCTTTGCCCTATCCCCCGCACGCCCCCCTTGGTATGAACGAGCGATTAGACTTTCACTGCACAAGCGCACGAGGCGCTCACTTGACCTTGGCTGAGCTTGAAGGTCACATTGGCGCTACGAGGAACGAGCCAATTTCTGCTTTTAATCGGGCGCAACAACCTTCACATAAAACGAAATCGGATAGAGGAATCTTTCACCCGCGTACACTTGCCAGCGCCCACTGTGAAGAGCAGATCGATCTTATTCAGCGGGCATGCAAAGCAACAAAGGTTGTTGGAGCCCTGGACCAAGGGTACCACCCCTGCTGAGGCCCGTCGGGAGCTGTAGCACGAGGCACATGACCCTCGTGGAGTGCCGCCCAACCCCGTTGAACCGACTTATAAATAAAGGTTTTCCCAGTCTAGTTCAGTACCTGCGTACACCACGGCGCATCGTCATTATGAGCATGAAAGTTCCCTGAAGAGAAAATACACCATCGATTTGTATGATGCGATTGGTGCTTGACAGTTCGGGTAACTCCATTCTGGCTTCGTGAGGTAGCAATGCAACTTTGTTACTGTCGAATGATTGCGCCGTCAGTATAACAGTTCCGCAAATATCGATGCATACTTCCAGAAAATAATCTAGATAACAAAGGCAAAAAATGGGAGAGGGTCGAATCACCGGCCACTTCCTGCACTGCCCCTATGACGTATACAGAGCTAGATTGTGCGATTGCCCACCACCAAAGAAAGTTACCGGCGGTAAACATGATCTGTCTGATCGGTCCACTAAGTGCTACCGTAGAATTAACGCACTATTACCCTGTTTTGCAAAATCTACAACTCAGAATCCTTCGCTTTCGGAAATACATAAGTATAAATCCTCTACAGGCTGTCCCTCAATGATGCTTCTTGCATATTTTGTAACAAATCTTTGCAGTTGGTATGTAATAAAAATGGTAAATGTGGCATAAAACTTCCACTAATACGATGCTTTGTAAGCTGAAGGTACTGCCATTTCGAAATGTGTGGGCGTTTTATGCATATGTACGACAGTACGAACTATCAGCCTTCAAGTGTTCATTCCTGCCCTGCCACCCCAGCGCATATTTCTTCCCTGATGACGCACGTGGATTGCCCAAGATGCCCGAATCGATTGCACCACGACAACTTCATCGACATTCTTCCTCTTTTGCGGCATCCTCATTGTCATGGAGGGAACCGATTGCTCCGCGCAGTCTCTCTGGCGCCATAAATCAGAGGACTAACGATAAGGAACCGCGTATAGAAGGGTCTGGCGCAAGACCCCGGTCCCCTGCAAAATGGGAAACAGCGCGGACGTAAGAGTCCTCAATGCTCAAGGAACTTTCGCAGGAACGTACGCAGCGCACCTTCTTTTTATGTGACCAGAAACCACTTCCAACAGTAACATATATGTTTTCTTCATCCTGCGGTGCCATTTTCACCGAAGGAGGCAGTCGCTAATTTTAGCGCCACATTTGGCACCCCTACTGCTTTACCAACATTCTTGCGAAGAATACAACCCAGAAGGAGGGCTTCGACTAGTCGCCTTCAAAAACCAGCACTTACTCCTTTGCAAAAGAGAATATAATTATAAAGGGGCCGACAACAGTTTAAAAAAGAGTGATGTCTTTCACCAATGTGCGTGGTACCACTTCTATATAAAAAGGAAAACAAAAATACCCCGAAACAGTAGAACCCAACCAGAGGAAATTATCATGAAAAGGTTGGTTGTTCCTAAATGACGGAAGCTTGCAGACCGACAACAAAACATATAGTAATAATTTGCCCAATAATATTTATTCACGTGCTGTGATTATATGTTCACCATCGCGGGGACACTTGGTAACCGTGAATATCAAATGCAGAAATACGGAACTCCCATTCCAGCGTCAACCCACGATGCTATCAACTCGAAGGCTTTATGTCAGGGGCTCCGATGTTGCACAGTAGATATGCCTCCCCACCAGCCCAAGAAGAAACAATCGTCCGCGTGCCTTCGCACAGGTTACGAAATGTAAAAAAATGGTCTAGTTTTGTCTTTGTAGGCGCTTAAACCAGGCCCCTTGCAAAAAGCTTCGTTTCCATTTTAACAAATGAGTAATTCCTTTGCTTTTTAACCTCCGACAAGACTTTTAGTTTCAAGTCCTTGAATAGGAATGTGGAAATGACCCCATCGGTTTTGTTGAACTAGTACCTAACAGTGACGCAGCGTGTTTCGCTTCTTTTGGCCTTGGTCGTTCTGCGAACTCAGTCGAAGCGCAGACCGCCAATTGGGTCTTTCCTTCCAACGCCTGAATAAACGACAGCGTCCCGGCTGTTTGTTGTGCCATGCACTGCACGAAAATAGAATTGAATGTCCATGAACAAGGGCGTATCCTTCACTCGGAACACCAATTTAGTGGCAACATATGTTCCCCGCGAACGCGTGAGCAAAAAAAAAAAAAAAAAACGAGGTGATTCACGTGTTGCACATGTTTTTTCGTGAAAAGAATTGGTTCCGCGGGCTCGCAATATTTACGGCCCAGATCCCCAGGGCCGTTGTCTTTCTTTGCCGAGAAGCAATCCAAGTGGGTGCCGAGGTTCTTAGGAGCGGGCGGAAAATATTGCTGCCGATGCAATAAATTCGCATTCCAAAGCTTGCTGCTCTGCTTCCTTTCTTACCATTTGCACTGCTTTTCATTCCGCGGCGAGTTCGTCCTGATGTTTTGTCGTGCTTTTGGGTTTGGTGATGTTCAGGTCTTAGCAACGAGGCTAAAGACTATCCCTTGGGGTATAAATATTCAGCCCGCAATAGAAAGGAAACACTTCTATTTATTTTAGTGCGTACCATTATTCGCCGAGTGCCCCCAGAGTCAAAAACGTGGAACGCCCTGAATTTCCACAATAATGCAGATTTTTCGGAAGTTACACCTGTAATTGTTACAATAGCGAAAATGGAGATAACTGGTCGAACAGAATTTTGACGATAAAAAAACAAAACAAAAAAAAACAAATAGCCAAAAAGTGGTGAACAGGTGTAAACGCCCTGCATTTCCACAAAAATGCAGATTTGGAGGGAGTTTCCTTTTTAATCGTTATAATAATGTGAATCGAGAGGTTTGGTCGAACAGAATGTTCAAAACCAAAAAAATTAAAAAAAAACAGAAAAAATAGCGAGAAATAGCGCACCGTGTAATGCCCTGCATTTCCAAAAAATGCCGATTTTACGGAAGTTCCACGTGTAATTGTCATAATAGCCTAAACGGAGATAATTTATCGAACAGAAATTTGAAAAACCAAAATATTTTGCAGTAAAGAACTGACACTCTAGACAAGCTGCATAAGAGTGGTATGCATTAGTAGACAATTCTGCGAATTTTCGCAGATTTTTTTGCATGGGTCCGTAGCAATGCCAATAACTCCGGTTCCGTGTAGCCCGAGTTGATCTTTCGTTAGTTGCCTGGCAGAGTCCCTGCGTTCTTCATTGATTTGCTTTAACCTGCTTAACCCGAGCTCACTCGCTACTTCTCTGTTTCGCTCGCTCGCTCGCTCCGCTCGCCTTGCTCACTAACTCACTCACCTCACTCACTCACTCACTCACTCCACTCACTCACGTCACTCACTCACTCCTCACTCCACTAACCACTCACTCCCCTCGCTTCACTCGCTCAATCGCTCATCACTCTCTCTCTCTCTCTCTCCTCTCGCTCTCTCTCTCTCCTCTCTCTCTCTCTCTGTCTGTCTGTCTGTCTGTCTGTCTGATAGCTTTATTTCTAACTTTGGGCGGCAGCGGTGCAGTCGTGAATGCGTGTTGGCGCAGCCCTTGCAGAAAGTTCACTTTCTGCCATCCATTACGGCTACAATCGACCACGGAAAGGCGTTACCCCTCAGAGCTCGTGCCGACAGTGCCACCTTTCAATACCGTGTTTATCAGTCGCGGGACCTTTTTATCCTAATAAAGAGCAGTATTTATAATTTGAATGCGTTGTGGGATCTTTTCATTCACTCCCCGCATGTTTGTTCGAATTCGCGGCTTTCTGGCACAATGTGTTTACTTGCGCGTTTCCATGAGAAAATTGACACTCCATATCGTACATTCGGGCGATACTCGGCGGCCGAACCGCTTGACAAAACGCTGCATGCATAACCATGACTTTAGATACGCGGTGTACCTATGTTAAAAACTTTACAAACTATTACCAATGGTAAAACGGTTAAAACATATGAACCTATTCAGCGTAAAGTACACGCTGAGCCTATTGAGGCAAAACTTGCGAGGTGGTTGTTACGAAAACTATTAAAAATAACCCCACCCACCAAAAAAAACCGGTGACCCGACTACACAAAATCTAATAAATAAGTTTCCACAAGCCCTTCGGAGAATCAGCGCTTCCGGCGTGCCCACCTAAAAAACTATGCTGTTTGGCGCCGAAGTCAGGAGGCGCGCCGCTGGCGTCACCTCGGCGAGGTGGCCCACGGCTTTGCCGTTATTAATATTTGCAGCAAATGAGCCTTGCCCGCATCGACTGCACGCGTCCCAGCTTTCTTTGGGTAATTCAACTGAGTACGAGCATCGTATTCTCCTATACCGCGTGGTGCACCAATGAGAACTTGGAACCTTCCCTTCACGGGCATAGCGAAGGTTTCCTTAGGACCCATCGACGTGTTAAGGTTTTCTCTATAAGTGTCGGCGCGCTTCACCTTGCATTCGTTCCCTTTATTTCCATCAATGCCTGAAAATAACTGGCTACTTGCTACATGGAAAAATTTTTCAGGGTATCCACAGCCGCAGGGACCATCCCCAAACGGTATCAGCGAGGAATAACCTTTTTTTTTAGAAGGAGTCGTGAAATGTTCCAGAAATAATTGTTTTCATCAAATAAAAGTGCCAGTTTGAAAATTTTGGCCTCCGGTGCCATGCTTGTGTTTCCGGTACTGACTGCAGCACATTCTCGGTTGTTTTGGCGTCCTTTTAGGAGCGGAGTACTAGGGGGATCAAAAGAAATGCGAACGGAGCGCACAGCCTCCGACACATGCTGCACCATCTGGCTGCGAAGTCAGTAAACTGCGCGCATACGCACTTCTTCGAGAGCATTGAGAGTGTGGCCTACGTTTAATGGAAATGCTTCACCAAGAAGCGGCGCCGGTTGTTTACTTGAGGCGTCTTTTCACGCTACGTCGCCACTGAGCAGGAGATCGTTGAAGGGCATCATGCTAGCTGCAATCAGCCTGCTGCACGCTTGGCTTCGAATGTTAGATAACAGATGCATCAGTGGACAGAGCATAAAAGACCGCCTCAAAATAATATGAGAGAGAGAGAATCAACTTACTGCATGAGCTCGAAAATTCGATGGTGCGCGCAGGCACTAGACGGGGTGGTCCCTATTCACGGGACCATATGCCTCCGCACCTCCGGCCCCTGGCCCGCGTCGCTTCTTTATCAAGGATATTCCAACCTAAGTTGGCCCACTCTCCAACCTTCGGAAAGAACTAGGCCATGCGGGCGGAGTTACTGTCAGTGCAGCTGAGTACCGTTGTGGCATGCGTAGGAGGCTGTGTGCTCCGTGGCTGATCGTATTTTTTAATCCCCCCTGTACCTTAAGACCGCACAATGTCCGTCCGTGCCCGTGCGCATAGCATTTATAATCGCAAAAATCACACAGGCACCGGTAGGATTCGACCATGTGTCTGGTAGACCAGACAGAGTTAGGGTCAGTCGTCTTACCCATTGGGCTACGACCGTAAGTTAGTACCCAAGAGTCAAACGGCTTACTCCCTCGCCTGTAACGGTGCGGAGTACCTTAGGACCTCCCAATGTCCGTCCGCATCCATTCGTGCGCACACCACCATCAAGCGAAAATCAAGCGACATTTGATTTGAGCCGTGAATTGCAGTTTCATTTAGGGAATAATCAAGGTGCAACTCACGGCTCAAATCGAATGCCGGTCGGGGCGCAAATCGGATGTCACTCGGGGTACAACTTGGATGTCATTTCGAGTCCCCGTACACCGCACCCTCGCCATCATCCACAGAGTGGAGATGCTGCCATATTTTAAGTGCGAATGCACTTCTTAAGCGAGCCTGAATCGTCCGCCGCCGTCGTCCGCATAGCAACAGCTGCGGGTGCGCGCGCTCCTCGTCTTCCCTAGCAACGGGGGGAGATGGGCGCGCGCTACTCTCCTCCTCCTCTCTCCGCTCAGTGACTGCGGGTGTTGGGCACTCCTCTCCACTTCGGGCGGGAGAGCTCTCGCGTAGCGGGTGCTCCGCATTCCGACGCGTGAGGGCGCTCGTGTAGCCCTCGCCGTAACGGCGGGCGCTACTCTCCTCCTCCTCTCTCCGCTCAGTGACTGCGGGTGTTGGGCGCCTCCTCTCCACTTCGGGCGGGAGAGCTCTCCTCGCGTAGCGGGCGCTCCGCATTCCGACGCGTGAGGGCGCTCGTGTAGCGTCCGCGTGGCGTGGGAGGGTATTAGTCGAGCGCGCGCCGTCGTCGAGAGCGGTCGCTGGTCCTGCATCTAGATAACGATGATGGCGGACCGGGCAACGGTACCAGCAATAACGAGTGAAATATCTTTCTTTGTAGTTGTGTGCGTGTGTGTGATCTCTCGACTACCATTAAGATCACGATATCCACCGTAATCGCGCAATCAACAACCGTGCATTCGCACTTACACACTCTCCCCCTCGGGGAAGTGCGAGGGAATTTTTTAATCAGTTTCGAGCGGTTTCAGCAGGATTTCAACTTGTTTTTGTTTACTGCTGCAATGTTTGGAATTGAGTTATAGAAAAAAAAGGGCTTGGAACTGAGCTGAAGTTGCTAAAGTTATGGAAGTTAAAGTATTGAAGTTATTTATGTTATGGAAGTTACTGGATTCTATTGAAGAGGCACGTGTTACGGGGGAGCGTCATTGCCAAGTCAAGAGAAGAGGACTACCTAACATGTCTAAAAAAGTTAGTACAAATGAGGGTAAACCATCGACTTTATACTTCAAGTGAAGAGTTAATCAAGCCACCTTAGCCAAACACTAGAAAACATCGTTTCTGCAAAGTTTCAATTCATTGTATATTGCAAAAAGTCACGAAAATAGCGATTGTACCTTCGGGGCCAGAGGTTGGAGTTGGAGCGGAACAGCGCGGAGATGCTCCAAAATAAAACAGTGTGCATTCGTCCTGGAAAGCCAATATAATACACTTTGTTCGCCCACCGCCGGTATATCTCTACAAAGGGGCTTTTAAAAACTAATGTTGCAAAAGAAAGTAAATATGGGTGCAGATTTTGTCGCGCCACTTCTCTTGAGCGATTTTTATTTAACGTGTTTTTACCAACCGATTAGGAAAAAATCCAATAGATCTTCGCTAACTTGAGCCATACAACTCTATGACTCTATAAAGTAAAAAAATATTATCTTATGTGCCGCAGCCCAAGGATTTAAATTTAAATTCTATTCGGAAAAAAATTGTCAAAAGGATGGGGCGGATGTTTTCGAGCATTCATGCTACGAGTGTTAAAGCTGTACAGTGCAAGAAGAGAAGATTGAAAGCGCTGGTACGCGTTTACATATGTCGGTTGTCCTGTTCTTTCGTTGTACAATCAATAAATTTCTCCTTATTACCCTAATTCCCCTTCCTTGAAGAAGTTTAACCTACGAATAAACACTGACGCGCATATTAGGAAAACGAAAAAAATCTTCGCTAAGTGGCGCCTTCAACCTTCCACTTCGAACCATGAAGTACCCAGCGCATAAAAATAGCTTCGAGAAACCCTTTTTGTGGCTGCTGTTTCCACGTGCTCTAACTTCTATACAGCGCGTTGCCGCGGCTTCCGACCACGAAAACGACATACAAAAATTATTGTACGGCGTAACTAAATTAGCCCTAATGTTTTTCAATTCTGCCGGTTATCGACAGTGCCGTTCAACATGAAGTGCTAGAAGCCAAGTTCTCATCTGCATACTGAACACGAAATCGGTGAGGCATGCACTTTGCATATCAATGAAAGTGCTTCTCCAACGCGCGAGTTCGCCGAGCGTCGTCGCGTTCTGTAAACATATTTCGAAGTGCTGCTGTAGGGCGCAGCTGCGCCCACGTGTTGACCTTCTTGTCGCTGTTTTTTTTTTTTTTTTTTACAATTTGAGCCCATTTGGCGGAATATTTTATCGTTGGGAGATGTTAATAACCAAGCGGTGAATGCGTACAGTAGCCTTAAAACGTGTTTATCGCACAGTTTTTACTCTTATACAAACTGGTGGATTAGACTTTACAGCGACAAGTGTTAAACAAAACTATGATCGCCATTTTCGTCGTAGTCATCTTAGTCGTCGTTCGTCGTCGTCAGCGCGTGGTTGTACGGGTCGCAAAAACGGGGCTTCTCTTTCGGAATGTTGGCAGCGAGAATTTTCGTAAGCATCCGTAAATGCTACACGAGCTGATAATCACCGCACATTTGCTACCTCACTTTTGTGGGGTGTGCGGTGGTCCTGACCACACTTTAATTTCTGGAGGGCCGAGTTTTGTGTAATCGTCTCCACTTTGTTTTGAATGAATAATTTTGCAAAATCAACTGCTCCCCCCTGATTGCCGACTGTCCCAAGATGTGCGTGGAAAGAACTTGGTTTTTCATTAGACCGTTCTAGGTTGATAGAAAAGTGAACTCAAAATGTGTTACTGAGTTATTTAAAAGGTAAAAGTTATTTACATCGTGTTCATTTATTGCTTAAAACTGCAATGTTTACATCGATGTTTGCATCGATGTAAACAACAATATGTTTGCATCGATGAACATTCCTCTACTCGGCTTCCTGTTCTTTCGGGTGTTCCACAAGGAAGCGTATTAGGCCCGTTTATTTCTAATTTATATTAACGATCTTGTAACGCTTATTAGTGATCCCGTGAAAATTAAATTATTTGCTGATGACTGCATCCTATACAACAAAATAACATGTCCTGAAGATCAACAAATGCTGAACAAAAACTTTCATTGTGTTCAGGCGTGGTGCGATAAATGGGGAATGAAGCTCAATGCCAAAAAAATCCGTTTTTATGAACATAACTAACAAAAAGAATAAACTGTCCTTCCCTTACAATCTTCCGTCACAACCGTTAGAACAAGTATCAGAATTCAAATATCTTGGCGTCACTATAACAAATAGCTTGAGCTGGAACAAACACATATCAAACACATGTGCAGCTTCTTTCCGAAAACTTTGCTTCCTCAGACACAAGCTTAAAAAGGCCCCAGCAAACGTTAAGCTACTCGCCTATACATCCATAATTAGACCGAGACTGGAATACGCCTGCACTGTATGGGATCCTCACACATAAAAGTAATATCACTGCTCTTGAAATGATACAGCGTAAATCCGTCCGATTCATTTTTTCGAAATATCGTCCAAGTGACTCGCTGACAAGATTAATGGAAGAGCATGGCATTCCAACACTTCAAGCACGCCGTCAAATTCAAAGGTTAAAATTTCTGTTCTTGCTTAAAAATAACAAACTTTCACTTAAACCCGAGGAATTCCTTCAGCCACTAACTTCCCGGCAAACACGGCATAGACACCTCGAATCTTTGACTCCGTACAGCGCTCGAACTAACATATTCAAGTTTTCTTTTTCCCGCGTTCAATTACAGATTGGAATAACTAACTGAATCGGCTGTGTCCAATATTCACTCCCTTGAACAACTGGAATTGTGAATGGCATTGTTTTTCAATTTTGATGCATTCTTGTGTATGTGTACAATCTATTTCCAACAGTGTGCCACGTGTATTGGTATTTTTGTAACTTTGGTGCATTCCTGTATTTGTTAAAACTATTTTGATCAGTGTGCCATGTGTATTGCGCCTAAATGTTTTTTTTCCTTGTGATGCCTCTCCTGCTTGGGCCCTTCAATGGGCTTGCAGTATGTTTTAAATAAATTAAATAAATAAATAAATAAATAAATAAATAAATAAATATGTAAGCATAGCCTTGTATACGTAATAAATACAAGTATTCTGCATTGCTATCAGCTGTAATTGTTCTATATCTGTATATGTAATCAAGAACAAGGTGTCTCCCTACAGTCTATTGCTGTGGGAGCTCTTTCTGTATTACCCACATTTCCTGATGTATTTTACAAAGACAACATTAATCTTTGAAACTGAAACTAAAACTGATGCTGAAACTGAGAGCGTGTAATAAAGAATTTAATCTCACGTAATTAAGCTGAAGCGGAGTAGTTCGGAGAGAGTTATCAACATTCTCCAATTAGAGCACTGAAGTTTTGAGCGAGCTATCTTTCATTATCCAAAGGGAAGTATCCCAATAGACAACCTGAGATGTGCCGACATGATTGTTGTCGATTTATTCAACAGCAGATAAACTGTATACACTATTCCGCGAACATAAAATATCAAATTCAGCCTGCATGACATATGAAGAACGAATGGCCGCAACAAAAAAAAAATCGCAACGTACAGCTGAAGTATAGAAAAGTTGTAAAAGCCTGAATGGCTGGAAATGCTCCAAAATAAAATGGGATGGTCGAGTGGAGGCTAATAGTATCGATATTGCTTGTTTTTGTACGTTGATGTTTGTGTAGTTAAGAGGTGGATGCGGACTGATCAGTAAGTTTTGCGTAGTAGTAAATAACGGTCAGTACGGGTTAGTAGAGCTGCTATGTTTCGTGCAAGAACTTTCAGATCGCCCTGTGAGAGAACTGAATCTGGCAAAATTGATTAAATTCAACACCACCTGACAGTGCTCCGCTTCTGCCCAGAAGTTTCTCGGCGCGCAGGCTCCCTCAGCGATCGTCTGCGTGAGCAGGTCGTTATCTAAAAAGCTCGTCGTAGGATCGACCTCCTCGCACGCTTCTCAAAGAAAGGGCCTTGCTCTCGTTACAAAATTCTTCGCGACTGTTTTCTATTTTCCCGCGGTCTTCAATCAATCCCAGACGTGATCAAGGCGTGGATCCAGTTTTTCGCCCCACTATTTCAAAACGCATGTCCTCCTCTTATCACTTCCCGCTGTTGCTTTTATTTCTGCTCATTGATTTCAATTGTGGACTAGTTTACGGTTTTCAAGTGCGCACTGCTTGCTGACTGATTGGGTCTCCGTGTGTTGCGCGTTTCTGGTGCGTACGGGATTTTTCCTTCGCCCCTGCAGCTCTCTCGCGTTTCAGGATCTTAATATAAGGACGCTACTTCAGAACAACCGGCGTGTTCTCGTGGCCGCCGACGACTAGCCAGATAGATTCAGTGCAAAAAAAAATCAATCTCTTTAGATCAGTTACACGCCCACTGAGGACGTTACATAGTTTCTGCTGCTCGGGTATGCGACTTGACCATTTACTCAAGCGCCTACACCTTAGAATAATCCCTTATAATTCTAGGAACTCTAGTATCTCGCTTAGCCAAGAAGGCTCCCTTGACGTGCGCTAGGGACCGCTTCCTCGACGCGGCTGCTCAGTAGCTAAGGGGGTGGGCTGCTGAGACCAAGGAAGCGGGTTCCAGCATAGCCGCGACGGCTGTGTTTTTGGTAGACACGAAAAAAGAAAGCGGCTGCGTGTAGAGATGTCGGCGCACGCTAAAGATCCCACGGTGGTCGAAATTATTCCCGAGCACTGGACCAGACTGCAATGGTTAAGTTGTTTAGTGTTTACTCGTTGTTCAAAACACCCCTGCTGATGCGCGCTGCTTTGTTTGTTGGCAACATTATGCTAGGCTTCAAAACACCAGCACAGTCATTGTCTGGTGGCACACGTCCTTGATTTACAGTGCGGATCTTCCAGAGTAGGAATATACGCTCGCGCGTAAAACGTGAGAAGCAAAAACAACCAAGAGACTCTACTTTTGCGCGAGCGCTACCAATCGCATGCACCTTAGAGAACCAATTTAGAACCTAGACTAACCTAATCTAGTTTCGTCGCCTAAGCGGAAAGGGATAACATCCAGGTGCTGCACGAGATACCGAAGTAAAAATTCAGCATACCACAGAAAGCATATCCCGCAATGAATCAATTCTAAGCGAAGGGGCTCTCCTAATTGCAACTGTGGCAGCAGTAACTCTGGAAGATCAGCGTTGATTTCGGGTTCCAGCGGCATCGGGATCCTGCTTTTTTTCCAGGATAATTTACCTACGCTGCCCGTGTGAAGTCCATAAGGGCTGTTTTAGCACCGCCTCTGAGCCCTCCCGACGGGAAAAAGGAAATCGTGTCTTTTTATTTCATGCGCACTGGAGGAAATGAAAAGCCTACGTAAAGCCTGAAACGACTGCGCGCTTTTAAAGAACCAATGTACTTTAATCGGCAGCTCGCTTGTATTTTAATTGAAGATGACCGGCAATAACGAAAGAAGGCGTGAGAGGAATTCAAAGGAGAACATAGCTTACTGGACACAAGAAAAGAGAGGGCGGTTTGAGCAATAAACTAGAAGGAGGGCGATTTATAGCCACCTCTTCCCTTTTCAAATTAACAACCCATACTGTTTTTGTTGGTATCATCTTGGGACAATTTCGCCTGACGGCTTCTTTCTTGTTTCTTGTCACTTTTTTGCCAGGGCAGCGATTTTGGCTGCGTTTCTGTACACTCGCTCTCATACCTCTCATGCAGAAACCACGAAAGACACAACTCTCACCTATTTGGCTTTCAGTCCTTTCTCTGTTTTGGCGCAGATGGTTAGTGTTAACGCCGTAATTTTTGCAGTCCAGAACGGGGGAAAATGAAATCACGAAATCTTATGCAAGGAAGAAGCGAGCACGATAATCTAGAAGGACACCACGGGGACAGATGTTTTTACGGGTATGGAGCCCATCTCATTGCCAAGGGTAAGGGCCTGTATTAGGTTGTGACGGGAGATTGGGGAAAACATGGAGACATGCGGCCCTTTTTATTATCTCAGCTGAGCTTGGGTTTATTTCGTGGCTGCATCGATTAACGACCCAATTGCTGCCTCGTGAAACTGTACGGGCACAGGGCTTCGCCGTCATTCATATGAGATATTTCGATTAGGTAGCAGGGAAACATGTAAGGATAATATTGTTGCTTCTCTCGCGCAGTAGAAAACCTGAAGGTTCATTCAAATGATTGTTGTCTCTATCCGGTGTTTTTCAGATTCCATTCATTCCTCTTTACGCAGTGCCTTGTCAACTAGAATGCTAGTGCTATCAGCGACAGAGTTCCTTTCGGCCTCAGAAATAATATTATTTGAACACCCGTTTGATCACAGCCCCAGAAAAGCAAAGTTCAAAGTAGCTTGTAAAGATCCGCGATGTTAAGGTAACCCTCAGGTTACTCAGTGCCGCAGACAGTTTCGATTCATTGATTTATTTGATTGGTTGATTGTAGGGTTTAACGCGCCGACGCAACGCAGGCGATGAGGCGTGCCGTAGTGGAGCGCTCTGATTAATTTTGACCACCTGGGGATCTTTAACGTGCGCCGAAAACCTCGTACACACGGGCGTTTTTAACGCAAGCTTTACTACTTTCGTCCAGCGACTTATGGGGGATGTGCAAATGACCTTTTTTTTCCGGGGACACACCCCCTGCGACACACCCCTCGAAGCGCATCGCTTGATTCGGCGGCGGGGCCCGCTGGCGGCCTCCTGCGGCCGCCGACAGCGGTCGCCACCGCAGCTGCGGCCGAGGCAGCCAACAACCCCCGCAGCCTCCCATGCATGCGGCGATGGGTCGTTTCGGGCAACGTGACTCGTCTCGCGCTCGGTTAGTTCGCCATGAATGGACGCCGCGTTCGCACAGCCTCCTTCCGAAAACGTGGCACAAACGATTATGAACGCACTGCTATTACGCGCCCTCAAGCACAATCAGGAGATAGAAGGCTACAGAGTTAGGCTATGTTCAGACTACTGACGGAAAAGCCATATCGTGATCTATGGACGTAAAAAAACGGCGTGTCATGCAGTTACGTTGGCTGAGGCGTGAAATGACGTCATTCGTTAAAGTTATTACGACAGTTGCGGCAACAGTCTGAACCCGGCCTTACGCATTAATCCCGCTGGAAACGTATGAATGTTGCCGTGGAATTGAAGCGGAAGGGGGCCGGGGGTAGTTGAGTAATCGGGCTTCTCCACTGTAGGAAAACACGGTGATAATATTTAACTGTGACAGCTCTCTGCGGTGTCGACGACATCCTCATCACCGAACCTGCACCGCTCCTCTACGCACTAAGTAGCGCAGTGATATAAAGGCTACTTACCCTCGTATTCTGAGTCCTTCCTACACTCGAGCCCGCAGTGGAGGAGATCCTTGAAATCGATTTTCCCCGTGCATAAGCTTGGCGGAATCCTCGCCTCAGCCGAGTGCAGCAAATGGAGTGGAGGAGAGACTCAGAATACGGCCCTTAGAAACGTTCTTGCAGCCGTGGTGAAAGCGCCTTTATCGCCGTTGCTCTCCCCTGTGCACAGAGCGAGGCCCATCAGCGCTCTTCTCTTATCGGGGACGGCAGTGCCCGCTCTTCCCCTTTCCGGAGATAGAAGCCTCATTTATGCTACACTGTAACACACAGGAAGGTAGTGGAGGTGGCCTTGAAAAGCCTCGAGCATTTCTAGGGATAATGGTTCCCTCCGGCGTACTGCGAGCACCTGAAGACTGATAACGGGGGATGGTACAAATGCTCCGTCGCGGGGGCTTAATGGTCCCGCCTTTGTTCTCAAAACGACCAGCTGAGAAAGTTTATTTGGAATGAACCAGTGTAGCTTCAACCTCGAGCGACGCCGTGGCCAAGCTGTTCCTTCTGGCGAGGAGGTGGGCGAGAGGTTTTGAGAGTATCAATATGATGCAATATAACGTTTTGACTTATAAATGCTTACTGCATTCACGCAAGCACACCTCAAACCAAAACGAGGGCGGCCTTCCTACGGCTGAAATATACCGGGAATAACTAACAACATTTTTTTCTTGAATTGGCGGCGTGCGGCATGGTTGGGCCACTCGATCGCTAGTGAACTTGTTTATGAACGCTGTGCGAAAGCGCATTGCAATCGCAAGAAGACGGAGTATAAAAATTCCTTACCCAATACGCCCGCGGGCCTGCTTTCTCACGTCCGTATGCATATGTTCGAATCTACTTGCTGTTACAGTAACCACTCTCCGTATCCAAAAGATTTCGCTCCGCATGCCTGCGAAAGCATCGAAGGTGCTTTCTCCCTCTTCCTCTGTTACGCATCACCTTTGCGCAAGCGAGTTGCCAACTAAAAACAGTGGCTAGTTCTAACTATTGTAAATCTAGATATCATGAGTGAAGGTCTTTTTGGCTTGGTTTTGCTAGGGCTATGCACACTGTGCTTACAATGCAGCCCTGGTGTTTGCACGTTGCACATTTCCGCGCTTGGTAAAATCTTATATAACTTGCTAATATTGGACTATCCTTTTGTCTGGTGTTCAGTGCCGAACTTTGCCTTCGCTTGAGAATTTCCAATCTTCCGTTCAGCCATATTTACTGGATGACTGCAATCAGTCTGCCATTGGTGCTCAGGCGCACGCGCAGACAACCCAGCCGGTGCGCCATCTATGGGGACACTGAGCGACCAAGCGCCGGCAAATCAGCCGTAAAACCCTGGCCTGGTCTCACGGTGCCACAGCGGGGATGATCTGAGCGAGTGCAGCTGTGACTCCTCTCCGCAGCGGATCAGTTGGTGTGACGTCACTCCTGCGACACTTCTGCTTCACCGGTTCAAGGTCATTGCGACGCTATGAATGACCTTGTGAAGCGCCGCAGTAGAGCTTTCGCTCAGAAAAACGCAAGGCTTCACGAGGGAACCTCCTAAATGAGGCTTCACGAGTTGATGTGTTCGCATGAATTCTACGAAGGAAGGTTAATCATGCTTTCGCACTGCATGACTGCTTAGGTCACCTTTGGTTCGCACAGGCTGACCATTGCAATTGCGTCCGGCTGAGAAAAGCCGCTGCCTTGGACCAATTAAATGCAGCAAATTTGTAATGGTGAGACGTAATCAACACATCAAGAGACTGCGTCACAAACAACCACAGTGGCTTTAAGCGAGACCGATATATTTTTCAAAAGGGAAAATTTGGAAAATTCCCCCAAATTTAAAGTGAAGATATCGCCCAAAGGGAAATACCTTTTTGGGGGCCAAAGGTAGCGTTATTCGTAAGAAAGGTCGGCAAAACTGAAAGAACTCACTCAAACTCAATCAATTTTTTTCATTCACGCTGTACTCAATCAAACTCAGACTCAAAAGCTGGTCTGTTCACAAAATCACTCGTACTCACTCATCAAATACTCATTTGTAATCATACTCACTTGTACTCAAACTCATTTGTCCTCACGAGTATTCGTACTCAATCTGTACTCATGAGTACTTACCCAGTACTCATGAGTACTCAATCTGTACTCATGAGTACTACTCATTCTGCAATCATGAGTACTACTCATTCTGCAATCATGAGTACTACTCATTCTGCAATCACGAGTACTACTCATTCTGCAATCATGAGTACTACTCATTATGCACTCATAGTACTCAATCTGTACTCATGAGTACTTAATTTGTATTACTCACGAATAATCAACTTATCTGCACTGTTAGCTAGGTCGTATATCGAATGAAAGACTAAATAGAAAAAAAATAAAATGTTTAATTGATTAGAAAAACACAGGATCGGGCTCAGGGGAGCTCGGGGCTTGTCGGTGCGGCCGTGGCCGTAAACTGCTGTTTTCTGCGTGTCTTCGGGTGGCAGCTTTTGTCGCCCGTTTTCGTTTCCAGGCGCGCTGATACTCTCCTAATCGTGCTCCAAATCAGAATTGTGCCTTCCCCCAGGCACAATGAAGCGTTTCTGTAGATTAACGTCCGTTCGTATCGAGATCACTGTCCGCTTATTCACAGATGCTCGATGCTGGCGTTTGTTTTTTGTTGTTCCGGATACTAGAAACTTCATTAGGAGGGTGTTCGTCTCATTGAGCTTCGGTGAATTTCAAATCTGCTTTCTTTTATTGTGTGTGTGCCATGGGATTCACTTCGTCAAACCTGAACTTGACAGTGTTTACGGCGTTGCGTTAGTCGCGCCGCTTCCGTCGGCGATTGTGTTCGTGTAACCTCGTCGCGTGCTTGATGCATGTGGGGGCGTAGACGTCCGGTGGCGAGCTGCGCTGTGTAGGGATGGCATAGTTCGGCGTGTTGAGGACGTTGCTTGAATTGACGTGTGCGTTGCGTATGATGCGGGAGTTAGTGTGCGGTAGCGTGGCGTTTTCGTAGGGTGGCATGGCTGATCGGTCAAAGTCATTGCGGCTCCGTGCTCGCAGTTGCCGTGGTTGTTTCGGAAGTGAAACCATTGTGGTGGGGAAGCGGGGGTAGTTCGTGCCGTCCGTTCGGGGCCCACATTCCTTGGCGTCGCAAGCGTGACTTCATTGTTAGGGCATTCGATGCCTTCGTCTGGATCGGGTTCATTCGTTGTCGTTTTTGTTGTGTCCGTGTCGTCGCTCAAGCCCTCGTCTTTTGCCCGTTGTTTCGAGAATGCTATAATCGCTATCTCTCCCATACAAGCAGGCTTCGTTCGTCCCGAGTCCGCTTGCTCGCGGTTGCGTCCTCTTGTACGAAATAGTGTTTATCGTGTGAGTCTCGGTCGGAGCGCGGATGCCGGGGATCTTGTTCGTTCTGGCTCGGACATGCCGCATGCGCTGGCCGTGTCGTTGCTCGTCGACGGACCTACCTGCACGAGTGTGATGTCGTCTGTCCGCTGGACTCGGGCTCAAGCAGCGGGTGTCGGAGAGCTCGTACGTTCCGGTAGGGTTGAACCGCGTGCGCTGGGTCTTTTGTTGCTTGTGGCCACGTGATTTCTCAGGTTGTAACATTCGCTGGCCAAGTCGGGGATAGCAGCAGCGCGAGCGGAGGATGTCGCGAATAGCAGTTTCTCTGTGTGTGCTGGCTTGGTGGCGTTCCATGCGCTGTGCATTTCGTTCGCCGTGGTCAGCTCGACTGGTTCAAAGTTTGGATGTCGTTCGTCACCTCTGGTGCGTTTCGTGCGCTGTGCGCCTCGTTTTATCTAGGACACTCCCCTATAATTGGTGTGCGGTCGTTCGGCACGTATGGTGCATTTCGGGCGCCTTGCGTCTTGCTCGCTTGTCGGGGCCATATCTAAAATCGCGGATGCGATGTCGTTGGTTTGCGTGACCGGCGCCGGTAACAGCACGAAAGAGGAACGGGCGAAAGAGGAACGGACGACAACTGCAATACCTCGCGCTACGCAGCGCGAAGTTGCAAGTTTCACGGCGCAACCGCCACAAGTACTCCCTCCCTGATGTGTTTACCCTCTTGGCCTAAGGCTTGCGTGTTCGCCGATCCACACGGCGGACCAAAACGATTATTTGGCCCGCGGTCCGCGCATCCCGTGAATAAGACGGTCACCAGTTCGCGCGCCGCCGTTGGACCGCGCAGGACCGCGGCCTCGCGGTCCAAAAATTCGCCGAGGCTTTTCGGCCCGCAGTCTCGACGGCGGACCACGACATCATAACAGCGGCCGCGTCGCGTGGGCGGAGCCGCATCCAGTTGCGCCAATAGAGAATAGCGCGGGCAGCGCGGCTGTTCGAAGTGCTCGAAGGAGCCTGTCAATCACCCGCGGTTGGATAAGCGACGGGCAAGGCTTACAATCGCGACGCATACTTCATTCGCGCTTTTTCTTGAGTCCTTACTCTTACTAGTGCGATGTTAGCTATGATTATCCATTTGTTTCACGCATGTGGACCTCAATTTAGGGAAGAGTTCGGTTCCAGCGAGCGTGACGAGCCGTATGCAGCCCGGATCGCCCCGCCGTCGTCGCTCGTCATGTCGCCTTCATGCGAACGACGGCGGCGGCTGCGTGAGCACGCCCGCCCGCTTGCATGCGGGTGGCCGTTATTGTGGGGATGAAAGGTTTCGTGCAGGCTCGTGCTTTACAACATGTTGTCGCGGGCCAACGGCTCCTGTGTTCACCCTTCTGGCTTGTGAGTTCAGACGGTCGGCCATTCGCAGTCCGCTCAGCCGGCCCGCCGTGTGGATGCGCTCTGCTTTGGATCGGACCGCGGCGGACCGTGACGTCTCATCACGTGACCGATTGGACGGCGGACTCGGTCCGTCGTGTGTTCGGGACGCAAGGAAAGGCGTCAGGGTGGCGCGTCGCTTCTTTCTTTCTCTCCAGGGATGCTATCACGGTGCCAGGAAAGGAGCTGAGGGGCAACAGGCAATGGGATGCCTCTCATTGGTCGATGGCGTGGGTTAACCGAGGTCAGCAAAACAAACAAACAAAAAAGCGGCTTTTTCGCCGCCTTGTGCCACCGGTTGCACTCTTTCTTTGTACTTTCACGCTCGCGCTCCCGGTGCCGGCGCGCCAACGAGGCGGCTCAGCGAAGAGGGAAAAAAAAATCGCCCTTCAGGATGCATTTCTGACTCGGTGCTCTGGTGTTTATTTTGTTTTTCTTAGTTTGCATGACGTACAGTTCCCGTAATAGCTCAAAGCGCGGCAACGTTTATTCGTTGTGTGCTCCATTGTACATTAAATAATGCACTGTCGACGCCCGTAGCGTCAGAAAGCGCACGGCTGTTAGCCAAGCTTGTATGGCTTACGGTTCCGTGTATAATTCATGTCTGTAAATAAGAGACTCCCGAGACTCCATTGTGCTTCGAAGCGCGCGGGGTTGTAGCCTGAGACTTCACTTTCATATACTTCGTATTTATGTCTGGGTTCAAATATCCCTGTTTTATTTTGTTGAACAAGCTGATAAATAGGAAGCATGGTACCAGCTTTAGTAGCGAGGGAATATTTGCCAATATGAAGCCCTCGATTAAGGATCCTTTTAACTTTTGGCCGAGCGGCTGAATCGCGGGGCAGTTGGCCAGTTGTAGAGAGGGCACATTATGTACATAAAGCTACTTAACGGTGACCCCAGTAGCTCCCATGTATACAGCGGGGCGTGATATTAAGTTGCAAAATAAATTATCTTTATGACAGACACAGACAGACAGACTGACAGGCCAACATTGTCCCGCTCAAGTGGCCAAAGAAAGGCTATCGTCTTTAAAACCAGCTGGAAAGAGACGCTGCCGCCACTGTTCCGCATTCAGCGAACATTGCGCAACCGTACCCCTCGCAAGCGCCGCCAGCCCGCAATGTAACAGATAAACAGAAAGACGAAAACCGGCTACCGCGCGAAAAGCCAAAGAGGGAAGGGCCCGCCGCGAGAAAGGGACAGGACAGGGGCGCTACGCGTCGTTGTGTCTATTTCCGTTAACAGCACGGTCAAAACCCCCACGGGTCTGACCTTAATCACTTTTTTGTGTGCGTGTGTGTGCGGTTAACCAGAGCGCCCGACACAAATTTGCTGCACCTGGCGACCGCCGACGGTGGGCCCGATTCGCGCCTCGGTCAAACAGCTCGCGGCAGACGTGCCGCGACTTGGCGGCACACAGCGCCGCCGAGTCTACTCTCCTTTTCCCATCGAGACGGCCGCACCAAATCATGCCTGGGACGACCGGGCCCCAAAAAGACATGCAGCAAATAGACCCTGGAGACGGCGCCGCTGAGTGCCTTCCCTTTCTTGTCGTGGCTCGGCTGACGCAATCCCTTCGCTTTCAAACCGCGGCCAGTGATAGTCCTGATTGGAAAGATTCGAACTGCACGCGGCTGCGGCGGAACCCCGGGGGATAAAAACCCGCCCTGAAGCAGCGGCTGTGGGAGCGGCATTTCATTGGAGGCACTGAGTTGAGAAGTGCTATCGCCTTTGTGCGAGCCATGTAAACTCTTGCTACCTTTGATATAGTGATATAAATGCAGTTAAAAAACTGTCGGCTCGACAACTTCTGCTCTGCTCTGCGCCGTGTGTGTTCGGGGGGGGGGGGGGGGGGGGGGGGGGGCGTGGAGGGGGTATCGCTTGCAGTCGAGGGCCGCAGGGCACCCAGTTGCTGCCGGTGCTTGGCAGCCGTTCCAGCAGTGTCGAACTGCGCTGCCGTGCTTCGTGCTCTCGAGAACAAAGTTTGCAGACGCGTTTTTGGAGGCGTGATAGCTTGCACTGACGTCACTGTATTGCCGTGTTGTTTGGTTGGTTGCACCTGTGGAAATCTGCAGCTCTTATCTCGAGCAGTGCGGATGAAGCTGACAGCGATCGATCAAAAAAAGCGGGTGGCGTCGTTATGTGCAATCCACATGTTTTAACGAGATGTTCCAAGACGTGAGCTTAAGCGACAATCCGCAGCGTCTGGCGTTCATCACTTCAAAACGATTCCTTCACGAGGCCTCCCACAGTGCGAGCTTAAACTCGACAGTAGCTGCTAGCGAGGGGTGTGCGCCCGCCTGTAACAGTAGTGAAGGGTAGGGGAATAACAACCACCGAAATTCATCATCATCGTCAGCGTCGTCATTACACGGTGCATAAACGAGAAGCGGGCGAATGGGGTTTGCCACTCGAAAGTAAAGCCATTCGAAAGCAAAACGCTCCTCCAGCGGCAAGATGCCAGAGCTCTGCGACAAAATATGTGAGGCTAAATAAGGCGTCTCACGCGTTCAACTGGATATTATGATGTCCGATTCACAACTTCACAAACGTATTTAGGTGTACCCGGATATTTTATTTCCATTGCTGGGGCAAATTCCACCGCCGCGGTTGCAACGGTGGGGCTGTATGCTCACTTGTAAATGGCACTACCACGAGACCATATTACTAGCGACCTGAGCAAAATGTTTCAAAACGGGAACCTAATAAAACCATATAAGCGCACGTACAACAGCCAAATTGTCGCTTCAATACACACAGCGAAATGGTGCGGACAATTTCGGTGAGACAAACGTTACAAACCACGTAGTCGGTTTGACGCGAGTTACGTAACTAACTGCGACTGTTGAAATGAGCGGTTCGGTCACAAAACGACTACACAGCGCGACATGCGTACTACGGAAACTTCTGAAAACCGAAAAAGAGGGATTTCAGTACGCCTAATGCGTCCATTGTAGCAGCCTCCACCACCTCTCCCCTAAAACAACTGGAAGGGAAGCACGCGCAATGAAGCCGCCATGCGTTCACAGGCCGCGTCAACAAAATAACTGCGGCAGTCAACAAGTGCCGTAGAAGAGCAACTGCGGCCGCGTTTCCGCCGGGCCCTCACCCCCTCGTTTTTTCCCTCTTCACCGTGACCCCTTTGCAAGCGACCGCCGCGAAACGCTTACAGCGCCAAACATGGACCGGGAAAGGGGGGAGGTGGCAGTTTTCGTTGTCTAATTTTGACATCCTTGACAGTTAAGCTTGCACAGCGGCACTGCTAATGTTTGCGACTCGTACACGCGCGTCCAAACTCGAGCTCGTGATAAAACCTGCTTGCAGTACTGTACTCACGAGTGCGCATAATCAAGAGTGCAAGCGGTCGCAAAACCAGTATTCTGAGTATTGTACTCATGAGTACTGTGTACTCATGAGTACTATGTACTCATGAGTACTGTGTATTCACGAATACTGTGTACTCATGAGTACTGTGTACTCATGAGTACTGTGTACTCATGAGTACTGTGTACTCATGAGTACTGTGTATCAGAATACTGTGTACTCATGGGGTACTGTGTACTCATGAGTATGTGTACTCATGAGTACTTTTTTACTCATGAGTACTGTGTACTCATTAGTACTCAAACTATTGAAAGTATCATACTCATGAATGCTGTACTCATGAGTCCATACTCATGAGTAGTGTACTCATGAGTACTGTACTCACGAGTAGTTGACTTACCCCTGTACTCACTCGTCATCTACTCACTTTTTTTTTTTGGGGGTGTACTCACTCATCATCGTACTCACTCTGAGTTTGAGTACAAATGAGTACAAATGAGTGTACTCACGAGTGAGTACGCCGACCTATGTTTGTAAATACAGAAGTCAAGTGTTTTTTAGTACGACACCGCGCTATTTGTATTTACCAAAAATATCCCAAAATGGGCGAAAAATGAAATAGAAACAACAAAAAGACCCATTTGTGATTGTTTTAGTTCACTCTTTTTCCACTGTTTTTATTTTGATAATAAGTTACCCGGGGCCCCTGCCTCAATGCGGATCCCCTTATACAATACTAGGAATAATATTGTTTCTGTTGGCTTATAAATTAGCTGGCGCCGACAGGTCCTAAAACACCTTTTTATTCAAAGACCTTAAGTCGCTGTTTATGTTGCCTTAACCAAAATAATTTGACGGAGCGTACGTCCGCCCCTCCGGAAATATTGTCCTGGCGGTCGTCGCTCGAAAGTGAGAGAATTACCCCCGCGACGCTCGTGAAAGCGAGACGAAAAGAAATACAAGTAAAGACAAGCAGAATAACGACGGGAACAAATCACTATTAATTAGGAGCTCGTCGCCTCGTTTCCCGCCAGAGCAGAGTCTGGGGAACACGGAAGAAAAGCCCCCGCTAATGGAGGAGACCGTCGGGTGAGATAGAAAAAGCGACCTAAAATCGGGTTACGCATCAGAACATTTGGCCGAGATTGGGACGGCCTTACGTAGGAATGATCAGTTTGATGCGGCAATTAATTACGCCTAGAAGCACACTCAGAAGAGCTTGTATAAGAATTACCTGTCCTGATTTCAGCAAAGTGTAGCTTCATCAAAAGGTTGCGTAGGGGCACCATACAAATTATTGTTCAAACTAAAGTCTGCTCTAGTGCGTTTTAATTAGCGCATATAAAACTATTAGCTCGCGGGTTCGATTCCCGGCCGCAGCGGCCGCTTTTCTGATGGAGGCGAAAAGAAAAAACGCCCGTGTGTACGAGATTTCGGCGCACGATAAAGATCCCCAGGTGGTCAAAATTAATCCGGAGCCCTCCACTACGGCGCGCCTCATCGCCTGCGTTGCGTCGGCGCGTTAAACCCTACAATCAATCAAATAAAACTACTAGCGCGAAGACTATTAGACTATATCAGCGCGAAGTGCAGATTACCGCCCATATGAAAGGACACCAAGACTGCGCCTCTCCTTGTGTCCATCCCTCTGTGTGGTATTCTGCAGTTCGCAGTTTATACTTCTTGCAGCGATTAAGATTTTCCGTGTCACAAAATAAACATGGGCCTAAGAAAAACACTCAAAGATAATAACAAGTTTATTGGGGTTATCAGCCACAAGTTACAATAGATTTATAATTTATTTTATTTATTTTTCTTCGTTACCTCAAAGGCCCCATGGAGAAGGGGCATTACATGAGGGGTGGGTAAGGTACACACACACACAAAAAAGAAACAATAGTACAGAAATAAAAGAAAAATACAAAGCAGGAAACCTCTGATAGGACACCTGTGACAAGATGCTAGAGAACAAAAGAAGAGAGCTAATCTAGCGAGGCTGGAGGAAGTGGACCTGAAGGGTGGATGATTAAAAACCGCGGCAGTTCATATTGCAACGATGCCAAAGACGACGCAGCTGTCTTCAAGGAAAAAAAGTTTATTGGAACGAACTTGTGCTCCCCTAACAACTCAAGCAATACACAGGCGGCGAAGCAGCAGTCAACAAGTGACGTGCACAAGAGAGCGTCGGCGAGTTGAATGCCGCGGCGTCTACTGTGCGGGCATTTATCTTCCGAAGCGGGTGTTTCTCGAACCATCGAATTACATTGATAACAGGAAGACTATTCAGGCCAGTGGGGTTAGGGCAAAGCATTTTCGCTATCAAATGAGATAATCCATGCAGCATAAGAACGCATGGAACATGCGCTTCGCTCGGGGCACAGATAGCACAGCCTCGACGCAGCCGGGCGATAAAAGCAAAAACATCAATAAACAAATATAGTGTATGGTTCGCAGCATTACCCTCCACCCCCCCCCCCTCTAAGAGGGCATCGACCCGATGCTAAAATAAAACGACAGTCCGAACAAACAAAAATAGTCTCTCATCTGGCGTAGTAAGGTTTTAGGCGAACCACGCTCCCCTAACAACTCCCCTCCCCTAACAACTGCGGCAATATGGTCTAGCCCACTGGCTCTGGCGAACGCGTGCCGTTTGCGTAATATGCGCAGGTATACATTAAGAGACTCATGTGCGCATATCTACACACTTTCCAGCGTTCCCTGGTGTACGAATAAATGCTTCGAACGCACGATCTAGCTATGCCCCACTGCCGTGTTTTATATGGAGCCATCGCAGCCGGCGCTTTGAGCCGGAGTGGGCCTGCTGAAGGACGCTGTTGGAAATGCAGATTCATTGATTCGCAAATGCTTTCGGCATCCTTTCAAAGCAGTACCACCACGGGCTCCTGAAAGGAAGCCGGCCTAGCAGAAAAGAAAAAGTTCCCTTTATTCAGGAAGTGCGAGCCTTAAGCGAGGGCTAACGATGTTCAAGACACCTTCAGGCGACGTAGCCGCCACCATCGCCTTAATTGAAATGGAGAGTTTTAGAATAAAAGGGCGCAATTTCCAGGTCCCGTGCGTACCCGCCGTGTAATTAGAATCACCAGGGAGACGAGCCGAACAAGAAAGATGCCGGTAGGCGCAGGGCCGACGAGTTGGCGGCACCGCTGTGGGGTAGCGGCTGATGCGTTGTCCTGCAACGCGTGTGGGATAGTATGCGACTCCAGCGGTTGAAGCCGCGTTTCTATTGGAAGGTAAATGCAAAAGCCACGTAATGTGCAGAAATTTCGGCCCACGCTGGAAAAAACCAGGTACTCTAAATTCATCCGCAGTCCTCTACTGCTACGTTCTTCAAAGCCTAGGCGTAGCTTTGAGACATAAAACCCTGATTTGAAGTTTTCTTTCCAGAGAATAACGCGCATTTGTAGAATTTTAATAATTTTGAGGATAGTTTGTACTTGCTCTCTCAATAAGTCACGCTATGTTACGATATTCAGAATCAGCCGCTTTTGCGGCGGCCGCTGTTCTGATGGAGGCGAAAAGCAAAAACACCCGTGTGTTGGAGATTTCGGCGCACGTTAAAGATCCCCAGGTGGTCAAAATTAATCCGGAGCCCTCCACTACGGCGCGCCTCATCGCCTGCGCTGCGTCGGCTCGTTAAGCCCTAATCAATCAATCAATCAATCAATCAATCAATCAATCAATCAATCAATCAATCAATCAATCAATCAATCAATCAATCAATCAATCAATCAATCAATCAATCAATCAATCAATCAATCAATCAATCAGAATCAGCTGCTTTAATTTACGTCGCACCGACTCATGTATGGTAGATTTGGTAACGCCAAGTCTAATGACCTCTAAACCTTTCCTGGAGACCCTAAGTGTAGTTACCGTGTTTTTAACGCAGAATTCTTAGGGAGGAAGTGAGAAGGGGCCGAGGAACACGCAGCCTTCGCCCTCTACTTCCCTTGGCGTCCCCGTTTCCATCTGATCGTTTAATATCTCTCAGTCGTTTTCTGCCGACAACCGCATACATCAACAGTTTAAAAAGAAACATGTGCCTTCATTTGTATCTCCGCACGCAGGCCGAAAAGCCTTTCTTCTGCAAGTACAAAATAATTTACTTTTGAAATAAGCAGAATGCATGCGTGCAGAACCTATAAATTCGCTGGTGAACGGCAAATCAGTACTGCCGAGATGAGAAATTGTAATTGTTAATGCAATAAAAATAAGAAGCTTTTTCAGCTTAGATCAGTAACGCCGGTGTAAAGACTTTAACGGGTGTCAAATTCCTCCGAGCGGGCAACCAGTAAAAGTACGCGAGTAAATTACGCGACCGTGCAAAACCACACGGAAACAATGTCCAGGTACGGCAAGCTGGTTTTGAACCCAGCCTGTCATGATCAGCAGACTTTATGAAGCAGTCGTGTTTTAAAAGGTGGAATGCCCGTATGTACCTCGAAAGGTCCGGAGAGTAGACAATAGACATTTTTTTTTCCACAAACCGGCGTGTGGGGGGCGTCCCCGGCCGCGCCCCGGGCCGGAAGTTCCCTGCAAAAGAGTACGGCAAATTGGGACCCGTAATTTTTCGGGGGTTCTAAACGGTGCTTGCACCCCAATCCTGCCGATAATCAGCGTGTTTAACAGGGGAGCCACTCATGGCGAGCTTCCGTGGCGTACCACAGTACCCCGGGGTAGAAAGATAAATAGGAAAGAAGGACTGCACATTGTCCAAAATTTTGCCTCGAGGGGGGAAGTCACTAAAAAAGGTGCATGCACGAAATTGTGCGTCTTTGGTATTTACTACCCTGGGAAATCCGCTAAAACGCGCAGGCTTACCAAGTTTGGGGTACGCACTTTTGAGGCATAGAAACAGCATAAATAGAAAGAAGAAACCGGGTGCATTGTCGTCTGTGGCACATCGTATAGTGGGCAGTCGAAGATCATTGTCTTTGTGCAGAAAAGCGATGTCATGACCCGACAAGTGGTGTCTTTGGAAATATTTTGATAGACCATTGCTTTAGAAAGAAATACTGCGCATAAAACGCAGCTAAAAGATGCATAAATAGCCGGTTGGTTACCTTGCACTTTTGGCGGCTTCATAGAATCAGCAACACGAAACTGAGTGACCTGTTACTTAACGATATAACTCGGCGATATAGTTGTCACATCTCAAGAGAACGTTGAGGTGCCCCCGTCGTATTTTATTGCCTGTCGGTGAGGTCACTACAAAGCACGCCATTGTAAATACGAGCCTAAACGTTAGTTTTCTCGTCCCCGACGTTCCCAACGGAGAGAGGGGCAGCTGCCCTCTGTCTCCCCCTCTCCCTTCTCCTTCCTGGCCTCTCTGTGCACGTTTCTTTTGACAATGCTTGCTTTGTGAACCCATTTTGAAACTTCGAGAGCATTAAATGAGCTATAAGAGTAAATTTTCTCTGACATCAAGCAAGAATTAGACAAATACTCAGTCACAATTTCATGTCTTCGCTAAGCAAACTGGTGTTATCTTTTAAGATAACACCAGGATCAGAAAACTGGTGTTAGTTGCTTCCATACGCAGGCGCACTGCCGTTCTCAGAATGCGATAAGACTAGAATGGTAAGCGAATTTCAGCAATAGTTTTTCAACAAAGAGTATCTCGTGGAATTGTTTCAAGTGGTATTCATAAAATTCTACTCCGTCGATTTCTCCACCACAGATAATACTGTTTTTTTTAAGCTAGAAACTGACTAAAACTCATTAAGTACCGAATGCATACCAAATTTTTTCTGCCTTCTTTTCTCTTCCTCATTGCACCAGAATCAAAACCATCCTCCTCTTGAAGTTTGTTTTTAAGGTGTTCCTTGCGTTGCTTACCATACCTACATTAAAACTGCATTTCGGGCGTTGCTGTTACTGTATCACGGTGCTACAGAAATCAATAAATCAAACCTACCTGTTTTATTTTGTTCCGCTGAGAACTATCAAATACCAGACACAGCGTATCATAAAACAAAATGTATCGTGTTTTCACATCCGCAAGTCTGAATTTTTTCTCATTGCGATTCTATACAGCGCACCAATCAAGTAGGTTGGGAAAACACCCATGCCAAATGTCCCAGTCGGTTTCGCAATAATTCCCGAGCGAGTTTAGCGCAGTGAAAAATACGCCATAATATTCACTCGTTCTCAGAAACCAGCCCTCAATAAATGCTTTCCTGAACACTCCATCGCGACGATGGGGTTTTGTTGGTTTTCTGCAACAAAGTTCGCTCCTGAAATTCCTAGAAACATGAATTTCAGCAACTACCTGTAAATAGCAAGCATGATTCCGATTATGCTTAAATTTCTCATCTTTCGCCTTCATCACTTCAGGAAAAAGCGTGGTTGCTTTCATTCACAAATTTTCCATTTGAGCAAAATTTTCAATGCTGCCGGCGCGCTGTTGCGGAACTTTACATCTTAAAATTGGCTGCACTTCCCATTTTCAACAAAAGCTTTCCTTCGATGACAATCGCTCCAGTCTTGAAAGACGTAATTAAACATAATGGTCTAATTGCATGCGAAGATTGTCTAAAAACGGTAACAAACGCTAAGGAAGACGAACATAGAGTTTGGTCGTGTGTGTTGAGATTATTTTTAATCTGAAATGAAGTAGTGGGGAAGCGTTATTTTATTTTTTCTGGTGCACAAATTGCGATGCACGTAAAATAAAAAGTTAGTGACGCATAAAAAATAGATGTTCTATCTATTTCTTTAAGTCGAAGTGAGATCTCAATTCACGGACGATGATTCTCGTGGTTTTAAAGACGATAGTCTTTCTTGGGCTACTTAAACTCAGAAATTTTGTCTGTCTGTCTGTCGTCTGTCTGTCCGTCTGTCTCTCTGTCAGTGACTCGATTCAGCCACCCGACGTAGTAAAAAGGTCGCGCGCAATAGTCTGATGTAGTAAGAGCTAAATCTACCCGTCTAAGTCGCTGTAATGTTTATACTTGTCAACGTGTTGAAGAAGAACAAGACATTACGCAAATAAATAAGACAACAAATTAATAAGACGTATATTTGCAATGTTCCTTTATAAAAAATCATACATGCTTGATTTTCGCGAAATTAAATACTCATCAAGTGCAGAAAAAAAATCAGCCCGCCGTCGCCTGCTGTCGCCCGCGCCACTATAGCTTCTGGCGCCATTTTAAGAAATCCAACCGGCAACAGTTATGAAAGGTTCCACTAGATAGGTTCTACGTTTTGCTGAACGCACGTGGAGTAGGGCAACGTGGTTCTATCAACGTTGAAGTAGGGCGCCTCGATTCACGCGCGTCTCCGCAGTACGGCAGCGTTGGCATCGACACACCCGGCCTGAGCAGTGGAAGGCGGTAAATTTAAAATGACTTAAGCAAACCTTAGGCGTCTTTACCTTGAGAGGAGCGCGACGCAAGTTGGAAAACATGAGAGGTGAGCGGGAAAGCGAAGGGAGGCATTTACTTGGCAAAAGTCGATATTGATAAAGACTATCGTCTTTTGTCAACATTTGCAACGAAAGGAGCAGAAGCGTGGCGAATTTTACTTTGCGTTCTGTCTTGCTATTATCCGCTGTTAGTCAACTTGTTTTAACACCAGAGCTGTTTAAGGTTCAGCTTGTTTCATCGGCGCTAGCAAAAAAATAGCAAGTAAAGGAACTCCCCCTGCGAGAGGCGCTCGGCACGACCTTCGTGCGGAGGCTTCAGCAAAAGAAATATCAAGCGGACCTGAAGGTGCGCCTATTGAGGAGCGCCCGGCGTCGTCCAGGCTTGCGCCACGTGAGGAGCTCCCACTTTCGTCATCGTCTTCTTCGGTGCGGAGGACCCGTGGCGCGCCGGTCGTTACAGGCCCTCCCCCTGCCCCCCCCCCCCCCCCCTGGAGCCGGATACCGTTGTGTTACCCACGTGACAATTTTGGTCGGTTGAGCTTGGGAATTAAGCAGGGAATTAAGTCCTGGGTGGGTCGGACGTAAGCGGGCTTGATTTATTTGGCGGTGGCAACGTCTTGGCGGCTATTAATGTCGAGGATGGCAGTCTTGGGTTGCCGCTAACCGTACGAGGAACGTGCATAGGCGTGCCCTGTCTGCTCCCTCTCTCCTGGGATCCGCTGTCAGTGTGAATTAAGAGGAGCTCGACCGACCCCCAGGTTTGCTGTTTCTCCAGCCTTGCACCACTATTCCAAGCAGCCCCATTTTTTTTACATCATTGTGGAGTATTTATTCACCTCCATCGATACGTTTTTTTGTTAACGTCAGTTTCTACGAGGAACGATTGGGTTCGAGTGGGGTATGTGCCAGTTGATTCAAAAAGGAAAATGAAGCACACTTGCGGCATCTGAAAACATTGCCGGCAAAGCCATTTGTAAATAGTAATAGAAATCGCCAGCTGTACCAGCACCCTTTCCTGTTTCCTCTGAAAGAAATAAAAAAAATATCTACGAAAGACAAATCCAAATACCAAACATAAAAAAATCAAATGCGCCCTGAATCATTTATTACGCGGGCTAAGTCTACGAAATCCACACGGCTCTCTCCAAGGAAAGACGCCCTTCTGGTCAACAAGGCAGTCAACCAAGAAGGCAGTCCCAGCACCGGTAGAATGCAAGTGAAAAAAAAAATCCCCCAAGCTCCTCTAGCAAGCAGAACAAGTACAGCCGGTAAAACGCTTGTCTATAACAGCGATTTCAACTTCAACCAGCTACATCCGAAAACTGCCGAAACATACTCGTTCCAAACATGTCGGAGGCAAAAGCGAAGGGCTAATACTTCAGAATTCCGCACTAGTTTTATTCAAATCACACTCCGGCGGGGCAGGATAGGGCTGAGAGTACGAACGCTGTTTATAGACAAGCCTTTTACCGGCTGTACATCTACAACAAAATTCCTGTCAGAATCATTATGTATCATCTTGACGAAACAGCGTAAAAAACGGGTCTGTTCCTACTATAGTGTGTCTACCAAGTCTGTGTACTACCAAGTCTGTTCCTACTATAATGCTTCTTCTTTGAAGAAGCATTATAGTAGAAACAGACTTGCTTCGTAGGATATTCCCATCTCAGCAGGAATCAGAGGAAATACTGAATACCGGTTATCTTTGTTTATTCTTCTTGTGGTTGGGGGCTCGGAAGTAACTCGTAGCGGAGTTTCGGTTGCAAATGGGACGACGCTGCAGAAAGCCTAAGAACAGCGCAGTTGTGGTAGGGACGGTTGGGTAGACGTTGTTTTAGGGCAACAATCTTGGGAATGCAGGAACCAGGGACCGTACGCTGCAGCAAGAGGCGAGCTACCGCGTGTCTGCAACCACACGATTATTTACGGCGAGCCGCTCTTCTTGTGTTGGGCCACGGCCACTCGCGGCAAGGTGCGTTTCGCTTGAGTTGCGCCGGGAAAGCTCCCCTTGCAAGGCGACGGGGTTTCCTTTCTTGAAGAGAGCATTAGGCAGTCCTCCTCACGCTAGCGAGCACGTACACAGCGTCTGGCTGGCGAGAATAAACTTCCATTTAAAAAAATGTGAAATTGTAGGAGCAAAAAATGTCTGCCGTCGTGATTTCCTTGATAAGCACTACATATGTGCCGTGTTAGTCGTGCCCAAGGCTGTGCATTTTTGACGATGGAACGTGCGTGCGCTAATGGATGCTCGTGGTGCGTGTGTGCACGTGTGCGTGCGTGCGGTGAATGCACACAGGTTAATTTGAGTGTCCAATGGTTATCCCTGGTAACTCTACTGATGCATAATGATTACAAAATATTCCGCTGGTGTTTCAAATCAATATAACTAACGTACCAGGCCCGGACTAAATGTTTCCCGTCTTCTTTGAAGAACACGCTGCTGACAAAGCAAAACTGAACAGCAATCTGTAAACGTTTCACCACACCGTCGGTGCACCTCACGTCGCAAAAAGCAATTGATGCACGTCTGAACATTAACCGCCTTACAGCAGCAGCCCGACGACATGAACGACGACTGTCACGGGGCCGCTGGCTAGACTGGTGCGCCTCGCTTGGCCCTTCGTCGTCTAATGCCTCGGTTTGGCGAACATTCCAAGCAATGGAACGTGGTCACCGCCCTCCAGATCCAGCAGCTAGTGCCCTTCTAGCATCTGGCCCGACACCATCCGCTTTTGCCTCTCTCGCTGCAAGTACCTTCTTGACATGTGCGCTTCGTTAGGGCCTCAGTCTGGACTACGCTCCATATGGCGCATATTTCATTCTTTGGAGCGAACACCACGATCCCCAGATCCTGCTGCGTCAGCGTTCCTCACGTCCAACCAGACTTCTTTGCAATTTGCAGATACGCTGGCCCATACTTTATACCCCGATTTTGACTTGGACCCAGCCATCATGCCCCCTCCGTTCACTCTCCCGTCCGGTGCTGGTACGCCGCCATCTGAAGCAGCAACCGAGGGCATACTCTCAGCATTTACAATTGCGGAACTAACCGCGGCCATTGACACGGCGGCACTCCGCAAAGCTCCTGGCCCCGACGGAGTAACATTTGAATCTTTCAAGAACCTCGACCATTCTTCTCTGGAGGGACTCCTAGAGGCGTACAACCGGGTTTGGCTCACGTGTACAATCCCCCCGGCCTGGCTTCAAGCGGATGTTATCACTATCCCGAAACCCGGTAAACCGAGTACAGACATCCGCAACCTCCGACCAATAGCGCTTACGGCGACCATTTGGAAGCTGTTGGAACGGATGATTGCCACACGCCTTCAGTGGTGGCTCGACGAGCACCATCTATACCACCCATGCCAAATTGGATTTCGTCCCCACCTTGGTGCAGAGGATGGTCTGGGCCACCTCTCCGAGATGATCCTTATTGGCGGCCGATCCCACCGTGTTCGCTCTGTGCTGGGCATGGACGTTCACAAAGCGTACGACCACCTTGGCCACGCCGCCGTCATTGCGGTACTTCATCTCCTTCACCTGCCATCCCGCCTATGTGATTTCATTTCCTTCTACCTACGAAACCGCACCTTCTCCATACGTCTCAACGGATCTCCCATAGGTTCCTTCCAGCCCCGCCGTGGTGTGCCTCAGGGATCTGTCTTGGCCCCCTTGCTTTTTAACATGGCCATGATACCTCTTGCCTGGCGACTTGGTGCTTTTCCCCACATCTATAGTATCATCTATGCAGACGACATCACGGTATGGTCTGTTCACCAGGACCTTCACGTCCAAAGTGTCCGCCTGCAACAAGCTCTAGATGAAACCAATTCTTGGTGCAGGTATCTTGGCCTCACGCTTTCGCCTAACAAAACAGCCCTTCTCACCGTGGCCAACGCATGGGGCCGTCGGCGGTTGGCAACCTCCCCGATCCGTCTTTCGGTTCAAGGCACGCCTATACCAACAGCATCTACCCTGCGGGTGTTGGGCTTGGATATTACGGCCACCGGTTCTGCAAAACCTTGGATTCGCTCTGCAAAGCATCAAGCTTCACAATCGCTGCATCTGTTCCGTCGCATGTCTCAAAAAGCCGGCGGTGCGGCCTCCAAGATGGCCCGCATGCTTGTCCGAGCCATTCTTCAGCCTCGCATAGTTTATCAAGCGCAATTCCACTTTCTTACAAAGTCAGACTGGGCACTACTCGAATCAATAAACAATTCGGCTATGCGAGCTATAACTGGTCTTCCAGCCCTCACCCCCGTCCCTATCCTGCAACAGGAAGCGCAGCTCAACACGTTTGATGAGCTAGTGCATCAGCGTCGACAAGCCCGCCTCCAAAAACAAGCCCTTGACCCTGATTCCGCCGCTCTTGCAGCGTACATGACCGGTTCACCAGCCCCACCACTATCAAACACCAATGTACGGCCCCCATGGAAGTTCCACCAATTAACGGATACACGACCTGTTGCCCGTATTCATCCCCGGACAGTTGGTGCTCCGATTCCGCCTTCTATGGAGATTGGTAGCCCTTCGTCTACGCTGATGTTTGTCGACGCCAGTGCTTCCGATACCTTACTTCATACGGCTCTACTCTGCCCGACTGTGGCTCCCGATCCAGTGACCTGCACTTACATAACAACGGAGAAGTGGCCATCAACGCAGGCAGAACTCCTTGCAGTGCGGGATGCTCTGCTACACACATCGTTGCTAATCAACCACGCTTCACCACAGTGTACAATTTACACTGATTCGTCGGCAGCTGTTCGAGAGCTTCGTAAAACTCTCACGTCCAACGAACTTCTGCTAGAAATCCAGGACATAATGGACACTTATCCATGTCGTGTGCGCGTGTCATGGCGCCAACGGAATAGCCACCCCGCAATGCAGGCTGCAGATGCCGGAACACACCCCGTGCGTGTGCAATATCCAGCTCCTCTTGCACCTTCGTCAAACGGTGTTCGCCTTGCCAGTGCAAAAGAACGTCTACGGCGCACCGCGCGCGCTCTCATACCCCCGCGCGGTACAGATCTCCCTGGCGGGTTGTCTCGCCAAGATGAGGTCCTGCTCAGACGTCTTCGCCTGGGAGTGCCCTCACGCCAGCTGTGACGAGGTCCTGGCCTCCTCAATACTATGCCCCGTTCAACTCCACCTGCCCCTTTTGCCCCGCTCCAGTTGACCAGGCTACAGCAGAGCACCTGGTGTGGAGTTGCCCTGCTCTGCGAAGCCTACGCGCTGTGCACATCGCCACCTGCGGCCCGCGCCCGGACGTCCGCCAGACTTCATGGCGTGGATACAAGGACCACATCATGGCCCCCTGCTCCGATTCCTTCGGGAATCCGGAGGTGTATCTATACATTTAATTTCACCTTATGCTGAATAGCAAACTTCCGCAATAAAAAAAGTACCTTCTTTCCCGCCTTTGACACTCCACCAGCTGTCTTTACGATTCCAAACTGCCTACCGGCATTCGCCGGTTCATTGCCCACATGCAACGACATTGAAGGGATTCAGGCCCCCTTTACAATGGCGGAATTTTGGCAGCCATCGACCATGCCAGGCCGCGCACTGCACCGGGACCTGATGGCATCCCTTATGAACTATTTAAGAACACGGAAGGCACTACACTTGACGTCATACTTGAAGCCATAAATGCAGCGTGGACTTCAGCCGCGATTCCTGAAATCGTTGCTATCCCGAAGCCCGGCAAAACACCAGACCGGATTTCTCACCTTCGGCCAATAGCTCTGACATCAACGATTTGTAAGCTGATGGAGCGCATGCTAGCTACACGTCTTACTTGGGGGCTTGAGCGATATTCCTGGTACCATCCGCCCAAATTGGATTCCGACCCCAGTTGGGCGTCGAAGACGGACTGCAGCACTTTTCTGATATGATCCTGATCGGAGGATGCTCTCGCCGGATTCGAACCGTCCTTGCAATGGATATTAAGAAGGCCTACGACAATAAGAAGCCATTGTTCGGATCCTGGAGTGGATTAAACTGCCCAGCCGTGTCTGCACATTTGTGAACGCCTTTCCGCGGGGCCGCACCTTCACCCTTCGCTTGGCCGGGAAGGCTACAGGACACTTCACATCGCACCGTGGTGTTCCACAGGGCTCTGTGTTGGCGCCGGTATTGTTCAATGTCGCCTTGCTTCCCCTAGCTTGGCGGTTGGCGGAGATACCTGACACGTATTACATCATGTATGCTGACGACATTACTGTGTGGTCCGTGCATCCTGACATCTCTGTCCAAGAAAACGCGCTACAAACGGCGTTAAATATTACTGATTCCTGGTGCGCCCAAGTAGGACTTGAACTATCGGAAGAAAAAACGTCATACATGTCAGTGACTAACAAACATGGGCGACGCCGACTTGAGAAATGGCCTGCTGCCCAGTTGTTTATTCATCAACAACCTCTACAGGAGGTCCAAACTATTCGTGTGCTGGGCCTTGATGTTGCCTCGTCTGGGTCCGCGGCTCCATGGGTGAAGAGTGCGAAGGATCGTGCCGCACGGACAATACACTTGATACGTCGAATGGCGACGAAGGCTGGCGGGTCGCGCACCAGCGTTGCTCGCCTCCTTCTGCGGTCAGTGTTGCAACCAAGACTCGTGTACCAGGCTCAATTCCACCATCTCACGATGAGGGTCTGGGATCGCCTCGAAGCCATCACCGGGATGCCATGCGGGCCATTACTGGACTACCCCGAATGACCCCGATACCAACTCTGCAGGGGGAGGCCCAACTCAATACGATTGATGAGCTGGTGCACCAACGCCGCTCTGCCCGGGCCTGTAAAATCTCGATGACCGGTGCCGCCGCTGCGCTAGCCCGGTACATGGGGTACGTTGTACCAAGTACCACTGTGAAAGGTTCAAACATTCCTCCGTGGCAGCGAGTACAGTTAACAGACAACAAACCAATCGGTCGCCTCCGTCACCCTGTACCTCGCCAGGCCACGGCCCAAGTATCTCGCCTACATAGCCCAGACGCCGAAACGGCAATTGCATATGTAGATGCCAGCGTCAAAAACGGCATGGTGCACACTGCACTCATCTGCCTCCAGCTACCAGAGGTGGACTAATGTTGCTCTTATGAGGCTAACCCGATGCCACCAGCGTATCTTGCTGAACTAGCAGCGATACACGATGGGATGGCCGCAATACTGCCTATTGTCCAGGCAGGGCCATACTGTCGACTAATAATACGCACAGACTCTACGCAAGCCATCCACGACATCCGCCGCGTAACACAAGCTACAGCGTTCGCAGATGCCATTCACCACTTAGCACGAAGCACTCTACTGCAGATCCGCATAGAATGGGTACCCCGTTCAGCTGTACCCGGCAGTAGGGAGGCAGACACGGCTAGTCGCCCGCATACCTTGATGCGACCACTGCCACTTTCCCCGAAGATCCAAGTGGAAACCTGGCACAACAGAAGGAAATTCTCCGGCGCACCACGCGAGCCCTCATACCCCCGTGTGGTTCAAACGTCCCTGGTGGCTTAACTCGCCGAGAGGAGGTTGCGCTGCGGAGAATACGCGTTGGGATGGCCCTTACGCCGTCTGTGACTGCCTCTTGGCCATCGCAGTACCGCGGCCCATACGAATCTACCTGCCCATTCTGCGACTCCGCCGTACAGAATGTGAATGTGCAGCATCTGCTGTGGACCTGCCCCGGACTGAATCAGATCCGATTACGGCACCTTCGTGCAACCGGCCTCCACCCTGGCCGCCCTCCAGACCTGCAGCGCTGGGTTCATGGACCATTTCATCGGCACCTTCTGGACTTTATACGAGAAGCAAACTTGTTCGTGTACGTGTGAATCGTGCACCGTTATGCAGGGCAAACTTTCGAATTAAAAAAAAACAATTGAGAAAATGACACTCGCGATCGGCAAGAATAATTATAAAAGGAAAGGGGAAGGTTGCATCGGTGAATTGTTCTTGATTCGTTTGTCTGCGAGGCGAAAGTTGCTGTTTTGTGGACCCGCTGCCGTTTTAACTGCTTACGCCGCACGGAATCTGGGGAGAGCACGTATCTAAGGAGAGCATAAATAAATGTTCTTCATGAAATTAAAAAAAGCCCCTTGCCAACAACAAAATAAAAATCTGGCACAAGTGCTATGGCCGAATGCCTATCCTTATTTCGGCTCCTATCAGTCATGGCACATTTTAAATGTCAGTGATTGAGAATATCTGACTCAAGGAGCTCTTGACATGTCCGGTGCATCAGCGACATATGAAGAACATGCTCGGCCGTTGGAGGCATTATTTACCTTCGACGAAGACAGATGGCTTGTAACGTAAAGCCCTTACGATCAGACGACATCGTTAACTAAACGATCTGCCGACTTGGTTCTAATGGGTTACAAGGTATAAATTATCTATCATACCTAAGTACACCATCGATGATTTGGTTTTATTTGTAGCCGTTCACGGCTCCTCCTTAGGTAAGAATTCAAGTGACACCTCGACTCTTCCACACGACAAACGCATTATGTAAAGGGGGCACCACCTTGCAAACATTATTACTGCGGCGAAGATAGTTTTAAAGCAAAACTTTTTGGTATATGTTAGGGGGTTTCTGCTTCGTGTTAAGACTATCTCGCGCGACCTGTGACGTACTCTAATATGCCGTCGTCGCCTATGGTCCCAACCCAATATGCTTATCAGTTGTTACCTTCTGCACACCTACAGCTGCTCGCCTCTTGTGTTCATTTAGGGATGGGCCCCTTACCCCTCCCAGTGGTGCAACTGGTATTTATGCGTTTCATTATTTATTCTACCGGACTAAAATCGGACGTTTGCTGCAACGTGTATACGAACACCAAGTTATTTAAGTAGCATTTTTCGCAACATTTACATACCGATGGCTAGATGACGTTGGGCTTGTTGATTTGGTCTTCAAACGACAAATCACTCCCATCCTTGTGCGGTGTCTTCGAGCATACAGTTCTGGGGCGGTATCTCGTGTTTTGTTCGTTTTGCGTCCCGTTTCAAAATTGTTCGTTTTGAGCATGCCCGGAGTGGCTAACAGCGAACCCGGATGTGACGCCAGGCAAGCACGGCGGAGCTAGGACCGCGGCTTCTCAGAGCAGACGATTTTGAGCAGACGATTTTCGTCGCCTTGTTGTTGGTTTGCTGGCGGAACAATAAACACATAAAAGATAGTTTAAAATAGGCTTAGACGTTTAGAATCTGTTTACAAGAACAGTTGCAAAAAGTCAACCAAAGCCCGCCTACAACTGCAGAAGTACGTCACAATAAAACGTGCGCAAAACGGACGTTTCCAAAAACATACAAAACACGACGATACCACCCCTGTGCACTCCTAGAGGCAACCGTGCCCATAAAAGTTCCATCTGTGTTGACTGACAGCCAGGGATGGAAGCTCCGGACACATGCCGCACAGCTGTATAACAGGTAGAAGAAAAGATTTAAGTGACACAGCCGCTATCGCGAAACGTTCAAAGTGCTGCCAAAATTTTAAATTTCCCAGCGTTTCCCCTATCCGAAACAGAAGGGCATCTGTAGGGCATGAAGGTTACTAAAAAAGAGAGCGGAAATGAGAGAAGCAAAATCTGATACCGCTGTATATGCGTGCTAGCCGCCACTAAACAAACAATGGGGTGGATGCACGCAGGCCGACCAAAAAGCACACGAATCACCGTTCTGACTGGAGTTCCCGTTGCGTTCCTCTTTGATGCCAAATGAGAAGCCCTCATTTATTCATATGGGGTGGAACAGCGGTAAGCCGCGCGTGGTTGAAAGAGGCGCTACAGCGCCCGCCAGCGTACGGTCCTCTTTCATCTGAAGTTGGAACTCTCCACAACAGCCAGAATGCGGCCAACTTTTCTGTTGGCAGTCTCATTTGCGTTCTGCTTGCCGATGCGCATCCGGTGCCTCAAAAGACTTCATATTCACAAAAATGCGAGCTTTCATTTCTGAATTCCACGACTGCCGCTTACATCAAAGGTTAACCTGTGCGCATTGAGCATGCTATTTCTGGAGCTCTCGAGCGCGATAAAAATGGCATTTGGTTCAGTCTGAAAGGGACGTTTATGAAGGGGTTCTCGTGTTGTGCAGCTTACGGGGAGATTTATCCAAGTTTCGTGCTCCCTGAGCCATACATTTGAGGATGAGTACACGCTCATGCAGATCAGAAACGTGTGGTGCTCCTTTTTTTACCTTTACAAAAGTGGACCTCAACAGTCGCATAAATCTTCCAAGCGTGGTAGAAGGAGAGGCGCCTGTTTGTTGATTAACCTAGTATTTGGCACGTTGAGTTAGTTTGTTTGGTCACCGAAAAAAAGACTGGTTTGTTAAACAAACAATTATTCTGTTTGGTTTGTTGTGTAAGGGGTAAAAAAACAGTCAGGACACAAAGGCTAAGGTCTTTCACTGGTTCCAAGGGAACACTCTATCCTTCCGCAAATTCCCTCTGGCGGTAATTTAAGGATTGGTTTAAATGCGTCACAAACATTTATATTGGACTAACAATTATGACCCGCTGGCTAGAAAAACATCGGTGTACCAATAAGAATTGTTTCACAAATACATAAAAATGTTCCTAACGGCCAGTTGGGTTCTTTTCGAAATATAAAGCTTCTTTAATAAACAAATAAGAAACAAAAACACAATTGGTTTACCTAGCTTTCACTAGGTGGCGCTAGCTGTTTAGCAAGCGAGAGTTTCTCTCGTTATTTCAGTACAGAAGGCACATATTCTTAAATACAGCAAACTAGGCTATTGTGAGCATTTCCATGTATTTGCAAAACTGTTCGTTTGGTGCCTGATGGTTCGTAAGCCTGTGGTTTATGAAGTATACTAAGGGCCCATAGGAATGTTACAGGTGAGTCCCCGCTTAAGACACCCCTATGCTTACCCGAGTCAGGGCTTCAGTACTGAATTACCGGAGAAGGTGAAGAGGGCATTGGAGCCATCTATGCACATTAAGTAAGCTGACGAGCCTGTAAAGTATGTTGTGAATTGAACGTGCAAGAGAGAAAGCATAATTGTCTTTGAAGACTTATCAACAGGTCGCCATATTATTCAAGTTAGATGTGGAAAAAGTGCAATCTTCGTTCTTGCGTTGTCCGTTATCATCGAAAAAAACAGTTGCATATTGGGCGATTATTTGATAGAGTGTATTCTGTCTTGCACTGTTTAGCAATGTTAAACACTGATGAAGACACACTTTTAGAAATCATGAGCCACTTCCTTATGTGAAGGGAGGTTACCAGTGAAGCATTTTATCACACGATGTTGATGCGACTTGAAATTTGGGGGAAAGTTATTAGCAAAGTTTATTTCTTTGTGCGTTCAGGGTGGTCATTCGTAAAAAATACATCTGCATACACTCACACACTTTTATTTTGAAATTACCGTTGTTTGAAATGGTACGTCTTGATATTTAATCTACTCAATATGCCTTTCCAAGTCATTCGACGTATAGTCTTGAGGTGTGAGTAATGTTTTCATGTTGAAAATTTTCCCTATTATTTACTCATCTACTCAAAAGGCATATCCAAGTGATGAGAAGTATAAGCTTCAGATCCAAACTATATTTTGAACGGTGTGCTAAGTTGACAGTAACCGGGCGCCAATGGCACACACACCGGATGCTCATTTTTCACGTGTGGCGTGTAGGAACGCTTCGCGCTCCATACACACGATTCAGCCTCGGAGGTTTTGGTCCCGGGCATGAAAAATACACTGAACTTAGCCAAATAGACTTCTCTGAAAACATGGCGCATGAGCAGCATGTTATTACTCCAGTCTACCTTTACGTCTGGTGACGTCTGTAGTAAAGACAACCCCCCCCCCCCCTTCAACTTCCGTTGCTTGAAGCTGAAGTTCTGGTGGAAATCATCCTGATATTCGCACACTTTTGTGCGTTTTATTTTCTCTCCGTACTGCCTCAGCCGGCGGCAGAGCCGCTCGAACCGTGAGAAGTTTTATCCCGTTTCTACAAGTGTTCCTATATCGGAAACCTTGCTCAACTTCAACTAAAGAGGAATAGGGTAACTGAGTCACCAAGAAAAAAGCGACCAGGCAAAGCAGTCAGCCTAACAGGGCGGTCTAATCCAGTCGCTTTAAGGCAGCCGGCAACAAACCTCCCATTTCCTCGTAACGATGACACAAAATAAGAGTCAGTGCATGTCGAGCGTTCCGCAGTCTGAGTGCGGGAGAAACATCCGAAAAACAAAAAGTTGTCTACACCATCTGAGGAAAACTACAACTTGGGTATGCGGCAGAGGAATCTCTGTAGGAGGTCACGCAAGGACGAAGGACAAAGTAGAGGGTGGCGGTGAACGAACGCCGCCGGCAAACATCCTTCGCTATCCAGGCCGACAAGAATCTCACGGGCCTTTTCGGCCGGGATGAAGGAGAAGGGGCAGGCCGTGGAGACGATCAATGCGGCTTCGGTGGTACGGGCTCTGGCAGTTTCATTTGGCCTAGGGGCGTCCAAGATCGTCCGGCTCCAGATTGAGAGAGGCACAACCTCTTCCTCCCGTACACTTCGGGCACTGCTTCACAGGCACTCTTACAAAGTGAGACAATTTCTCTGCCACACTGCTCCCCACCTCCAGGCACCACCTCAATCATGCATGTTGGGGAAATAAGCAAAGCGCACAATCTTTGGGAGCCAGGGTAGAGGGTGGTGAAGTGGACGACATTTCACGGGAAAGATTTCCTAAACCGGCCCAACACTTCGCAGTATAAAACCGCCGCAGGCAGGGAAGTTTGAATTCCCACGTGGCCGCTACCTCTGGTATTATTTAACGATATAGTTGGCTCACTGAGCAAAGGAAATTTTTAAATATGCCTTCCTCTTAATTTTCTGGCTAGTCCCGTTTTTGCTTGTCCATGTATCTCTTTTTTTCTATTCTTTTATAATAAACAACCGCCTACCAGACAGTTTCTTGGGATCCCATTAATGCAATGGGCTGCCAACACTTTGTTTTTGAGGCTTGTTTTGCTGGGCGCGTGCCGCTAATCGGTGTCCATCGCCAAATTTGTGCTTCGCCGGTATCGTTGTCGAGCGGTGACGTTCTGTCCGTTACCTTTGTCCTCACTGATACAGAGCTTCTGCAACGGGCGTTACTCTTATGGTATGTTCAGGCTACCGACGTAACAGCCACATGCTGCGCTATGGACGTAAAAAAAAACGGCGTTTCACGCAGTTCGGTTGGCTGAGGCGTCAAATGACGTCATTATTTAAAGATATTACGACGGTTGCGACAACCGTCTGAAGCCGGCCTTACTGTTCTAAACAAACGCCACGACAGGTGAACTACGTTGTTTGGGCCGCGACTCTTTTGTGCGGCTGTTTGTTTAGGCCTATAGTAGGAACGCGGGAAAAATACCTCGGGTCTGGAAGAACTTGCATGTCCAATATCCGCGAGAGGAAGGTCCCGTGGCTTGCTGGAGCGTGGAACGAGATTCCACGGGCGAACAGAAGACTGGAAGGGGCGAAACTGGTGTTCAGAGTCACCGGCGGTCCGTCGGCAGAAAACGGGTGGTCACATTGGTGTTTGTACTACAAATGGTGCACACTGCGCGAAAATAAAGATCAAATGGCGGAGCAAGAGCGTCTGGTTGCCGGAGCGTGCGTGCGTGTTGGAGTATGCGACATCCAAAACAGGATCAAGTTTGTTCTGTACACATATTACTAGAGACGCTATTCATCGGGACGCCGGAATACTCCTTTTGGCTTGAGCGTCTTTACTTCCCATACTTATTGCAGCATTTTTACGATCAGAAGTTTTTGCCTCCACAAACTTGTCGTCTGCAGATTGGTTCGCCCTTCCTTTCACGTATCTCGTCCCCCTTTTCTTACACTTTGTTGTCTTGCTTAAATGACGTACTAAACAAATGCGACGTCGGAGCGACTGTTCTTCAAGATGTATTTTCAAGCAGGGAGTGTCCTGCTCCGTAGGCGAGAGCAAAGCACGCAGACCACACCGTGGCTCTCTGACAGAAATGAAGAATAAGGCTTCGTGCTTATTTGTCACAGTTCCAAGAAAGCGATAATACTGAAGACAGAGTAACTACAGTTTGATTTCTGTACAGATCAAGGTATATCTTGGTGGACACCAGCGGCTTTTGGAATGCATGTTTATTTGCGCAAACTTTATGGAGACACAATCATCCATTCATGCCCAACATGAAAGTGGAGCTTCCGGGGCGTTTAACGATTGCAGAGCCTGGTAACGAAAAAATCCGGGGTACCTCCACTAACGGGAAAGCTGATGAGGTGCGAAGCATGCAGTGTATAAGCGCATTCTTGGCGCCTTGGCGCTTTTCTCAACGGAGCTGAAACCGTTGGGGGTACAGGTATACACCTTTCCTGCAAAATTCTCTTGTCTTTGAAGCACGAAGCTCTCTAGCGCGAGGCGTGAAGGAATTTCCCGGTGTTTTAGTACCGTGACTACATGAGATGATGATTACGACGACGACAGGAGACGCCCACAGCCCCAGCCCCTACGGGAGTTCGGCCCTAATAATTTACCAGTGCAACCGAATTGTCCAAACACAGCTATGTGGGCAACTCATCCCGCATTTAACTTTATTCACCGCAATAATAGGCATCGACACATTTAAGGAGAGTCATTAGTGCGGAGCAGTTGCGAGAAAATACACTCCAAGGGGAAGTCGCAGGCCAGCTTCTCCACAACGCTTCAGAGAGACAAATCTGCGTCACGGAATGTAAAAATATTGCGAATGGCGAGATCGAGCATGGTCTTCTGAGTAAAAAAAAAAAAAAGAATTGGTGCGGGCACAATAGCGGAAGTGTCGCTTTACCCTACTGTCCCTGCGCCAGATTATATTAATGCGTAGCATTCTTTATGAGTATCCCCACAGCCAGGACCGTGTAACGACATGCATTTCCGCAATAATGCACATTTTGCGAAAGTTCCACCTGTAATTTTTAAAATAGCGTAAATGGGAATAATTGGTCGTACGAAATTTTGAAAAACTAAAGAAATAAGAAGACTATTAAAATATTGCGGAAAATGGTGAACCGGTAAGGCCGTGCATTTCCGAAAAAATGCATGATTTCGAGGAAGTTCGCCTGTAATCGCTAAAACAGCGTTAATGGGGATAATTGGTCGCACGTAGTTTTGAAAAACTAAAAATGAAGAAAGTTCTAACAAAAAGCGGAAAATGTCGAAATGTATACCCTCCGCATTCCCACAATAATGCAGATTGCGCAGAAGTTCCCCCTGTAATCGTTATAAAAGCTTTAATGGAGATAATTGGTCCAAGGACATCTTTAAAAAGTAGAGAGAAAAAATATATAAATTAGGATGGCGAACCGTTAATGCCCTTAATTCCCACAATAAAGCAGATTTCTCGGAAGTTCCACCTGCAACCATTATAGTTCAAGAGAATATAACTGCTCGGAGAGGATTTAAAAAAAATAATAAAATATGGGTGTAAAGGGCTCACACTAAAGAGAAGCGGCATAAGAAAGCTACTCATTAATAGAAAATTCCCTGAATTTCTTAAGATATTTTTTGCCAAGTGCATTCTGGCCTCCTCATTGACCAAAATCACATATTTGGGCACGCTGATTTGCCGCAATTGAGCGCTGGGGTGAAGCCGGGTTGCGGCTTTTTTCTTGCAGCGAGCTTTTTAGTTTTTAGGTTGGATATAGAGCTGAAATGTCGTGTGACCGAAGCTTTGTACAGTATTGGCGAAACGATTTAACTGTGCAGCTATTAGTAGTTACCGAGGGCCGAGTTGCTGAGAGGACTTCGACAATGTTGCCCGTTTGCGTGCGCGCAGCTTCTTGCAGCATAACAGCGACGGATTTGGTCGCCGCTGATGGGGGGCGAACGGCAATGCAACCAAGGCCAGTCGATAGCCTGGCGCTGTCCTTTGAAAACGTTTACGCCTAGTCGGACGCGCCGGCAAAGCAACGATAAAACATATCAGATAGGAGAGCGGGACCATTACGAACACGTCGACACAACACCGCCCGTTGGTTCCTATCTTCCTACATAGCTGGCGCATCGATGCAGTTCGGCCACCCTCCGAGTGCTCCGTTTACTTCTGCGTGGACCTGTACGTTTGAATGCATTCTCGTCCTTCCTTGGTAAGCGAGCGGTCAAGCGGGTTTAAACTTGCAACGACGAGAAGGGGAAAGGTGACGAGCGATTCAGCCTAGCATTTTATTCTCGTTCACATTATGCAAATAGCGTGTCCCCTGTTATCGTTATCACTATCATGAATAGCCATTGCGTATCAATCTGGGCCGACAAGAGAGCAGTCTACGTAAAAAAAAATGTAGCTGCTTCGTCAAAGTGAAGGTGGTGTACAGAACAGCGGAGCCTGGAAAATACTGCTCGGAACGCGGGGTTCTGTGGTGTGGGGCGAGGTGGTAGAGAAAAGCAAGAACAATTCTGAGCCTCTGTTTACGTTAAGGGAAGCGCCTCTCCTATGTTTGTACGGCACACCACATAGCGCGGCACGAAGCAGCAAATGCCGGCTCAAGATCCACCGTCTTTTCTACAGATGGCAGAAAGAAAGAACACAATATCCCTGTCTGAGAAATCCCTGTCTGATTGAAATAACACAGTATAACAGACCACACTAAGAGGCAAATAGGGAAATAAAGACAGATAGGTACGACAGTGTGCAGAAAGACGGGCGGTGGCCCACCACAGCCCTTTCTTTTCATTAGTCTCCAATCCCCAGCCATTAACAACTGCTTGAAACGTGGAGGTTTGAACTCCGTGTTTCGCTTCGAGTTGTAGGACCCAGTTTTATTTGCCCACCAGCATGCGCTCAGACGTACATAAAACTGACACTACAGTGAAAACTCTATCTAAGGAAACTCGCGGTCTTGTGAATTTCCCAATCTAAAGAACCAATTCGGATTCCCTCTCTACCTAAAAAAAAAGAAATACCTAAAAGAAATACCTAAGGCAAACGGAGTCGCACATAAGAGAGCAAAATAGAAAAGCATGCCTACGCAGAGATCGCCCGCACAGCTCTGCTTATTCGCAGGTGTATTGATGAAAAAGATCTGTTCCTGAGCTCACCCCTACACCCCGCTCAATATCCAACACAGAAAGTTTGAGTGACGTCCATTTTGTGCGCACGTAGGGGGGACAACGATGCACGTCCCTGAAGTTTTAGTGCGTTAAAAGTTTGGTGCGCGTGATGCAGGAATTTCGCAGGTTGCCTACAACACACGAAGAAGGGTTGCTCCCAAAGCAACAACAACAATGCGACAAGACATACAACGCAAAGAAAGACAGAGGAACGATTTTCTCGCCGTTAGGGACAAGAAGGAAGGGCACAGTGGGCGCTTCAAACAAAGACTAAGAGGAAAAATGTGGGTGAGTATGGCAGGGCGAAAAGACAGAAGCACTGGGACAAAGCTGGCGCTGAAGAATGATTTATAGCGGCACACAAGCGAGCATAATATTTTGATGGAGGACCCATTAGTACCAGCAACGATCAGAAGCAACGCTACGCCCTTTCCGAGGATCCGTCCCGTTCGCAGCTGAGAACCACGAGAACTTGGCGGTACGCCGATTGTCATGGTGGTGATAAAACATCTATTTCAAGTAAAAGGGGTTCGTGCTAGAAAGCGGGAGAAGCCCTCAGTCCAGGTCCCCTGCTACAGCTGCGGAACTGCGTGCCCGATCAACCAACTCTCGCTAGTCATCAGGTTCCAAAGTGCACAGGGCGGCCTCCCACTGCTCGAGGGTGGGGGCGCGAATAATTGGGGCTGCTGGTGTGTTTTGGCAAGCCCACGTAGTGTGGTGCAGTGTTGGATGGTCGCAGCAGCGTGAGCATGTTGGGGGATGCACTGTAAGGTGTATCATATGCAGGAAGCTAAAATAGGGGCATGTAGTTAGTCTGTAAATGCCGCCAGGCTACCGCCTCCTCTCGGGCGAGCTCCTGGGGCGGCGGTGGGTAGGCACATCTGAAAAGGCAGTGGTGTTGCATAAGTTCCCAGTACTGCTGCTGGATAGGCTCTGGGTCATGGAGCGACTGGTGCGCTGCCTGGAGGGTGCATTCTTGCGCTGTAGCGTGTGCTCGCTCATTCCTGTCGAGCCCTGCGTGACCTGGCGTCCATATTATTACTAAGAGTTTAGGATATCCTTGTGCTTTTAAAGTAAAGCTTTACTACTCTTGTCCAGCGGTTTCGCCGTGGATGCACAAGTTGACTTTTTGACGGCAGACACACCGCCTGGGACACACCCCTTGAAGCGCATCACGGGACTCGCCGGGCCCGCTTTCAGCGCTGCGCACCGGGCCCCGTTTTCAGGTCGTTCTGCTCAGCTAGCGGTGGTGGCCGTGGCGGATGCGGCCGATCAGCTGGCCAGCCGACCACCCCCGCAGGCTCGCACGCATGCCCCGCTGGGTTGTCTAGGACTACGCGACTCGTCTTGCGCCCGGTGAAGAGGCGCGGTGCGTTCGCCCTGAATGAAGCGAAGCCAGGCCTCCTTCTGTGAGCGTTGCACGGGGCCAAACGACTTTGAGACGTGGTCGGCAAAACAGATACATCAAAGATTAACCAAGCGAAACCAAAATTCAACCAGACAACGCCAAGCTTTTGCTTTGCGTATCCAAAGTTAGATGAGCTAAGTCGCAGCCATTTTTTTAGTAGTCAGAGGGCGGATATTGAAATGCGACCGTTGCCGTTGTTTCTGCATGCCTGTTAGCAGTCTGTGATTATGTGAAGTGGTTTATTCGAAGTTGGAGACGTAATTGCCAGGGGGATAGCCGTTTCTTCGGCTTTAACGATGTTTCTCGTTTTCTTTTTACGGTCGCACTGCGAACGACATCAGCTGAGCCGTCAATGACGCCTGCCGCTGTGGCCTGGTGGGATGCGTAGTGGGCTGCGTCTGTGAATCGCACATGGGGGTGGTCAAAGTTGTTCAAAGCTGTGCGTGATGCTCAGGGTGCATGGGGTGCGGAGCAACCCTAATGAGCGTACGGATGTCCCATGACACAGCTTCCTCTCCAGGGTGGTTGGCTTCAGCTACCTGGTTGCCTAGCTACCTGCCTCAGCAACGTGCGGCAGCTCGAAATTTTCCTGGGCCCCTCTAGTTGGCTGACGAGCTGGGCATCTATGATCTACCGCACCTTGTTGAGCACCCCGAGCACTTCCAGCTTGCTACTGGTGGTGTGAGGAGGAAGGCCTAGCGCTTGCTTGCATTCCTTCCGCAGGAGCATGTCAGTTTGGTCCGTTTCCCTTGGTTTCAGCGGGAGATAAGGGGTGGAGTTCACCACGCGGCTGCCAATCAGGGCTTGCACCATCTTGATGACATCATCATCCTTCATACTATGGTGCCGGTTTGTAACCGACTCCCCATACGCATGATTTGCGAGGTAGTGTGGTTGACGCGCTGGATGGTTGGCGTTCCCCCTCCGTCTTGCTGAATGCAAAGTCCGAGTATACGGATGGTCGGGACTATGGGGATGTCGCTACTTTAGAGCATAATTTGTGTCGTAGGGGGTTCTATACTCCGTTTCATACATCAAGTGCAACGCTGTCAAAGCTAGCGCTCTTGTTTGCGCTGTGTGCTTCCGCGACCAAAAGTAGTGGGTTCTCTGCTTGCGGTGAGCCCAGGAGAAACAGTAGTTAATTGCTTCACGGCAACCTTAACGCATAATATTTTTCATCAGCATTGGAAAAAAAAAGCCCGGGTTGCCGTCAAAAACGACCCCGAACAAATATGCCCATACACCGCGTTGTATTTTAGTATGTCGATTTCGTATCAGATTTTTCGTTCCGCGCAACCTTGAACGCCGTTTTTTGTTTACTCTTTGAGGCAGCGTTGAAAAAATGGCGTCCAGCTCTCGGGCTTCGACCGCGCCTCCTGTACGCATTTTTTCGAGGGTTTGCACATCAAAGTTGTCAAAGAACGCCAAGCAAGTAATTGCAAATGTGTACGCCCGTACCAGGATGCGTTTCCCGGCAAAATGTGTGCAGGAAGTACTGAGTGTTGTGAGCGAGGACACCGGAGTATCTCCCCGTACCGTGGCGAAATTGAAGGCGGAGTGTCTGCGTGGGAATTTGGTGTCTCCAAAGAGAACCTCGCGACGTGACGATCGCGAACCGTCAAGCATGACAGCTTCACAGTCCATGCCATCCGTCTGAAAGTGCAGAGCATGGTACGCCAAGAGGGAGATCCCGACACTGGACAGTGTGCGAAAGGCTGACAACGAAGACGACGACTTGTCGAACTTCACGAAAACCACCTTGTGGAGGTTAATGAAGGACATGGGCTTCACGTATGATAAGAGAATACGGAATATTGGCATCATTGTCTGGCGCCGCAGGTACCTGCGGGCGATCAAGGAATTCCGAAGACAGGGCAGGGGGGAATCGCTGATGAACTTCCCAGGAATGTGTGACCTGTCAGTGGCGGCTTTGTTCACGAGGGTCAACTGGCAGAGCTGGAGCGTGGACACCTTTCTATCCAGCCTGCTCGCGCTGCTTCATGCTGAGCCGATTCCCCGAGAAGGCTTTGTTACCGCGACAAAGCAAACTGTGTTTCCTCGTCGTGTGGTTTTGTATGTGGGGTTAAACGTCACCAAGTGACCCGTGCTATGAAAGACACTAAATTGTAGTGCTGTCCTGTTCGGTCGTGAAGTGTATACAGCCGGAACAGTCATGTAACGTCTGCAAAAACTGTGTGGAAGAAAGGAGCGAAAGAAAGAAGTCGGAACCTACCAGGAAATCGACGTAGAGTGCTCTATCAAATAAAGTTTGTTTTTTAAACCGCGAAAGTCAGCCTCCTCTTGCAATATTTGTGTATCACACACAATCCGTATTGCCCCTGTATGTATTTATGTATGACAACAAATCTCTAACTCATGCTCTAGTACTGTTTTTTGTCGCAGCATTAACCTATACCATAGAAATTTCCTTAACGCAGAAAAACAGGCCATATCAGGGTAACGTAAGCAAAAACAATTGACCTATCCATGATTCTCTTGCGAATAAGAGCCTAGATTAAAGAGCTCTCTTTTCAATCACAAAAGAAAAGATAACTCATGCTTCCTGGGTGAAACATTGTAGTGAAGAAATATATAAATTACGCCCAAGAATTCACAAAAATGTTGCATATATTCGGACTGGAAAGGGGCGAATAACAAATTTAAAATTTGTATTATGCGTTTCTGTGCCAGAAATCAGTATTCTAAGGTACAGAAATCTGCTTTCTGGCCTTTACCATGAATACCAAATGATACGTTATTGGCACCAAGAGCTTCGGGCTACTCCACAGTGCAGTGGCAATGTCGGTCCCAAACTGTTTCTGTAAAAATTGAACCAGTTGCTCTGCTGGCGGCCCGGTATAATCAATAACATGCCGAGTTTAAGAGAGGTCCAGAAAGAAGTGGATCATCAGGGCAACGGCGAAAACGAAAGTTGAATGTGAGCACCTGTTGGTATTTCACCCTGGTTGGAGCAGCTGTGCTAACTAATAAATAAATTAACGTGTTTTTCTTACACAAAGTTCTCGCTAGAATCAACGAGGTAAACTGACAATGCTGCAGAATCGCGACAAACATGCCATTGCTGGTCAAACATCGGTGCGAGCTTCTTTCAGCCCGCACAAATGAGCACGGTATGCATCCAATGAACCCATACGTGCAGTTCATTTCCGCATGCGCGTAGTGTTCAAGTTACTGGGAACGAAATAAGATTTAGAATTGAACTCGCAGAAGATGTGGTAAAAAATAAAAAGAAAGGTTGGAACGCGGTTTCGAACCCATGTACTTCAAAATTCAGCGTCTTCTCTCCAGAGCGACGCGTTAGATCACACGGCTACAAAACCGCGCGGAGCAATACAGATGCTTTCTTTGCGGACTACTTGCGTAGCCTTCACAGCGTTGCACTTGATGTATGAAACGGAGTATAGTTGCTTTTACCTGGCTTGCGTCTCATAATGATATGCTCGGACTTCACCGGGGAGCATTGAAGACCGTGCATACTGGCGTACTCTGCGTCAGCGGCTTGCTTCAGCGCATCCTGCATGTCGCCTTCTGACCCCCCAGTAGTCCACATCGTGATGTCATCTACGTATAGCGCAGGTTTAATACCCTGGATGGTATTCAGTTGTTGCGGGAGCGTCATCACAGCTATATTGAATAATGTTGGGGAAAGCACAGCTCCCTGTAGCATCCCTTTGTTGGGAATGATTGTGAGGCCAGAAAAAGAAAAAAAACAAGTACCTCCATAAAACTGACGAGACATAAAATCCCTTTGTTGTCAGCATTGTGTGCGCGGCAAGTACCTGCTGTTAATTTTTTCTGTTAATGTTTCGTTCGAATGTCCGCCGCCGCTACAACAAGGCCAGACAACTGCGTTATGAACGACTTTATTGCAGCAGACTGTTTATTGCCTACCACATTTTACAAATTAGTGCACCAGTCCGAGTAAAAGTAGACCTAGAGGGAGCTGTGGGACTACAGCTCTAGTCTTTGACGACTCCTCGTTGATTTATTTTTGTGTCAGTTGCAAGAAGGCATCCTCGCAACGTCTGGCACCGTCAAACAAGATCTAATAAGGATAGCACTGCTGCCTCGAAAGATAATAAATGAAAAAAAAATGTACAGACGATATCAAAAGTGTAGGGTGATTACAGGGTGTAGGGTGTAAGGTGATTACAGGAATGATTTGAGGGCGGAGGGGGCTGGAGTGCGCGGCTGTCGCGCTAGCGGCGTGCCAAAGAACGTCGTGAGCTCCCCCTCGTTTGCACAATTTTCTGCCTTCAACGTTGTCTGCCAGCTTGGAGGCGCCAAAATTTTCCTCCTAGCATCATCTACCCTCCCGACTTTGTGCTTCCCTGTCTCCTGTTCTGCATCATTGCTCTATGATCCAAACAGGCGTATTTCCCAGGGACAGACGATATGGAGAGGGGTCGTTCTCCTTGTCTCCGTCGCTCCCTTCCCTCTCCTCGTCGTTCTCCTCTATCCTGACGCCTCCGCCGCTGAATTCCGCCGCCTCCGCTCTAATCGCCGGCGACCTCCTTCGGTATGCGCCACCGACTGATCGGGCCAGCATTGCATAGGGAAATGAGGCGGAAGGGAATATCGACTCCGCGCGCCCAATTTCCTGCTCTTTCGCGCATTTCCATCTTCTATCGCCTCTCCTGCCTCTATCATTGTTATTTTCCCAATTTTTGTTCGTCCTTATCGACCTTTCCGAAGTCCATTTATTCTTTTTTGCGTCGTTTCCTTGTATCAATATTATCCCGTGTATTTGCGCGGACGTGTGTTTTAAATTTTAGTTGATGTTGCTTTTCGGAGGCTAGTATTTTTTCTAGCGCAGTAACTACAAAGCATTCTTAGAGTTGACCTCATTATGCAAGCGTACAAGGCCTGTCATCTCTATCTTTTCTCTCTTGGAGGAAGCAGAGTTTGCTCATACAACCTCGTCGATATCCTTATCTGCTTAGCATCTCGATCTGCGCACGCATTATTTGCAAGGGTATGTTGGGTTCGGCTATATTAGTTCGCGATGGGCAATATTGGGCGTCTGTACCTTTCGTTGGTTGCATTTCCTGTTCGTTCTTTTTTTCTTTGTTACAGATAACTCAAATTTACACTGTCAGAACAACTCAATATCTTAATTTTGCCAATAAAGCATTTTTGCGCAGTGATTGCACTCTTTGCGCTTTTGACGCCTTTCTCTTGTTCATGGCTATTTTTCAGGTTTTTTTTGTGTGTCCATAGCTTGAAGGCGGTGAATTGGATAAGCCTTGTGATTTTAATAGTTCATCTGATTTCTCCTTTATTTTTTTTTTCTTGCTATTTAAACATTTTTTTACATTTTCGTTAATATACACCTTTATAACGAAAAATCGTGTCATCTTAGCATTTAGGAACTTTTGTGCATAGAGGACACATTACATGGTTTAACTCAGCGGTCAGCTAATGACGTCCTTATAAAAAAGCGACGTCATGCCATTGTCATTGACGAACCACGACTGAATGTGGGGATTATATTACGAAGGCAGCATCACCACAAAATTAAGGGGAATTTTATCTTGCTATAGCTTCATTTAGTAAGAATTGATGGCAGAGTTTTATTGACGAGACAGTTGAAAGAGAAAATGAGTAATACACTAACGGCCTCTGTATTTTTCGTGCTAGGTGATGCTGACTTTTTCTCCAGGAAGACACAAAAAACGAAATTCTTTGCGCATTTTAGGGAGCCAAAAAAAGGTAGCGCCAAAACGTCTTTAAATTTCTTACTGTTTTGAGCACGTGAATGCCAGGAATAACACGCGCTATACTCCTATGGTATAAATAAAGCATTCACACGGGAAAAAAAGGGCTAACCAATTATGGATGTTAGGAAATCAGCCAAGTTCCAGATGTTAAGCTTCAGAAAGACCACCCCCCCCCCACCCTTCCTTCTTGAGAAGTTGGCGTTTCGAAGCCCCACATATGCATCTCGAAAAGGCGCCTCGCTAAGGCCTTACGTCTCAAGCGCTGGCTGCTGGCTGTTCGTGAAACAAACCAGGGGACATGTTCGAGTGAAGAGACTCGGACGGAGAACAGCCCTTGGTCGTCCGCGATGCTTCAATTTTTTTGGAGGGAACCGTCCACACGCCAAAAGCATCTCAGTGCTCTACAACGAAACCCGCCTCCTTTTGTTGAATGCTACGTAACGTGTGTGCAGCACGTTGCGCATGTTCTCAGGCCAACAGTCCCTGTGGGTACACATTTACGGCAGAGCAGAAACCGTTTCTGCGGATTTTTTTCCAACATCGCAGGTAGAAAGACGCCCCGTCGCTGCCCACAGAGGCAAAAGATGTATCGCTCTGTCATGCCTATACTAAGGCGTAGTACAAGCGTCGGTGATGGGAAAACTGTGTTCCATGTCACCGCGTATGTCGTCTTTGGTGCCGCGATGACGGTGTTATGCGGATGGTGTCGACGGCATCACTTTTTGTTCACGGCGGACTTCTGGCGTCTGTCGCTGGATAAACCACCGGTTGCGGTATGACTGTGCCTTGTCCCTCTTTTGTACTCCTCGTGCTTCTCATTGCAGCGTAATCAGGTTGGACGTGGCAAGCATGGCGCCTCTTAAGGCGCGAATACATTCGGCCACTCTTGATACCACAAGTCTGTTTCCCTTCTGGCTATTCGAAGGGCTTAAGTTAGAATTGATCATTTTAAGCATGCTACACATGATAGCACTTTCGCTGGAATCGAGCCGCCATTGTCCTATATGGCTACCTTGCACAGAAATTAGATAAAAAAATACGTTCATAAACTTCCAATTGACCCGGTCCATCCCCTGCCGATGTGCACACTTCGCCGTCTAGAGATGAGCCAGCTAGTTCGAGAAACAGGCACACTTCTTAGAGCGCCGGTGGGCCGCAGAAACACGAAGTACTGTTCCGTGTTAGGTTTGTCTCTTGCGTATACCGCTTACATAAAAATGTGGCATTCATTTCTCACACTCCCTTGACGGTTACAGAAAACAGGGCCGCTTCTGTGTTTCTTAGAGTAACTAATCGTCTTATTGTCTAGAGTTGCCGCTATACTCCTTCCATTACTCTCACTGGCTGGTTAGTAACTCCCTCTCCACTTTATATTCGCGGCCTTCTAGCTCTACTATTATGAACTCTGCGCACGCTTACGGTTCCTGATAAATCTTAAAGAAAAGCGTAACTCACGACGCCAAAACGGCATCTATTATAATACAAAACGCAGCCTGGCAAAGCTTTCCTGGTCTAACGCTTACCAGGCCGACGGGATCCCAAAACGAAAGTGCCCATTTTAAAGCAAAGCTTTTTACCTCTACACCCCACGGGTTCTTTCGCGACCGTTGGTGTCACCAGAAAACTCCAGCGAACAAATAAAAGAATTTCCTGGCACCGCCGGGAATCGAAACTGGAACTAATAGACTAACAAAGCGAGAGCCCGTTGTCTTACCGATTTAGCTACCAGCCCACGCGACGACTGGGAAGACAGGTGGTGTACTCACCAAGCACATCGACGGGTTTACCCCCTGCGTTCTCGCTGAATGCCACGTGAAAGCGTCACGCGACCACTCACGCCCGCCTAGCGGCCTTGTGCGCACCTTGCTCATGTGTTAAGAGTACAAAAATTAAAGGAAGCTCACACCAATGCATGGAATCTCACTTCTAGTACGCCAATGTGCTAAAGCCTGTGAACTCCAGTGTTCAGGTAAACAATCACAGCTCCTTCTCTTCCGCCCTCACGCCAAACCTAGGAATACATTCAAATACTCCTTGATGGCCAGGCCATCACTCCAAACCCCAGCATCAAGATCCTGGGCCTACATCTCGAGGCTAACACCAAGAGTGACGTCTCCTTGCAGCGCCTCAAAAACAGCATTAATCAAATCATACACATGATCAGGCGAGTTGCCACCAAGAAGCGAGGCCTAAAGGAATCCGGTACCTTTCGATTAATTGAAGCTTTTGTCCTCTCTAGAGCTACTGACGTCAACCCCTTGTCTTCTTCTCGACAAGAAAGACATAGAGATGCTTTATATAATGATTAGAAAGGCGGTCGAGCAGGCCATTGGTCTTCTCATGAGTGCGTCCACACAGAGGCTGCTTAGCACGGGGCTCCACAACACGGTGGAAGAGCTGATAGAAGGCCATCTTTCTAACCAGAAGGTCCGACTCAGAACTGCAATGGGTAACCGCCTGCTTCACCAGATTGGCTGGGCAGCCCAGAATGTCACTCCGCTTGATGTACTCCCAGACTCTCAGTGACTAAAACTGAAGATGCTCCCTTTGCTTAGAAATATGAACCCCTCACATGACGAGGGTCACCGAAAAGCACGGGCTCAAGCGCTAAACACCACCCTCGGTGGGGATCATACAGTTATCTACATAGACGCCTCCAAACATCGAGGGCAGCAATACGTCATCATCGTGGCTACCTTCAGAACCAACTTCCTTGCGTGTCTTTGGACCAAAGAAATGACGGCAGCAGAAGAGGCAGCCATCACCTTGGCTCTCGCTCAACCAGAGGTTCGGAGGGTAGTCATCGATTCCCAGCAAGCCTACTGGAATTACCAGTAGAATTGGGTGTCCTGACCTGCACTGCGCGTGCTAAAAAACCACTCCCCAAACGGTTCCATTCACCTCATCTGGACACCCCCTCACGCTTTAGTGGAGGGCAACAAATACGCCCACCCAACAAGCCTGCGCTTTTACTTCCCGTGCTATGGAGCTGCACGAGGACAGTCACCCGCTTGCCACGTTCAGGGAGATAACCCAGCATTATCGCCTTCTGATACATACCGTACCTTCGCCTTACCGACCTTTCCAGACGACAACTACCCTACGGCTCATACAATCCGGGCTCCTTCCCACAGCCTACGCGTCTTCCCTTAATGTATCGGAATCTCTAGGACGCTGAATGTAAATTTTGCTCAGAAGTAGGAACACTCCGCCCCGTAATCGGGGTGTGCGACTTTAGCCCTGAGCACCCTCCTCTCTTTCCTTCAACTACCCAACAAGAGCAATGGGAGATTCTGCTGTCCAGGCCCTCTCTACCTACCCAGCTTCAGCGGGTGGACAGAACACAGGCCGCGCGTACTGCATATGGGCCCCACAGAAGAAGGAATCACTCCCCAGGGCTGCACTCTGGGCCGTTCAGAAATCTGAACAGAAGTATTTCTTCCTCCTCGTCCTTCTCTGCCGCAAATCTCGTCGCCTCCGTCCCCGGTGCAGAGACGGAGAAGACAGATCGTCTAAAACCGGGTTGGAGCTTACTTTAATTTTATAAAAAAAGTTTCCACTCATGAGCTACACCAATACAACTCAACCAAACACCGTTCATGCTTTATGCATTGATTTAACCTTAACAAGAACATCTAATTGAAGTAATAAATGATGTGGTTAAGTGCATTTCACTTTTCCCTGGTTTTGCTATTTGGAGAGCGATTTGAGTGAATTTAAGTGACGTCGCATGGGCAATCGTTATGGGTGCCGTTTACAGCTTTGCTTTCCAACCACATTCACGGGGTGGATTGGCGCGATTTTTTTCAGCCACGTTCATGAGTGCGGTAAAACGAGAGAATATACCTAAAAGCCGCCATATGGTAATGTAAAGAAAGACGCCGGTTCAGGCACACAACAGACCAAAAATAGCAAAGCGCCTGTTTTGAAAGTGCAGGCCACATTCTTACTCCCTCCCAACATACCTGCACTTTGAATTAGGTGGTTTCTATTTTTCTTTCTTATTTATCTCCCATCTCGTGACGGAGGATGCAGAGGATTGATTTTGTTGGCACAGACTCTGAGCAGCTGCCTCTCCCATTCCCTTTAATGAAGATGGGAAGCAAAAGAAAGACGGGTTTTTCTCAAAGCTTTTCCTGCATACAGCCATCAAAGCAGCAGCCACAGGTAGGGCACCTTTTGTGCACAGGTATGGCCTCGTAATTTTTTTCCTACCTTCCTCGCCTAAACAACTTCTCTTTTATGAAAAATGTTCACACTTGGGGGTCTGCGTGTTTTTCTCTCTTTTACTATTTTAAATCCCTTGGGTGCTGAGGCTTTCATTCACTAAAAACCACCACCTGGTGGCTCCGCAGTGAGATCTCCTTGCCGCTTCAGCAATGTTTTATGCACAAAGTTTTGTGTACGGCACCCGTTTTCAGCCTGAAAAAAAATGATGTTGGTACGCAAACCATGTAGTCGCTGGGGACTACACTTCTCTATCTTTAATATTCAGAGGCAACAAAAGTGGATTGAGCAAGGCCACCATCCTGCCACAGAATTCAGCCGCGATGCAGCGCCATTTTTCACGGACGGGATCTGGCATTAACGTGCGTACTGTCGAGCATAATGGAGCCAAAACTTCATGTAAGTCGGTTAGCTAGTCGTGACCGCCACGTACACGTTAGGAGCTTCAGCTGCAGCGATTATACAAGCACAAAAAAGATACTTGGCAACCTGTGGTCGGCGCGATTCTATTTTCCATACAACCTGGAAGAGGCGCTTTATGAACTATCTGCAGGCGAGCAGTTAAACGAAGGGCTGCGTTCTGCACGTTAGGTGTTCTAAACGATAACAATCCTCTCTGTTTGACAGAAACATTGACTGCACGCTAGTTAGGGAAACACAGTTGCAAGAACAAAGTCACTTGACAAAAAATTTCGCATCGTTTTATCGGCAGTGTTTAGAGGTAAACCCTAGATGGCACTTCTTGTACACCGGAAGTTTCAGTTCCGTACTCTTTAGGAAACGCGGTGTTGTCAGTGAAGTGGGCTTGGTTAACTAAATATTACGACCGTGTCAATGGGGGCAAAGGCCAGTTTCAGGGGTTGCTGCCACAACGGCCATAAGGCGGTGCTGAAAATGTAAATTGAAGCTGTATCTTAATCACCATTTATATCGTAATAAAAACGTTGAAGCACAGTTACAAAGAGCTCTGCGTTAAACACGTGAGAGGACCCCCGTGGCGTTCTTTCCCGTTAAGCACGTATCTTAAGGAAGAAAAAAAGAGCGGCTGGAGATTTACGGCTAATTTCACTCGCGTGCCCAAAATCCCGCCTAGGCCGCAGATTTTGTGTCCATTTCTTTCCGACATTCTCTTCTCCATGACTATTGTCTACTTGTCAGGTAGCGATTCATCGGATAGCTTGCCTCTCGATTACGCCAACCATCTCGTCTGTCATTGGTGGGGTAATGAAGGGACAAATACCAGCAAATTCCCATGCATCAGCCACAAACCATTTTATACATTTAGATTACGAAGCCAATATTTGGAAGTGATCAACAAACTTCTTTTTTTTCTGCTCCTAGGTTTCCAGGAAATGTTTATTTTTTACGGCGTTTTCGTTTTGTTTTTAAGCTTTTGCCTATTGAACGGACACACAAGAGAGGCGCTCGTGGCTTTCTGGTAACACACGCCCTTCATTACCTTCACTGGGCTGTGCTGTCATAGCGAATGATTTTTATTTTCATATATCACGCTACTGGCTGGCCTAGTCTTGCTGTATGTACACTTCCTTAGCGGAATCGAACGAGAGAGAGAGAACAAAACAGGTCTATAGGGATCAATACAGAAGTGTAGTTTAGTTACTCTGCCACTCCTTGATTGAGATTTGCCCGTTGCGAAGGCTGTAGTTACCAGCCGATTCTGGACGCAAAGTGTTAGCCAAAGTAGATACTGGAGATAACAGAAAAGACGACAGTGACGAATGCTGGAGAACTAATCGCAGAGTACGGTGGCAACAGCTATAACATTGGAGTGAAGTGGGCGCGCAACGGAGTAACTTCGGCTCACGCACTGCTTTTCTTGCTCGTGCACACGCAGTCCCACAACCCTTAATGCGATTGTCGTATGCTCCTTTGGCCTCCCATCCTTGCCGAGACCACACAACTACCCGTTTGTAAACAATTTTAGCTACTGCTCCTTTAACGCCGTTCTCATTAACACAAAGAAGAAAACATACAGGTTACCCCAGAACCATCCAGTTGACTGGCCGTTCACATGCTTAAGCTGAAAACAGCCTTAAATAGCTATAAAAACTGATAACAACAAAAAAGGAGACAGGCGCGGAACAGGAAATGACCCTACAAGGGAAAATACTTTTTAGGGAGGAATCAATTACCTAAAGGTCTGCGTCCTTCAGGAGGACGTGAGCCGGCACAAAATTCCCGATTAAGCGGAACAATAAATTAAGATCGTAAATTGCGTTTCCCTACATTAAGGCAGCCGTGGGTACCTGAGGATCCCACAGCTTCGATGCCTGGCGCCTTCGTAAATGCCGAACACCTCATTCCAAAATTACCTTCTAACCTAGCTTTCGTCTCGGGGTGATAACCCGCCCTGAACCTAACTAGCCCTTGTTTCCCGGTGCCCATAAGCAAACACACCAACAGGCATAAGCAGTAAAAGAGACGTAAAGAAGTCGATGGTCACACAAACGCTCGTGGTGGACCACTCCCGTAATGCCGAAATGGCGTTCATTGATAATTTATAGGGCGCTTTCTGTACGAGTTTTGGTTATGCAGCAGGGCCGATTAAGATGCGGGATCACGGCCATTACGTCGGGAAAACAGCCTTGCCGGATACTCTGTTTGTAGCTACTGTACTCGACGCCTGTGCACTCTCACCCGTTGATGTTTAGGATACGGACCCATCGGGATAAAAGTGCCACGATCGGCAAGCCGCAGGGTCGTAACAAGTTGTCACTCCTTTGAGCAGCGCGACCAAGACCATAAAGATTCTAGACAGCTTCGCAGCTTATATTTTCGTCTTCACGCGCGCCCAACAAGCCCATGGTCACGCGTGTAAACTACGCGCTGCGAATTATGCAATAGATGCCGTGTTCACGCATAATACACGCATGGTCTTGCTGCTTGAAAAACCACGAGACGACAGTTTTCGCAGCTACTTTAGAAACTAAAGCGACTACACGCGGCGTAAGAACTAACGATGTTTCAGACAGACAGACAGACAGACCAGACAGACAGACAGCCCGACAGACGGACGGACGGAAAAAACATTCAGCTTTAATCCCAATCAAGAAAGATCATCGTCTTCATTAAGACGGCAGCTGCATTTAAAGTGTACTTTTAAGACATTTTCCGTAGCCTACTTCACGAAATTTATTTATTTATTTATTTATTTATTTATTTATTTATTTTTATTTTTATTTATTTATTATTTATTTATTTATTTATTTATTATTTATTTATTTATTTATTTATTTATTTATACATACTGCCAATCCCATGCGGGATTATTGCAGGAAGGGCAAAATAATGCAATTTTAACATAGTACAAACATACAACATTTACGCGTACAACATTATACAAAATTTAAAGAAGACAGTATCGGTTTGTGCACCTATGTGTGTAACAGTTCAGTATTAGTACATGACAACAATCATGCAACTGCAAACAGCGTCTGAGATACCAGAAACTAAAGAAAAACAAGGAAAAGAAGGAAAAAAAAAAACACAACATGATGCGGTATAAGTCGAAGCTACTATGACTGGATTACATCGATGTGCGCAGGTGATTTTCCAGCAAAGACGAAAAAGTTTCATAAATAGGACTGCTTGTTACGGAGGAAGGCAAGTTGTTCCATTCATGTATGGCGAGTGGAAAGAAGGAGAACTTAAAACAGTCGGTGCGGCATTGGTATTCCCGAAGTGTTAGTGGATGCGTGTGTCGTGTTGATCTGGTTTCTGCTTTTGATATATACATGAAGCTATCTATGTTTAACTGCTTGTTTACTAATTGGTATAACATCTTCTGCCGAGCAAGTTTTGCTCGCTGTTTAAGAGTTAATATTCCTGCTTTTTTTAGAAGTTCTGTGGGCGAATCAGTTGTCCTGTATTTGTTATAAATAAACCTAATAGCCTTCCTCTGCACCCTTTCAAGTCTTTGTATAAGTGTGTTAGTGTAAGGAAACCAGGTGACGTTTGCGTATTCCAAAGTTGGTTTTACAAATGTATTATAAGCGAGTAGTTTTGTTTCTGGTGGTGCCTGCTTTAGTCGTCGTCTCAGAAAAAAGAGTCGGCGTAAGGCGGCTGATGTAACATTGGCGACATGAGAGTCCCATCTAAGGTCATGTGTTAAAGTTACGCCCAGATATTTCTGTTGATTCACGACTGTCAAGGGAGTGTTATTAATGGTGTAGGAAAACGTTGATATCTGATGTTTTCTGGTTATTCTTAAAAGGGCTGATTTTGTTGTGTTCAGGGTCATCTGCCAGTCGGAGCACCAATCGGACACTGTTTGTAAAGCACTGTTAAGCGATAGATGGTCTTGGGGGGAATTGATTTCTTGGTAAATAATACAATCATCCGCAAATAGCCTTATGTTAACACTAATATTTTTAGGTAAGTCATTGATGAATATTAAAAATAAGATAGGTGCCAAAACACTACCTTGGGGTACACCCGATGTGACTTTGACTATGGATGACCTTTCTTGATGAATTTGAACGTATTGTGATCGGTTGGACAAGTAGTCTTTAATCCAGTCACTGATTGCGCCTTTTCCTATGGTTGCTTCTAGTTTCTTTAATAGTTTTGTGTGAGGTACCCGGTCGAATGCTTCGAGAAATCCAGCATTATAAGGTCCGTTGTTTCTGGTGGTCTACGCTAAGGAGAGGTCATGAATCAATTCAATAAGTTGGGTGACAGTTGACATACCTTGACGAAAACCGTGCTGATATGGTGATAAAATATGCTCATGGGCAAGAAAAGTTGTTATGTGTTTCAGGATAATATGTTCAAGTAATTTACATGCGGTGCTTGTCAGGGAAATCGGTCTGAAGTTGGAGGCTTCTGCTTCGCTGCCAGCTTTTGGTGTACGGGGATTACTTTTGCTATTTTCCATTCGGCGGGTAGCGAGGCTAGTTGACAAAGATTTGGTAAAAATTATGCACAGATACTTGGCCATCCATTCAGCGTATCTTTGAGAAATACATTAGGTATATTGTCGGGTCCAGCCCCTTTTTTAGTATTCAAGCATTAACAAAAGGTTGAGACACCGGCTTCGGACACTGTAAGTGGGGGAAGTTGCTGGTTCAAAGGAAGCTTATGTCAGGACAGATTCCGTTATCTTCAGTAAAGACTGACTTAAAATGATCGTTAAACAGGTTGGCTTTCATTTTATTATCATCAGGGGAAGCAATGTTGGAGTCACATTTTTTAGGGTTCAAATAAATTCCAAAATTTTTGGGGAGATGTTTTCAAAACATAGGAGCGTATGGCTAAAATACGTATATTTGGCTGATTTTTACTTTTCTTTTCATACTCGTTAGCGCTAAGCTAAGATTGTTTCTAAGTTCAGGGTCACGTTTAGCCTTAAGCTGTTTTCTAAGCCTCTTCACTTTGCGTTTCGCATGAATAATGTCTCGTGTTATCCATGAATTTTGCTTTTTAATTTGTTTCTTTTTAGTTGGCACATAGTTATCAAGGCAATGTGATACGATAGCCTTAAATTTTTCCCACAGTGTTTCTATATCTGTGTTTATGTCGTTGCCTAGGTGTTCAAACGAAGCAAGCTCAAAAGAAAGATGGTCTGTCACACTGGTATCGTCAGCATTGTTAAAATCGGGATAAGTAACAAAAGATTTGAGTTGGGTATGGGTGTCTGACGTAGGAACAGTGCACAAAATAATACTGTGATCTGACATCCCATCCAAAATGTCAACTTTAGCTTTGTCCGATGGAAAATGTTCACTTAGAAATACCAGATCAAGGATGCTTGAACAGCTTTTTGTACGCGGGTAGGTTGAGTGACCATTTGGGAAAGATTAAACGTTAACATCGTGTCGATAAGTATGTCGGAAACACGTGGAGTGATGCTGCATGGTCTGCCAATTTATATCAGCTAGATTAAAATCACCAAGTAGCACAAGTTTCGCCCCTAGAACGGCAGGCGCATGTAGTCATAAAGAGATTGCAGGGTATCACATTCGGATGAGGGACTGCGATAAACACAGCCAACAAAAATTGGGCGAGGGGCATAAAGTAGCTTACAGAACACTGCCTCGACTCCAATCACTTCTGGCAGGGCTACAAAGGGGATATCGCGTTTTATTAGAATGGCCACACCACCGCCCCGGGACGGTCGATCTTTGCGTACTATCGCATAGTTAGGAAGCGCCACCTCAAAATCTTTGATATCCTTTGTTAGCCAAGTTTCAGTGAGCGCTAAAAAGTCGGGCTCGATGCTTAGCGCCAAAGATTCTAACGATGTTAATTTGTTCATGATGCTACGGGTGTTCACATTTACAAAAGTTATTTCTTCGCTGTGGTGCGCGACGTGGACGTTGGGATCGCGTTGCTGTTTCCTCGTTTTTTTTCCTCTTGAGATGCTCGGGGCCTCGTGCTAGTCATGACTAGCACAGCGTCATTTGTTTCTTCATCCCACCGGTATAAGTCGTCATTTACCCGTAGTTTGTCGTAAAGCAAGGATACTTTATCTCCAGATTCTTTTCGCGGTTTTCCAACTTTCCACAACTTTTTCCGGATATCACGTACCCTAGTGGAAAAATCCTCTCCAATCGAGAAATTTGTTCCTTTTAGCTTCTGGCAGTTCTTTAGGATCAGATTCTTGTCTCGGAGTCTAGTAGTTTAAGGATAACTGGTCTCACTTTTTTTCCGTCAGGTTTTCCAATTCTGTGAATGCGTTCGATGTCAACCGGCTCAACTTTCAAAATTTCTTTAACAATTTTTTTCTGATTTACAGCTTTTTTCTAATGTGTCAGCATTTTCTTCTGCTTCCTCAGGCACGCCATACACTAGAAGGTTCGACCTCCTTGAGCGATTTTCCAAGTCGTCCAGCTTCATTTCTAAGGCTGATACTGTTTTCTGTAGCTCGACTACCTGAGCCATGCAAGAAGAAACTTTGTTATCTAAGGAAGTTAACCGTTCCAGTTTATTGTCGATGGCTGTTAATCGCTGTTCTTTGATTTCCTTTAGGTCCCCTGTGATTATTTGAAGCTGCTTAAAAAGTTCGTCCAGATCGGGCCCCGGTTGGTCTCAACGTCCCCACCTAGTATAAGTAATTCCTTGAAATAGGTACACACATCGCACAACATTGGACAAAGTAGCCGAGGGCACGGCAGCACAACTAAACAAAGGTTGTTTGATCGAATACATTTGCCGTAACGTTTGCTCACCTGCAAGAAGTAAACAAACGGGTTCAGGTTGCGCATGCGGGTGAGCTGCCGTGCCCTATGCCGTGTCGGTTCTGCTGCCAGGCTTTATAGGTTCCCAAGGTGTCCGCAGCGCCGCCGTTGCGTCCTGGACTTCCGCCGGAAGACTGAGGGTCAATCGAGGCATGACGGTCCAGGATCCATCGCAATTCTTGCGATCAGCTGCGCACTCGGTCCGTGGAATCCTGATGACTGCGCAGGGTTCCTTGTGTTTCTTCGATACTGCAGCACCGGCGCATCGTTCCCTGCTTGTATGAAGAGCAGGGGAGCGGGCAACTGCAAGAAGTAAACAAACGGGTTCAGGTTGCGCATGCCGGGTGAGCTGCCGTGCCCTATGCCATGTCGGTTTCTGCTGCCAGGCTTTATAGGTTCCAAGGTGTCCGCAGCGCCGCCGTTGCGTCCTGGACTTCCGCCGGAAGACTGAGGGTCATCGAGGCATGACGGTCCAGGATCCAATCGCAATTTCTTGCGATCAGCTGCGCACTCGGTCCGTGGAAATCCTGATGATGCGCAGGTCCGTTGTGTTTCTTCGATACTGCAGCACCGGCGCATCGTTCCCTGCTTGTATGAAGAGCAGGGGAGCGGTCAACTGCAAGAAGAAAACAAACGGGTTCAGGTTGCGCATGCCGGGTGAGCTGCCGTGCCCTATGTAGCAGTGAAATCAAGCTAAATAGCCCTTGTAGCAGTGAAATCAAGCCCTGAAAGCTGAGGAGCTGGTGGTTTTAGAACTATTGTGCAGCTAGTAGTGGTATGTGATAGACTGTTGAAGATTTACTCAAATATACAGAAAATCCAAAAGTGCCCAGATATAGGTGCACACAAACCAAGATTTCCATGAGGACATTGCGCAGCATAGGCTTATAAATACCAACGCTGCGCACGTGCTTTTAGCTACCGCCATAAAAAATAATAAGAATATTTGTAACTATTCACTTTCTATCACGATAAATTTTTTGATGTTGTACACAGTATTTTAAAAATGTTTTGTAGGATAACACCTTGCTGGGAATATCCCGAAACTACAGGATACGTATCGTACAACCTCGTTTATTTGAAATGTTCGGAGACGTCATAATGCTTGACTGCAGCCTAGGGGAAAAAAACTCCTGATTTCCAATTTCGAAAACGTTGAACAAACAAAAAGAAAATGAAACGGCACTGTTTGCCCTGAGAAACCGAGATGTCAAAAGACCTGAAATGACGACTGGCTTTCTGCATCCAAGAAGACAAGTATGAAATAAACGGAGAATAGTGGAGGGACAGGAAAGGAATTCAAGCTCCTCTAATCGGAAGGAAAGTAAACGAGTTTAAAAGGAACCAGCTAGACAAATGGGTGGCTTTTTTCCCGGATCCTTACTTATCCAAAAAACGTTATATAAAATGAAAGATATGATACAAAGTGAATGGCCGTTTTTACGGTCGGCGGGTTTTGTTCTCCAAGATTCTTATCACGCCGAGCTCTTCTTACCCATTTCTTCATAGCTTCACCCAACGCCCTGATATTTTTTTTCATTCCCAAGTATCTACCACAGTCGCTTTCAGGGCCATCTTTATGCTCTCTTAGTTTCTGCTATGCCCTAAAAGCGAAAGTCGAATACCGAACATAAGCCTTCCAACCTTTTTTCCTCTCCATCATGGCAGGCAGTTCCTTCGTGGGTCGGTTTAGCAGAAAAAAACGGAGTGAAGCCTACAGCTGAGATTAGGAGGAGTCTTAAACCGGCAGCAGGAACCCGCGCAGCGAATATTGTGGTGCCCTCAGGAGGATTGAATCTTTTGTGTCGAGATAGAGTACCTGCAGTTTTTTCTGGCAAAAAACTGCAGAAACAATAGGAACCCTTGACGCCTTTTTTTTTTCAGTCTCCCTGCAGAACTTAGTCCTAAAGCGTAGCAAGCGCTTATATCAGGGAGCGTTTGGCTGCCGCCGTGCTGCAGCTGTAGACGAAAGTGCGACTCCGCCACTATAAGAGAACAGCGCTGGTCGGTTTTGACGGAGTTTGTTGTACCACAAAAAACACAGCTTAAATCATTATAAAAATGAATACTTTTTAAAAATTGCACTAGTTTTGTCAAATTTATTTTGTTGTGTTTACCGTATTGCGGCACCATATGTGCGATACAAATGTCACTGATATTCAGAATTCTCTGTAGCTTATGAATGTAAGCCCGAAAAGCTTATATACGCGAACATAAGAAGCAGGAACACGATGGTATCACCACGTACAGGAAAAACCAAGTATTAAAGTACGTGCATGTCACATATGAATGTGGCCTGGGGGTATTTAGAATCTATGATTGCCAGTTCTGAATCGTCACTGTCTGCTGATTTGACTGACAAGATATGAAATGACAAACATTACGTGTTTTCCTTTGTATTTTGTGCTAACGTAACCTTTGTCCATGGCTGGAAAATTTTAAAGTCATTACTAACTTCCTTAGACAGAAGCTAAGCAGTGTCTCCTCTTACGTCGGCTGCAAGAACCGGCAAAATAATTGTCGCAAACTGGGATCTTTTTTTGCTCTTCCAAAAAAGGCAAAATTAACTTGACGACTAACTAGCTTTTCTGATTATGTGGTTACCATCATAAACCGGTAGTGTACAGTGGCATATAGCGTAATTGCATAAGGTAATTGCCCAAAGCCATTTTTTTCAGCAATCTTTTTTTTTGTTACAATAAAAGACGCACAAATATACGCAAAGAGCGAAGCAGACTTCGAAGACATTGTTTTCAAACGAACTCAACAATGAACCCCACAATAAGTAGCAGCGAAATAACAAAACAGCTTCTCTGTCATCCATCTCGCGATGAGACCATCACTGGCTGCCCAGGGCCCGCGGAGTGCCGATGTGATGTTTCGCAATGCTGTGTTTAGGAGCCAGCGGATATTCACATAAGTGAGATACCATTCCCTCCAGGATAAACCCCCAGAACCTTTCCACCCGCCCCTTTCGAGATTTTGCATGCCGGTTCTAATCACCAGGGAAATCTGAAAAAAAAAGTGGTTGATCCCTCTTCCATAGGAACCGGTAACGCACGAAAGCGAGATGTGCCTTCACAGGGCAGTTGAATGCTTATTGTGCATCGATATGAACTTGCACATCGATATTTAGATTTCGTCGGTGTGGCACTGTTATGGGCATCAACGTGAGACAATGGATTGAGACAATGGGCATCAACGTGAGACAACGTGAGACAACGTGAGACAATGGGCATCATCATCATCATCATCATCATCACCAGCCTGTCTACGCCCACTGCAGGGCAAAGGCCTCTCCCATTATTCTCCAATTACCTCGGTCCTGTGCCAACTGTGACCAATTTATCCCCGCAAACTTCTTGATCTCATCTGCCCATCTAACTTTCTGCCGCCCCCTGCAGCGCTTGCCTTCTCTAGGGATCCACTCTGTTACCCTTAATGACCAGCGGTTATCTTGCCTTCGCATTGCATGCCCTGCCCAAGTCCATTTCTTCTTCTTAATTTCTACTAATATGTCTTTAACACCAGTTTGCTCCCTGACCCACTCCGCTCTCTTCTTGTCCCTTAATGTAAGCGAATATATATACTTAGGCCAAGTTGTGGCCCCAGATCCCAACCATGAGGCAGAGATAATTAGAAGGATGAGAATGGGGTGGGGTGCATATGGCAGACATTATCAGATAATGAATAGCAGCCTACCATTGTCGTTGAAGAAGAAAGTGTATGACAGCTGCATCTTACCGGTACTCACCTACGGGGCAGAAACTTGGAGGCTCACTAAGAGGGTTCAACTTAAATTGAGAACGACTCAGCGGGCAATGGAGCGGAAAATGGGCATCAACGTGAGAACAAAGCCGAATTCTCAACTTAGAGGAAATGTTTGATGCATTTCTAAATTTCTAGCCTACAGATGATCTGCGGGCTGCTTTCAACTAGCCACTGGCATTTAGTTTCTGGCATTTTTCAAGCGATAGCGTGAAGCCGCTCAGTCGCTAAATTTGAAATGCAATAGCCTCTCTTAGGCTACTCAAACGCGAAATTGTTGATCGGGTTAATTCCTGCGATTAGTTTCTCACGAGAGGAGTGAGACAAGGAGGGGAAGAGAAGTCATAGTGGAGAGCGGAGAACGGCGAATGCGGAGGAGGCGGCAGACGAATATCGTCTCCCGACATTTGAAGTCAAGGAAACAAATACGCGGATTTTTTTTTATCTGGTCAGCGGAAATGAAACAATGGTCATAGGCAAACGTTCTCTGCAAAGCATACTCCGCCTCGCAACGACTGATACTGCGAGAATGCAAACTTTAGAGTGACGTTAATCAAATGTGCTCTGGAAACTCGCGTAGGAAGTCAGAAAAACTGCGCATAGAGGAGAAAAAAACTGCGCATCAAAGACAAGGCCACTGCAAAGGGGACAGGACGGGTGCAGACTCACAAGGTTACGCAAGGTGGTTCCCTTGCATCATTTATTAAGCACAGCTAATCGAGAAAAATTCAGACTTGCTCCTTAGATCACCAAAATCGACGGAGGTCCCTAATAAATAGGGCACACCAGAGACAGTACGGCTACTGCAAGGCAAGAAAAATTAATGCAGCTTGACTTAAGAAAGCCAAACGGTGCCTGTTGACTAAATTTCCCGAGCGTAAAAATGGAGTCGTGAAGAAATTTCCCCCGGATAAAGTCTTTTTGCGCGATAAATGACAATATTGGAAAATCGGGGCTTCACTTGTTGGTTCTTGTAGTCGAACGCTCCGGACAAGTCTAAATTGGGCCCTGGTACGTAAACAAGACACTGCTAAGAAGAAACGGAGGCACGTGAGGACGTGAACAAAATTGTATGAACCCAGCAATATATTTACATAAAAAGACCCGGAAGTGTTCGCGTGAGGGAGAAGCGAGATGTACAACCAGCCACACGCACTTAAACCTTTTATGCTCGCTATGATTTCAGCACATTCCTTTTTTTTCTATATTCGGTAAATGACGGTGGATTTCTTATTTATTCGTGAACATGCCGTTACGTCGTACGAAACCAAGTGTGAAAGAAGAAGTGTTGAGAAGAGGTGAGGAGGAAAAGCTGGATGTACAAAAAGTTGTGTTCGCGAGCCTGAGGTGTTCGTTTGACTTACGCAAAAATGTGATGATTTACTATGAGAACACGGAGGGGAATAAAATTAAAGAGCGCGTATAACGATTTACTAACTACACCTTTTTGGATGTTTGCTAATATATACAGCGCTGTAAGTTAAATCGAGGACTTTGGTAATGTGAGGTTTTGAAATAAAATTTCACTGTGCGCAAGATCTGTACGATATTTTTGCACAACCATTTATTTAAATAATTTTCCCTTATAAGCCCACTTTTCGTTTGTACAAATACTAGCTGTTTCGTTATGGCAATAACTGCAACGCAGAATTACCCACGTCGTTCAGAAGCGTAATAAAGCTAGCCTCTAAAATTCTGTAGTCTTCCCTTGCACGGAAGTCATTTCGGTAAAATCTTCCCACCATTTTTTTTTCTTTCGAAGTTTCTCTCTGTTCTTAGAAAGCACCCATCCGAGTCGTTGTACTCGACGCAGAAAGTTGGCGTATAATTGTATACTGCGTACTTTTTTTTTCGTAATGATGCTCTCGCAGCGTTATGCACCGCGAATGGGTGGCATGAGCATGGCGCAAAAAACACGATCGGCCGAAATGCTTTGTGAGTTATTCGCTTTAATCCACAGTAAAAGCACTTGCTCCTGCCATAGAGTCAACAGTACAATGAGCGAAAGAAATTAATTTAATGATAAATATTATGTGCACCAAGAAAGCGAAAAACAACAGAAATAATTTTGCATACTTGATAGCATAGCCAAATCGAAGATAAAATCTTACACAAATACGCGGTCATAAGGCAGTAAAAGCTGCTTCCGGTGAAATAGCTACCTCACCGTTTGAAATTAGACGGAGCAAACTTACGTCATTTCAAAAAGACAACCGGATCGCGTTGGCAGTAGTGATAAAAATTATTTCCTCCCTAATATGCCCGGTGTTAAACGGAACACAATGTTTTCATATCTGTGTTGCTTCCACTTCCGAAATGATGAATGAATAAACGCAACACACAATCAAAACAAGAGGCAAAGCAAGGGTAAAGTAAAGCAATATTCCCTCCGTAAAGTACAAAAGAGTGCATTGGGTGGCAATATCTACAACAACACAATACAATTGTTTTTTCCGCAAACTTTCAATAAAAGAACGTTTCCACACATGAAAGGATGTCCGGAACATAAAATTTTATTAATACGTACCATTCTTTGATGAGTACTCACACAGCCAGGACTCTCAAAGGCCCTGTAATTCCAGAAAATGCAAATATGGCGGAAATTCCAGCTGTAACCATTGTAATAGCGCAAATGAGATAACTGGTCGCACGAGATTTGGAAAATTAAAAAATAACAAAAATTAAAGAATTACAAAAAAGTGCGAACCGTGTAACGCCTTTCATTTCCTGAATAATGCAGCTTTCGCGAAAGTTCCACTTGTATACGGTATAATAGCGTAAATGGAGATAATTGGTCGAATGAAATTTTCAACAACTAGAAAATAAGAAAAATGTCATAATTACGGAAAATGGAAAACTGTAAATCGCATGGCATTTCCAAAATTATGCAGATTTCGCTAAACTTTCACTTGTAATTTTTAGAACAGCGTAAATTGAGATAACTGGTCGAATGAGAAATTAAAAAATAACAAAAAATTTAAAAATATTACGGAAAATGGCAAAACGTGTAACGCATGGCAATTCCTCAATAATGCAGATTTCGCTAAAGTTCCACGCGTAATCGTTATAATAGCCTAATAGAGATAATTGGTTGAATGAAATTTTGACAAATAGTGAATAACAAAAATATAAAAAATACGGAAATTGGCAAACCGTATAACGCCCTGCATTGCAACAATAACGCTGCTTTTGCGAAAGTTCCACCTGTAATCGTTATATTAGCGTAAATGGAGATGATTGGTTGAACATTTTGAAACACTAAAAAATAAAAAAAATACAAAAAATACGGAACTACACTTCGACAACAATGCAGATTTCGCGAAAGTTTCAAATGGAATAATAATTGTAGCGTAAATGGAGATAATTGGAGGACAGATTTTAGAAAAAGCCAGAAATGTGGCTGTAAAGTACTCGCACCCAAACCAAGCGGCATAAGAATGCTACTCAATAGTAGACAATCCTCTGAATTTCTGCAGATTTTTATCCCAAAGACATTTTTTTTTTTTTGGAAATAACACTTGTACGTGTACTACTGCCACATTTTTCCATCAATGCGAACAAACTTAGCATCAACATTTACACTTGTAGAAAAAAATAGGCGGAAGGCAGCGGGTGCCGTTCTTTTGTTTTCGAGTTCCGTGCTTACAATTATAGCGGTCATGCTCAGAATAGGCAGAAGCCTTAAAGGGAAGGTGAATCGGTTTTAGAATTAAAAGAAAAGTTGACTAGCAGCAAGTACACATTGAATCGTTCATGTGTACGAAATATTTTCGCAATACATGCAATAGAAGCGGCGCAATGAGCAAACAAAAGTGGCCCGATGCCCCGCCCCCATCTCGCCGCGCGATGCCGGAAGACCGAAGAGCGCGGGCGAAAACCGGCTGAAAAACGTCATACCTGGACTTCCGGCCGGATCGGCCGCCTCGGCCATGCTCTTTTCGCCGTGTTTCCTTGTGAATGATACTTGTTGTTGTTGTGGTTGATAGCACTCATTTGTACAATTTTCGTGTTCAAAAAGTATGCACGAACGCCAAACGAGGCATACGTTATCATGCCGTATTCCTAAGCAGAATAATGCCACGCCGGGATGCTTGATAACTTACGGAAGCGACAGCCGAGGTGGCTGTGCTTGATGACAGAGAATATACTAACACTACGTTAAATACTTTGTAAACCGCTCCAATGCGGTTTTTTTTTTTTTTTTGATGCGACGGACGTGAATGTTCACATTAGATTCTAGATTTAGGAATGATGGGGAATACTGCTGTACTTTGGCCGGGGATGTTTCGTTCCATTCCAGAAACCAAGTCACATTTGTTCAGGAAATACTTGTTTCGTTAAACGCGTCGGTTTTCTTTCCCTATGGGCTCAGGACAGTGTTCAAAAAAACAATTTTTTGGCGAAACTAAAACAAGGGGCCAATCCTGATAGAAGTTCTCTCCCGGCTAAGAGGTAAACAGTATTCCTACAAAGTAAAAGAACCAAGACAACCAGATTACTTATTTTGCAAGTATACATGTCACGTTATAAGGTGATGTTTGTCTGGAATTAAAAAAAAAACACCACTCCGAACCACCACCGTGCCATAATTTGTGTTGACTGCGGGGGCCTAATTTTTTGCCCAAGATTCCGTGTGGCTGCATATTATAACCTGGCAAGCACTTGTTGTAACTGAACCTCAAGTGTGCTCCAGTGATAGTCGGTGATATATATAATGATGACACTAAAAAATTAGGAGCGAAGAGTAAATATACGGCCTCTGCACGACTAGCGCGGTAAATGCTTAAATCTAAAAATGCTGAAACAGGCCAAAGATTCATTATCACAAACGTTTGGTGATTGTTACCTAAAGTAACGTAACTACAACGTAACTGCCTTGTCCGACTGGTCTGTTTATTATAACGAGGTGGCCGTAATATTGTAGCAGAATGCGCAACGCACAAGCTAAAATCAAGCCCTACTACAGCCAATAATGCTGAGCAGGCACTAGTATGCTGCAGTGTTTTCAGAATAAATGCATGTGAAGCAGTAAGACGCCACTCATCGAAGTGCAGCTAGCAATCGCGGAGGCGCCGTAGCGCCGCTGCCGAAATGGCGTGCGCGTGTGGGTCTGTGTACGGGGATGAGTAACGGGGCTGGGGTGGGCGACAACGAACAAAGGAAATGCGGAAGCAGAGTCTGCTTGTTGGTTTATGCGTGTACCCCCCAAGATGTGTCTCGCATATACGTTTACAGCGCATGAACGCTATTTTTTTCGCAGTGCACGTATGTGCTTTTCGCTGGTAGATTTTTTTAAACGCCTATTAATCTTCGGCATAAATGGTTTTGTGTATAATAAGAAACAGTTAAGGCAGTACCTAATATTAACATAAGGTATAAAATCCCCCTATGCTGGTTGCCTAATTCAAAAATATTTTGATATGGAACCCACTAGTCGACGTCACAGTCAGTTTTGGGGTTCTCTGTCATGTAAAGCAAATTTAAGCTCCAAGATAATTGAACCAACAGCCCGGGAAATTATAAAACAACCTTCCAGTCATGTGCGAAAATTAAACTGCAACCTAAATTGCCGCAAAGGCAACCGTGCGATCGTTCGCAATGCTTCCGACAACCCGCGCGGCCGAAGGGTGTCCTCCTTTGACGTCATGACGGGCGCAACCAATCAGGGGCGTCAAAAGACCAAAAGCGCGCGTCTTTCAAACGGGGCCGCGCTTTTTGCAAGATAAATGCCACTTGGACTCATGTACGATAAATTTAAATGTGATATTCGGAATCAGCGCGCAAGAAACTATATAACTGTTAATCTAACTCAAATTTTTTGGAAAGCGCTTCAGCTTCCCTTTAAACAAGAAAGGAAAGAGGTTCTTAAACAAACGCACTATTTCTCCAATGGAGTGTGCTTTGAATCACAGCAGAAAAGGCAACAAGCATTTTGGGTTAGAGCGAACGCGAAATTCTCAAAATGCGAGTGAACTCCTGCCTTTTTCCCGTCTTTATTTGCGTCTTGCTATAATTGTCTAGATTACTCGCCGTTTTCTAGTCTCATGCTTACTACTCAAGAGCAGTGAAGTTGCTGACCCCACCGGTATTGTACGCGCACCGAAGAGGGGGAGGAGGAATGCCTTTATTATCAGAGGGGCATGAATGCCCTGTTGGGGAAGGAGAGGGACATAAAGGAAGGGAGGGAATAATCGAAAAAAGAGCACTGTTCAAGTTTCAATCACCTGAAATGGTGGATAGAACTATTTGTATTTTGTTCTACAGAATTTGAACGACAGGTGCCCCCCCCCCCCCCTCCCTCCACACAAAAAAAAAATCTAAACTACAGTTAGCGAGGACGCATCGCCTCTGACTCACTGAAAGCAAATGGAAAGAAATCCACCTGACAGGACACGTAATTTAACTGCGACACAGGAGAAGGGGATGCGGAAGAAAGAGGCGGGAAATATTTGGGGGGAATGGAAACATTTTACGTACTTCTTGCGTCTCGGTCTCAAAACTTCCGAAGTGCACAAGCCGCGGTTTTTCCATTGGTGCTTGTGCCTGACGTTGCTGAAAAGCTCGGCTTCTAGCTTTTTGGTGTCAACAACGGTCGACTTGGCACCAGCTCAGCCTACGCACGCGCATTTTTTTCAACTGCGCTTTCGGTGGAGCTGCCATTGTTTTTCTCATTATCTTCCACCAGCTACGTCTTATAGCCGCCCACTAGCACTGCCCCAAAAAGCAGCCATGAACAGAGGATGGGCCCTTTAATGTTAACACGTCCTCAGCCCTTCCATTTTTAACAGAGGAGATCTTTAAAGATGCGTTCCATCCGTGCCTGGTGTCGCTCTAAACCCGGCGCAGTGGCGTGGGGAACAGGAAAATGCTAGGCCAAGAAGTGTGAAGGCAAGTGGCGAGAAGGCAAGGATCCGAGGAGGAGAAGTGGGAAGAGCGCGCCTCAAAAAAAAAAAAAAAAAAAGCGGGGGGGAGATTCGCTTTGTGGTCCATATGGAACGTTGGTCACCCGCGTTATAAAAGCGGTCTCTATTCGATTGCGCTATCGTCACATTTTTTTCTTCTTTAATGCATGGAAATTTTAGAAAAAGTCAGACGAGACGATTAACATGCAATATAAACACTAACAAACAGCAAAGAGTAAGAACGTCAGTTTAACGAAGACCGGCACCATTTAAAAACTCGGGCAAGCAACGCGCGCATCTAAAAGAGTCAGCCGCTCTGGTGGATCACTCTGCGCGGCATAAACGCTCCGCACTAACGCCGCGTGTTTCTAAAAAATTCACTTGGCCGGCCAGGGGGGTTCCGCATGCCGATCAGTCCTGCGGCACTTCCACAAGCTAAACAAACCAGCAAGAAAAAAACGTCATATGGTACCCGATTAACATCTTAAAATGGCAAGAAGCGAATGGCGTACGGGGTGATGTCTATGTCTTCTTTAGAGTCCGTTTCAAAACCTCCCAGGAAAAAAATTAGCCCCATCTTCTCGAAGGGAACGCTGAGTAGACGCGGAGCTACTCGGGGTTCCATTGTGTTTCCGCTGTGTTCGTAGAACTTCATCGGAAGAACGGAGTGAAGTGGAGTCAACCACAGCAAGCGCTGAACTGAACGCGCGCAGCGAGCTACCCGATTTACATTCAAGGTTGAAGGAGAGGAGACGAGAGGAGGAGAGATGCGCAAGCGCCGAGCATTCGCGCCGACGAAGCTCAGGGTCCGCCGCTTCGCTTCAAGCGTTTGCGCTCAGCGTCGCGTGCCCTTCGCTGCGCAGCTTTGTCTTCAGTGGACGTAGCGTTGCCGTTAGTTTGTGGGGTGGTGCTGACGCTTGCTTGCGCCAACCCACTAACTGACGGGACCGTTGCTTCCATCACACTTCATCGGAAGAACGGAGTGGAGTCAACCGCAGCAAGCGCTGAACTGAACGCGCGCAGCACGCTACCCGATTTACATTCAAGGTTGAAGGAGAGGAGACGAGAGGAGGAGAGATGCGCAAGCGCCGAGCATGCGCCGCGAAAGCAGAAGCGAGAACGCGGGAGAAGCGAAACCGAAGTGCACGCAGCTGGTACGAGAGAATAAGTGGCGGGAGTATCGCGCAGCTGTGGGAGAGAGGGAAGGAGAAGAGTTGCGCATGCGCAGTGTGAGTGCGGACGCCGACGCGGGACATGCCCAGACTACAAGATGCTCCGCATCTAAAACACCCCGTCGAGGCACAGCACAAAACAATGGTCAATGGTATCTGGTTGATTGCACAAGCGGAAATTGTCTGACGAAGGGAGCAACATTTCTTCTTTGCGCAGCCATTTTTTAACTAGAAGCGTTTGCGAATGAAGCTTAAAGAAAAACGTTTTAGCATTTGGCGGCACGGACATACGCTTTACACGGTCTCAAACATTATTCTTAAGTAGACAAGATGGACAGCCGATTGGCACACGTGATCGAGGCCAAGAACTCTATACTCGCGCGTTGGAAAAAACAACGCCTCAACCGCAAACTTCGCTACAAGATCGCGGAGGTAAATCGCAACATGGAGGAGCACTGCCGGGAGCTTTGCAAACAGCAATGGCACGAGCTTTGCAACGCGATCAACGGCCAATTGCACAACGACAAAGCGTGGAACATCCTAAGACAGCTACTAGGCGAAACGAAGACGAAATCGCACAGCGTGACCGACTGGCTAAACTAATACACAAGGAGACGATGGCCAAGGGCGAGACGGCTGTCAAAATTCATCTATTGGAGAAGTACGTGCAATGGTCGACCGCGAAACAACACGGCCCTTATACTGGCGAGACTAATGAAGCCCTAGACCGCGACATAAGCATCGAGGAAATAAGAACGACACTCTACGACCTCAACAGCAGATCGGCGCCCGGCCCTGACCGGGTAACGAACAGAACGCTTAGGAACCTCGATGACCAGTCAATAGAAGCCCTAACAGATTACTACAACGAATTATGGAAAACAGGCAAGCTCCCCCGACAGTGGAAAGAAGGCCAAAATGATTCTAATCCCGAAGCCGGGCAAGCCCCCAGACCCAGAAAACCTCAGGCCTACATCGCTGACGTCCTGCGTTGGAAATGTTCTCGAGCACGTCCTCCTCAATCGGTGGCAAAAGTTCCTCGAACGAATAGAAGCCTTCCCCCACACGATCATCGGATTCAGGCAACACCTGGGCACCCAAGATGCCATGCTTCAGCTCAAACACCAAGTAATAGACGGCCCGACCAGCCGTAACAAAGCCATATTAGGTCTCGACATACAGAGCGCATTTGATCAAATCGAACACGCTGCAATCCTAAGACAAATATCGAAACTCAACCTGGGAGAGCGCAGCTACAACTACGTTAGAGACTTTCTTACAGACAGAAGCGCCGAACTCTTGGCGGGAGACCTAATAGTCGGCGAACGTACCATGGGGCACAAGGGCACCCCACAAGGGTCTGTAATCTCCCCAATGCTCTTCAATCTCGTCATGATCGGAGTGGCTGAGAGACTCGAGAAGCTTGAGGACTTCGAACATACGATCTACGCCGACGACATTACCCTATGGGTATGCAAAGGCAGCGACGGACACATCGAGACAGTACTCCAGAGAGCGGTCAACGAGATCGAAGATTACCTCCAAGACACTGGCCTCAAATGTTCACCAAAGAAGTCGGAACTACTCTTGTACCAACCGGCAAGAAAACACAAGAGTAAACCACAAAGGGAACGGGATAAGATCACGATACGCACCAAAGATGGTACCACCATACCCACGGTACCTAAGATCAGAGTCCTTGGAATGATCATCGAATCTCATGGGAGGAATGGGGACACGGTCAACCGTCTCATATACAAGACAGCCAACGCCACCCGGCTGCTCAAACGAGTAACCTCGAAACGGGGAGGCATGAAGGAGGACAATGTAGTCCGCCTAATTCAAGCGTTTGTGATCTGTACGTAACCTACGTGGCTGCATATCACCACTGGTACCAAAGTGAAAGGAAAAAGATCAACATACTGATACACAAGGCTCACAAGATCGCCCTCGGCCTACCGGATACCACGAACACCGATCTGCTGCTACAACTAGGAATCCACAATACGCTCGAAGAAATAGCAGAAGCACAGAGAGTGTCTCAACTCTAACGGCTATCAGCAACAAAGACAGGCCACAAAATCCTCGAAAAACTGCATATCAGATACCACTGACAGCAAGGAAACAAGAGCACGCTCAGCAACGAAGTTCGCCAAGCCCTACGCATAGACCCAATACCTAAAAACGTTCACCCAGAACACAACAAAGGCAGGCGCCAAGCCCGAGCCAAGGCCCTCACGGACAAACTCAGCGAGGACCCCGGCGCTCGCTTCGTCGACGCTGCAGAATACGCGGGCGGCAGCCGCTACGCCGTGGCGGTAGTTGACGCTGCAGGCACTACAAGATCCGCTGCAAGCATAACTTGCGTCAAGTCCGAGGAGGCCGAGGAGGTGGCCATAGCCCTGGCGCTTGCCGACCAAGGCTGCACCACAGTCCTCAGCGACTCACGCCAAGCAGTACGGAATTATGCCAAAGGGGAGATCTCACACAAAGCGGCCCGCATCCTGGAGCGAGCCGACCTTCATAACCGGAAACACATCACTTGGTTCCCAGCACACGAAGGCAAGGTCTCAGAGACAAACGAAAACAGAAATGAGTCGGCCCATGTCGCAGCGCGCGCTCTATCTCTCCGTGGTGGCAACGAAGAGGCCACACAACTCTGGTTCAGCACTAAGGACAGACTCGTCAACTACCACGAGATCACGAAAGCGTATCGCCTGGCTCGTAGGACTCTCCCTCCACCCAGAGACAAGCTGGACAGAGCCCAGGCCGTCATCTTCAGACAACTGCAGACCGGAACCCTCCTAACGCCGCTACGTCTGCACAGACAATACCCCGATGCCTACCCAGACAGCAAGTGCAGGGTCTGCCGAAGGGAGACAGCTACTCTAACGCACATGCTGTGGAATTGCAACGAACACCCCGAAGAAGCAAAGTCAGGAACCTTTCCGCCGCGACTAGCAGCGGCGCTAACATCCTACGACCAAGGAGAACAACTCTGGGCCGTCCAGCAAGCCCAAGAGGCGACAACGAGGCAGGCTTCCGAAACCCCGCATGTAGGGGAGAAGAAACCTAGCCAAGACGTCCCCCCGACGGTGACCTAGGCCCGGTCGACTAGCGTGCGTGCACGCGAGTTTTGCAGGCACATAATAAAGTTTATTACACTCCACTCCACTCCACTTATGGTCCCGCAAGTATGGCTGGTAATAAAGAGGCACGGGGAACAGAATTTCAATTAAAGTGTTCATCATAGCCTTCCTTGAAAGACTAAGCAGGTACTCCAGAGAAAACTGCGCAGTAAAAAAATAAAAAGTATCCGCAACTTCCTTTACAATACCCCATGGCGGCTTCCTGTTAACCCCACCCGTAGAAACAAGGAGAGAAGGTAAATGGTAACTTATGCGCTCTTGAAGTATAGTAAGTAAAAGTGGATGGTCCGGCAACTTGTGCAAGAAACACAGACACAAGTTGGTGCACAAAAAAATGCATTAATCCAAAGACCCTAAAGGAAGAAACAAATTATCCCTGCGCATTGGCTCCCATTCCAATTCCCGTACGAAGGTAGCAAATGAATGAATGAATGACATTTATTAAGATGGGGGAGGCCACATGGCCGTAGTTGGGGAAGGAGAAGAAGGGAGGAGAGGGGGAGGTGATCACTCAATCGTTACAGATGACTCGTTGGAGATAGATGATCAGGTGAACGTTTTCTTTCCTTTGGGAAGGGAAGTGTAGACCCCATCCCACACTACCCTTGGCAGGCCACTCTTAATGGAAAACACACCTAGAGCATGCCGAAAGTTTACTCTTTGTAGAGCCTGGACTTTCGCCCGCGCACATTGAAGTATTCGGAGCGCTCAGCATTTCGTTTCGGTTTGTAGCGCGGACGTTGGTTTGGACTTTGGCTAAGTTGAAGCGGACTTCGGCTTTGGTATTTGGCAACTTGGATTCTGGACTTTTGGACGGTGGACTGTGGGCTTTGAATTGACTCAGTTTGCTTGAAGAAGACCACTAGCCCAGCTGTTCCTTCAGTCTTCGAATCTGAATTGCGAAGGTGACCAATTTGTTTCCTGTACCCGTTTGTTATATATCGTTCTCGTTTAAATCAATAAAAGTTCTCTCTCTCTCTCTCTCTCTCCTCTCTCTCTTCTCTCTCTCTCTCTCTCTCTCTCTCTCTCTCTCTCTCTCTCTCTCTCTCTCTCTCTCTCTCGTTTAATAATTCGCTGTACGAGACACATGGCAGGTATGACGCTCTAATGTTGCAAGTGTTACTTTAACTGCTGGCACGCTGTTTAAATTATCTACGCCGCCGCAACTAGGAGCTATACGGTAGTTTGCTGGAGAGGTAAGTATTCGAACTGCGTAAAAACAGACGAAACATGGAAGGAAGTTGTTGCATAATCTCCGCGAGCGCAGAGGAAACTAAAGCAGGACTTGATCCTCCAGCCGTAAAGAAACAGCCTGATGGGCCTCACCATGTTGAGATTTTCGACCTTGTTTGCAGAACATGGTGTTATATCGGAGAAGTTGCGGCTGCATCCAAGGCGAGGTAACTACGCAAGGTGAGACGTTCGCTGGCGGAGTGGAAGGTGAGGAAATGAAAATGAAATGAAATGAAAAGAGGTCGAACAATCACAGGTTCGTTCTGTGGGGCGTTGTACGAATAGGTTACAAACAGTAAAGCAGTGTCTCAGTTCCCGTGGTCAGGTATTTTACTAAACGAAAGCATGATGGAGCTGGCGTGAAGGAATTATTTTGTCAATCCGTTTATTTGGTGTATAGTTTGATGGGATTTAACTGGTGGTGGTTGAGGTAGGAATAACTTGAGCAAGAACTGTTGACAAGAACGCGTTGCTCCGTCGCTAAGAGGAATGCTGGATGGAACGTGTCAACAGAACTCATTAAAAAAGAAATGAGCGGCCTCGGAAACCAAGCGGAGGAGCAATTTGATTATATCGGACAAAAAGGTCCACCACTGTGACAATTCATCTATTGCCTGAATACTCTGGAGGCAAAGCTTCATACAGGTGAGTAACGACTACGTACAATCAAGCTGCTCTACATGGCGTATGCTGTAACTTTGCGCCTGCAGGCAATGTCATTTTATGCTTGCGGTGTTGGCAAAAAGCACGTGCCACCGTACTTGGTGAGGCTGGGTCAGCCCAAATAAAAACGGTTTCTGGTGGCTTCTTAGCACAACTCGATGGCTACACGTACGCGAAACCATATGGAGCGGAGCCGTGCGTCTAGGACAGAGGGAAGGTGCATTTTGTGTGGAACAGGTAGCAGCAGGAGAAGAGCGAAAGTGAGCAAGAGAGGCCGTAAGCGGTGAGCCGAGCTAGTGGAAGAGCAGGGAAGACCGTCGTTCCTGCATGCCACGCGGGCGGATGCGCTCACTGACCCGTGCGCGTTGTGTGCGTTCCGAGTGGGCGCTGAATATGACGTGACGTGATTGCGAGAACCACAGCCGCTGCAGCACCATGAACGGGCGCCGATGCAATGCTCGACCCGGGGTGCCCGCCGGGGCGAGAAGCCGCAAACGGCCTCACGGTCGAGCGGCCGCCACGCTAGCCTGCAGGTCCGCCCTCGCTCGTTGGGCGCCCCTTCCGCCCGAGATGCTCTGACTGACGAGAAGGAAAGGCCACATTAACAAAAGGGGCACGGACGACCGAAGGGGTAGTCTCGTGGGAGAGCGGGCACGCGCCGTCGCCTGCATGCTGCGAGAACGCCTCCGGGGTTTGGACCTATTCAGATGGACACGACAGGAGCATCGCGGCGTAGGAGCCTGCGTGGAGCTGACACTCTACGGGCACTGCAGAGCCGCTCTTGTATCGTCATGCACACGTGCTTGTTTATTTTTGGGGTCTGGAATTGGTTGTTAGGGGCCATCATGTAGACTCTGCGCTGAATTGTATTTTGTGCCTTGTTTTTTTCCCAAAATTGAGGCACAAGTGAAAGTGTCTCAACAAAGAATCACCTATAAGGAGTTTGTTTAAAGCAAAATGATACATTTAAACGGAATAGCATAGTCACTGCACCGCTGCTTAAAACGATTATATCACCGTCATTTCATTACGATTTTTCTCACAAATGTCATATGTTCTAATGTGTGTATCTGTTGACCTATTACAGCCAAATCCCGTTATTGCGAACCTCAGGTTAACGGTTTTTTCAGATTAACGAACATTTTCATAATCCCATACCAGATACCTATTAATTTCTATGTAAAAATAATTCACTACTACGAATTTCAGAACACCGATTATTTCAAAATAACGTACCGAATTTTATCATCCTTATATAAAACAAAACTTCAAAATAACTAATTCCGAGTGTACGAAATTACTCGTGTTGGTGTGAACGAAGTATAATGGTGGGAATGTACAACTATCATAGTCAACATACTAAATGCGCGTTAGCTCTATCTCCGTCTCCTGCGCTTGGGGGGTCTCGCTTCCTGACAAGACCATGCATTTTCAGGAAAGCAGCGGCAAAGGCGGCAAGAAGTCGAAAGTCCGAGTTTCTGTACTGCTGTGCTGCAATGCCAGAGGCACTGAAAAGCTCACGCCCTTGATCATCGGAAAATATAAGAAGCCTCGCTGCATGAAAAATTTCGTGTCGTTTCCGCGCGATTACCCAGCCAATTCACGCACGTGGATGACGCGAGAGCTGTTTTCTGAGTGGCTGCTCAAGGTGGACGATGAGATGAGGAAAGCAGAAAGATCACCATTATCGTGGACAACTGTTCGGCACACCTTGTTAACGTTCCCCTCACAAATGTTCGGCTGGAGTTTTTCCCTCCGAACTGCACGTCCCTGCTGCAGCCGCTGGACCAAGGGGTCATGAAGAGCGTGAAGGCTCATTACCGGAGGCGTCAGCGAGTACTGATTAACCTTCAAATAAAGGTAGCGACCGCAATCAATGTGAGACAGGCCGCGGAAATGATTACCGGGGCCTGGTGGAGCGCGAAAGCGACCACCATCGGGAACTGCTGGAGGAAGGTCGGCCTACTTGAGACGCCACCGGAAGCGGAGCACATGGTGGCAGACAGTGAAGAATGCGATGCATGGGAAGAAGTTACAGGAAAGCTCGCCGTGGACGCTGCAGTCACATTTAAAGATTACGTGCAGGGCGACGATGAAGCATGCACGTCTGCAAAACTGACGAAAGAAGACATCGTCAACACCGTTCGCCGCAATGACAGAACCAGCGACGAGGCCGCTGACAGCGACGACGACGACGACGCTGAGACAGGGTCCGCAAGCCAAGGCGAAGAAGCCGCGTCTAACGCCGATGTTTTGCAGTGCGTAGCAAAAATGCGCACTTTTCTTAGCAGGTGCACGAATGCCACTGAGGCAGTGCACAAGAACGTGGACAGCTTCGAATCGGTCGCCTTGTTGCAGTTGCGTGGCACACGTCAGGCAAAGATCACCGGTGTCTTCAAATAAACGTGCATCCAGGCCAGCTTTAGAGGCTAAAGCCATTGTTCACGTGTTCCCAGTAAAGGTAGGTGGATGCTTTTGTTACGTTCAGAATTTTTACCGGGCATTTTTTTTTAATTTTTTTACTATAACAATTATTCAAAATAACGAACTATTTTTAGCGGTCTCTTGAAATTCGTTGTATCGAGATTTGACTGTAAATGGTCCCCTCTGTTGCAACCCTTCCAGTGGAGTATGTTAACTGGCGGTCGGATGCTCAACAAACTGGCTTGGCGAACTAGGCAATAGCGTCCCCGACATCGAAATACTGAATTAAGGACCGTGAAATAACAGTTCAAAAAGGGGCTCATCTCCCATAAGGCACTACTTATTCTCGTCAATTGCTGAAACCACAGAACAGTACAAGTTTCATGGTCACCTGCACACTTTTTTCTCCTGGCAACGAGTCACGGCGCGGCTTAAGCACTCACGCGCCGAGCCACAGGGCAGCCTCAACTGACATCGGTAGCAGACCGCGTAGTTTAATACAGTGATATTACTGATGAATGCATATTCAAATAAACCCGATTTCCCCCTCCCTATCTATTTCTAAACAAAATGCAATTTGTGGTCTTGATCCTCCTCCAAATAAATACGCACCTCTTAGAATACACGTCACTAGTACCCTGGCCGGTATTTAGGCAAATGCGAACTAGGTAAACACAGGGCGGATCTGTCACCTGAACTGTGGGTGTGTCTTCAGGCGACACAAAGCGATAAAGTCAGGAATTTTTAGCAGTGCGAGACCATGCTAGTCAGCGCCGACCAGGAAGACAATCTTCGGTTCTTCCAGTCCGCTGACGACGCCGCCAACGCCCAAGTGCTGCTGCCCGTTGTCCATGGAGGGAGACTAGACCTCCTCAAAAACAACTGGGCACGAATAAGGTTGTTTCTCTTTCTCTTCCTGTCTGGGGCTATATTTGAGTGCACCCTCATTTACATCTACTATTGAGAAGTTGTTGCTTGGTGTGTTGGTTATAGTTTAAGAACATGATAAGTGGCGTAAATAAACGACCCGCAAGAGAGACGACACGGACAGGCGCTGCCGGCTGTAGCGCCTGTCCGTGTCCTCTTTCCTGTGGGTCGTTTATTTGCGCTACTTATCACGTTGTTAGACATCCACCCACGTGGCGACAGTAAAGCAACTTTTATTTTCCGCCTACTCTTAAACCATTGATAGCTAAAGGGCACGTGGCGAAAGCTCTAGAAAGATATAACTACAGAAGAGCGGGAAAGCTATTACTCGGAGGCTGATAGTGTGCAGCCTTAAAGAGCCATCGGGCGGCACTGCGCGCGAGGAGGGCTTGACGATGTTTCGCCCACACCGGGCACTGTCGTTACGCCAATGTGCCTGGCCCTCATTACAGTCGTCTGATAAGTCCCGTAATGCCACTCAAGCCGTAATTTTGACGACTGCTTCTTATAGTGCTCGCAGAAAGACCGCCCATTTCACTGGCGTTTCATGAGTCCCTTCACGGATAAAACTATTCGGATGAGAACGCTCGCTGCTCTTGATGAAAGCGCAACTCTCCTCAGACGGGCTCTAGCTGCGAAGGCGCCTCCTTTTATTAACGATAAAACGCGTTAAGGAAGCGCACGTGAAGTTTTTTTTTTTTTCTCGATTGCTTAATTTAGCTTGTTCAAGATTGCGTTCGCTATGTCCAGTAATGTGGAGTATGTCTACTAATGTCTAATATGTACAGACGGTTACGACAAAGCAATATTTTGCCCAAACTTTGCTAGGGAAGGGGACGAATGGGTGTGTTCGACAGTCCTTCCCGGTCAAATGTCGGCCAAAAGCCCGTGAGGCCATGGGGTATCTTCGGCTCGTTGGACAAGTGAAATATTCAACCTTTAAGTGCTCAGCCTTCGAAAGGAAATCAAAATAATTTTACTGAACTGGATATTCACATTTAAATGTAACAGTGATGGGCGTTTATACTCAACCTTGGAACGGAAATTGAAATAATTTTGCTCAACTAGATGTTAACGTAACACGGATGCGTGTTTATACTCAACCCTTGAACGGGAATCGAAATAGTGCTACTGAACTAGATCTTCACATTTACATATAACACTGCTGCGTGTTTATACTCAATCTTGAAACGGAAATAAAATCAATTTTACTGAACTGAAAACTATTCCCATTTAAATGTTGTGGCCCTTGTGTCGAGATTTCTGCGCACGTTAAAGATCCTCAGTTGGTCAAAATTATTCCGGAGCCCCACACTACTCCGCGCCCTCATCGGCTATGCAGCGCCGGCACGTTAAATCTCATAATCAATCAATCAATATCGGTGGTGCGGGATTTTTAAATAGTGAGCGGCAACGTATTCCAAGAGTGTATAGCCGAAATTTTGGTTGAAAACTTTTCGTAGTTTCTGGTTACTTTCGGCAATAAATACTTCATGTTCTACAAAAATCTAGCGGAATCGCAATGTGGAAACTGGCGGCTGCCGAAAAAAAGGTTCCCATTAATGAAACTACAAAAAAATGCGCGCCAATCCACCCTGTGGAGGTGGTTGGAAAGCAAGGCTGTAAACGACACCCACATCGATTACCCATGCGATGTCACTTGAGTTCACATACGTGGCTCTACAAACAGTGAAACTAGAAACAAGTGAAACGCACTTAACCACACCCTTTATTACTTCAAAGAGATATTCTTTGCTAAGGTAAAACCACTGCATCATCCACGAATGGTGGTTGGTTGAAGTTGCTGGTTGGTGGTGGTTGGTTGGTTGAAGTTGTATTGGTGAAGCTCGTCAGTGGAAACATTTTTTATAAAATTAAAGGAAGCTCAAATCCCATGTCAGACGATCTCACTTCTCCGTCTGTGCCGCCGCCGACGGCGGTGACGAGATCGGCGGCAGAGACGGTGGAGAAGGAGATGCCATGTGCTGGTGTGAGCTTCCGTTAATTTTTACTGACGCCTAGCGCATCCGCAATGCGCGCACACGGCCGCTACACGTGCCGTGGGCGGACCACACAGCGCGCAAGAGGTCGCGTGACACTATCACGTGGAATTCAGCAAGAACGCAGGGGGTGATCCCTCAGATGTGCTCGCTGAGTTCACCGTCGGTCTCTACTCTCTCCACGCGGGCTTGTAGCTCAATTGGTAAGACAACGGGCTCTCGCTCCGTTTCTCTATTCATTCCTTCCAGATTCGATTCCTGGCGGTGCCAGTAACTTCTTTTATTTGTTCGCGAAGAGTTTTCTGTTGACACCAACGGTCGCGACAGAACCCTTGAGGAGTAGAGGCTTCGCCTTAAAAATTATACCGCTGTTACAGAAATTTTGCACCGATGTTACCTAAGCAACGGCGGAAGCCTGAATTCCTGGTCGTTTCGCAATAGACCACCGGTTCGTTTGTCTCACGTATAGCGCGAAACTATTAAATTAGGCGAAAGTCTATGCCATAACAGCGCTATTCTGCACCGAAATACCACAGCGAAACAGACATCCTGTACAGCCACGGACGAATGAAATGCGAACGCGAAAATATGAAGCAGTACACAGAACTTGTGTGATTTCTTTCTATGCTAGTCAAGTTGATGCGTTGCTTAATTACAGTAACAAAGTTGGGAAATCTGGCTTTCCAATGTCCAAATGTGGCTTCTCAAGAATACGCACAGTATTTTTAAATTTTCCGTGTTCTAATTCATATTTTCGTGTTCCCATTTCGTTTCTCTATTACTGCACATAGGCGAGCAGCAGGAAGAAATTAGATTGATTGATTGCTTGATTGGGGGGTTTAACGCGCCGACGCAACGTAGGCGATAAGGCGCGCTGTAGTGGAGGGCTACGGATTAATTTTGACCACCTGTGGATCTTTAACGTGCGCCGAAATCTCGTACACACGGGCTTTTTTGCTTTTCGCCTCCATTAGGAAAGCGGCAGCCACGGCTGGGAATCGAACCCGCGACCTCGTCCTCAGCAGCGCAACGCCTTAGCCAAGGAAGAAATTAGAACGAAGCGTTAAAGATGCAAACAAGGGTGCTTTACACTCACTTTCCAAAGTTAACAAACTGGTCATAACCAAAAGGCGTGAAGACAAATAATAAAAAAATAAATGGCTCTGATCCATCTTGCGTCCTACACGTTTAAACAAAGCTCTGGCATGTCGCCATGGAAATAAAGGGAGGGAAGGACGTGGTTTTTACGTCTAATTTAGATGAACTTCACCCTCCCGCGTCGCCGGTGTACACTGAACATGCGAAGCGTGAACGACAAGATGTCTTTGACCCTGTGCCCTGACGGTGATAAGAGATTGCGTTGTAACTCACAAGGTTATGTTTGCTTGTTCACCGCAATATTGGATAATCATGGAAAAGTGTTTTTAGCGAAACCTAAGTGTCTTTCCTGTGTAGTAAACGTTTTTGTTCTAAGCGTTTACCAGGATTCTCTATCTTTATTTATTACCCCGGGCCACTCATCTGTCGCATTATTTGACGGACAAACGTTTAATATTTTTTCTGTGTTTTTGTGTTTTGAAATAAAATGGGAGGTGGAACAAACCCTCTTTGTTCAACAAAAAAATTCCAGGTATCGAAAGTTACAAGTACAATTACCACACCAGTTCTGTTGTGGTAGCGTTGTTGACGAGCGGCTTGCAAGAGAGTTGCCTACACTCCGAAGTCAGAGGCCAAATTCAACGTTAGGGCGAATACAGAAAAGCGATAGTACAGGTAGCAGCACCCTGGCGTGCTTGAAGGCAACCCGGACGGACAGAGAAACTTTCTCCGTGGAGGCCAAAAACGCAATTACGCTCGCGTAAGGGCGAGCATAAGTACTCAGAATTCCATTCTGGAGTAAAAAGTTTGGTGTTTTAGCCCGGGCTAGCATCGTCACATTCATTAAAAATCGTTCTTTCTTTAAGAATTCCCAGCCGTCAGTAGGTGTTCAGTGTGTTGCGGACGGCCCTAAAAAATAACTGCGGCTTAACTCCGCTAACCTTGGATATGCAAACCAAAAGCTTGGCTTAGTCTGGTGGAGTCTTGGTTTGGCTTGGTTAACCTATGATTTAACTGCATTGCCGACCACGTGTGAAAGCCGTTCAATTCCGTGCAACGCTCACAGAAGTAGGTCGCACGAATGCAGCGTTCGCGGTGGCGAACGCGGCTTTCATTCATTGCGAACGCACCATTCCTCTTCGCCGGGGGTGAGACGAGTCGCGTTGCCCGAAACGACGCCGCGCCTCATGCATGGGAGGCTGTGGAGGTGGTTGGCTGCCTCGGCCGCAGCGGCGGTGGCGACCACTGTCGGCGCCCGCAGGCGCCAACAGCGGGCCCGGAGAATCGAGCGAGGCGCTTCGAGGGGTGTGTCGCCGGGGGTGTGTCTCCGGTCAAAAGGTCATTTGCGCATCCTCCACGAAATCGCCGTACGAAAGTAGTGAAGCGTTGCTTTAAAAGTACAAACACACAAAACATCTGCCACTGGTCTCTTGATGGTTTCCGCAAAATTCGGTGCAGGATTTGTCGGAGAAAAGGGGGGGGGGGGGGGGGGGGGGGAAGACGAGCCCACCGGATGGCCGTGGTTTGGAGAAGGGTTGCGGGAACACGTCTTTGCTGGAAGCAGTTTTTACCGGTTCTCACAACGGCTGCAATTGTAATTCACATGTTTCGAGCGGCGGCGCGGCAGCCAGCCTGTCCTATCATGAAAGCTCCTGGTGAGCTGTCTTCACCGCCACACATAAAACTTTTTTGCAATGCACAAAACTTATCTGTAGCTTGCATATCCCGAGCGCACGCGGCAACAGCGAAGCACCTCGCGGGGATTCGTAACAGTGCTCTACCTGAACCAATGCCGTGGGGCAGAAATTACAGACTTTTGGTAAGGAAATTCTTAGGCTTGGGATCTGTTAGCTTGCTTTGACTAGCTCTAAACTTGCACGCCAGCCGCCTTTGCTCACTCTTAACAACCTTACTCCAATTTGTTTTGCAAGAACACCGTTGAACAGTTAAGGTTAAGTTAAGAACCTTTTCTGGTGCTCTCATTCTCCGTGCAATTTGAAAGCCTTTTTTTGCACCGCAGCGTGTTAAAGTCACAGAAACTGAGCTTTTTAGGTCAAGAAATATCATTAAACGTCACAAAACTAAACGTAAACAAACGCAACTATCTGCTTCATAAGGATTTTTCGACAGACCTTCTTTACAATGGCCGAATACAATTCTTTGTTCAGACGTTTTCCTCGAAATTAATGAATTTCAGTAAAGTCATTGTTGTAGCCCTTTCGGTGAATCCGAATGGAGTTACTAAAAGAGCTACAGCAATACATGAAACAGAAATACATGTTTACATCAAGCCGTCGTTCCTTACTAAGAGTTTCTGTTCTGGGTCTTGCTGCGGCACTGTAGAAGGTATTTCACCTGAACCATGGCAAGTCCTTCAAATGTCAGTGAAAATATCAGCTAAAAACTCCCCTCTCCCCTCGCGGGAACCCCTGTGTAGATGCGACGCATAGGCGGAGCGGTGAAGGGACCGCGTTTTATAGCGCGCATAACGTTGAGGGGACTGCGTAAGCCGGTCCCAGTCGATGACGACGTTGGCGTACTTGTAAAGCGGCGTGGACTCTAGGTGTTTGAGCCAAGCGTGGATGTGGAAGAGAGAGTACTGCACATGCGCTTGCCCCAGCGCGTCTGCCGCGGCTAAGACGCAACGTGCCGCGGCTATGACGCAACACAATCCAACACAATCCAATTTAATCCAATCCAATCCAAATCCAAGCCAAGCCAAGCCAATCCAAGCCAATCCAATCCAATCCAATCCAATCCAATCCAATGCCCCTCGCGAGAGAGTGTTCGCTATCGGAGAGGAGAGGGGGTGAGCGGCGGAGAGCGCAGCTGGCGCGGCGAGGAGGATGGGAGAGGGGCGGACAACGCCGACGACGACGACGACGACAACGCCGGAGGGACAAGGCGAGTGAATCAGATGCTCTGCATCTAAAAGATGCAATTTATTGAACTATGATTGAGCAGCTTGAGCAGCTATTCAATTGTCGATCACCGCTTTATTACCCTTATTAAACACGGTTTCATCGAAGAAATGCTTGTTTTATCGAATGCCGTTTTATGGAACCTCCTAGGACCATTTTATCGAAATGGTGGTTTTTCTGCTTTCCTTGTCATTTTGCGTGTTTATTTCGTTTAACTGGCCATTGGGCTTACCTACTCTGCACATATACAGTGTCATTCAACATTGTGTCTGCCGCGCATTACATGCATGGACCTGCCTATATACGTGGGCGCCTCTTACCCGGCGTTTCGTTGTTTCCCATAAGCTTCGTTTTATTACAAGTATCTTTTATTTTTGGCGAGTTCGCTGTGGCTCTCAAGCATGTATGTCCCTATTTTTATGTTACAAAATTTACCACTGTATTAGTAACCCTAACCCCGTGGGCAATACTCCTTAGATGTGTACCGGTGTATTTAGGTTGGTATTGCAAAAGACATATACCTTGCGCCACCGTTCCTCATCACGTGGTCCGGAGTGTTGTCCTCCCCCAATTTTTTTAGTCACGTGCTTTGCACGTGATTCCTACTGCGACCATGTGGCGGAATTGTTTGCGTCTTAAATAAATATGCCAACTTCGAAAAGATTGTTGCTGCATGAAATCACGGGGGATGGGGGAAGGGGACGGGGTCAAAGTGGGGCACCGATAGAGGTGGTGAGTCCCCGAGCACAGCGTCCCGTCAGTTCCGAAACGTCCCATGCTAATACTGCGTGATCAGAGCTATCCTTTTGGCAAAACTCTTTATTTAGCCGGCGCTATTATGTGGTACATCTGGAACCATCTTAGCTTGCTCTTACAGCACCAAAAACGGGTTTAATTAAAAATAAGTGGAACTGAACACAAGTTCGAGGAAGCAGGCTCACATTACAGCAGGGGACAAAAGCTTCTTCAACCTTGTGTTTGGCCTCTGAAACCGTCTCTGGAAGGGAAGCGCAGTTGTGACAGAGGTGTACGGCGGGCACAGCACCATGAATAGAGATATCCCTGCGAGAAAACAAGTGGCCTGACCCCTTCCCCCCCCCCCCCTCCTCCCTAAAAAAATGAACGTCTGGGAACTAAACTCCGTGCAGATAAACAATGAAGAACGCAGAAGTCGGAAGATACTTTTGCTAGCTTTCCAGTTAGCTTTCTGACATTTAACCTACAAGCGCCAAGAAGTGCCTTGCTCATGTAACATAGACGCGGCAATATAATAGCATTTGTGTGTTAGCACGAAAGCGGAGTATGAATAACAAAAAAACGAAGCATATGGCATTCTAGCATTTACACTACAATGCCGTGATATGCTGAGGATCAGAGGGACGCCTAGAAAGAGAAGGAGATTCGTCATATAAGCTCCACCTGTGCAATGAAAAGAACAAAAAAAAATTGTGGAGACAAACTTCGCGCACCACGAAAACATGAAAAAGCACGCAGGAAATAAAAGGCAACTACTACAAATTTTGTTCAATAACAAAGACCCGCTGTGGAGACAAGCTTTTTCAATTACATAGCACGGAGGAAACTAAAAAAAGCACTGCAAAGAACAGGCTGGGAAAAACACTTTCGATAAAACAGCTTCCATACAACGTCCGTAAATAAAACAGCGTTCGACGAAACGGTGTTCGGTAAAAGGACCTCGATTAAACAGTGTTCGATAAAACGGTGTTCGATAAACTGTCGGGACCCCGTTCCAAAAGCTGGCAGTTCCGTCGTGTTCCGCGCACAAGAATTGGTTATCTGCATCTTTATTAGATGCGCCGGTCTTATGCGTGCGCCGAGCATGAAGAGAATTCTGTGTATTCCCAGTGGGGTTGCCGCCCTGAACACAGCCGTCAACTAGTAGTGAAGGAGTTTGGCGGTGAGCCGAACGTGAACGTGACCAGACCACGACAGTGAGGCTGACATGTCGAGAGTGGCCGCGAGAATAGTTTGCGCCGCATAAATTGGGATCGAAAGTAAACAGCAGCAAGGACAACGAACAGATGCTCATTGTCTATGCGAGGCCACGGCCAAAACAAATTTAATGCCTAGATGCAGGGACGACATTCGCTCCCGATGTGTGTGGAGACTGAAACATCTCAGCCGCTTGCTTTGCGAAATGTTTCAGGTTTAACCGGGAGCAGCTTTTAGCAGCTGCCCTCGACGCGATCGAAATACGAAAGCACCGGCGTATTGATGCTATCGGCTCCACACTATACCGAAATCCAGCCATGAAATATTCTCTCGGGCATACGATGGTTTCTCTTTTTGTTTATACACGTTCTTCTGAACGATGATTACAAAACAGCTGTGGCCGCATACATGAACACAACTCCCTATAAAGGAAAACAAGTCTATAGATAGGTCCCTGCTGAAGACGTTCGATGCATGGGATTGATTTGCTTGAAATGTCGTGCGATTCAAGAGGAATTTGTCATCTCGTAGTACAGCGCACCGATTAGGAATCATTCATCTGGAAAATTTACAATTCACTTTATTATTAAATTATCAAAATATACAAAACAGCAAGAATCTGTATTGGACAAGGAGGCTTTTCGGTGATTCTGGTTGGCAGTAAAGTGAAACAAGCAATGCTTTCATCTATTGTAGATTACACTGTTCTTGCTGCCAAAAAGTAGTCGATAGTAACCAATCAGAGTAGTATTTCTGTTTCTTTAGTTTTGGTGCTGTCTGCAGTTATCGGGCTATGATGGGTCTCAACTGTCTTAGACGCAATGTAGTTTTTTTCTGCGCACGCCTTTTGGCGATGCCAAAAGTTATTTGGCCACAAAGAATTCTGAACAAAACAGACTTTCTAATACACGAAATTTGTAGTTTTTGTCTTTGCGGCCTCTTTAAGAAAACATTTGTTCGTACCTATGTACGTACGTCCCCTGCATAATCATCATCTTCGTCATGCCCGATGATGATCATCATTGTCCTTATAACCGACATCAGTACAAGCGTAATTTTGCCCCTCAAACATCACAGACGAATAACGAGTTGGCAACGCACCCAAGATTTCTTCATTGCCTTGCCCACATGTATGTTGCACCTCTCTCCCCAGGCTTGCAAGTTTGTTCACGCCAATAAGCCTGGACGATACGCTCCAAAGTCATTGAGAAGCAATCTTATTAGAGATGTTGTCTCGAGACACACGTCCACGGCTCGCTTGCTCTCCTTCGCGTTGGCCTCCTTGAAACTTCTTCGCAGAACTTTCCATGGACACGCAAGCACATACACGAACGAACAAAGATCCTCTTAGGACTTGTCTAATTTGCATGCGAATGGAACCTGAACTTTTCTCCTCGTCAGTGTGGCGACGAACAAAGCTCGAGGTCGTGAACCATGTGACTCCTGAGACACCAGAGCGCGCGGTCCACCATTTCTCCGGCGATTCTGCGAAGAACGTAGACCACTGCGAACAATACGGCAGGGTGTGCACGACACGCACAGGATTTAAGTGCATATTCAGCTGCTCTGGCGCTTCCGGAGTGTCTAGCAGGCGCGCACCGTGGAGATCTTCCCAAACTTACACAACGTTAACATCACCGTGGGGAGAGAGATTACAGCGACGCTGCGGTGTCGAGTTTCGTCTTGCTATCTCTTCTGTATTTTTCCCCCTTTTAGAGATTGACAGCTTGGCTTCATACGGGAAAACACTCGCCTTGTCACATGTCGTTGGGCGCGTCATCTTATCTATCTCAAGGCCGCCTTTCGCCCTTTCGTGCCATGGGCATCAAGATGAATCAACCTACCTCCTTGCACTGTATTAACTTTATTCGGGGCGTCCAGTTTCAAAGACAACGGTCCCAATAAAACGCACTCTGTTCTTGGCAGTATAAGTGCGAAGAAAGAAATTACATTTTCATGAATCCGAATCCATCAATCCTCGCCCACACAACTTGAAGTGCCGAAGTTCCGCAAATAATTACCAGCACAAAAATGCTGATCGTAATTTGTTAGTGTACAATTACATTAGTCTTAGGTTGTCGTATACAAAAAAATGCAGCAACTTCAAAGTATGGGATTTTGCCTCGGAGCGAAAATAATTATAAATAACGATTACCTGCAATTGCAAACAGATAACCACAAATCCTAATTTGGCAGGTTGGAGCACATAGAGTAGTCAAAATTTAAGTGTGTGGTAATGTCAATTTTTCAAACATGAAGTCACAAGAAGTAACCTATCGGTAACACCTTTATATGCGTGACTACAAGTAAAACAACGTGAATAATGTTAGTAAAATATAAGCGGCCACAACCCAGAAGAAGCCGCACAACTTATTGCTCCTTCCCGGCATCGCAAATTAAATGGATACCCACTTCTCTTGTTACATAATTTAGAAACATGATAGATAAGGTGCTTTAAAAAATTAGTGCAGCGAGAGCTAGGCAAGAATTAAAAACGGCGTTTAGTTTCGCTTAAGCGTCGTTTATCACCGAAGCAGGCTCTGTGACGCCGTTCTTTCTTCTGTTTTCTTTACAGTTTTACTCTGCAATTACTATTTCCTTATGTTATTTTTCATGGGCCTACAAAGCGCGAGGTCTCCAGAAACTGTTGCAAACTACACTTAGGTTGGCGTGTCGAGAAGTCATTTACGTATATCACCCAGTCGACGACATAGTGTAATACGGAGAAAACAAAGTAAAAAGCTCTTTGGAAAAATGTGAAGGTGAGCTCTCTCTATTATAACACCAAATCAGTTTTTAAATAGGGCAGTACAATACAAGGTCCTTTTTTCTGCTCACTGCTGGTATTTAGCCAGTCGTCAGTGCAGTAAAAAATCGGTGTTTCATTAATGCTGTTTTCCATAGAGAATCCTATCATTATGTCGTCGAGTACTTGAGCGTCCAAACCAGCGCTGCCGAGTGTCGAGTCGTCGTTTCCGATTTGCTGCCGAAATGGGTTGTCTCGTCACTCCCTTCGAGAATCATTTTGCTAGAGAGAGTGCATGTAAATTATCCGCTTGCGCAGAACCTTGGTGCAAAACACAGAAAAGAATACTACAGGCTCGCGCCCTGCTGCTCCATTACCTGGAGACGACCGGCCTCACGCAGTGGACTGACAGCTCTCTTTATACCCCTCCCTCCCTCCCTCCCTCCCTCCCTACCCCTACTTCTCTCATCTCTCTCTCTCTCTCTCTCTCTCTCTCTCTCTCTCTCTCTCTCTCTCTCTCTCTCTCTCTCTGTCTCTCTCAATCTCTCTCTCTCTCTCACTCTTTCGCGCTCTACTTCCCTTTCCCCATGCATTGGGTTGTATGCAGGTGAGCTCCCTGCCGAGCTCAAAATATTCCCAGTGCTTTTCCTTTCCTTTTCTTCGCCCGCACACCACAACACCCCCATTAGGCCCGCGTGGCGCCAGTATTGGAATACGACTGCGAAGTATTTGGTTTTTACGGCACTGTTGTGTGGTTACATGTCGCACCCGAGATCTTTCCAAGGAAACCCCGAAAGCGCCCTAGAAAACACCGCTGTCGCATTTGTTGGGACGGAGGACAAGCGCGTTTGTATGTATCTGTTTGTTTTATGGCGCAAGGGCAACGATGGCCAAAGAGCGCCAATGCAATGGTTGATCATTTTGTTTTAATAAAATGGTGCTGTAAATGTGACGATTTTAAAAGAGGTTAGTGTGGGGGTGTATACAGCCCCTGATTTAAAACAACAATAAAATTGGGGAAATGGGAATGGCAGGGTAAGAATGTAAAAAATAAATAAATAGACACTCATAGCGTCCTCCCACTCAGAGGGGCCCCGAGGTTACACGTGGTAGGATATGCGGTTTGAAAAGCCAATGTCTCCCAGGTAAGCAAAAAGGCGTTTACTTGGAATTAAGGGTTGATCAGCTAAAAACATCGAGGGATGAAGAGGAATCATGTGAGTGTAGAGTTCCCGGAAGTGCTTTTTCCTTGCCTTGTGGAAGTACCCACACTCAACTAAGACATGGCTGACGGATAGGTGATGTCCGCACCTGTCGCATTGTGGCGGTGGTTTGCCCTGCAGAAGGTGCGAGTGAGTAGCGTATGTATGACCTATTCGTAATCTGCACATGTATACTTCCGTTGTTCTGTTGTGTTTTTCTGTGTAGTAGCTGCCTAATTGGGGTTTTATAGTGTGGAGTTTGTTATCTGTCTGAGTGTCCCAGTGTTGCTGCCAGCGTTGTCGGATTGCCTTTCGAATGAATGGTTTCCAGTCAAGATAGGGAAGCTGCTGAACGTCGACGCTGCAGCGAAGCGCTGCCGCAGCGGCGCTCTGGTCTGCGAGTTCATTACCAGGAATGCCACTGTGTCCAGGCACCCAACACACGACTATGACCTGTTTTAAGGCGTAGGCTGCCATTATCTCTTTAACTAACCTGTTCAGCACAATGTTCCTACTTGGTTTTCCATAATGCAGTGCTGTCACAACACTCAATGAGTCTGTGTATATAATGGATTGTTGTGTCTTTGTTTGTATTATGTATTCTAGCGTAATTAATATAGCATGTGCCTCAGCCGTAAATATACTTGTGTTTCTGTTTAGTGTTCTTGTGCTGGCAAAGTTGGGACCGTGTGCAGCACATGCCACAGCAGTGGCAGTTTTGGAGGCATCTGGTGTAAAAGGCAGTGTATGGAATTTGTTTTGCAAGTGCAGGAAGTGTTGTCGGATGAGTTCTGCGGGTGAATGTTTTTTGTAAATTTTCTTGAACGACATGTCACAGGTGACAGGGGCGCAGTTGCCAAGGCGGCATGAACTCAACGAAGTCAGCTTTGTAAGATTCTGATAAAATAACCCCAAGTTCCTCCGCATCCACCTTCACTCTGGATAGAGAAAGGGCAGAGGAAAGCGACGGACGGCTCAAAAACAGCCTTTCGGACGCTTTGTTTTCAAGAATAGCATTTAGCGGATGACTATTTAAGGATGTTGCCCTTACGCAGTACAAAAGTGCCATGTATGTACGCTGGTGCTCTAAGCACCACTGATCCGTTTCCTGCATAGAGGCTTTCAATAGGACTCGTCCGGAAAGCCCCGGACGCCAGGCGAGGCCCCAAGTGCAGCACTGCGTCCAGCATTTTTAGAGCTGTTTTTGAGGCAGACCCATACACTACACTTCCATAGTCTATACGGGACCTGACAAGACTGTTAAAAACACTTAAAAGGCATGTTGTATCTGCACCGTATGACTGGCGGGAAAGGACTTTTAAGATGTTCATAGTCTTCATGCATTTCATTTTAAGTTGTTTAATGTGTGGGATGAATGTAAGTTTATCATCTAAAACTACTCCAAGAAACTTGTGTTCTCTTTTTACGGGTATGCCAACTCCCTTAAGTTGTATGGTTGGTTGCAGATGGATCCCACGCTTCCTGGAAAAGAGAACACAAGTGCTTTTCTGCGGATTTAGGATAAAACCATTTTTGTCTGCCCACTTGGCTAGTCTGTTCACAGCAACTTGGATCTGCCGTTCACAGATAGAGGAAGTTGCATGACCTGAAGCTGATGTGAACATCGTCTACATAGATTGAATAAAAAATGGTGGGTGGCAGTGCTCTCCCTAACGCATTCATTTTACAATGAAAGTGTGCAGCTAAGTACTCCACCCTGGGGAACGCCATTTTCTTGTGTATACGTCCTGGATAATGCTGCACCAACTCGTACCCGGAATGTTCTATCTGATAAGTAGCTTTCCAGTGTGTTTAACATGTTTCCACAAATTCCTAAAGATTTAAGGTCATGCAGGATGCCATACCGCCAAGTGGTGTCATAGGCCTTTTCGATGTCAAAAAATACAGATATACAGTGTTGCTTATGGGCAAAAGCTTCTTTAACATAAGATTCAACAGCTATAAGATTGTCAGTTGTTGACCTGCCCAAGCGAAAGCCTGCCTGGCAGCTATCAAGGACACCATGATATTCCAAGAAATAGATAAGCCGTCTATTGATCATCTTTTCAAAGAGCTTGCTCAAGCAGCTTTTCAAAGCAATAGGGCGATAGCTTGTCACAGAAGAGGCATCTTTCCCCTCTTTCAATATAGCCAACACAATTGCCTCTTTCCAAGCATGAGGAAAGTACCCAGCACACCATATCTTGTTGTACAAGAAGAGAAGAGTATTGAGGGTATCTATGTGCAGGTGCTGAATCATTGTGTATGTTATTTTATCAGCTCCTGGCGCCGAAGCACGGCATGTGTCGAGGCCTACCATAAGTTCCTGCAGCGAAAAAGGAGAGTTATACCCATCATTAGATTTCTTGTGGTCACGAATAGGCTTTCTTTCAATAGATTCTTTGTATCGCAGGAATGTCTCAGTGTAGTGGGAGGAGCTGGAAATATGTTCAAAGTGCTGTCCCAGGGTGCTTTGCTTGGTCTTCAAGTGTATCGCCAGTGGTGCTGACAAGAGGTGTGACATATGTTTTCTGCCCCTGCAGTTTCCGTATCCTGTTCCAAACTTTGCGCGCATCTGTATAGGAATTTATTGATGATAGAAAAGACCTCCAACTATCTGTTTTTGCCTGACGTCGGATTCGCCGTCCCATGGCTTTTGCGCGCTTGAAGGAAATTAGGTTTTCTGTAGTAGGATACCTGCGGAGGACCCCCCAGGCCTTATTCTGAGCCTTTCTGGCCTTCTTGCAATCGTCATTCCACCAGGGCCTCTGAAGATTACGTGTGGTACCGGAGGTCTGGGGAATAGAAACGCTAGCAGCATCAAGTATATGTGCTGTGATGAAGAAGCACGCTTCATCAATACCTAAGTGTGTTATTGATGTGTAAGTAAGTTTCGACATCTCTTTAAACGTTGCCCAGTCGGCACCAGCTTCTTTAAACTTTTCATGTGAAGTGTAACTGTAGGGGCATTTTTCTAAATATCTGAGGGTGACTGGGAAGTGGTCGCTCCCGTAGGGATTCGTACCCACTTCCCATTCGATGGATGTAAAAAGAACGGGGGAGCCTATAGCAAGATCAATGTGTGAATATGTGTGGTATGCTATATTGTAGTATGTCGGCTGCTTTTTGTTAAAGAGACAAGCTCCGGATGACAAGAGAAAGTTTTCTATCAACCGGCCCCGGGAATCTGTGCGTTCCGATCCCCATAGTGGGCTGTGCGCATTAAGGTCACCAACTAGTAAAAACGGTTCTGGCAGTTGATCTATAAGGGACTCAAATTCGTAACTGGACAGACGATATTCAGGGGGAATGTACAGTGAGCAAATTGTTGTTAACTTATTGAAGATAATTGCCCGAACAGCAAACCGCTTCTAGGCCGGTGCGCAAATGGATAGATTGACAAGGGACAGCTTTTTGTATAACTATTGCCCACGCCACCAGAGCAGTGCGAGCAGCTGTCTCTGTCTTTTCTAAATACTGAGTATTGGTTTAGGAAGTTGGTATGCTTAGAGTTCAAGTGAGTCTCTTGTAAACACAGGACAGTTGTTTGAGTTTTGTGTAGGATTTCATATATATCATCTAGGTTTTTATTAATCCTCTACAGTTCCACTGCGTAACTATTTGTGCTACCATAAATGTTTAAAGAAGATTTTGGCTGGTGAAGACTAGGGATGGATGTATCACCTACCACACTCAGGTATGATCTGGGCCAGTGACAAGGGGGGCTGCTGGCTTTTTTCCCCGCCCCGCCATGGAGCGCTGTTCTTTTCACCGCCTTTGGTGCTGGCCGAGACGGTGTCATGTCCATGTCCTCGTCTGAGTGCTGGGACAGCGACGAGATGGAGTCCTTGCGGCCTCCGACACGGAATATGTTCGAAGTGGTGGAAGGATTCCCTCCCACCATCGTTTGTTGCGTGTTGGACGCAGAGGCGGTCGAAGGACCCGCCACATCTACATCCATGGCCACCTGAGGTCTGGTAGCCGGAAGAAGGGGACCAACGGCAGAGCCGTCACTCCTGGCGTTCGTGGCCGACGCAACACTTGCGGGTGCCACAGGTGTTGTGTCAGCTGGTTGGGCTGCCTTAGGCAGCACCTTGGGGGGCTGGGGCGGCACCAAGTCTGCTTCGCAGTACTGGGTGGCCGCAGTGACAAGACGCCGCTCCGCCCCCCGGCGAGCTGCGTCGGCATACTTCGCAGAAGCAAGGCGCTGAGCCTTTTACGCGCTTCTAGGTAAGAGATGTTCTCGCTGACTTTAAGATTGAGTATTTTCTTCTCAAGTTTGAATGTTTCACACGTCCTTGAGTACGCTGTGTGCGGGCCACTGCAGTTCGGACACTTAATCAAAGTGCTGTTGCAATTCTCTTTGGGGTGGTCGTGCTCTGAGCACTTTGCACACGTTAAACGCCCACGGCAGTTGTTAGTACTGTGCCCATAACGTTGGCACTTAAAGCACCGACGCGGGTTGGGGATATATGGTCGGACGGTACATCGAAGAAAGCCTGCATTCACAAATTCGGGTAAGGTACTGCGGTCAAAGGTGAGGACAACATGTTTGGTTTTGATTTCCTGATTTTCTCGACGCATAGTGATCCTCCTTACTGCAATGACGCCCTGGTCGCGCAGGCCCTCGAGGATGTCAGAGTCAGTTTCATTGCAGAGATCAGATTCGGATATCACACCTTGGGATGTATTTAGCGTTCGGTGGGGAGTGACTTTGACTTTCAGGTCGCCAATGAGGGTTTGTTCAAGAAGCTTTTTTGATTGTGCCGGGTTGTTTACTTCTACAAGATCTCTCCAGAGGTCAGTTTCTTGGCTTTGTAGTGTTTTCCCACAACACGTTCAATGCACTTAGCTATTAAGAAAACGGATGTAGATGTCACTGGCTTTGTATTGTCTTCGGATGCAATGATCAAGAACCGGGGAAAGTTGTCAGGTATTTGTAACGATAGGGCAGGCAATGGGGGAAAGTTCGCTTCGGTGCGGCCCCTTTTGGGGGGCCGATCAGTGGGTTTAGAAAATTTTGAAAGAACCATGCAGCATGGAAAAAAGCAGGGAACGGGGGTACTTCCTTCGCTCGGTTTACCCTGATGCCGAGAGAGGTCCCGGAGCTCCCTGCCTGATAAACAGACAGGGAGCCCATCCGCCGGAGCTTGACCACGGCTCCGACAGCCACCGTTTGTGGTTTCTACCCTTCACCTTAAAACTCCTAGCCACGGTAGGATACAGCGTGAGTATGGGGGCTCGGGGTCCGCGGTATCGCCAGTACCGTCACCAAGATTGCTCAAGGTGCCCCGTGCGGGGGACAAGCGCTTTTGCATTTCCACTGCCGTGTACCCAAAGTAGAAAGCCGCGAAGAGGACTCGATGGTGAAAGTGACCGGCAAAGACTATATCCGAGGCAACTTTTATGATGTACTTACACTATTAATGTAGTGCGGTTGACTAGTTTTTATAGATTCATAAGAGCTGCTGGCACAGCCACAGGCCCTCAGCAAATGATTTATTTTTGCGTTCGCAGTCTGTCATTCCCGGCTACTCCTGACAAATGCTGACAAATCCTGACAAATTCTGCTTCTCATCCCAGGAGTTTTTGTTTTAGAATCGTTTAGAAACAGAACAAACTCGAAGGGAAAAGATTCATCCTACACATATTGTAAAACATGTTACAAAAACCCAATTGGGAACCTACTTTCAATTCACATCCCATCCAAGAAAATGTAGTCCGTGAAAAAAACACTATGAGGACTTCTTGTTCAAATTCTTATTGATAGAGTATTGCGCATTATTTTGACCATGACAAATTTGACCTCTAAAAGCTCGGATGAAATAGGTCGCATTACTTTATAACCCCAATGCAGCAAGAGGCCATAGTACAAGTACCAATAATGAGAAAAACACAACTCGTACAAGGGACGGTTGGCCGTTAGGAAGGAAGCGAATCGTATTCCAAATTAGTAAACTGGCAGTTGTCATCCGGGCATGCTAACAAAAGATCGACTAGAAAAAAGCAGCATGCAGTAATTACGGTGGTATTCATGGGCGCTTGTAGATTTGATTGATTGCAGGGTTCAACGCGCCGACGCAACGCAGGCGATGAGGCGCGCCGTAGTGGAGGGCTACGCATTAATTTTGACCACCTTGAGATCTTTAACGTGCGCCAAAATCTCGCACGCACGGACGTTTTTGCTTTTCGCCTCCATCAAAAAAGCCACCGCGGCCATTGGCGCTTTTAGAGAACGAAAAGATTTAGTGTGACGAACCACAAGGCAGCCTGTCAGCAGACAGCCACTTCAGAAAAAAAAATATACATAGAATCTAACTACCGTACAGTGAACGGGCGAATAATGGGCACAGAAATGAGGTAAACATTGAAAGCTAAGTAAAGTGAGCTCACTCAACCAAGGAGAGGAAATCGGTGACAAGCGACGTCTACGCTTAAAAGGTATGACGGGGAATAAAAGGAGGAAACTAACCCAGGTGCGAATAGGAATGACCGTACCCAGTTTGCTTTCGGCGTCGCTTACTACTACACATATTGACAAAAAAGACTCCACCGGTCGATTCAACGTCAATAGGCGTTTGCACCTCTTGCAACAAACTTCGAAGGGCTTGCGGTAGCGTGTGGTAAACATCGATAAGCCGCGCCGCCACTATTGGCCGTTAAAGACACCTCGTATAATGCACGTAACAGTGACGGAAAGAATAGAATAAAGACGAGGTTTTATATCCCATTACAGAATTATGCCGATGGGGATTCACAGTAGGAATGAGCCAATTAAAGTAGCAGACGATCCCTAGTGTACGATGATCACAAATAGTTCATTAACAGCTGATACCAATCATTAAAATATATTACCGCTGTTCGTCGTTGCCAATGTGCGTTGGATTTGCTTTCTCACCTGCTTTCACATTTTCCGATCGTCTGCTACCTCATTGGGCTCCTTCCTACCGTGGAAGAAGCCAAACGAGGTATCAGACGATCAGAAAACCTGCTTTCACATTTTCGGATCGTGGAAAAGGCGTGAATCCCCGGTCCATTTTGATCTGCATACCCCAGGAGGCACCGTCGGTCCAAGGTCAGCTTCCACTGGCTCCAAGTCGAAATCGGCCGACATTTTTCCATAAGCGAAAATCGTTTTCAACTATTTTCAGAATAAACAGGTAAGTACCATCGTGGTTCCCGGTGCCAAACAAAATGGACCACAAACTGCGATCTTTGTGTGAAGTTTAAGCGAGAGCCAAGCAGCGGTTCGCTCTGGAAAAGTTTTAAAGTATTCTAATTATCTTCGTAAAACCTTGTATTTAGGAAGTTGTAATATTTCTCGCTTCCTTGGTGATCTCTTTTGTCGGACCGGTCATTGTTTTCTTTTTTTGTGGGTGTTTCAGGGCCAGAAAGAAACGTGTGCCAATTTCCTGAAGACGACAAGATGGTTGCGTCCGTTCTCGTTTTGTACAGGGCGGTGACATAGATAGAAATAAGCTATAAAGAGAGCAAGGTTCCAGGGTAACCTCTACTGCCTTCCCAACCTAAAAACAAAACGTTTAGGTGCGGGCGAGCAACCAAATGAAAATGCGGCCGTGGCGTGGTTGTCAGCGGCTATATTAAACGTCATTCTAGGGATTATGAAAGCAGCAAAGACACAACGTTGCCAAAAAAGGATAAGGATCACTTTAGGTCCGGGTGGCTTTGTTTCTTTGAGGTGACTGGCCAATGGGCGCAAGGGCGAGCTCTTGGGAACGCGCCAATCGATTTTATTTCAGGAACGCACCATCTATTTCAGTCTGAACTGTCTGCGTTTGTTTTACCATCTTTACCCCGTTACTCGCTCTGGTCGACATGTCAAGGTCCGAAACTCCCGCGAGCTTCGCGCTCGATCAAACATGCCACTTTGTTTGCCATGGGCGGAGCCACCAAAAGTGTGGAAGAGATAATCATGCTTCGGCTCCCAGGTCGATGGATACATGTCCGTCCCAAACTGGCATACGTGAAAGAGCCCGATGAAATTCTTTTTCCTTTTGCTTAGGGATGTTTTTCGTGCTCGGATACGTGTTTTTCTATTTCTCGGTTTTCCTCTGGTTATTCCCTCGTTCCTGCTTTTTTGTCCATAGACAGGGCGGCCTAGCGACCATGTCATTATTACCCATGTCATCTGGGTAATAATGGCATCTGTTGACATCTGTTTCCCATCAGTTCCGTGTGGACCTCATCGAGGAGAAGTTCCGCCATGCATTGATTTTTTCTAGTTGTAACGAAAGTCGCCGACAACAACATGATACAAAGAGGAGCCTAAGGACGAAATAAAAATTTCAAAGAGCCCGAAAGTCCGCTCTGACTGAATGGATTGTTGAGAATGCGTTGCTGGTTTGCGCTTCACGAACGTGCATTTTACAACTCATTTTGAAAGGGAAGCTTGAAAAAATCACGGTCATAGAGCGGAGAGAAAAGCACAGTGCCTTTTAAAGACAGGCCGCTGCTTCTTGTCTTCAGACAAATAGCGTATTGTGTGCGAGATTCATCGCCTGCGTAACGCCGTCGTAAAAAAATAATGGGACATGTAGCTGAGCCTTCCTTACGACGTAGTGATTGCGACAGCTTTACACTGCAACTGCAGAACGTGTGCTCGCAGTGTCATCCTCAACCTTTTGCCTTTGCACCCTCTTTTCCTCCTCGGCGTGTAAACACAATGTATGCCATTCTCCTTTTCTCCCACTTAGGCCAAGAAAAATCTTTTTTTTTTTTCTCTACCGTGAGGGTGACCGGAAATTAGTGTCTCAGGCTCGACTAACAAAGATTTATACAATCAATCTGGAACAAGTTTATTACGTTTAATTTAGTCTCCGCGTATGATCACTGCATGCGCGCCATATGTTGATAGAGTGGGCGCCATTTTTAATCTTGTTTTTTTTTTCTTCTTGGAATTGCCTTTGTCGACAACTCTTCTTTAACGGTTGCTTTTATCTCGGTTCTTTGCGGCGTCGTTTTTACCGCGCAGTTTTCGTTTTTCACTTACCATTGTAGGAAGAAATTTAAAGTGTATTATTAGGATTAAAAAAAAACGCTAGTACTCTTGACTATTTGCTGAAATTTTCCCTCAATAATGACTAAGATGTTTTGCGCCTCTAGAATTCGGGCATGCACAAGTCATGTCAGCCGTTTCATAGTTTGGAAAGGCTTTTCCTGTATCTGCTTTGAGTTCAAACACTCTTTCTCCGGTTTTCGTCTTCAGAGGGGCTGGCCATATTGTGCGGCAACGCCACATTTTGCACCTACCCTGGTAACTATCACTTCCTCGTTTAAGAAAACGACCGGCTGGCGTTTATTACAAGCCACTATTTTCCCTTTTAGATATACCTAATAAAATTTAGCTTGGAGTGTACTCTATTTGGTATTATAACGCATCACTATGCCGTATAACTTCTCCATGTCCCAAAATCAAAGTTTCTTTTCCAATGTCTAACCCAGCCACCTAGTAACGATAAACGTGCCATGCGGTTGAGGCATCAAAGGCCGCGGCCAGCAGGCATCACCGGAGCGGAGTGCCACAATTACAAGAGCCACCTTAGAATCATCGACCCTCAAACCTGGGTAGACGACTAATCACTGTTTTTCTTTATTTACTTCTCCTCAGAAACCTTCATCTGTTTTAAATGTTAACATGGCGGCGCGCGGAAAGGTGCACGGAATGCAAGAACCATGAAAAGTTCATGCAAAAAATTTTCCGTTGAAACTTACGAAAAAAAAAAGAAAGAAACTGCTCGCAGAAATGTCGCCTGAGATCTAGACTCGACAGCCATGTCATGTGAGGGTGGAAAGAGTGCCGGAAGAAGCGGGTTTGAGCACTGGTTATGCTGAGGTTACAGCAAATGTTACGTTGAATCATTTTCCGAATCACAAAACCAAGGGGAATAAACACCCCGTTACTTCGCGGCTGTGTACAGGGGGAAGATGGTGATTTCCACGGACGTACTGCGGGCAGCAGAGGTCTTCCGCGGACCATACCTTTTCGCGGCTCAAAGAGGCGTTTGCAGGCACGTCCGTCGAAAACAAGGAGTTCGAGAGGAAAGGAAGGATTGTCCCCGCTTCTTTTCTCGCTGAACGTAATGATCAGTTGGCGTGCTGCCGCATTGATTCGGATCAACACTGCCCTTAAGGCCTTCGGTTCGGAGCCGACAATTGGAAGAAAAAAAGAGATCTAGAAATCTCTTGGGCCGCGCGCAAGTGGGCCGCGAATCGAGGTGCGGTAAAACACTCGCTCCTGACAGGTTATGTCGGATAATCCTGGAACACCTAGGGGTGTTTGGAACAGCTGTTGAAACAGCACGGCGGAAAGTGTGCGATGCGAGGAAATATACTCTTGCAAAAAGGCTCAGACTATGAAAGAAGTATATGTGGGTAAAGGCAGGTTCGAACCCCTGTAAAAAAAACGGAAACATGAAAAAACAATTGGTACAACTATTTGACAAGCAGGGGTGCGCAGTGCTGGCAAACATAGTTTTATTTGGCGGATGTTGCACAGGGCTAGACACTTATGGAAATTTTCTCTTCTTAATCATCGCTATATTAACGGCTCTTTCCATTCACTGCGGCCGAGCATTCATCTTTGAGAAATGGGCAGACGTTCGCGTTCTCTTATCTTTTTTTCGGGTCTGTATGCAACGGGGTGGGGTCTCAATGACAAAAAATTAAAGCCCTGAGCACGAGGTCGCCGGTTCTATTCCCGACCACGGCGGCCGCTTTTCTGATGTAGGCGAAAAGCAAAATCGCCCGTGTGTACGAGATTTCGGCGCACGTTAAAGATCTCCAGGTGGACCAAATTAATCCGGAGCCCTTCACCACGGCGCGCCTCAGCCTGCGCTGCGTGGGCGCGTTAAACCCTATAATCAATCAATCAAAAATTAAAGACATTCAATGTGATAGTTGTCGGAAGTGCAGAGCAGTGATTCGCCATAATGGGCTGTAGAGCCGTTATCCGCTCACTGCTACCACCCAATGCAATTCAAATTTCTCGCCTTCCCAGTGCTGGTGTGCCCCCTGCCTGAAACTGCGCCAGCGGGAATTCTTTTTTTTTTTTGTTCCTGCTTTTCCTCCAGCACGTTCAGGTGTTGCACCACCTCTTTTTTTCGCTTACTATCGCAAAAACCAACCCAACGGGCCTCCCTAACTAAATGAACGCAGGTACTGCGGGTAATTACATAGTATATTTTGCCTCAAATGTACATACATTTTTATTTGCGTTAAACAAAGGGGAGATGTATGACAAGCGGCAGTGGTTCACGAGTTTTGAATGCTTATGAGAATGTAAACCGCTTCGCTTTCGAAGCCTCTGGGTCACGCCGCGACGACAGCCGCTACGAGGGAACGCCGTGCGGCTCTACTTGGGTCCAGCGACCGAACTACGACGACAAGGCGAGCCCCTAAAGTGCTCTGCCCTTAAAACTTTCGCGTCCCTCACCCCTGGGCTTCTGTCTCGTTGCAGCATCCAACTGCCTTTAACATGCGACAGACGTAAAACCTGGTTTCATTCTTCTTTGTATCTACCTTATTCAGTGTTCGTATGAACACTTCGGTTTACAATATTCGCGACCGACGAGCATGCGACGCAATTCGATCATTGTCACTGTCATCGTACTCTGGGTCAGAAACAAATGGTAGGGAAACATGCTAAATTAAAACCGCTGTAATTGCGGCCATCGCTTTCAACAGCCCATAGACAGGCAGCCGAGTGGCCCCAATATTTTCTGGCAGGAAATTGAAACTGCGAAGCAGAGATTACAAAAAAGGCAGTAAAAACAGCCAGGCGACATGAAACACTTCTCTCCATAAAGCACTTCCTCCCTCCCGGAAGGTACGTGATACATAAATTCCCCATTAAAGGGTGAAGTTCGAGTGCAGAGGATTTATATTACGTTATATAAATATATATTATTACGTTATATATATTACGTTATATATATATATTACGTTATATATATACTAATACATATAATATACATACATATATTATCATCATCATTATAATCATCATCACCAGCCTATCTACGCCCACTGCAGGGCAAAGGCCTCTCCCATTAGTCTCGAATTCCGCTGTGCTAATTGTCCACAGGACCGGAATTGTCTCCAATTCCGGTCCTGTGCTAACTGCGACCAATTGGTCCCCGCAAACTTCTTGGTCTCATCTGCCCATCTACCACCCCCTGCCACGCTTGCCTTCTCTAGGGATCCACTCTGTTACCCTTAATGACCAACCGTTATCTTGCCGTCGCATTACATGCACTGCCCACGTCCATTTCTTCTTCTTTATTTCTACTGATATGCCCTTAGCACGTGTTTGTTCTCTCACCCACTCCGTTCACTTCTTTTCCCTTTATGTTACACTTATCATCTTCCGTTCCATTGGTGGCTAACTCGTCCTCAATTTAAGTTGAATCCTTTTAGTGAGCCTCCAAGTTTCTGCCCCGTAGGTTAGTACCGGTAATACACTTTCTTCTGTAATACACTTTCTTGTTCAGGGACAATGGTAGGCTGCCATTCATTATCTGAGAATAACAGATAATATATTATATATTATTAATATAATAATATATATAATATATAATACATATATCATATATTCATATAATATTCTGATTACGCTCAGTTTGATAATTGGACCATGGCAAGCTCCCCCCTCTCAACGGTAAGTTCTGGACGCGCTATTTGGATGTCTTGAAGATATTGGTGTCGCTGGGACATTATATCCCCTTTATGCGGACAGTCGTCGCTACATCTAATGCCCCTATACATGATGATATCTCTTTTTCATCATGCCCTCTACAACTCCTCTGTTAACTAACCAACTATCTTTTCCCCATTCCCCTTCCTGCTGAGTGGCATGTAGACATATGCATGTTGTAAACCTCTCTGCGTTTGCTTCTAGAATGAAGAGCTTCTCTGTGATATAAGTATTCTGTTTTTAGTACAGCTGTGTAGATTCTTCGATGAAATGAACACACGGAGGAAGAGAAGAAGAAGAAGAAGAAGAAGAAGAACCTAAAAGTGTAAGGGTTCCGGCTAGTTGGTAATTCATTGTCAACACAGTGCGAAAAAGACCATTGATTGATTGTGGGGGTTTAACGCGCCGACGCAACGTAGGCGATGAGGCGCGCCGTAGTGGAGGGCTCGGGATTAATTTTGACCACCTGGGGATCTTTAACGTGCGCCGAAATCTCGTACACACGGGCGTTTTTGCTTTTCGCCTCCATCAGAAAAGCGGCCGCCGCGGCCGGGAATCGAACCCGCGACCTCGTGCTCAGCAGCGCAACGCCTTAGCCACTGAGCCACCGCGGCGGGTGCGAAAAAGACCAGGGACGAACGAAGACGACAGCGCTTGTTTGTCGTCTTCGTTCGTCCGTGGTCTTTTTCGCGCTGTGTTGACAAAGAAGAAGAAGAAGAAGTAGAAGAAGAAGAAGAACTGTTTCTTATTTCCCGTTGCAAGGTTTCTACTCTTTCTCATACCTGCATTATTTTCTTATGCATCCAACGTTTGCTCTGCTGAACATTTGGGAGCTGCCAAAGTGTGTAGCCTGTTAGCCACAACAATACGCTATATCCTTTAACCTGACTAGCTTAATTTGACGACTTAACAATAGGAAGAAATTCTGGCAGAGGGAGAATGAAGGTTAACATCACTGTAGCAATGTTTCTGAGACTCCTTAGGAGGGCGTTTTTTACGTATAGACAGCTGACTGTTCTACGCTCTGCAAACGTATGCTTGTCGTTCATGACCGAGCAGAATCAGGTAAACTGATAACAGTTGCGCTTGAGTCACGTACGGCCGCTGTAGTCCTGGTTCTTCATTATGGTATAGTCCGGCCTATGGTCTCTATAACCAGCCTTTGGAAAAAAAAGTATTTTCGTTCAATATTCAGGAACGGAAGACGTACCGTAGAATAGCCTTTGGCAGAGTACGAACACTGACGCGCCAAGAAACGAGAGCCTACTGTTCTGATGGCGGCATGAGGTAAGAAATTCTAAACAGTAATTTTACAAGATTTTACATCACATTAAACGTGTCTTCATTCCTAGTAGCTCTGAACTCTTTTGCTCATTTTTTTTTTTGTTCAAAATGTGCATTTCGGTATGTTTGTGACCACCGTTCCGCTGCCTCATTTAGTTTTTTTAGGCCAATAAGCATTCCACGCGTTTGGAAGGACGCTACAATCCACACACATTTCAAAATTTCCACAAAAACACCTAGTTAACCTACGGGTGTGAAACTTTCACTACACATCACCCGAGACAGTAAGGCTATGAGTATCACTTCGTTCGGAGTAAATTATTCGTACAACAGTTTGGAGCATTTCAAGTCACACCAACAGTTTCGGTGTAAAACAACGCTATTCTCCCTTTTAGCTGAATTTCCGTTCATGTATAAAGAGAAATTATCGGAATTCGGTGTGCTACCTCAAGTTAAATTTACACGACGCTATTGTCGGTGTTTCCAGGCGGCAGCACATATGGTCCCTTAGAAATTGGCAGGTCACTATATTGCACGGTAGAAAGTAGCCCAAGTCGACTACGCACCACGGTGTAAACCCTTGCTACCCGGCAAAATAGAAAGAGAACATATATGATGCAGTAGCTTGACGAGAAAAGGTTGGAAAACGGAAGATTAAAAAGGAGAGACGAGAAAAGGCGTCTGGCTGATTTCCCTCGGGCGGGTCAGTGCTAGAGCACCGTCTAAGGGAGGCGGGGTCGGACTCCTTCGCGAAGTGGACTTTTCCCGCTCAATATGCAGCAGGGCTAACACGTTCGGCGTAGCATCGTCTAACCTGCTTTCCTTTCACTTTTTGTAATCTGCCCCTTTCTTTAGAGCCTAGCGCGAGTGGCCGTTGGGCAGCATTTACGGGCTCGCGTATTCGTTCCAGCGAAAGCATCGCCGACACGGAACTGGTGATTCAGCGCTGTTCGGAATGCAGTGCGCGTGCTTTTACGACCTCGTGGTCGCATAGGAGCGTGTCGTGCAAGCGTCGAGAAATCGAGTTCCCGCAGTGTTCTGGAGTCACGAACCGCAGCCGGAAAACTTCGCTGCGCTAAACACTTTCTCTGCGGCCTTTGCCTGCGTCGCGTGTTTTTCTCACCGCAGTTGTAGGCCTAGAAAGGGGACAGCAGAGAACCTGACGACCAGAAGACGCCCAAATTCAGGAAAATATAAAGGCAGGAGGAAATATCTACATCAGTGGTTCTCAAATGAGGGTCGCCGAGGGCATTTCAGGGGTTCGCGAAGCCCTCCGCGAAGCTCCCCCGAAGCTCCCCCGCCCCCCCCCCCCCCCCCTCTTCATTTATCCTATTTGCTAAACCTTGCTGGAAATGCAACAAAGCCATTCCACTTGATGTGAAAGCATTCGGAAGTGCAGAGCAGTGATTCGCCATAATAAGCTGCAGCGCCGGTATCCGCTCACTGCTGCATTTCAAATTTCCCGCCTTCCCAGTGCTCGCCCCCCCCCCCCCCCCCCCCTGCCTGAAACTGCGCCAGCGGGAGAGAGAGAGAGTTCTGTTCTTGTTGCGCTTGCTTTAATTTTGTATGCTGGAGCTGTTTTACGTCATTTCGAACGCGCCATTTATTTCTTGCACTGCCACTTTTAAACCAACCCAACGAGCGTTCCTAACTAAAGGAACACGGGGGCTGATGGTTATATACACAAATTTTGCCTGAAATGTAGTTGCAGTTTTCTTTGCGCTGAAATACGGTGAGATTTATGAAAAGCGCAAGGAGTTCACAAGCTTTGAATGGTTACGACTAATTAAACCGCGTGGTTTTCGAAGCCTCAGTGTGACTCCCTGACCCCGGCACACAAGGCTCTACTTGGGTCCGCTATCTCGCAGCGCCGCCTGATTCCGGCAGTCGCATCGACCGTTGGCGAGTTAAGACGACAAGGCGAGCCCAAAAGTGCTCTGCACTTAAAAAGGTGGCTTGGCTACATGAATACTTCCTTTAATTTCTCCGCGTAGGTATAACGTTGGCTATTTGCACGCAACTTCTTCTATGCGAAAAAGCCAGACAGACAAAACACTGGGCGACTTCTAGCTGCAAGAGCAAATTGTTTGACAATATGGCACGCATAGCATAAAAGTCAGACATAAAAGGCGGGCATTAAAGCAGTATGTTGGCGACTTTACCTAACAAGTGCAAATTGTTTGACATTATGACACGATCAAAATAGTCCATCGTGGGCTTCTCCATCAGATTTGGTGGTCCGAAAGAGGTCTGTGGCACACTCATGGTTAAGAACCACTGATCTATATAGCAGAGCCCACTCCTGATCAACACAACGAATATTTTTTACAGCAACCTCCATCCGTCTGAACGGATCTCCTATCGGTTCCTTCCAGCCCCACCATGGTGTGCCCAAGGGATCTGTCCTGTTCCCCTTGCTTTTTAAGTTCAGAACACTTTAGGGGCTCGCCTTGTCGTCGTAGCTCGCTCGCTGGACCTAAGTAGACCCACACGGCGTTCCTTCGTAGCAGCTGTCGTCGCGGCGTAACCCAGAGGCTTCGAAGGCCAAGCAGTTTATATAGTCTTAAGCGTTCGAAACTCGTGAACCGCTGGCGCTTTTCATAATCTCACCGTTGTTTAACGCAAAGAAAACTGTATGTACAGTTCAGGCAAAACATACGTAATTAACTGGCAGCGCCCGCGTTCATTTAGTTAGGAACGCTCGTTGGGTTGGTTTTTACGATAGTATATAAGCGAAAAAAGTGGCGGTGCGACGCCAGCCCGTACAGGAGGAAAAGCAAGCACAAAAAAAAAAAAAAAAGAACTCCCGCTAGCGCAGTTTCAGACGGCGTGCGCCTGAATCTGGAACACGCGGGCGTTTTTACCTTTCGCCTCCACCAGAAAAGGATGAACAATGTTACCCATTGTAATCTTTTGCTTATGTATAAATGATAAGTACTGCTTTTCCAATGTCCTTACTCTGAACAATGTTACCCATTGTAATCTTTTGCTTATGTATAAATGATAAGTACTGCTTTTCCAATGTCCTTACTCTACAAATCTCTGTTGCAGTTTTGCAGTATATTTTTGATATCCGACTTATTTTCTTGTCATCCCCTGCATGCTTGATTTGTTAAAAAATATGTTGTTAATACTGAATGTCACCCCCTTATGTAATGACCCTTGGGCCCTTAATGTAAATAAATAAATAAATAAATAAATAAATAAATAAATAAATAAATAAATAAATAAATAAATGCCACCTACACAAATTCAGCTAATGCTTAGCACTCCAGTTTTTACGTACAACTTCGAAGGCATACTTCAAACGGAGCGAAATGATAAAGCAATGATTGGGAAGCTCCAAAGTAAGGAGTTGACTACGCTCGAACCACCGCACTACACGAGAAATGCAAAATTTCATTGCCTCGTTCACTGCATAGTGGCCAGCCGTGAATATGGGCATTTAGCGGAACGTGCGCGAAGACGTCTGCAGCAGTTCGTTGGAGCTAAAAAGAAACCACCCGATGCCTTTCACCCCGCCGCCCTACATCCCCAGCCGTTTCCAAATTTCTTGGCGACGATACACGTGCGCGTTCATTGAGATAAAGAACTCATCGAAGAATGGACGCTCGTCCCAGATGATTACCGGAAGCCTTGTCACATTGCTTCCCGCTCAGAATGCCGCTGATAGTCTCGCTCATAACGAACAGGGAAGATCTCGTCTCGCCATAAGCCTGCCTCGAGAAACAGCGTAAAGAGCACCAACACGTTGTCATTACATCCTCTGCTCACCACCAAGGCGAGAGAAGGTCAAGTGGTTACCTAGTGCTCCAGACAACAGGTTATGAAAAGTAAAGACCACTAAAAGAGAAGCGGCAGGACGACGTCCTTATTTAAATTCCGAAACAGGGCAATGACACCAGGAAGATACGGCTAGATGTCATCACTGAGGCATTGGTTCTCGTCGGTGATAACGCACCAACTCCAAGTTCTCCTTCCCCTTTCGCTCCAAATGACGCAACAATCCTAACGCGAGTGTGGTCCGCTCTCGCCTCCACAATGGAAGCATTGTCCTCACGCTATCTGCCGCTCGCCGCTCCTGCTCCCTTATAGCTATGGCGGGTCTCCACACCTACGTTTTCGCTCGAGAACTAACCCGTTTCTTTACCGGAAGTGGGGCACACGAAGGACGGTCTTGAAGGGCCCCGAGCGTCGCCTGTGGTGACGCTTCCTAGGCACTGTTCGTCGAGCGCTGTAACAGCGGAAACCGAGGCTGTCCCAAATGGTCCTCTATTCCGGTGCTAATTCCCCGGGCTTTGTCCCCAGACTGAGACGAGGACGACACTTAATCTAAAAGGTGCTCGTACGTCTTAGGCTAGAAAGGCACCAGTTCCTGCTAACCATGCCAAGGTGGTGGCGGTCTAGCGATCTGTACTCTATCTCTTCAAATACTACAGCTGCTGTATTTACTTGGAGGAAAGGTGGCTGGAAATGCATTAAACCTGCCACTCTTGAAATTTTAACGGGAATAAATCGCAAATAAGTATTCAATAACTGGCGCAGCTTCGTTTAATTGGTCGCCCAACTATTGTGAAATATGATATTTTCAGGCGTGGGATGCGAACGTGCATTTGGGAGCGCATGCTTTCGTAGGAAGGTTATCCAATTGTATAACACGTTCCTAAATTGCCGATTTTTCGCCTAAGTTGAAATGGGATGCGGAAGGACGTACGGGAGGACCCTGTTGCTTTGGTCAGTAGACATCAACCTCGTTATTATTTCAGTCTCATTGGAACTGGTATCAAACCATCCTTGTCCGCATATTTTCGCCCTTATCGTTATTTCACAAGTGTCCCTTATTACAACAATGACCTGCACGTTACCCAAACAAGTGCAACAACGAAGCCTCAGGTACCGAAACGCCAGAAAGAGGCTCTACGAGTGCCACGAGACAGTTATGTACTTGCGTTCCCTGGTATTTGTAGTTTACCCGCCAGAGTCGTGGGAGCATGTGGCGCTCTAAGGTAGAACCCGAACCCGCTCGAGGTGCCCTTGCGGCCTATACCAAAATGAGCACCTTTGAAGATTGTAAATAACAATTGAAAACCCTTTGCTAACCTTCATAAACAGACAAATATTGTTGTCCTTCTTCGGAACCTAGGTGTAAACTGGTAACATTTTCCATCTCCATCGTTTTCCTTTATTTTCGGTTCAGCAGGTGCACAACGACCCACTCTTATCCCTTGCTAAAGCATTCCACGAAGCGAAACCCGTATTTTGCGTGAGTGTACTCTAAAGCTTGGGCGGGTATCCCTACTTATTCACGTTGCGGAGTATGAATCCTGTCAATAAATCACGTGCCGCCGGAAAAGGAACACCGCGGGGTTTCAAGCACAGCGCAGTGTTGCATACGTACGGAGAGCTAGCCCACACCCGCCGAGGTATACAAGACAACACTTTGGTAAGACTAATATATGAACCATTTCAGTCAGTCAGCAAGTTCAATTAATTAATCAGTCAAGAGTTTTTTAGAGCGCGTCGCATCGGAAAATCAAACATTCAGGGAAGCTTCCACTCGCGCGCAAGACTCGAATGGCGAAGTTGTAGGTGAGCATTGCCGGACACATAGTTAAGTTTCAGTATCATTGTTTATTTGCATAGTTACGGTGCTAGTAATCGTCGACCATATGCTTCGGAGAGGTCGCCGTCTTCTTCGCGGCGAGTGGTGGATGCAAAGTCAACCTCAGCATTGTAGTATAGTGCCTTCCACCAGCTCTTCGCCATCTACTCGAGGGAGCGGAATCTGTAAGTCGTCTCGGGAAGGAGTGGCACACTCGCAGCCATGTCTCCAATTATTCACAATGGCTCCAATTATTCACATGCGCGGTAGGGCTTGACAACGGTGCTAGAGTTCCTTTTTTTTTTTTTTTTTGCTATAGCCACTGCGCGTGCCGAGGACGGTCGCTGCAAGGCACGCCAGCACGAGCGCTCGGCATTTTCTTGGTATATTTTTCCTGCAGCGGCGAACTTACGCTTGTACAACAGCTCCGCCGTTCATATGCGTGTGTTAAATGTCATCGGCATGCTTTGTACTCAGTCACGAAGAGGCTCGTACATTGTTGTTTCGGGGCTTAGTCGTGCGTTTAATTACGGAATAGCTAATCTTATTAATTATAATCACGATTTAAGAGTCCTCCCCTAGTCCCACATGTAAATTCTTCTTCTTCCCTGCTTTTGTCTCTGCACAGTTCGAATACAAACTGCTTGTTTGTGCCCTTGTTTTTTCAATCAGTGGGCCTTAGCCCACCCCCTTTCTTCAACACTCCTTCTGTCACACGGTATTGCCTCTTCTGTGACCTTCCTTCTTAGCTGCTGCTTCTACTCCTCTAACCAACTTTCTCGGAACGAGTCAGTGCTTTGACCGGTTAAGATATCTTTTTAGACATCGGACACACAGTCTGCAGTCGATTGGTGGAGCTTTATGTCTTTTCTTGCATCTTAAGCCGACGAGGTAAACAAGTACGCGAGCTTTGTTGTTCTCTTAGAACGAAAGCCTTTTCCTATTAGTGCTTAACCTTTGGTCCTCATTAGCTTCCTTTTGTCATTACGAATTTTGGTAACCCTCTGTTCGTTGCCAGTGCACGTGGGGATCCAAGTTGGCCAAAGCAGTTGGAACGCATAAGAGGGGAATACGGGCATGTGCTCATAGATTTTAAGACGGCGAAGTGAAGTTGCACAGCTTTTTCTCTTTCCACGCTTCTGATTAACGTACTCATGCACTGCTGTGAATTTCTGACCTCCCGTTAACGTCCTTTAAAAAAATGCTCATGAAAATTTTAATATAAAATCCGGAGACCCCGAGCAAAGGTCATCATCATACCAAAGACGAGATTTTCCGCGCACTCCCGATATATTCAAATTTCAAATCTGCGGTGAAGTAAGACGGCTATGTAAAAAATGCTTCGGTATGGGCGAAAATGGACGCGAAAAGGAAAGGAACAATTTCCCGCGAAGCGGCGTTTCCAAATCAGATTTAAGAACTTCGCTCTGTGGAGTTGCGACACGTGGCATTGGGGTCACTGAGCGACTTTATCTGCCCTCCATGAAAGATTCGGAATTTTACCAGCGTTCTTGCGCTTTACTAGCTCGGGAGCCGCTTCACATTACGTATGCATTACGTGGGATATTTCCCTCGGAAAGGAGAGTCGGAAAAAAAAAACTCTGCACTACGGACAAGGTAGCAAAGGACACTAAGCTTGCATCATGCGCCGGTACTGGTTGCTGGCGCGGACGTCATTCGCAAACATCACGTTTAGGCGAAACGCATAACATAAAATTAGGCCCAGAGGGCAACTGGTGTTGCGTGTATGCAGCCTATGATTAAGCCACAAGTCATTTGGTACCCCCTTCAGTCTCCGACTCTGAGGCCTCCTTCTGAAATATTGTAGTGTACACATTCCTGTTGTAACACAAAACGAAATGAATTCAAAATTCAACAAAATAATGTGAAAAAAGACCTTACGGGCAGAAAAAATATCTTTATAGCAGGATGACCAAGGTGGCTTTCTTTATTTCCGTTTTTGAATAAAAATATGATGTTCGTGAAAAGCTCAGCTGGTTACGGAACCAACGCAGAAATAGATAAAGTAAAGGGGTTCAAAAAATAGCTGCATGAGAATCATGTAACAGAACAAAAACATGAGCTTCACTACAACTTCAGTCCTCCGAAAAGGTGAAATTTATAGAGCAATTTTATTGTATATTTTCGTCGGTTCTGCGATTTACATGGCCTTGATTGAAACTATGATGTCCTAGGTAAATAGAAAACGCCTTAGAAGCAAATTCTTCAAAGCAGGACTATGATGTAATTCCCATTTGGACACAGGCGCCTTCTGTGACACGTTTTAATAATAGCTTATATCAATTCTCACGTCCATCTGAAGTAGGATAAATTGAGCCCTGGATGGCTGTTGCCATAGATAGAGCTAACCTTATAAGCCCTCTAAAGGCTATGTTTGAAAAACAGGGCAAAATAACTAGGTTATCCAGACATTTTGCGTAATTTTTCGCATAATAAAGGCTTGTTTACATAATGCTCTTTTATTGTTTATACCATACTACTTACTTACCGTTGGAGATACGGCCTGACCTAATACTAAACAAACAGTCAACGATAGATCGGCAAAAGAAAAAAAATCTTTCAAAGTCCAAAAGGATGCCTGTTTTCTGATCTTTGGATTTTGAAAGATTTTTTTTCTTTTGCGATCTATCATTGCCTGCTTGTTTACTATTAGGCCAAGCCGTATCGCCAATGGTACATAAGTATTATGGTATAAACAATAAAACAGCATTATGTAAACAAGTCTTTATTATGTAAAAAATTGCGCAAAATGTCTGGATAACCTAGTTATTTTGCCTTGTTTTTCAAACATAGCATTTAGAGGGCTTATAAGGTTAGCTCTATCTATGGCAACAGCCATCCAGGGCTCAATGTATCCTACTTTAGGACACGAGCCATGTCCGCCAGATATGCAAACGACCTAAATACCTGTTATGTGGACGCATCCTCTTATCCACACCCTCCCACCCACGTAACCTGTGTAGTGAATAGGGCCAACAAATCACACCCTGCACCATCAATACCACAGCGATTGATACTGCCGAAGAAGCCGCGATAGCGCACGCCATCATCACTGCCCACTACCCAATCAGCATACTTACCGACTCTCAGGCAGCGTGCAGAAATTACTTACAAGGTCCGAATTTCTAAAACGGCACTTATATTCTTTTAACAAGACAGAACCTTCCCGAAGTTTATATAGTTGGTATGCCAGGACACGAATCCCTTGAGGGGAATGAGGCGGCTCACGCCGCTGCCCGCGATTACATACACCGGGCCGTTTCTCAAACGGGACAGTCCCCACCTCCTCCACCAAACCCACAAGCTCTCTTGCGCTACAAAGATAACTTGGCGGACTTCCGACACAAACGGCAAATTTTCCCAATTCCAAACCACCAACTCACAAGGGATGAAGCAACAACGTTCAGACGACTTCAAACTAACACGTATCCACACCGTACCCTTCTTCATGCCATTTATCCGACAGACTATCCAGCCACCTGCAACTACTGCCCAGCGCTCGGTACCCTATACCATCAGGTGTGGGAGTGCCAAAAGACACCGGACCTGCATCAAATCCCCAACCCCTCCAAACAACAGTGGACTGCGCCGTTGACCAGCAAGGACCCTACATTCCAGCTTGACCTGGTGCAAAGGGCCCGCGCAGCCAGCCGCAGCCAAGAGATCCCGGACTAGGGATCCCCTCCACCGGGCGGGTGCCCTAACAACTGCACCTGTTGTTGTTAATAAACATTTGTTTCATTCATTTCAAAGTCCAATGTCAGCAAATAGGACAACGTTCACGTTTGAAAAAATAATATAGCTGGCCAGAGGTTCTTAAAAAAATAACTACTCAATTTTAGGGTCTTGTTAGATACTCAAGTAGAATCAAGCTCTGATTTCGCGTTCAACTGAGCCCATTACACTCCTAGGCCTTCCAATTGGAACAAAAAAACACTCCTGGCATTTGGCTCAAAAGATTAAAACAGAAATGGAATGCCATACTGCACTCCATTCGTCGATTGTCAAATGAATATCGTGGAGCATCGCAGAAAACCATCTTGAACATGGCAAGGGCTGTCACTGTCAGCACCCTCACGTACAGGTGCAACGGCTTACGACCTCAACAAGACCAACATCAAAACCATTCAGGTAGCTACATCAAGCGACCCTCAGGACAGTGACCTGCTTGCCAAAGCATACACCCATTGGTAAACTGGAGCAAGCTGTACCTCTTCCTCCTATTGAAGCCATCATTCAGGAGGCCAAAGCCCAGGCGGACTTCAAAAGACCCCTTACACACCGGGGACACGCCTTAGCAGCGTGGGACGACCGAACACCACCAGTACTTCCCGATTGCCCAGTCCCCTAACACCCTAGCGGTGAACAGCACTTGATACGTCTACGCACAGCAAACCTATAGAGCGCAGTAATACGCTATTGCGACAGCGGCGAATCCGACGCCTCCAAAGGGATCGCCTTCAGTACGAACTGGTCATTTTCACGGACGCAAGCGTAAACCATCATGGCGCGGGCCTCGCTTGGACATGCCCTGAGGCCTCGGTTCTCTTAGGGTACACCCCAATAGTTGGCAGAGAACTTTCCAGCCTATTAACCCCGCAGTGTCAGCTATCGCCTTTGATTGTGACCCACCTCTACCGCCCTCCATACGCACACTAACAGATTCTTACGAGGCCCTCACAGCTTTGCGATCGTATGATTCCACCCACCCTGTCGTCCACGAAATTCTGTTTCAAATTCAACTCCTCCAACGGAACAACAACATCCGCGTCGACTGGGAACCTGGCCACCAATCATTTTCTTCAGGCAACCAGGGGGCCCATGAGGCTGCTCACGAAGGTTCCCCTCTTATCCTCCACTGGTGCCTTGGGTAAGACCGTCGCGGTCCCCCTCGCCCTCCCCAGCGATGCGCATTCACCAGCACAAGAAGGACCGACGCGCCCGTCTAAAAGCCCTAACTCAAGCTGACTACCTCAGCCTCCTACCTCCTATATTCCCCGCTGAGGCGAAATTTTTATTGCAAATTCAGCGTACACACCTGAAAGCACTTCGCAAGTGGTATACCCCTCACCTGCCCCCTCTATGTCCTTACTGCTGTACTACTACTCCATCAGACCTCACACACCTAGTTTGGTGGTGCCCAGCTTTCGCCACGCACCATACATTCAAATCGGCCCAACCCCACCCCGATCCACAACAAACTGATGCACAACTATTATACGAAATAGCACTTTATTCCATTAAAAGCGGTCTGACACGGGTTCTTTGAGCGGGTCCTCTCCCAAAGGAACTGGCGAACGTGCACAAATCCTATTGCGATCACCACGAACTGGCCCATGAATTGCAGGTTCCAAGAACTGGCCCAGTTATTGAGTCTACTGAAAACGACCAGCATTTGTTTATTTTCCCTTACCCTCCCTCCCCATTCCTTTCGCCCATCGTGACCAGTGGTCATCATTTTCTGCTAAAGGTTGTTTCTCTCTCTCTCAGAAAGTACGTGCTTCAGATGGAACTAGCTTATCTTAAACTCTTCACAAGGGTGGCATCTTCTGCCCATATTTCAATTGTTCATTCCTCTTTTTATATAAATGTAATTTTTCTTTCCTTAGCTATCAACTCTAGCTTAAAAGAGTAGGCTGGGATCACTTCCGTTAATTTTTCCAAGGAAACGAAATGCTGCTAGATTAAAAGCAGTATTCTGCTTCCTTCCCTCTGGCATAAACTCTTAGCAGGTACGCAATGTCGCTCTGGTATATACATGGCCTGGTACAGCTACATAATTTCGCCTGGCATTGTAGGGCCACTGCGTTGCAGGCAGCAGGAAGTATTTTCCGACGTTTTTTTACATTTATCTACAAGATTTCCACAAAAACTGAACCATGAAATAAGCTCTGCATCATCAGCAATGCTTTTCTTCCTTGAGAAAAATACGCGGTGTTTGTATAGCAAGATAGTTTACAGATGTAAACAAAACAAAACAACTAGTACCAATTAGCCCAACAACTTGATTTTTCCAAAAACGGCCTTGAATGGATAATTATCCCAAAAAAGTAGTCAGCTACCGGAAAACGTTCCCAGAAATTCAGATTTGACCTACATACTGACAGACGAATTTTTTGCGAAAGCATAAATTAATACCACAGGGCAACGCCGGGACTTGACGCAACTCTCAAAGGCAGAAAGAATTGATGGTGTGCAAATCCTAAAACCCCTATGTTTCATCGCTTTGGGAAAATACCGCAAGATACATAACTTAAGTGCACCTTTCATGCCCCGATAAGGCAGTTGGAAACATCTTATGGTTGCAAAAAAAAAAAAGATAGAAAGCAGAAGAAAAATAAAACTACGAAAGAATTTTCGACCAAACATTCTTCAAACCTCCATTTCTTCCCTGTTCTTGTTCGTCGTTTTTAAATAAATTCAAGCAAATATTTTAACCTGTGGAATTCACTTAACGTTGCTGATAATTCAGATGTAATTGACTGAAGCAGTTTTGAAACCTTGGTTTTGGAAGCAAATCGCTTTCTAACATGAGGAAAAAAGTTCATTCCACGCACGTTCTGCCGACATCGCGGGAATCAGCGCCTGACGTCGGGGAAATAAAGACGGGCAGGGAATAAAAAAGTCAAAACATTCACACGAATGAGGTTAAAGGAGCCCAATTAATTAAGGAGCCTCGCTTTTCTTTGGGACAGAGATTGGAAGTATCGAAGAAAGGGCTTTGTTAATGGAGAAGGAAGAACAGACAGATAAAGAACACAAATATACTGAGACGCGGGAAACCCTTCTGCGGCGAATGACACTTCCTCACGCATCGATGAGAACCTGGGTTCTGCAGTTAAGGGCTAAGGAGGCATTCACACAAGCTTAGGCCTAAAATGTACTCGAAGATTTGGGTAAATGTTAACCTGAAGCTTCCTGTATAGTTATAAATATTGCCTAAAATAGTGTGCCAATAGTTCGGCGGAGGCAGGCGGAGGACGGCGATCATTTTGTTCCTTTTTTGCTTGAAAATTATGAAGCGCGCTTTGCGTGGTTGACTACGTTACACAAATCTTAAAAAGAGTTCTGGAGCGGCATGTCGGTGCTCCTTTGATCTCTCCCAGTTTCTCCTTGCTGTGGGTCTTTTAAGGAAAAAGAGTATTGCGCCCCAACTGGTGAGAGGCCTCGTGTTGCCATCAGCGAAAAGGAAAACACCGGAAAAACGCGCGCTTGACCCGAGTATCTGAAATACAATCTAAAATAAATATTCAGCCCACCGCTCTGCCGGCCCTGTGAGCTCTACTTTAGAACCGACCGAATGTGGTTTACGTATCATCCAAGGGAAAATGAGGAGACATACTTTATAACGATTACATCTTTACTTTATAACGACTACATATGTTTCCCCTTTTGCGTTATTATGTACGCTTTTTCTCGTTTTTGTTGTTAGGCGCTCAGCGCTTCCTGGGCACCACTCAATCTACTTTTTCTTTAACTTTATTTAGTTTTTTCTTGCATGTCATTGCGTGCCATTTCTTATTTAGCTCCTGTTTTCTCTTTAGTTGTTGCCTTCGCGATCTCTCGCATTCACTTCACTGCATTGTAATCATCCCCATCTGGCATAGCAAGCACTGCCGCTAGTAGAGCTGACCTCTCCAGCCCACATTAACGGAGAAATGTTTCTGTTGATTGTGTCGCAGGTCGCGTCATCATAACAGCGATGTTCACTAAAAAATGCTGATTATTTGTTGACGTCAATTTCAGTATTCGCTCTTGAAATGCACAGAAGCTGTTTTCATTCATTGATTAATTAGATAGCTTTATAGGCACTTTTCTAAGCAGAGCACTAAATTATACACGCAGCTTCGTCACAACTATACATGCATATTTTGCCGATCCCTTACGTAAAACAACACGGTGAATTCATGGAATATCACAAGTCGAGAATAGGGCTCCTGAGATCTATAACGCAAAGCAAGCGTCATGGGCATGTTATAAACCCCATGTGTCTTACAATCGAATTTGCTACAACGAATTAGCTGCCAATACCGCTGCGATGTTTCGTCTTAGTGGAAACGGCGCGTTGGCTGCAAAATTACGCAGCTTTTGTTATCTATGGAGAAACCCGGATAAGATTGACCCATTAGAGTTTCGCTCTTTGCCACCAAAGCACTGCACACGCTTCAATACCGGCCCCGATAACGTTCGCTCCCGATGCCACTATTCCACTCCTTCTACCGCGCACATCAAAGACAAGTGCCGTCTCATTAGGAGAAGGCACGCCATGAGTGCTACAAGGGATCTCGAAAGCTGGGGTGCTCGTATCTTGGAGTCATGGCGCGGAGTCCTAAGCCCCAACTCTTTGCTCCTCCCGTCTCTCGAACTACCCGAAGACAGCCAGCGCATCATAACTCATTCTAGACGCTTGTAGGCCAACGGAAGGGGACTTGGCGCATAAACTCTTCACGGCTGCTTGTGTTCCTCTCCTAAGCAAAGAAAGAAGCGGCATCGCGAGGCGGATAGGCACCAAGGTGCATCCGTATAATGGCACAAACCCATATGACTCGCGTCCAACCGAGCAGAGCCGGCTGAGCCAGCGAGCGTGTACTTGCACGCCCCGTCGTAAAAATGAGCAGCGCGAGTAGCAGCGACCGACACAGGGGACGCTCGGTGGCGTAAGGCTGCGGCAAGCGCAAGTGCGCCGTAATCACTCTGCGGTGAAACAGAGGCGTGGCGCAGCGGACTGGGACGTCGTTCGTCATGTCGACTATGCTCGCGACAGCGCCCCAGTATGCGAGCTCTTCCTTAGCCTACTTTTCTCATCCCTGGTGAAGCCAGCCAGGGAGAAATCTTTTTCTACCTCTTTCCTTTTTGTCTTTTTCGGTGCACCTGCCACGACCCAGACCAGCGTTTAGAGATTCCGACAAAGTACTCAGCCGCAGTGTACAGAAAACCGGAAAACACAATGACAAGATTAAATTGAAGAACTTTCCTTCACAGGACATCTTTTCTTTATTAACAGCCGCATTGCTTGAGCAGTACACCTCACCGAATTTAGGAGATCTGACGACTTGGAGAACTCGTCAGTGTGAAAGCACGAAGTCTCGTTTCACGCCAGTGATGGGGCTTATTTACGCCATCGCGAGCAGCAACAGCTATCTGAGCTTTTATACACCGACGCAGATTTTGGTAGGATATGTACGTGTAGGTAAGGCACGACCATAAGCCAAATCTCACGCGCATTTGTAACATCGCTTCGAAGTTGAAACGGGCAAAAAAGGAGTCCCCAAGTTTCAAACCGGTTGTATCGTTCCCCAGTGATTCGCGATAACGTCCAGCAGCATTCACCGGCCAGTTGTAACCCATGGAGGAAAAACAAAGCTAGGAGGTTGCGCCGCTTGAGAAGCCTGAAGCCCTGTCTTTAAACGTAAAATAAAGTCGGACAAGACGTCACTGTGCCACGTGACCCGGCGATGTGACAGCGCACGGTAGGATTTATGGGTCTCCGAATACAGGGAGACCTGCTAATGCCTACTTCCAAAAAAACAAGCGCTGGACAAATAATACAAAAAAAATATTGCAGGTCACGTGCTGGACCGACTACGGTGGCTCGGAACAGGGAAACATCGAAGTAGCGGCGTCAGTGGAAGTGGGCTTCCGAAGGCCGGCTGCAGGACATTATGCCGACTCCGAACTTTTTTCTTCCTCCATGTTTCAACCAAACCGCGGTTAGTTAACATGATAGTTAGCCAGCGGGGAGTTGTAAGAATAATAAACAAGCAATTAGTTTATGTTACTCTAGCTGTATGTATAGCAAAACAAACCATCGAAATAGCATTACTAGGCATTACTAGCCCTTCTAGTACAACGTAGGTACAAAGCTGATCATGCACTATGCGAGGTCACACTACAAGCGCCTTCTTGTAGAGCAGTGTCCTAAGGTTGCGTTTGTAAACGTTGCTGTGTGTTTACACATAATCAGATTATTAGTCCCATCTGCAAGTGCCCTTACCTGACGAGTTCAGTAAACTGCTTTCATGATGATGATGATGGTAAGTGCTTAATGGCGCAAGGCCAACGAGGGCAAATAGTGCCAGAGAAAAGGTTATTTAATGAAGTGAAGTGGTTACCACAAAAAGGTAGGTATAAAAAAACGTGTCAACCGAACATAGTAAAATCAATTAAAGATAATGGTGATGGCTGGTGTATAGGGCCAGATTTGATTATGCGTGATAGGAAATGAGGTTTAAAAACTTGACGTCTGACAAATACTCAAACACACGTTTCACGGAAACAATGGCATCGTCACCTAGAAACAGCGATGGATGTAGTGGGATATGTAGTCTGTAGACTTCTCTGAAGTGTTTGTGTCGTGTTGTGTGAAGTGCCTTACATGTGATTAGTATGTGCACTACGGATAGGGCCTCTCCGCATCTGCTGCACTGGGGTCTAGAAGATCCCGTCAGCAGATACGAGTGCGTTGCATGGGTGTGCCCTATCCGCAGCCTACCCAAGGCGACTTCCGTGTGTCTGTTGTGTGAGTCAGCTGTGTACCATCACAAGTGTGGCTTTATTACATGTAGTTTGTTGTCTGTCTGTTCATTCCAGTGTGTTTGCCAAGTTCTGCGCAGGTGTTGTCTTATGTGTGGCTTGAGGTCTGTGTAGGGTATTGTTGTAATGTCTACAGTGTTCCTGAGTGCAGCAGCAGCGGCCCTCTCGTCTGCCAACTCGTTCCCAGCGATCCCTGCGTGTCCTGGGACCCAGCAGAGGACGAGCTCATGCTTTTGTGCATACACGGACATGATAGTGTTGAATACAAGATTAACTATGTGGTTTTTGGGGGGCTTGTGCGATGACAGTGCGCGAACAACACTCAAAGAATCTGTATAGATTCTTTGCCTAGATAATGGAATTCCCTAGATAATGGAATTGGGAATTTGAGTTTCAAGGATGTGTCGTACAATCAGTAAAATTCCATACGCTTCTGCTGAAAACATTGTGGTGTGCACGCTCATGGTTCTGGCTGCATTGAAATTTGGACCATGAGCAGCGCACGACACCATAGTGGAGGTTTTAGAAGCGTCACTATAAAATTCTGCACGTGTGTATTTAAACTGCAAAGACAGAAAGTGCTGCAGTATTGCAGCTTGTGGTACCCGATTTTTGTCAAGTCTTATAAAAGAAAGGTCGCACGACACAGGGCGAACTTGCCAAGGCGGTAAACTGTTTGAAAATGATGACCTGTACACATCTAAAAACGAAGCACTGAGATAAGAGGCTCGCTCTTTCACTCTAAGTGAAAAGGGCAGAGGAACGGATGGGTGATTTACAAAGAGCAGAGATAGAGATGTTGATGTATTGTTAGAGACAGGATAAAAAGGATGATCTTTCAGCGATGAAATTTTAAAAGCATAAAGCAAGTCCATGTACGTTCGTTGGTTCTCAAGGCTCCACTTATTACACTCGACATAAAGACTCTCGGCAGGGCTAGTGCGAAAAGCACCCGACGCAAGACGAAGGCCCAAGTGTAGCACCGGGTCAAGAATTCGCAAGGCTGTCTTAGTCGCCGACCCATACACCACACTGCCGTAGTCCAAACGAGACCCAACCAAAGCAGTATACAAGCGAAGCAGGAGTTCTTTTTCGGAACCATAGGATTGGTGGAAGAGAACCTTAAGTATATTAAGTGTATTAAGGCACCAGAGGCGTGGGGAATGGACTTTTCGGCGGCGTCGAGGATGTGCGCCGTGAGCAGTTGGGTAGCTTCTTGAACGTGTACGTGTCCTATGGATGTGTGGTGTAGTTGGGATGTCTCTGAAAATGTATTCCTGTTAGCTCTTGCTTCATTAAACCTTTTATGGGAAGATGGACTGCTCGGGCATGTAACTATATACGTTAATGAAGTGGGGAAATGGTCACTACCATATGGGTCCGTGCCCACACCCCACTCAAGACATGGAAAGACAATTGCAGAACCAATAGCCAGGTCAAGATGTGAGTATGTGTTTTGACCTATGTTATGGTATGTAGGCTGTTTATTGTTGAAAAGGCATGCTCCAGAAGATGTAAGAAATTTCTCTATCAGGCGACCTCGGGCATCCGTTCTGGAAGAGCCCCAAAGAGAGTTGTGAGCATTAAGGTCGCCTGTAAGGATGTATGGTTCGGGCAGCTGGTTAACCAGCGCCTCGAAGTCGGAGCTCGTAAGTGCAACATCAGGAGGAATGTATATGGAGCATAGCGTTATCAACCTATTAAATATTATTGTGCGAACGGCTACAGCCTCAAGGACGGTGTTGAAGGTGACAGGGTGGCATGCTAAGGATTTGCGGGCGATTATGGCCACACCGCCAGAAGAGTGTGTGCAGCCATCCCTGTCTTTCCTGTATACCAGGTACTATTCAAGAAATTTGTGTGTTTGAATTCAGATGTGTTCCTGGACACACATTAAACTTGGCTGATGGCAATGCAGAATCTGATATACGTCGTCAAGATTATTCAGAAGGCCTGTGCAGTTCCATTGAACAATATTTTCTCTTCACATTATTATGTGTTCAAAGTTACTGGAGTGTGACTATTTATGTAGGGTCTTTCGGGGCTTGGGCTCTTGGAAGGGGTTTTCTGGCCTTCTCTACTGACCTGGACGTCGCAGCCCGTTCCTTCCGTTGCGATGAAAGCCGGAAGTGCTCGACGTCCATGTCGTCATCTGAAGGCAAGGGGGTGCCCAGCGGACTGGGCCCCTTGACGTGTACCCTTTTCGGTGTTTTTTTGCCTGCGGTGCCAGTGCCGAAGGCGTGGGGAGCACCACAGGATGGCACAGGCAGTGAGGCGGGGAAGGGGGCCGCTGCGACTGCCTCCGTCTCCATCTCCGTGCCCTTGCATGTGCTTTGGGCCGGTGGAGAGGAAGCAGTGGATGCAGCGGCATCCCCAACAGACGTTGTTGCCACCACAGCCGCTGCTGGGTGAGCGAGCGGTGCAGAGGCTGGTTGGGCTGCCAGAGGCAACCCAGGGGGGGGGGGGGGGGGGGGGGGTGCGGGGGCGGGACCAAGTCCGAATCGCGGTACTGGGTCCCCGCCGAAACCAGACGCCGCTCCTTCCCCCGGCGAGCTGCGTCGGCGTACCTCCCCAGGGGGAAAGAGGCGAACCTCTTTCGCGCCTCTGGGAAGATGTTTTCAGTGTCCTTCACATTAATGATCGCCTTCCCCTGCTTAAACTTCTCGCACTTTCTAGAGTAGGCGGCATGGGGTCCCTGGCAGTTGGCGTAGGTGAGGGTTGATGATGGACAATTATCAGATGGATGATCATGCTGAGCGCACTTTGCGCAGGTCAGACGACCACGGCAGGAGTTGGTTCCGTGCCCGAACTGCTGGCACTTAAAGCAGCGGCGTGGGTTTGGAATGTAGGGTCGGACATTACAATGTACAAAACCTGCATTGATGTACTCTGGGAGTGTGGACCGGTCAAAAGTAAGGATAATGTGCTTGGTCGAAACTACTTTGTCATCCTTCCTCATAGTTATGCGCCTCACAGCTGTCACACCCTGATTTCTCAGGCCATCCAGCAGGTCAGCATCTGTCTCATTCATAAGGTCTAGTTCGGAGATGACACCTTGAGTACTGTTCAGGCTCCGGTGGGGTGTCACCCTGATTTCAAGATTGGCTATGCGAGTTTGTTCAAGGAGGATCTTGGCATGCTGTTGGTTGTGTACTTCAACCAGGATTTCTCCAGTTCTTTGTTTTTTGGTCTTATATTTGTCACCAATGATGCCCTCCATAAATTTCGATATTAGGAACACGTCCTGTGATGCAAGAGGCTTTTCTTGTTAACTGGATTCCAACACCAAAAAACGGCGGTAGTTATCGGGCTTGGGAAGTGGCGGAAATGAACCTTCGGTGTGGCCCCTCCGATCATGTTTGGAGGGGGGGGGGGGGGGGGGGGGGGGGATGGGTTTACGATTTACCATATGGCATGTAAAAGAAGCAGGGGACGGGGGTACTTGCTTCTCAAACCTTACCCTGATAGCCGAGGGGTCCCGGAGCTCCCTGCCTGGTAAACAGACAGGGAGCCCATCCGCCGGAGCTTGACCTGGGCTCCGACGGCCACCGTTTTGAGGTTTCTGCCCTTCACCTTAAAACTCGTTACCACGTTCGGTTACAGCGTGAGTATGGGGGCTCGGGGTCCGCGGTGTCTCCAACACCGTCACCAAGATTGCTCAAGGTGCCCCGTGCGGGGTAAACTGCTTTCATCTCTGCCATCGATATTTACTTATTTTCAGTCAAATCAATTACGTAAGTGGTAGCATAAATTAACAAACCGAGTCCACCAGCCAACAGTAACGAATTTTTGTATTTCGAATTATGTCCAACATAGAATATAAGGTGTTGCATTACCTTTCGTGAGCTCATTTGCACTTAGAAGGTTGCGGCGGCTGCCCTGGAAACGATGTTTTTGTTTTTTATAAAACTATTTCCTCTGCTTGAGATCTACTGGCTACATAATATGTAAATTTTTGTGTTGTTGTTTTTTTTCTTCTGCAAGGCGAACGTTTCTACACGGCAGCTTTATTTGGTTGCTTTGATGTTAACTGCGCGAGACGAACTTCTACTGCAGGCTTAAGATGAGTCCTCAGAAGAACCCCATTGAAAAGAGGAACTTTGCTATTCTTATCAAATGGCGCTTCTCGCGAATTCGCTTTACACTCAACACCGAATACGGGCTGGGAGAGCGCGTGCTCCTACTCCCTGAACCTGCCGAAAAAAGGAAGAGAAGAAGGCGAAGATTAAGCCTAAGGGCTTCGCAGAAGCGAAGAGCTCCGACCTGCATCATTTATTAGGCTCACTAAAGAGAGAAAAATCGAGGTCCCCTCTTGGCAACAAGATACCGCCTTGGTCGAACAAGGGCCCAAATCAATAAGGCAGCCTCGCCGACAGTGTACGAAGACTGAAGTGCGAGAAGAAAGAAATTCCAGCACGCAGAGTTAACCAGAGCAACGAGCGACTGCGGAATAAAAGGCGTCATACAAAAAACGAAAGGCAGAACTGGCTTGCTTCCAGGGAAGGGTTTTCTAAGGAGAAATAAAAAAGGAAGAAAAGCAGGATTCCAGACGCCTCTTTTTCTCGCTGGTAGTTGAAATAACTCCTACTTTGGTCGTACGCAGCGGGCTGCTAGTTAGGGGCACGGAAAAACTGCGAGTAAAGGTTAGGTGGTTCGAGCGGAAGATTCACAGGATTGTAGATACTGTGGCGCTGCTATGCTTATGGTGGAAGCAAGCCGGGGGAGAATAGTTCTTGCTTCAAGTAGTCTTGTTACTGAGCCCCTCTGCCATGAGCACTGCGTCTGGTGGGCTTGCCTCCGGTGGGGGATAATGTTATGGCTTCATCTTCGCGCATGTGTCACGTACTACATACATGAGGCGAAGAAGAATCTCCACTGAGATCAAATTTGGGAGAATATCCTGCGGCTAGGGAAGTCATTATGGGCATATAAATGAAGTTTGTCGAGGCTCTCCAGTTTGGCTGTCGTTGTGCACGCGTTGATCTACATTTATGACCTCAATAGAAGCCTGCTTTCCTGGAAATATTCTTGCAACTTCGTTTCAGGCTACCTAAGCCTTCGAACTGCATTTCGTGTGTCCCCAGCCTCATGATCAATATCGAATTCTCGTTCCTTCACGTGCAGGATGCAATTTCTTCATTCAAATGCTCAAGTTTCTAATTTACAGTTTTGTTAGCCACGTCCGATTCCTGGCCAATCTCCCACGTGGGCATGCGTGCGCGCCATGTTACAAGGAACATGACGAGACGCATGCTCACGCACGCCCGGCATTTTCTTGGTATTTTTCTGTTCATTGACGGTAACACTAAGTGCTTAAACAGCTCTGTTGTTAAAATAAATCCACGACTAAAGTTAGAGGCAGCGAAGACTTTAGTGCTGACACGTTTCGCACGGGAAGGGGGGGCACCCATGTGCGTATCGCGTTCTTTGCGTGCGTGACCTGGTGGTGCGTTCACTGGCAAAGCTTTGGTAGGAAAAACGACGCATTCTCATAGGATTAGTCGCCAGGGGCACGTTATGCGGCCCGTGATCCGTAATTGTGTCTGAAAACGCTACAAGATAGGCTTCCTACACAGCCGCTAGGAGAACGCCCTCGGGCGTTGGGTCCCCGTGCGGGTGCCGCACTCGCAACCCGGTGTACACCTGAATAGTTAATTACGCTCCTTTATGTCCCTCCCCGACCTGGCGTGCCTGTGCGCGTGTGTGTTCTCGCGCACGTCTGTGGGCGTGCGGGCGCGCCTGGTAAGGTGCACCCTTTTACTGCATCGAGGCTGGGTGGCCCTGTACTTGCGTCACTAACAAGGTAAGAAGAGGAGGTTGGAAGGATGTCGCAATACTCCCAAAAAGTTTATTAGTTCTTCCCTGCCGGTCCCGTAATAAGGTGAAAGAGGCTAAGAAGTTAGGCGTTTTCGGAATCTTTGTTCCCACTTCGCACTTCAACAAAAATTCAGTCTTGGCCAGTGCCCCGAGTTGGTCTATTACTTCTACTCTTAAGAGTTTGTCACCTGTCTAATTATACTATGTGTGCTCTTGTTAGAAACGCTAGCTTCTATGCAACAAATTCAAGCGTCATCAGGGAAGCAATCCCGGCATAAAACTCACTTGGGCTTCGCATATTTTTTGGCCACCATCTCCTCAACGATACGTCCTTAAACTATCCTTGAGTGCACGGTGGGCTATAGTCGACTCGATGCTGCCGGTGCACCTAAAACTTGATCGATTCAAGTGAGCACCGAGTTAACAAACGCCGAGGTATATAGCTCTATACTATCATGGCACTGCAAAAATTTCATTTACTCAATATGTACAATAAAATTACATCCCCGCCATACAACGAGACTAAAGTGTGGTACACAACACTAAGATTCACTGACTTCGAACCCGAATATTTCTCTACTGCGGAGCACAGCGCATAGTCACGTCAACACAGCTTGACGTCACGGCAGCGCGACGGCGCTGGTGGTGGAGGGAGCACAGTTTAAGCCCTGGTATTGCAAAACGTTAGGCACTCTCGCAATGATGCCCATAGCAACTGTCGGCAAAAACAAACGCTGCGGCTGGAAAACTGTAGGCGTTCTCGTTAATGCTTATAGTTCCCCATGCTCGTTTACAGTCGTGACGCAAGGCTCTAAGTACCTGCAAGTATTCAGTCTCAGCAACAGCTCGCAGCCCACAACAGCCAAGAAAGAAAACAAAGGCTAAACCATTGCAATGTGTTGGACGCGTCTGACTGCGCAACCAACCTGCATTCAGAGGATCCAGCAGGACATTTGTCCGTGGACACAATCTGGCGAAATGAGGCGCAGGTTATAGCGAAGAATGGCTTGGAGTACGGGAGAAAATTTGAAAAAAATCACCGCTGCTGAACGTGGCTTGAGAATTCCTACTGCGCCTGCTTATTTTGCGCAATGGTGGATATGGAGAATGCCGCTGAAGATCGTTGACAGGTGTGGCTGTCACTGGCCAAGCTTTGCACCCAGCAAAGCACTTGCGCATTTGCGCTCAGCCACGCCGGACAGGTTCAATACCCGGCGAGTAGTACCTTTAGGGGCTCGTTCAGTAGCCGCCCTGCAAAGGAGGACCTGACGCTATCCGTTCGGCTTCGGCATTCAGGCCGGCGAAGCGAAACACACTAAGATGGTCGGCCCTAAAGCAGCAGGACGATTCGGAACTTGAATCACGGTTTAACGAACAGAAAAAAACACGTACAGCGTTTTTACGACCGTTTATTTAAGTAGCGTAAATAGAAACCTTGCAATTTGGGGTGTTTTATCAACTGACCCTGCATAGAAGTATACGGTGATTGCACAACTGGTGTCCATCCTCGTTGACAAATTAAATTACCTTACCGACCCCCGCCTTCCACCCTTCCCCGCACCCAAATTGCTCATTCAAATCTTCCCTCCCATTTTACAGGCACACATACATCCGACGTTGCTTGAAACTGAACCCACGATCTCGAGACATATTGCGCTGTTGCCAAAAGTCGCAGTATAATGTTGACAAAGAGGCTAAACTTTATTCGTTCAAGAGTTGGATTTTGCTGAGTAACTGAATCATATGTTAGACCCCCTATACCTGCGTGAGACATGTCCAAACCACCCAGCTGATTCTGCACGCTGGGCTTCTTTCGCCTTTGTAGCAGCACATGGAAGCTTATAGACGCGTACGTCCGATCAGTCGCGATTCTGCGTGTCGTATAAAGAGTAAAATCGTGACCTCACTCGTCATACCGCAGCTTAATTTCATTAAAAGCATCCTGATATGCAACAGGGACTCTTCCGTTCTGACTAACAGTGGGCTGGCGCAATATGTATTTGCTTTCGACGTGTATCCCTACGGTGACGGGAGGCCCCGGATCCACCGCAGGCTATCCGCGGTGAGTTCGGGGCTGAGAATCGAATAATCTAACTGCCCTTCTTGGAAAACGTTACTGATAGTAGGACCGGAATCCTTCTCGGGCCGAACAGAAAGGAAAAAACGCGTTTATCTGGCGTTGGATGCGATACAGCTGGTTAGGTCATACTTGATGCTAGTAAAGAGAGGGCGATCATAGGGGGGGAGAATTAACGCACTCTCTCTGCTCCTTTCCATCTCAGTGAAAGGCGGAATGACACAAAAGAACCATCTAAATCCAAGGACATCATTTCTTCCCCACCAAAACTGCTGTGATTCTTCCAGAATTGCGTGGACTTAAGCCATAATAAATATTCAAAGCCTTAATGGTAATACCAGTGCCGTTAAATACATCGACGGAGTGCATGTGAAAAGGCGAACACCCAGGGTCCACTGGAAACAAAACACTCAACGGGTTGAAGGGCAGCGCCTTACGAGGGAATTAAAGTTTAGATGCACTCGCGAAGCACATAACTTTATCATTTGCATTCCTCGCATAAATATTTGAGTTTAAACTATCGCTCCTTCATTCCGTTAGCCCAGTCTCACACTATTCATCAAGAATCTCCGGAATACCTAATTCGCCCTATGAGTTGTGATTGCGAAAGTAGAGATGGATAATTGCCCAAACGAATATGCCAGTATTGCGGGCGCCAACGTGTATCACGCAGAGCGACATTGCGCTTCCAAGTCAGTGCAGGACGGACACTTCCGGTGCGATGCAGAACTTTACCCATGGTTATTAACGAATAACGCGGAGTAGCGCTGATCTAAGCGATCATTTTTCTAATAAAAAATGGAACTAAGAAATGCAGAACTGCTCATGCTGGAACCCAGGATGCACGCGTCAGAACCCGCGATACTACCCCCTAGGCCACACATGAGGAGCACCAAGCTCGTTTTAGCGGTTGATCAGAAGGATTGCGCCAGTGTTCAAAGCTAACGACTAGACGGCATTGTATGTAACAAGAAGTGCCCGTCCTGGAGTTGCTTGGAAGCGGAACGCCTTGGGTCGCTAGTGACTGCTGCACCAATGGGTGAGGACGTGGGGTGTTTAAGAAGGGATACACTTCTGCGGGCAGCTGTTATCACTAGGGGCCAGAACTTTAGGCACAATGCCTATTTTTCTCCTTCAGTCCGTATCAAGTCTGCCTAACGTATAAGCACAAGCCAAGGGAATGGGAGCATTTTAAGCAATACTTTACAGTGCCTATAAGAGCCTATCTTGACTGTAAGGGCTTTTTAGTGCCTGCTTTGAATATATGGGCTTTTTAGCGCTTAAAAAATCTTTTTTGTGCTATATATGACTTTTTTGAATTTTTGAGCCGGTGTTCTGCAAGGACTGTTCTCGCTTCAGAATCCCTCAACTGGGCGTTTGTCGCAGGCAGTTTGCGAGAAAAATCCGCACGCCTTGCCAAACTCGCCGAGAAGCGCAAACCATGCCCACGCCGCCGCCACGTCGACCTTGCCCCCTCGGCCGAGCTGCCAGAAACCCGGTTGCAGGGAGCCCGCAAACAAGCTCACCGACGTCACCCTGCCCACACGAACTCTCTTGTTCTATGTCCTTCTGACGCACTGTGTCCGCGGGCCAATAGCGAGAACTTCTGCCGACGTGCCCTATATTTATTGCTAACGCAATAAAAAAATGGCATGCAACAACAAGAACATCACACAGCCACGCACATGCCACTCAAGGCCAAAGATGCCTCCTGGGGAAAACCACGCGCAAATTTGAGTCACCAAAGTTTTAATGTGATGCCACGAACAAGTGAACTGTCAGCCGCTGATCACGGGTACACCGCAGACCGGCACAATACAGCCCGTTTAGCACAAAGAATGAAACAGAAGCGGAACTTATAAGGCTTATACTTTACAAGTAGTCTAGCCGTGATAGCCTTCATCTGCCGTGCCAGATAATCTTAAAGGGCATTTGGAAACCTAGCCTTAAAAGAATTAGTTCCAAAAAATCTTGCGTGCAGTCTCATGCTGATAATCGGTATATAGTGCAAAGTGGTGTTATTCCCGCAGCTACGCTAATCATCTGCTTCTGCAGAACAGAATGGCTCAGTAATTTGTGCAGAATTATTGCACTTCACTGCATACTATCAATCGGATTCATCGGTGTTGTGAAGAGATGAGGAGGTCGTTCTGGTCTGTAAGCGAATGGTAAATCGCCGTTAAGATATTTCTTCGAAGCACAGTTCGGTCTTCAAGGGGCCGTTACCGATTGTTCCTCTCCCACCAGGGGTCGTTGCTACACTTCAAAAGCCTCGGCTGAGGGCAGAAAACTACACCAAAAACACTCCGGGGGTATTAACAGCTTTGCACTCGACAAACGCGTCGCATCCCAAAGTATTTACACCCCGCTACACTTCAACGTGACATGGCATGCTCGTGTTCTTATTTCGCATTCTTAGGAGAAAGCATTTCAGCAGCTGAGTTGGCGCCACTCTAAGAATGCTGAGCTCATTTGGGAGGTGCAGGACAGATCCGCCACCATCCCTGAACCAACGGTAGCTTAAATCCGTCTGATGTAAAATTCCCGGATTCTGGGGGCTAAAAACACTGCCGAAGGTTCTGAGCATCAAACATTGTGATATTGCAGGTGGAATTAGGTCATGGAGTTTCCCGAAGTACAAGCACGCTCCCTCACGTTCAGTGGACGTTGAGCGTTGCTTTTTGGCACACAAGTATCGACTGAAAGGAGGTATGACTTCAAGCAGCCTATTTTTGCCGTCTATGACTATTTTCTGATGTTGCCCTCGTCGGTGCCAACCATGGTGTGTTATGTTTTTGTAGGTGCGAAGTGTCAGAAAGAAAAAGTATTGCACCACACAATTCCTACGAGCTGTTCTTCAAACCCTTAGTGCATTTAACCCAAGCGAGGCGGTTTTTGTTTCGTCGGAGCCCACTAACGAAAAATATATACTGCGCGCGCAAACGTTACCACAGCCTATTACCCCTGCGCCGCCAATACCGTATTTGCACGATTATACCGCGCATCCTTTTTTGCTAACAAATTAATAGCCTTCAAATTTGTGGGCCTGTTACAGTCGAGCTTAAAACCACAATCATCTTCAAAGCTGCCAGCAGCATTGCCATGGAAACGAACTCCTCCCAGAATCAGTAATTGAAATTAAACAAATAAGTCAACATCACGTGACTAAATTTTGGTACACCCCTGCCTTCCTCAACTGGCAAAACTTAGCCAGCTGTTACAAATATTTCTGCTACTGCAATTAGCACCTAGATTTAGTAGTTATGGACCCAAAGAGCTGCCAATTTTAAGCGTCCATCAAGCGCAAGGAAATTTTACCTGCCGCGAGCGATGAAAACCAGGCTGCATCATGCACACGCTGCTTCCCGGAGGCAAAAGTGCTGGATTGTCGTAAACAAGGCACAACCATATTTTTGAGCAAGACTACACCGGCCCTGACCCCGAACGTTATCGATAACCTGAACACTCCCATTTGGAATTAATAAATTAGCAGCGAATCAAGCGATCGCTCATCACGTCTAAAATATTTGAGAAGGCTCTTAAAATTGTAAACTCTTTAAACGATATACTTTTTCAACGTTTTCACGCTCGACCTCTGTCCTTTCTGTGGGCCTTGGGCCATTAGTAATCATAGCACCTTGAGAAGTAAATCTCTGCTCCGATTCCGATGAGACTCTGCACTCGAAACATCTCTTGAGGTCGTATCTCAAAATATGTACTGTACAAGTGTCTCAAAATATGTACTGTTTAGCGCTGTGGTATTTATCTATTTGTTTTTCTTGAGTTGTTGTTCTTCCCATTCTCTGCTCACTTTACTTCGTGTTTTGATGCAGAGTTGACCTTAACGTCTTCCTTTTCAAATTTAATTTCTCCCCTAACTTTGCTAGCAGCGTTTCCTTGTACCTCTTTTTCAACGTTTCTTTTTGGCCATCTCGCTGTTCTACCCGTAATGTACGACATTCATTACTCATCACTTTGGTCATTCCCCACTTGTCGTTTCAAGCCCTGTCACTTGCAGGGCTGACTTCACCAGTTCCCACTATAGCGATCTCTCTCTTTCTCTCTCTCTCTCTCTCTCTCTCTCTCTCTCTCTCTCTCTCTCTCTCTCCTCTCTCTCTCTCTCTCTCTCTCTCTCTCTCTCCTCTCTCTCTATCTATCTATCTATGTCGTCTATCTTCGTATGTCTGTCTGTCTGTCTGTCTGTCTGTCTGTCTGTCTGTCTGTCTGTCTGTCTGTCTGTCTGTCTGTCTCTCTCTGTCTCTCTGAAAGTTCCCCGCACCAGTTTTAATGCCAGCTTGAGAAGGATAAGCAAGTTTAAGAAACACAAGGTATTTTCGCTGTTACAGTTGTGTGCGTCAATTAAAATACCTTCTGCCGTCTACATGGTGTCACGTTTTCGACATATGCCCGTTAAAATCGGTGTCAAATAATTTTTTCAAATTCTTCTACATAAATGTATCTGCGCGTTACAGTCGGGGACCTGTTAGAATCGTGCAAATAGGGCATTTAGGCGAAGTTGAAGCAGTGCACTCGGCGAGATGCGCAGTCACATTAGAGCAAGCAATATTGTGCGAAGCGTCAACCCGGTTAACTGTCTTCTTCGTTTATAGAACAGCTGCTCCACGAGAGCAAAGCCAGAGCCAATTTGCCAACTTTCGTTGAAACTGAAGGGGGGGTACGACAAAAATAAGACAAAAATACGCGGTGAAAGTTCGTTTGAAGGCCACAGTAAGTGGAGAGTGCAGACAGCCGGAAGTTATCTGTCAAAGCAAATGGGATAGGCTTAGAGTGGGTGGCGGTCATCCCGGAAGTTAAAAAAATCTACTTCCTATCCCCGTTTCCGCGCTGCTCCGATAGAGCTCCTCGACAAGCGAAATCTCCTCTCCCGATTGTCCAGACGGCACCGGATGCACTCATCCGGAAGAATGCCGTTTGGACAGTGGCGCGCGTAAGACTAATTGATTGTACCGGCCGCGTCGCTTCAACATCGCGCTGATGAAAGCCGAAGGCCCCGCTTTCTGGTGACCAGTGGAAGCGCCGGTGGGAGAGGATGGCGGAAGGGGAGGAGGAGAATCTGCGCCGTCCGTTGCCGCCACTTCCGGAATAGGGAGCTGGAAGAGCTGGATTCTGATGTCGTGTAAGTTTTTATTAATTTAGAATGCATAGACATGGATGTCTCGGCAAACCCATTAAGCCGAATCAAATCTGTTAACAGCTCCACCGAAAGTGCAGTCGTCGCTGGGAGAAAGCGAACCACCCGCGTCAACCGGACCACTCTCTAGCCTTTCGGCGCCGGGATTTCTTCGCTCGCAAATGCAGGTTTGAAGTGAAGGCTGCCAAGTACGCGCGGTTCTATTCAAGTTACCAAAGCACTGCTCGCCAAAGTGTGAATAGTTTTTTTTCTAAAAATTAGCGCTGGCGAAATAAAAGTAAAAACGTTTGAGAGCGAATCCCCAAATTTGCCAACGCCGTGGTTCAGTTGACGTCGACCATGCTAGTCACATGTATATATTCGAAGTGAAATGCGAAATAAAAAGTAAAGAACTGTCAGGCTGCTTAACTCGATGAAGTAACGGAGGGGGGGAGGGGGGGCGGTCCGGATTTACGCCTCGAAATATAGAGCCAAGTAAAGTTTAGAAACATGACAAAGAGAACAAGAAAGAAACTAAGGTAATTGGTATCTCTGCAATGAGAACTAGTGAAATTAACGGGCTTCACACCTAGAGTCCCTCTGCTTGTCGTTCCCCAACCTAACCTGACGTAATCTAGCGTAGTCGAGGGACAAACCTAACAGAACTTAAACGTTCTCTCGACCGGTTTTCTGCTCAGAGAGTTGTGATGTGCCTTTGATGATAAGGAGGTGCCTTCGCGTGCTCACACCCTGCCACAACTGGTCTACCAACCAGGGTATGCAATTCGGTCGCATTGTTAGGCAATCAGTGATCACAAATTTTAACAGGCGACCCCGTCTTTGTGCGTTGGGAGGACAGAGGCGACACCGGTGCTCGTCACTGTCCGTGTGATGGTGCCATCAAATGACAGTTTGTGGTGTCAGACAGTGCTGTGCTAGTGTTTTCTTTCACGTGTCACTAAAAGTATTTTGGAGTTTTAGCTTAAGCTCTGCTGAATCTCATTTTAACTTCATTGTCGTATTCACTGGCTCCTTTTACCAAAAACAGAAAAAAAAAACGGACGTGAGAAGAACTCGTAGCACCAGTAGTCGCAACGCATTGTTTATGCTTTCTGTGAAGCCACACTTTCTTACGTTACAAGCATTTGAGTTCACGTTCGCGAGCGAAGCAGCTAAAGTACTACTCCTAAAACAAACAATGTTGTTTGGAGATGAACCGCCCGTATGATTCATGTATGACATTTGTAAGTACATTCCCATATTGATGTTATTGTTGCTAAGGCAATGCAACAATTCTCGTCCTCCAAAAACAAAAAAAGGCCTTAATACTCTTCTTTTTAAAACAAATTTGTCGGCTACCACGTGCTTCCTTCGAACATGAGAAAATGCTTACGATAAAGCTTAAGGGGTATGACACACATTTGGAGAGGCAAGTGATCGTGCACTTGTCAAACATACCTTGAAAGCAGCTCGGCAGGGCGAGATCAAGTGTATGACCTTCTGAATTTGCAGTGAAGGTGTGCTGAGTGAGGTATTACCAAGGCTACAAACTCGTCCAAGGCACTCGCTTTTGAATATAAAGCGTTTAATGTGCCCCTAGAAAAATTCGCATGTGCCCCCAGTAGCGCAAAATCTCCAACTGTAGTCATGCGAGTATTTTTATCAATGAGGTTCTTCGTGAGTTCATCGCGTTAAAGGGGTACTGACACCACTTTTCGGCGTTAATATTATTGCACAGTTCGCTTCATTTTCCCAACAGAATACCCTGGCTGAAATATGAGCAGCCTGCGACGCGAAGTACATACTTTATTGTATCTCATTTACCGCGCCGACGGAACAGCGCGCGGAGCGGCACTCAGCAAATGGACATCAGCGTGACATCATCCGGCGATAGCGAGTGACGCGAAGCGCTCGTCAAAAACTCGTGGCGTCACTTCACGCGCGCGGCCCCCCCAGCGGCGACTGGGCGCCGGCGTATTCACAAACGGGTGCACGTAGCCAGAGCTACAGGCATAACCGCTGCCCAGAAAGGCACTGTTGGCAAAAATAAAGTCCCCCACACGGGAAAGGAAGCGACAATATAGCCCGTAATCGCAATAGAATTCGCCGCAGGACTTTTATTGAAAGCCGTCATCGAATTTCCGCCTAGGGCCTAGCACCTTCAGGCAGCTCAGCCCAATGTTACTACACTCGGTGACAACTTAAGAACGGCACCGGAAGTGGCCGCTGTGCCTTATCACCGTAGCCGGATGTTTTTCCGCGCAACGCAAGTAGGGCGTTATACTGGGAATATTTTGAACATGGCGTGAGCCGTTCCCGTGTTTTTTGGACTAAATATGCTTATAAACGACTCCAGTGACGACAAACAAACTGCGTGAGACAAGGCAGACGATATCACGCATTCATAGCAAACCCCTTTCAAAACGCGCGCGCACTGACGTCACGGGTCCGGCGCTTTGGCGGAGTGATACACTACATGAGGTGGTGCCGTTCTTGAGTTGTAACCGAGTATAGAATTATTGTAGTAACGTTGGGTCAGCGGTTCAGCTCCGGTGGCGGCGCGGTCGAAACAACGCCCCCACCGGTCTCCGCGGAGTTCTTGGCGTCCGCACAAAACGGCGAGGTCATGCCGGGATCTGTCGTATGCGCCTTCCGGGCTAAGAGCATGGGAAATTGAAACAAACGATTTTGAGGCGGTTCAATGTAATTAATTATCACGCGCTGAAGTATTCAAGTTCTGTGTCGGGTTCGTCAGACCATTAAGCATCGACAAAAGGAATAAAAATGTATCATGAAGTTTTGGTGTCAGTACTACTTTAAGCTCATTAGGTTCGTCGCGAACTGTGCTGGAGCCCCGTTTTGGCTCCCAGTAGACCCAATCAATAACTTCATTTGGTCTGTTGTGCGCGTCGCCACCCATACGCTCCGGAATATATTTTTAATTGTCTGAGCCGAACAGCGGGCAATACTTTTAGTGGCTATAAGCGCGCCACCTCGATGTTGAATGGAAATAAGATCGTAGTTACGATATCTGTGGTATTTTGGTGGAAAAAATATCAGCTGAATTGAAACGCTTCTGTAGCCATGACTGTGTCATAAAGGGACACATCGTACTCATTCGCTAATACATTTCGAAAAATCGCGCGGACACCTAAGAACATCTTATGTTGGGAATGCGATAGCACGAATTTCCAGTTTAATCGCTAAAACGTTTCGCTTTCGCCTCTGTCGTTGAATGGATTTGTAATTGTGATATTGGCTTTGATGTCGCAATTGACGTAGAAAGGTGTTGTCTTCAATATCATCATTGGCCATGAAGAAATCATAATACTTGCCTATACCCTTGACACACTTGCAACGAAAACGGTGTTTGCGAGGAACTCAGCGTCTCAGATATTGTGGCCGGGAGACGAAAGCTTCGACGGGCAAGTATCTTTCGACTTTATCATACTATTGTCATGGAGAAGTACTGGCACGCGCGTAAAAATTCGCAGTTCAGGAGTCCAGCGACACGCGTCCGCCGTCAATCAGTGTAGTCAAAAATGTTACTTTGCTCCAAGTCGTTCAGGTGAAAGGGTTGGTTCGTCATTCTGCAAAGGTCACTAACTTCGCTGCTCAAGATGGGAACGTGATCAGGTGACGCGGTGTATTATTATATCACTACAACATAAGAGCGCAAAACCTTCCCGCTATTTTAGTGTTTCTGGTTAAAATGCAATTTTAGTCGTGACTTCCCCGGCTTCTTTATGGTTCTCGCCATTAATCACACTATACCACCAGCGTAATTGAACACATCAAGCCCACTTCCAGCCCCAATAGTGCCGTTCAAAATGTTGATTCTGTGCGATGTGTTCACGCTAACCGCCTGTGTCGCATTATGATTTTCGCTCCCTTTTACGCTCTTTGTTCTGCCACATATTCCATCCAGCGGCAGAAATAAGGAAGGACGCTAGAGGGGTCATAAAGTGGGGCAGGGCCATCAAAGACGCGTGTTACATTCCTTAATGTCCTTTTTTTTCACGTCCTCTGCTTTTTCTAAAATCCATTTTAAATTAGGGTGGGCGCCGTGTGTTCAGCGGCCGCGTATAACATGTGGTGTTATTGGTTTTTGAATAAACTTTAAAAAAGCTTGCCACGACTAGCTGGCAGAAAAAAAAAGTATTACAAGACTGGGAGAAGGTTTTGTACAACAATGGACAAATTTCCAGGAAGCTGTGTTGTATAACTGTAAAACCAAGCGAGCGGCATACCCAGCTTAGAGGTTCTCGTGGGTTGTAGCTGTTTGTCAAGAGGGTTAGCAGTTATGCATAAAACTAATACAGTAACGGAAGCATAATGGTCGTTGTAAGTGCAGACCTGTTCCAGAAAAATGCAGCGTTTTATTACACTATTTTGTGGCAGTGCTGAGGAGATGTGGTTTTAGTTGGTCTGGAAATACGTGCAGCGACAAACCGAGTCAATTTACATGCGAAGAAGAAACTTCACGCTCAAATAACGCACACTAATCTACTCTCAACAGACTTTTTTGCTGTGTCTTTATATTGCACACCTCGTGGAAAGCCCAAATTTCATAAATAATTACTTTTAGCTCTTCAGGCAATGAACATTAAGCAGAAATATGTTTATGTAGTGACAATTTGCTATCTGCAAATCCTAGAGTGTAGAATCGGCTTACGTCTATAACTTGTATGGTTTGCCTCTAAGAAGAAAAAAAAGAAGCTCCTTCTGTTTAGAAGCTTAGGGGTCAAACTTTCCAGGTCATTTTTTCTTCTTCGTTGAAGGCGGAGTCCCGTCCGCCGAAAGCCGAGCAGAACCGAAAGTATTAACGAACACGGCCGTAAATTGGCTTACGATTTCCTTCCCCTAAAACGCACGGGTGCATTTCTTAGTGCCGCACTCTCTTTACTTTTCTTAGAGATTAGGAATCTGTGTATTGATACCGCCGTTTAAAGGTATACCAATCTTATCAGCCCACAAACAGTCGCACAAAAATTCAGACATTTGTGGAGGGAAAAACGAGTGTCCCGGTGTTTTAATGCCGTGAATACAGGAGACGACAGCAGGAGACACCGAAAGCCCGAGCCTCTAAGGTGCTTTCCCCTAAAACGGGCCATCTCCACTAACGTGAAACATCGGGAGGGGTGAAGCTTGCAGTGTATAAGTGTATTCAAAGATTATAAGTGTCTCTCTTGACACACGGCGCGCGCCGATTGGGCACCGGAGAAGCGCCGGTGAGAGGAGTAATCCCGCGCTTGCTGAGACAGTGGCGCCCTCTCTTGCGTTGTTCCGGATTTAAGCCCCATATGCCCCAGCCTTGCGACCCACTAGCTAATTTTCTCGCACTGAAACCTGCGGCATATTATGGGAAGCTGTGCGATTGGCTACGGCTGGCAAACTCCAACGCAGACTTTATAAGATTGCAGGACGAGCTATTTGCGCTTAAATTTAATGCATATTTTTTACAGCAGCAGATGGTGGTGTAAAGAATGGACGTTAAGAACGAACATGTAAACATAGAAGCACCTGTGCGTACTGCGCGCACTATGACAGTTATAGCTGCACAGCAGCACGGCGCGTTGAGCTTACACTGGCCAACTGGCATAAGCGACATTGCCATCTGTGACTCTGTTTGTCGAGCATACCAAATGTTTCACTAAACAAGTACTATCAACCGTAACAAACATTATTCAGGCACAAATCCGGTCAAAAACAAGTCGAGGGTGGACAAATCGAGGGTGGTCCCGACAGGTATGGTGGTGCCATTTAGGAGGACTGACAGCAAACAAGGCGTTCCTCCGTTCGTTCGCTGCAGCCGTAGTCCGCACACTTACGTTCACTTCAGCACTTGACCTGGATACGTCATCGCAAATGTGACGAAACACACTATTCACTGGCAGAATAAAAATTATGAATTATATTGTTTAATTTGTCATAAAAATTCCCCATCGTTTGGTGCCGGACAGGCGCTGGGAGCACCATAAAACACCAAATCTTTTGAATAACACCTACCTGTATTTTTTCTCCACGGCCCTTTTTATCGGTGTTCGCAAGCACCATGGCATTAAGCCATGCCGGATATCCGCGCGCGTTTGCCGGCACCCTCTGCGCTAACAGCCGTATGAGCTTGCCTCTTTTTATGGCTTCTGAGCTTTGAAAACCACCCTACAAAAATTATCTTACCCTCGTACCTTTTCCACCTTCGTAAAGCTTTTTAGCCATTATTAATAGGGCCAACCAAGCGCAGCGACCTCTACCTCGCTATGGTTCTCCTTCCCGTTCATCTTCCGTATCGCTAGCTACTCCTGCTGCTGCTTGTGCTACGGGTGTCTGTGTAACTTTTCTCATAACGAGTGACAACTTTACTTGCTACGGTAACCGCTGTGCACGTTTGCCACTATCACGCCGCTTGCGTGCTGAACTCTACTGGCCCTTCACTTTTCTATTAACTTCCACAATCTTAACTGCGCACGGTTGTCAGTCTTTTTTTTACTGTGCGCACTCTTTCTCGGTGCATGTCTGCATGCTCAGCGCAGTGTGCGTACGTGCGCTTCTGCGTCAGCCGTATCACAGCACATGCGCGGCCGAGTGCAGATGCGAAAAACGAAACGCTTTTTCTAGTTTCTAAACAGTGAGGAAGCGAACCCTGTTTCTGAAGTGGGAATGATAACCATTGGGCGTTGAGCTTTCGGTGATAAGATTTAACTGCTGGTCCTATATTACACTTTTATGACCTGTTTTAAAGGAACCCTGCAACACATTTGATAAGCGCTTTCACTCTTTCCTTCACGTCTGAAACCACTGCGAAAGCTACAGTTATCGCCAGCACGGAGCGCACTGCGTGATTTGCTCGTCGCACCAGAGACGCCTTCTATTTCTGCTTTATTTTTGTGGCTTATTTTTGAAAGGTGCTGTCGAAAAGCATTCATTGCTGCAACTGAAGGAACACCGGCCAACAGCCGCTACATGGCCTTAGTGACGTAATTTGGGCCGTCGAATAACGTCAAGACCAGGAAAGAGAGAGAAATCTTTTAAGCGAGTTTAAGAGTTATCTGATAAGCATACAGCAGTAATTTATGGCTGAGGTACCTTGAGACCCCCTAATTTAAGTACTGGGTGTGTTGGGTGACTACGGTCTGCAAGCATTTAAGATTTCAAAAAAGTTTACAAAAGCGCTGCAGGGTCCCTTTAAAGCACGGGAGGTGGAAGAATATTCTTTATGAATTGTATATCTGGCCTCAACTGGAAACAGCGCCAAAATATATGCATTGATGGCTCCACACACTTTGGAAATAACCCCACCGTATTGACAGAAACTAGGAAGGTCAGAGCACTACAAGTATATCTCGCGGGTCCCTAAGAAACTTAATGCCTACATATGCAGATTAGTCAGATGACCATGTTGGAATATTTGTTTAAACTTGCAAACATTAAAATTTATCCTATGAAACGCTTTCCTCAAGCCATTAATAAATAACAACAGTGCGTCCACAGTTTCCGCTACAGGACGTATCGCCTTAGGGGAGATTGTCTGCGAATTTTTTGGCACCTTCTGTTGCTGGCCGTTTCGGCCCACATATCAGCACCTTCTCTTTGTTTAACTTCCTGCACTTTTCTTCTCCCCATCTCCCTTGTCCTTTCAATGTTTGTTTCCCACTGGTAAACCTAGTCGCACCCAAACCGCTGCTAAATAGCCACGGTGTATGCTCTAAGGCGATTGCGAGGAAGGTGTGGAGAGCAAACTGGGAAAGGATTACACACACCTGGCAACGGTATCGGTGTCCTCGCACAAGTGCTTTGCGCAAAAAGAGTAGTCAACGGGCTTCCCGCAAACGATGTGGTAATGCGGCTTTCGGTCGCCAGCCATTGTTGCTGCGGTCTGGCGTTTGAACAACTGCGCTTGGTCGGCTGTAACCGTAATGTCAGCGGCCGAGTCAATATCAAATCAACCTGAGATCCCATGAATGCCTGGACATTAGGCCGGAAGCGTTACGGCCCACTTTCAAAAATAATTACCCGGCAAAAGCGGTGCTGTTGTCTCTGTTGAGTGCGTAAACGGTGCAGCGATCGAGCCTTGTGGGCTTCGTCAGCCCGTCCTTTACGAGCGTTGCCGCGTCCGTGGTTGCACTCCTTGCTTTCTTCTAATATTTTCTTTTGGTATTTGATGTCAAGGACAATGGAAAGTAAATATTTTGTCTCTCTCTCTCTCTCTCTCTCTCTCTCTCTCTCTCTCTCTCTCTCTCTCTCTCTCTCTCTCTCTCTTCTCTCTCTCTCTCTCTCTCTCTCTCTCTCTCTCTCTCTCTCTCTCTCTCTCTCTTTATCTCTCTCTATCGCTCTGGTGTTCATGTTACCCTCTCGAAAACAGCAGACGTTTTCTGAACACAGCAGGTGTAATGTTGTAGCAGTTTCTTTGAAAGGAAACAAATAATCCCGGAACTTTGATAAACGAGGGCACCGTTCATAACTTTAAAGCCAAAGGAAGTGACCAGTATGAGGCGTATTTATTACTTTTCTCTACGAAAGAAAGCTGTGCGATTGCTTCGAATTAACAGCTAGTTCAAACAGGGCCAGATGAACGTCTGAAGGGATGGGCTCACACGGACCAAAAGACAGCCGCGCAAACGCGAAGACATGAGCACGTGCACGAACGAGAACGGCGTACATTCAACAACTCGCAACACTGCTTACATCCAAGTGGATACATTTTACTAGAACAAGAAGAAAGAATACCCCACAACTTATGAAATACACTGTTGGTTTGAGATTCGCTGCGAAGTCACTTCTGACTTCGCAGTGAATGGAAGTCACTTCCAAAGTCATAAGTGACATTAGAAAGGTATAAGGGAAAGGGCGCGAAATTCTCCGAGATGGTAGCTCCAATTTTCTAATAGTCCACGATAAAGCACGCGCCACGTATTAGTGAACAGAAAAGAAGAAATCCTGAAACGAACGACGGTGATGGAAAGCGGTGGGGCGTTTACGCAAGAGGTATCTGCAGTAGTCCAACATCAGCAGGCGGATGAGAACGAGCAGCAAGAAGGATGAGATGGAGCGGGAAGGATGAGAACGGGAGGAATCTCCGAGGCAAGGCAGTTTGCTATGGTCTTGCGGTCTGCGCGCGAAAGACACGATCCTTCTTGCTCGGATTTCGCCCCGTTTATCGGCAGCTCGCGCCCGAAGTGCCAGCATGAAAAATGTTCCCCTGCGCGTATGGGGAGTATCGGATAGCCGCCACGAGCCTGTCTTGAATACGTGAGCGCATAGGCAAACCACGCGGGGCCTACTCCATCAAGTCGGGCGTCTATTGGGGAACGGAACGAGGGCACGAAGCCATCGGCTAGGCTGGGCCCTGTTTGTGTTCGAAGCAGACGTCGAAGCTCCAGAAAAATAAGTTGGCGCGACCACGCACAAGCCACAGAAACAAGAAAATACGAGTTGGGCAAAAAGAGCTTGTTAAAAAAATCGACAGTGAGAGTTACGATGTTGCCTAAATTCCCTAGAGAAGTAGGCTGCAAGAAGTAAGAAATACGGGCAGCGTCTGAAAGACAACAATGAACTTACCCGTATTAGCATTCAGGTTGATACGCGAAAATGTTGCTCCTAGGATATAGGACAGGAAAGAGAAAGAAAACAGGCACCAACTGCAAGTGTACCGCTTCGACATATCGTCCACAATGAGGCAGGAGGGTGGGTGCGGTGACCGAGCACTTCCAGTTGGGATATCGCAAGATATCAGCGTCACCAGCTGTACGTAACGCTTTTGCTGGTTGAAAAAGTTGTGGGGGCACCTAAGCTTCCCGTCGTGGAGCGATAATGCGAGAACATTACTCCTCGTTGAACCTTGAAAGGGTATGTAAAGGTGGTGGCCCCGCTTCCAATGCGAGTTGCGGAATTGGCTATGAACCTCTGACAGCCGCTGTCATCAACGCCGCTGATAAGTTGGGCATGTGAGAGTTGGAGGTTGAAATGTTGACATCGTGGCTAAAGAGAAATAGGTGAATCGAACAGGCGTGAGCTTACTACACCTGCTGCCATTCTTAACTGGTCCGTGCACCTGATTGCGCTTGTTTTAAGGCCGTCAGAGTCAATGGGATTTCTAACGTAGATTTCTCAACGAAAATCTGGTTAAGAGGCTCTGACCACGTTTGCGGACTATGCGGATTTGAGGACGCCAGGTTTTTGGCCAAATGAAGCAAGCGACTCCCACGCATCGACCCACCGCGGTGGCTCAGTGGCTAAGGCGTTGCGCTGCTGAGCACGAGGTCGCGGGTTCGATTCCCGGCCACGGTGGCCGCGTTTCTGGTGGAGGCGAAAAGCAAAAACGCCCGTGTGTACGAGATTTCGGCGCACGATAACGATGCCCAGGTGGTCAAAATTAATCCGGAGCCCTCCACTACGGCGCGCCTCATCGCCTGCGTTGCGTCGGCGCGTTAAACACCACAATCAATCAATCAACTCTCACACATCAAAAATTAATGTCTAACGGGAATTATGCAGCAAAAAAAAGAAAAGAAAATTACAGGTGCAGCCTGCGTGACTTCTCATTGTGTCTGGTATTTCGCCGTTTCCGTTCCAATATTATTTCTCAGCCAGCACGAATTCAAACTATTCCAAACTACCGCCCAAAAATAACGATGTGGAATATGTAAGCTTTCTCAAGGCATTCATTTGCGACGTAGAAACGACTCCGACTGAGAGGGACAGAGGGGTAACTTCTTCGGAATGGGCGGTGCATTACAGGTCTTTCGAAACGCACTACATAGGGCCGACATTTCTGTTCTAGGTCGAGACGTTCAGTAACTTTGGTGACCACAAAACGGGGTGCAGCTTAAGACATCGGTAGGCAGCCACTAAACCAGAAATCATATAAACCGTCTTAATGGGGCTTCAAATAACACCAAAGACATCGCTTACATGATGGCGTTAAGTTTTCGTTTACTACTAAGCATTTCGTTTTTGAGATGTCATTGTTTCGATATGGAAACGTGTTTCCTGAACGGGGGAGCTTTTTCAGGTAGACTGACGCTGCCACTATACTTATGGGTGGCCAGCTGCAACGCTTAGGGGATGACCATTTTCGCGTGTGGAATTTGAGGAACACCTAGATATCAAAACATACCTTTAAAAAGTTGCTACCTGGACGTGCTGGTTAGGCATGATAACGAAAGAAGAAGAAAGGCAGCTGGAACATGGACAAAAAGAGGACAAAAATGAGACTGGACACACTGTCCACTCTTCTATTTGTCCGTGGGGTAGCTGCGCTTTCTTCTTCGTCCGGATACCGTACAAATTACAAGAATTGCCACCCAATCAAGTTCACTTTACTTGTACTGCAACTAACTCTGTTGCAAATCTGGCAATCCTGTGGCCAGTAAAAAAAAGAAAGTAGCAATGCGTTTGCCGAGCAAATCTTTTTTAGAGCAAACACAACAGAAGAAAAGCAACGCGTATTTTAAAAATACGAACTCTAAGGAAGAAAATTTAGACAAGTTACTCGAGCTACTGAAAAAAAACCGAAAATGGGCACAAAAAGAGTTTGAAACAAAAAAAATAGTCCAAACGGTAAACAGTGCCATCAATCAACCGCTTTTTGCACTAGCCAGGCGGTACATTATCGGCCTTTTCTCGCAGATAGTAGAAATCGGCCAGGTAAAGCTTGCGTCATTGCAACTATTTCATTCGCAATAATCTTAAGGCAATCCGACCAGTAGCAACAGCTCTTTACGTAGAGTTATAATATTGTGAGTATCCCAAAATAACTATATTTTCTGCGGTGTGTAGTTGTAGTATGAAAATAAGAAAAAAAAAAACGAGGAGGGCTATGTGCCACCCGGCGATACTTCGCATTGCGGTAAAGTTGCTGGCGTTGCCATTTTTGGTTATCCTCAGTATTAATATCCGCCCCGTGCCATACGTATCTACAGGGATGAGTCTCCTGTGGCAAACGTGTGTATTTCTGGTTTTCCTGTGTCCAGCTGCACCGAAGTCTACAAGACAGAGTCAAACTTATCTGCCCCCCAAGCCTTCAAACGGACCACAAAACAAAAAAAAAAGGACCATGATCCGCAACTATCTTTTATCAATGTCGTCTCGTGGTCAATGGGTTATGATTGCCGCTTCAGAATTACCCTGGGTTTCAGCCGCAAGCTTGAGAAGTGGCCAAAAACACCATTTTTCAGAACTATGGTTGGCAACGCATGGGCCGCTATACCGGTGACGGACCCACACGGGACACACAACGACATAAACAGGCTGACAAAAAGTACGCCGTCATGATAGCTAGTGACACCTGTCACTGTTCAGCTTATTTTAGGTCGCTATGAGAATTCGGTTGAGTCCAATACACAGCTGTTTTTTTCGGGATGCGCTGGCCGTGCGCAATCACGCATAGTAGAAATCGCAAACCGTTGCTTTGCAAAACTAAAAGGCTGTATCTGCGGCCATTATGAACACTAAGAATTTAAACAGGCCGCTGCAATAATGGAAAAACCGTGACGCCACTGTGTTATAGAGCACAAGGCAGCAGGTTATATTCTAGGTGGCATGGGGACATTTTCCTATACGCGGCAAAAAATGGGCTGTAATTTTGTCGCCCGGCATTTCAGCGCAGGTTACAAATTTTTAGTTGGCTTGTATGATTCTGTGGGCCTCCCAACCGGCATTTCTCATACCCCTGCACTACTTCGGTGCCCCCCCCCTTCCTAACCAAATAAAGAAACATTATCTGACAATATTTTACATCACACACCTTTTTTCTGCAAGAAGTAATATTTTTTACCCCAAACGTCTGTTTGAACTTGAAGCTAACCACGTTCTGTGCTCTCCTGTGATGTGGTTCAAGCCAGCTACATTTTTATAGACACAGTAGACTACTTATGCTTCACGGAGTTCTTCCACTACCATAGCCATTACTATTCCGGAAGGACTGCGAACGCCAGTGATCATGGGAATATAGATACGACACTACTGTCATGTCCCCAGTGTTGAGGAACTGGACGCGGGGCCGCTCAGAACGCCTTTATTACAATTTGTCTTCTACTCTAGCAAATGATGCGGATAGCGTACTATGCCAGCTCGTCGTCTTCGTCATTCCCCGACATCCTCCTGCCCGCGACAACGATTCATGCCCACACAGACATGCTCAGAGCCGGTGCAGGAAGCAACACAACCATAAATAACAGCTGGTTCAGCATCTCGGTTGTAACCCGCTGAGCCGGTGGGTCTCAGGTCGTTAGTTGCTTCCATTTCCACTGGTGCTTTGAGGTGTGATGTAGATTTTTTGTCTTGGCTCTGTTTAGCGCTGGCAAGGAAAGTCCAACAAAACTCAACGCCCATGTCGTCATCTGAAGGCAAAGGGGTGCCCAGCGGACTGGGCCCCCTTGACGTGGCACCCTTTCGGGTGTTCTTTGCCTGCGCTGCCAGTGCCGAAGGCGTGGGGAGCACGACAGATGGCACAGGCAGTGAGGCGGGGGAGGGGGTCGCTGCGACTGCCTCCGTCTCCATCTCCGTGCCCTTGCATGTGCTTTGGGCCGGTGGAGAGGAAGCAGTGGATGCAGCGGCATCCCCAACAGACGTTGTTGCCACCACAGCCGCTCCTGGGTGGGCGAGCGGTGCAGTGGCTGGTTGGGCTGCAAGAGGCAGCCCAGGGGGGGGGGGGGGGGCGGCGGGATCAAGTCCGACTTTCGGTACTGGGTCCCTGCCGAAACAAGACGCCGCTCCGCCCCCCGGCGAGCTGCGTCGGCGTACCTCCCCAGTGGGAAAGAGGCGAACCTCTTTCACGCCTGTGGGAAGGTGATGTTTTCTGTTACCTTTACGTTAATCATTTTTTTCTCTAGTTTAAACTTTTCACAAGCGCGAGAGTATGCTGCATGTGGACCCTGGAAATTCGGGCAGGTAAGGTTGGCTGCAGTGCAGTTGTCGGATAGATGATCATGCTGGCCACATTTGGCACATGTTCTGCCACGACAGGAGTTGGTACGATGCCCGAACCGCTGGCACTTGAAACAGCGCCGCGGGTTCGGGATCTATGGCCGGATAGGACAATGAAACCTGCGTTGACATGCTCGGGCAGTGTGCAGCGGTCGAAAGTCAGAATCAGATGTTTGGTGGCTATTTCTTTGTTGTCTCTCTTTATGGCGATGCGCCTTACTCTGTCACGCCTTGATCTTTTAGGCCTTCGAGCAGATCGGTCTCTGTCTCGGTTTGGAGGTCTGGCTCAGATATCACACCCTGGCAGCTGTTGAGGCTGCGGTGGGGTGTGACTCTGATATCCAGGTCTGCCATGCGGGTTTGGCTCATGAGAGTTGTGGCTTGCTGCTGTGTGTTAACCTCAACTAAGACCTCGCCAGTTCTTAGTTTTTTAGAATTGTATGTCTTGCCAAGGATAGATTAAAGAAACATGGATACAAGGAATACGGATTGTGAGGAAAGAGGCTTGGATTTGTCAACCGATTCAACTATCAAAAAACGTGGGTAGTTGTCGGGTTTCGGTGAGTTGATGGCAGGAAGAGGTGGAAAAGATTCTTCGGTGCGGACCCTTTTCAGGGTCCGATCAGGTTTGGAGGGGGTTTTTCGATTTACCATATGACATAGCAAAAAGCAGTGGACGGGGGTACTTCCTTCGCTCGGGTTACCCTGATACCGAGAGAGGTCCCGGAGCTCCCTGCCTGGTAACCAGACAGGGAGCCCATCCGCCGGAGCTTGACCTGGGCTCCAACGGCCACCGTTTGAGGCTTCTACCCTTCACCTTAAAAACACATCACCACGGTAGGTCACAGCTTATGTTGGGGGGCTCGGGGTCCGCGGTATCGCCAGTACCGTCACCATGAATACTCAAGGTGCCCCGTGCGGGGTCGAATCCAGAGCAGCCACAACTCAATTCTCGTGTCTGGTCACACTAGAGGGGGTCTGTTCCGGGTTTGTCAGAATCCATTTCCCTGCGGTATGAACTCGCTCTGTGGCATCAACGTGACACAAGAGGCAGAGTTGACGACGCATACCGAAAACTCAGTGGTCGCCTCCAGTGTCGCAGGTGCCAGCGATTCGTTAGCGTGGACTAAAAGTTTGTCAGAGGCAGCTGGAGAGCTGGGTGGAACGCTGCGTTACGTTCGGAGGGATGCAACTTTAGTGACGGTTTCGACGGGTCTCCACTAAGGTTTGCTGTTACTGTCTTGCGGGTTGTTGCAGACGTAGCTATTTTTCGATAATTTCTCACGAAGTAGCAAATAGTTCGAAGAACCATTGCGAGGTATACGACCCATTCTTCATATTTGTTTGTGTGGTCTTCCAAGTCCCTTAAGTTTCTTATCTGATTCTCAAGCTGTACAAGGCTGGTCTGTTTTTGCTGTACGCATTCATAGAGTGTTCCGCATACTTGGTTTCGCAGATGGCTGCTCCACTGCGCCGTCTGCCGCATTGACGAGGTGCAAAATCTGTAGCCGGAAGGTGTCTCTGAGCTGTAGCAGCTGACCCACGTCGTCGAAGTCGTCTCCAGTTCCAGTTGGTCGGTGTGGAGCGTCGAACAGCAGGCCATGGTGGGCGCCGTCCAAGGGCAAGGCCTCCGGGATCAGGGAAGAGTTTCCCAGGCAGGATTTTTACCGGCCTCACGTGCCTCGAACATGCATTGCGCCGTCATGCAGTCTTCTGGGTCGTTGTTGAGGAACTGGACCCGGGACCATGGCACCGCTCAGGAAGCTTTTTTCTACTTCATTTTTACCTTTAGCCAATGATGGTGATAGTGTACTATGCAAGCTCGTCGTTTTCGTCTTTCCTCAACAACTAGTACATATGCAAGGAGACCATTCTGTTGATGACAGGTTGTGCTGAGATCGCCGCAGTGGCCTGGCCCGGGTGCATGCAGAACCAGCCGGGGAAGATACAGAGCAGGTATCGGCATACGCCGACCGGCATGCACTCAGCTCACATTTTGCAGCGGAATTTTGTATTCCGTTCCCGTCTTCGGCCTGCTGAATGGCCCTTGTTTATTGATATCGCTTGGAACACCGTTAGCTTCATATGCTCGAAAAGCCATCGCCGCACTCGCAAATCAACACGTTCACCTTTCGTTTCATGCCGGAACCTTCGCACCCACAATACACAGGGCATGTCAATTTTCCCAGCAATGAGCGCACTCGTAACAGGTCAGCGCCTCAATGAAATTCCTCTTCTTTGCCTGAAGATATTTTACAGTGAGCATCAAACAGTGTGGCACTCAATCTAGACTGACCGTCTGACTACAGGCGCTGGCTTTCGGGTCGTAACAACGCAGCCTTTTACACTTGCTCACACCTGTTTCGATACATTAAGCATCACTCGTCTCAACCGTTTTGTTCTGCAGAGCAAACGCTACAATTGAAAACAAGGGCGTTCAGGTCCTGCAATTCCTTGTCACGGTGAGTCTATGGCTAATGAGCGTGCGCAACGCAAAGCGTATGAGAGCTGCGTTCCGTAAACTCATAATGGCAGCTGCTCGAGAGAAGCTGATCGCACCCTACAAAAATAACTGCGTAGGCATTTTAAGGCTCTGCCACTCACGACAAGATTTATCCACGTCATGTGCTCCCGCGACCCTCGAATGACCCCACGCCATGAATAAACATGCATCGTTGCGGGGAATATGCATGATGTTTGATAGCCTTTTTAGGGGCGAAGCCCCCTAGGCGCTCGGGACCAGCGGCTTCTCCTATCGTCGTCGTCTCACGTAGTCACGGAACTAAAACACCGGGGAACCTGTTTTCCAACGCCTCGGGCTAGAACGTAACGCGTACCAAAAGAACACACCGGGACGCTCCTTTTCAAACGCGTCGCGCTAGAACACTTCAAGCTTCAAAGACACGGGACCTTTACAGCAAAGCTGTTTAAATCTGTACCCCCCAGCAATTTTATCTCCGTGGGCAAAAACGCCAAGGCGCCAAGAATACAATTATACACTGCATGCTTCGCCCCTCCCCAGGTTCCGCGTTAATGCAGATAGCCCGGGATATTTTTTTTTTTTTGCGCGAGTGAACTTTTATAGCCACGTAAGTCTGCCTCGCATGGCAGTTTGATAGCTTCCATTCTTCTACAACGAAGTATGCGTGACTCACCATTTTTTTCGTCTATCTAGAGCAGTCGTTTTAATGCGCGGCACTTGAGCTGCCGCTACTGCGGTTTCACATCGCCGTCGGCGTCGTGACCGAGGAACGAAGACAAAGAAAAAGATGGAGGAAAGTGTGGCGAAAGTGGGAGGGGGACGATAGTATGCTGCACCCTCACGAGACCCTACCCGGCGGCGAAGCATGGTGAAAGTCAGAGGGGGAGGCATTAGACATGCGGGTCGGTGGCGAGGCGCTGCGAGATGACGCCATAGCAGCGCCTGCCGTCGTGCGCTCGACGATAATGTGCGTTCACTTCCTGAGGTCGCAGTTTGCGGTCCTTTCCTGAGACGCAGTTCGCGCCGCCGACGCAGAAGCTTACCATCGGTTCCGTCGAGCGAACTCACGCGTGAGTGCTGCCTCAGCTCACGGCAGCACTCAGGAGTGAGCGCTGAACGAATGAGGCCTAAAGATAAAGATTGAGGGAACCGGTGAATGTGCTTCGCGACCTCCTCGTTTCGTGGCTCATACGAATCACGTGACATTTGCGCGGGAGGTTCAAACACGATTTACAACAACGTGCTCGGCGGAAGCGACGCGCTGCGAGATGGCGACTGAGTAGCGCGAGCCGCCGTGCGTTCGCTTATCACGCGGTCACTTCCAGAGACGCAGCAGCTATACGCGCCGTGACCGAGAAGACTGCATTTCGCACTGCGCATACATTTCGTATTAGGGAGTAAAGTAATCGCCAGCAGCCTTTTTTTTCCTGGGAATAACCCACAACATCAAAAGCTTGCTTTGTTTTAAGTTCGTTTCTTCTCCTGATACGAAATATTTTAGTACGGAGGCTCTGCTTTGGGGATCGCTATTTGATACGCCAATTCATTGAACGGTTCTTTCGACTAAGGCTCAACACAAATAGACAAGGGCACGTACCGACCGTTTGGTTCATTCCAAATTTATGATTCTTAACAGATCTGCTTAAAGGAATATGCGGATGATAAATTGGCTTTCTGTTTAATTGTTAGAAAAGTGGTTGCGGCTTGGCTCAGCTAACCTTGGATACGTAAAGCAAAAGCTTGGCTTAGTCTGGTTGAGTCTTGGTTTCGCCTGGTTAACCTTTGATGTAGCTGTATTGCCCACCGCAGCACAAAGCCGTTCGGTCCCGTGCAACGCTCACAGAAAGAGGCCCGGCCTCGCTCTCATTCTCGGCGAAAGCGGCGTTCCTCTTTCACGGCGAACGCGGCGCAAGATGAGTCACTTAGCCCGAGACGATCCAGCGGCGCTTGTGTGTGGGAGGCTGCGGGTTTGGTCAGCAACCGATCAGCTGAGCGGCCGCTCCCGTCGCGGCCGCCGCCGCAACGTGAGCAGAACGACTGAAAACGTGTCCTTGTGCGCAGCGCCGAGAGCGGGCCCGGCGAATCACGCGATGCGCTTGGAGGGCTGTGCCGCGGGGTGTGTGTCTCCAGTCAAAAGGTTAACTCCCGCATCCTCCGCGAAACAGCTGGATGAAAGTAGTAAAGCTTGGCTTTAAAACAGTCAGGCTCAACCAAGCGAGGTGCTGTCAATTTCATTGTCAGCTGGAGGGAATAATAATGGAAGCATTCATTGATCGCACTCAGCTGGTTGATTTACGATGTTAAATTTCTGGTTTATTAGGACGTGACCAAGTACACCCACCTTCAGCCCCCCTCCCTGCCCCTTGTAAATGTGCGCAAGTGTGGGAAACATTCGCAAAAAACCGAAATGTTTTTTTTCCCCGTGGCCTTCATCGGTTTGCGTACGAACTTTTTTGCCCTGCAGTGGGCGTAGATAGGCTGGATGATGATGATGATGATGATTTTTTGTGAACATCACCTTTCGCTTAAATCACAAATGCACAAATCCCTGCACTGTAAGCGCACGCTGGAAAATAAGCAAGAAATGATGTTTACATATAATCACCAATAAATTGTATTAGCCGTTGCATCACCCCTTTACAAACTCGCTTGGCGTGCCTGTAAAGGGTGCTTTCCCGGTTCAAATTTAGTGGCAGGAGAAGCACCAGAGGGCTTTCAGGATTGGGTACCCGAAATTTTTAGGTTTCTATTTTTAGCAGCAGAGCTGTTTAGCTTGAGCTTGGTCTGTTGGCTTTAGCAAAAAAAAATGCCTAGAAATCTCGCCCGGCACGACCTTCGCGCAGCTGCGTTGGCGTTCTCAGGCTTCACCTGGCTATGACGTCATCGCACGCGCCGGCACCGCTCCACCTTCGAGAACACTCTGCCCAACGTTCGTGGCGTGATCTCTTTCGCGCTCTTCTCCTCGCCAGTTCACGTGCATTCGCGCCTCAAGTGGGAAGCACAGAAAAGCTCGCGCTACAAACGCCGAGTCCGCGAAGCCGGTTGCCGCCGGTTCTAGCCCGTGCTAGAGCGGCCCACATTGGGAGAGATATGATAGCCTGCGGACAGAATTAACCAGGCCTGCAAGACATGCAGAACTTCCAGCGGCAATTTCGCAAATTTATGTGAGGTGCAACAGCCGGGTTTCCGACAAATGGAGAGATGGGGTGACAGAAGAAGAGCGCGACTCCTGAAGAAGAGGAAGGACGGCGCGAAAGCCGCCGCGCAGCTATTCGAGAACCGATGCGATGGCTCCAGTTCAATCCCGAATATCGTGTCGTTTCAGCGGCGGCAAAAAGTCAGCGAGTTGCAGAAGGTCCGGAATTACGAGCTCGCGTGCATTGTACATACCTTAATAACCGAGTGTTCTTTGCTGTTTTGGGTGCTAACGACGACACCACGCAGAAAACTTGACCGAGTTTCGAAGCATAACCACCCATAAACTAAGCCGAACCAAGAATAAGTTTTGTGGTGCAGTCATATCGGCTGTTTCTCCAGCCTTGCACCACTAGTGCAACCTGCGTAAGTTCTTTTTGTATATCTTATTATCAGTTATGTACCTCCTTTCTGGTGAACATCGACTACCCTCTACATCACAAAAGCACCGATTCAATCATTGAGAGGTGATGATGTAAAGTAATAAATATTCCCTTTGGTTAGTTCTACCACAAATAAAAAGGAAGCCCGGGTGAAGTTTAAACGTCTGTGCAAAGTATTTGGCCCTGACATAGAGCGTATTAGGAAAAGCCTCAAGCTGCTGCGCGCTGTGTTTAGATCTTTTGGAATGGTTAAAGAGTTAGAGGGCGAATATTAGAAATCTCAGGAAAGCATAACAGAAAGCTGAAGAAGTGTGCACGGTACATTGGCAGCATGGCTTAATAAACCTTTTTTATGTGCAAAATAGAAAAAAACAAATCGATCAGCTCGTGCCAGCACACGCACTTACAGACGCCGTAATGTTCAGCGCGGCAGCTAACTGTGCCTAATTTTCTCCTCGCCCTCCTTCTCTCTTTCGTGTTATGACCTTCTTCAGTCTGTATCGGCGAGCCAATGCGGACGCCTCATTTATCCTCCAGGTACGCGCACACTCGCGCGAACGCTACCGCAAACATCAATGCGGTCTTGCTACTTTATTTTATTCTATAGCCCTTTACCTTTGTCAGGGAATCAGAGAACGTGGTGGTCGAGGGATCGTTACCGAAAGTGTTGCAACGTTGCGAGCAAAACGTCCCTTCCTGTGCCGCAGCAATCACCGGCAGAGGAGAAAACGTTGTTTGTCTCAGAACACGCACACTCCCACCGAGAGGCCCCCCGGGTATACATTGACCTTCCCGCTCGGATAGCCTCCACCGACGGCGCTGCTTACGCCGGACGAGCCAATCATGGGACGCCGTGATGGGCCGTGCCTTATCGCCGGAAATAAGCTGTGAAGCGAATCCTGTGCGTGGTTTTCGTGTGCCTGGGGCTGGAAACAGTACGAACCGGGTCAGCAGATCTGTCCTCGTTCCTGGCTGTCTATTTGAAGAGAGGTACCTTTCCTGCCTATTTCAATCATACTACAATCAAGCGCCAGCAACACTCGTCTTATCTTCCCGCGATCCAAAGTTCGACGCCTCAACTGCCGCATTCCACTGCGCGTAAATACAGTATAGACTAACTATTTTGACGTACCGCTGCAACATGTTTTGTTGGCGCGAAAGTGTGAAATGTTTTAGGGTCCAGACTCTACATGCGGGTTACATACCGCGCCAAAATAGGATAAATACATATTTATGGAGTGTTATATATTTCTTTGCTAATGAAGTATTCGCGCTCAATCCATCCTCAAAGAACAGTATCGCAAAATAAATTGGTCGACATCCCGCCCTGCAGAGCTGAATATCCAGCAACCCAGTCGAAAAACACAACAGAAAAATACGACAGAATAATCCTGTGAGGGAATGGGACATTCTGTAGTCTGTAGTAAATCCTGTCGTGTAGTCTGTAGTAAACCCTGTCCGGTAGTCTGTAGTAAATCCTGTCCTGTAGTCTGTCATAAATCCTGTCCTGTAGTCTGTAGTAAATCCTGTCCTGTAGTCTGTAGTAAATCCTGTTCTGTAGTCTGTAGTAAATCCTGTCATGTCTGTTTTCGTAATAAATCCTGTCATGTCTCGAATTTCAACTTGTTTTGCATAAGAAATTTACTACCCTTGATGTTTTTTTCTATTAAGTACCTGAAGTATGCAGGATATGCTTAACAATTTCAATAAAAATATGACCAACAAACATAAGCATTTGGGGGAATTCTTGCCTCTCTGGAACAAGCTTAAAATTGTTTTCAGTGAATAACTGATTTCAGAAAGCTGTACCAAAAGGCAATGTAAGCAATGCAACAAGTGGTACATTCATGCATGCAATACAAAAGTTTGATGTTACGCAGATTGCACATCCCTGATGCATGTGAAGTCGCGGAAACTCGTGCACACGCACACTGCAAACGCGGAAACTCGTGGATCCGGCAGCCGCTGCAACACGCCGGATACCACGCCACGCGGTCTCTAGCGAATAGCGTGGCCGATGCTCGCGCTAGGCCTTTTTTCTTTAATAGCCATGTAATTACAAACCCGCGTAGCTGTTAACAAGAAATACAGAAGTCCTTCCTACAGAGACACCTAAGTAGCGCTACGAAATTTCGCTAGACTCATTTGGGCACTTTTCAGCTGATTTGGCCGTGCTTCTGAAGCAGGGCCAAATCGCGTCTCATCATCGCGTTCCGTCAATGACGCTCAATCTGTTCATGAAAGCAAATTTATTCTCCCGGATAGAAAAAAAAACTATTAAATGAGCATGGACAATAACCGTTCGAAAATTGGTTTCTTATATTAGTTAGGACCATTATAACACAAGCAAACAAATATTTCTTGAACCTGATTTATTTAAACAGCAAAACGCGAGAGAACGTGAGAGAATTAAAATGGAAAGTCAATATTTAGCTGGAATGCTTGCCTTGGTGAACCTTGATCCGTTGACAATGCATTCGAACAGCAAAACGTGGCAGGGTATCCTGTGGCGAAAAGCGCACGTCTCTGTGGTGCTGCACTGTCTCGAAGAGTATGCACGCGCTATACCTGCCGAAGTCACGCAGGGGTCATTGCAAGTTCAGTCGATTGTCGAAGCACATCGCACGTATTCGAAATCACACTGCCTGCGAAATTCGTCGTATTCACTCGCATCAATGTGCCAATAATCCCAAGCACCACGGTTAGTCGTCGCTAGAGGAGTCCTCACTTCGAGATGCTTGAAATCCGGACCACTGATCTTGCTTTTACCACAGCTTCCGAAGCTTCAAATGTTGCTGCTGATGCTTCGCGGAGACACAAGATGCACGTTTTTACAAAAAAGTTACGCGTAACTTCAGCTAGGCAAAGCGCCGATGTTAAATGTGAACGAGCCACTCGGCCACGCAGCCACCGCCAAATTTTGACCGAAAGACGCAAAAGCAGGAGGGAACAAAGGAAGGATAAGGAGGGAACCGGCCGATCAAGAGAACTTGTTTCCGGGACCCCTCCCTACCCTTCCCATTTCTTCGTATTGTGGTCTCCCCACCCCGCGAGTGCTGTCGCACGACATGCCTTCAGGGGTGACGATGCTTCCCCGAACTTCTTCCGAAGGTCCGGGCTAGAGGGAAGGCGTGCGTTTTCTTTCTGTCTACATTTATTTTTTTAACACATCTTGGTAATGCAACCGGTTCACTGGCGCCGTTTATTATTTTTTCACACAAGTAGCGGCAACTGAATAGCTGGTTTTAAAATCTTATTTTAACTATTTAGGCTTGATTGGACACATGGTTCGCGTTAAAATAAACAAATTGCTTGCTAAAAAAATAAAACAACAGAACGCAGATTGAAACAATGGGGCTCTCAAGGACACCCCAAAATAGATGTCAGAATGTGCACTGCAATTATTACACGACGTCTTCAAAAAGCACGTCTTGCTTGTCCTTTATGCGTCCGTTTTGCCGACGGGCTACCCTTATTGCCTCATTGTTTTATCAAAGATTGTCCACAGTACAATATATGCAATTGCAATTCACTCAAAGAAGTCAATGAATTTGCGAAGTTATTTACGTATCCATTTCTTTCGTTATGGGGCTACGCTTAGATGTTCCACCATTAGAATGATTTGTGCTAAGTTGCGTTGTTAATTGCAAATTTGTAGCGAAGGTTTTTTTTAAACACGGCCAGAATGCTACTGGCAGCAATGCAACAAACGTTCATTACAACAGACGCTTGCAGTGCAATTGAACGAGATGACCGTCAATTGCACGCACAAATTGTTTCCGTGCAGCGCACGCTAAAAGAATGGGAATTTGCGGCACCGCACGGGCCGCAAACACCAAGTTTCGCAGCATCTGCGTCAATCGCGGCGCTCGAATATAACCAGTCCACCCCTTAACCGGCGCGCGGCATTCCCGTGTCCAGCCAAGCAGTGGCACCACACTATCCCGTACTATCAGGTACTATCCTGTTCATGCTATCCCATTCATCCTGGCTGAAGCCCTGTCCCCAGAGGCAATGTACTCGTGTTATTCGATGCTCTCCAGCAACATCCCCGCGTTGCTGTCGTTCAGTGCGGCGTTTTCCAGTGTTTGCCGTTGTCTCCCGCGTATTCCATCGCTCTTCTAATTCTGGAAAATGCGGTCCCCGCGTTGCTGCTGTCCAGCTCGGCGTTTTCCAGTGTATTCCGTTCTTTCTGGCGTATTCCATCGTTCTCCTAATGCTGGAAAACGCGGAGCTTTCTGACAGGGTAAGCAAGAGATTATGTAGCAATACTGAACGGTCTGTGACACTTTTGCAATGAATCTAAAATTATCTTTCACACAAAAAAAATATGCAGGGACTACAAAATGGTCTGTCGCACGGCAGATAATAATAGTAATTACGGAATGCTAGATGTAGCGGAAGGACAGTTTGTGGTGCAACAGGTAATTTGTGTATTGCCTACAGGGTGTTGCACAACAGAAATTTCTGTAGTACAACAGAAATGTCGCATGCGATAGACATTTTGTAGTTTTACAACAAAGATTTTTGTAGTGGGACTACAGAATGTCTGTCGCATGATAGATATGTGTGTTGTACTGCATAAAGTTCTGTCGTACGACAGGCATTCTGTCGTCATATTACAGAGATTCCTGTCTCACAACAGACCATCCTGCATTCCCAACAGAAATATCAGTTGTGCGACGGAAATGCCTGTCGTACGACAGATTTTCTGTAGTTTTCCTACAGAAATTCTTGTCGCTCGACAGACCATCCTGTAGTCTCAACAGAAATCCCTGTCGTGCGACAGAAATGCCTGTCGTACGACAGATTTTCTGTAGTTGTACTACAGAAATTCCTGTCGCACGACAGATCATCCTGTAGTCCCAACAGAAATCCCTGTCGTGCGACAGAAATTTCTGTTGTGCGACAGAAATCCCTGTTGTGTTTTTCGACTGGGAAAGCTGCTGTAAACCCCTACATTTGGGGATGGAGCAGCGTATTCAGTGTTTTTCGTCGTCTCGGCGGGCTTGTCACTTGCGCTCTGCCACTGTCACTGGATAATGGTATAGACTATCGGCACTCTTTTCTCCTACTGTTCCGTGCCGCCGCCATGATCATTGGTCAGTTCGAATTGCGTGACATTTGCGTACACTGCGATAATTCATGGGTGTCACCATTTTGTTCTTTATGCGTCTTAGTCGTGGTCAACTTTGGCAGGCTTAGCTTGTCCTCCCTGCTTTGCGGCTGCGTGCGGCCGATGTAGTTCCGAATGCGAATCAGAAATAACGCGAGTAACAGCATTTCGGCAGAGCAGAAGCGTGTCCAAAGATGCCGTTTTGCTGCACATTCGGTAGCGTTGTTAACAGACGACCCGGTCGGAGTTAACGGCGAGGCCGTAGATGCGTCAATCTCGCAACACTGATAAGCGTCAAAATGACCGTCATTGCTGACTTGCGTGCCTCGGTGGTGGTAATGTAATACTTAATATACTGAGAGTATGCTCGACTGCTTGGTGGCAAATGCTAGGTCCTGCCGAGCCTGACGCACGCGCTCGGCGTCTGCAAACAAAGTTTTTAAATGCAGAGCATTTCAGTAACTCACGATGTCACCCGCGTTGGCATCCGTAGTCCGCACCGCACCCCTCCCTACTATATAAAAAAAAGAAATACTATCCGGCGCCAGGTTTCGATCCCTCGACTCTGCGGGCGGAACGCAATGTACATAGTGCTCTAACCACTACGCCACAAAGCCCACACAGGTTTGGATGCTATGAACACGCCTTATATCGTTGACTCATTTAAATTACTGCTGACGAGCGCTCTCTCGTCAGCAGTTGCCACAAGTGCTACAACATTAACGTAACGCAAACTACTTAACGTCGTGCGCCCCCGGAAATGCTCTGCATTTGATCGTGCCCCTCGCGAGGGGGATGTTTCACTGCGTCTTCCTACTGGCCAGTACACTCGTCGCCATCTGTCGGATGTTGTGCGAACCCTTTGCGGCTGATGGCGCGCGATTTGAAACGACATTTGCATTTCCATTTACCAGGAACACATGGGGCGGGGGGGAGGGCAGTGCTCACAGACGCCTGATTATCCATAATGCGGTTTCTATACTTGTTTTGTGGTTTCCTTTACATTAAGCATATTCTGAGCTGTATGCTGCATGCCTGATTAGCCTGACGCATGCGGCCGGCGTCTTAGGTCGTGGCACCTTGGCGCTTTTGCCCACGGAAATGAAACCGTTGGGGAAAGAGGCATACTGCGTGGCCGTAAAAGCCTTATTGAAATGGGTCCTTGTCCTGTATTTTTTCGAGTAAGTAATACTGCATTCTATTTTATAACTAACAGAGGGATCATTTCGACTTAACATCAACTTAGAAATGCAGGTCTATGAGGTTTCCTGGTCCGCCGGAATTCGGCCTCCATTTCTGCCCGCTTCCACAGGAGTATGGCACGATAGTGCCATAGTGCGTATAGACGTGATGGTTGAATTGCTTTAATTCTTTGACTTACAGTAAGAAAAAAACGTGCTCTGATATAAATAATTTGAATTGTCGGGGTTAATAAAGAGACACAATGAAGAGCTGTGTTGTCTAGTCGCAGTGAAGCCGGCACCAAGTATTTGGCACGCACGGCGGGTATGCAAGACCTGAAAGAAAAAAGCAAACATATTTTGTTGACAAAATGAAGCGAAAATTACAATCTTTCTTGGCAAGATATGTTATCAGAGTGTATAGCGATTTAGGCGGCCTTAAAAAAGATCAAATCGCTTTGGGTGTGGTGTGCGGTAATTCTTACGGATTCCAAGTCAGCCGTACAACTTTTGCAGCTTACGAGGTCACGGGTTCGATTCCCGGCCGCGGCGGCCGCTTTTCTGATGGAGGCGAAAAGCAAAACCGCCCGGGGTGACGAGATTTCGGCGCCCGATAAAGATCCCCAGGTGGTCAAAATTAATCCGGAGCCCTCCACTACGGTGCGCCTCATCGCCTGCGTTGCGTCGGCGCGTTAAACCCCACAATCAATCAATCAAACTTTTGCAGCTTGGATTTCCCGCAGATAGAACTTGCCAACTCTCCGTACGTCTCCTTTAGCAGCTTAATGAAAACGTACTTAGCGTTCGCTTCCAGTGGGTTCCGTCCCATGTCGGAGTGCTTGGAAACGAAGCCGCGGACAAGTTGACCCGTGAAGCGACATCTTGTACTCGTTCGCTGAAAGTGGCTCCGGGCGAACGGCGAATTTTAAAAACCATCATTGAAGAATCCTTTAGATATCTTTGGCGACCGCAACACCAACCTTGTGTTACCAAAGGAATGAAGAGGACAGAGGTATATTTACTGTTACGCATCCGGACCAACTTAGCACGGACATCGCCGCCGCCTCATAAGGTGAACCTTATCTCGTCACCTCTCTGCGTGACGTGTTGTGTAACAGGTGTCATCGGACACTTTCTTTTGGACAGCCGAGAGCATGGTACGGAGCTGTTAGCTTTGTTTAAAGATCTTCGAAGTAGAGCTGCTCCGCATGCCTCTTTGGATGGTACCAGTTTTCCTACAGGCCACTGGATCACCAGGACAAACATTTTGCGCCTGATCCTAGGGTTTTCAAGGGACAAACGCCTCAGTGATACCTAGTGATTTCCCGCGCGTATCAGCAAAAAGCTGCTTATCAAGTGACTCCTGTTGATTTCGTGCGCATAGCGGCAAGAAGGTCTTGACATTGGAAGCGATTGCGGCATACCGAACAAGGCTAGATCCTCCGTCAATAAACATTATCATCACCACCACCACATATGTTATCATCACTATAAACACACAGTTTAACTGTTTAAGATTTCAGAGGTCGTCCCAGGCTATGTGGATTGTTTTGGTTCGTTTATATTTGGCTATTTTTGCATTTCACTGGACTGAATTGCAGCATATTCAACTCCCGTCATTTTTTGATTCGCACTTGTTGTTATTATCCTAGACCCGCCGCGGTGGCTCAGTGGCTAAGGCGTTGCGCTGCTGAGCACGAGGTTGCGGGTTCGATTCCCGGCCGCGGTGGTCGCTTTTCTGATGGAGGCGGAAAGCAAAAACGCCCGTGTGTACGAGATTTCGGCGCACGTTAAAGATCCCCAGGTGGTCAAAATTAATCCGGAGCCCTCCACTACGGCGCGCCTCATCGCCTGCGTTGCGTCGGCGCGTTAAACCCCACAATCAATCAATCAATGTTATTATCCTAGACTATCCGGCCAGAATGAGCGTGCGTTAGAAATACAAATTACCAATAGAATAATCCACACTCAGTACATGGTAATTTGATAACTCCCCATTACATTGATATTCTTTTACGCAGCGAACACATTCGCCTGATCGATCTCACCTGAAGACACCGTTCGACTACCAACCAATCTCGTTGGAGCGCGAGCACTCCTCTTCCCCGCCACCCGCTTCATCTCCTGCACCCACACTACACTTAATAAGGAAGCACTGAATGGAATTGCAGACATTGACTGATTACTCTACCAGAATAAAGGCGAGAGGGTGCATGCAGTATTTTGAGTGTGTTCGGCCAATTTGCCCGATTTGCTAATAATAGCACCTGCCTTTGAAACCGACCTTTCCTCCTCATCATCTTTCCTGCCCATTCGTTGACAATGGCTATTACGACACTGTGGGTAGACCCCAAGACTAACCTTAACAATTTGGTAGCGTTTTTAACCTCTACAGTCCGGGAGTCATAACCCCAAGAAATCGATATTAGGCATCGAATGGGAAGAACAAACTTTTGGATGACATTGATAGCATTATATCACGTAGACAACCAGCGTGACGTTATTACGAAGTCATAGTGCGTCGGCCGCGAGCAGCTTAGGGTGTTTTATGTATTCCTGCATATTACAGATAAACTAATGCTGCGGGCATCCGGTAGATAGACAAACAGTGAAGTGCAGCACAACGAATAATACTTCGACAAATTCAGTTCTCGGTCAAAAGCGAGATAAGGAAAATAAGCAAAAGTTGGTGGTTGATAGCACCCATAAAGACCAATTTGGTTTCATGTTCAAGCGATGTCGTACACGCTCCTTTCTCTTCATGGTCACATCCTTGCTGCACGTGGCGTACAAACATTGTCTTGCCGCCTCCAATCTCACGAAGACTCGGCCTATGGCGGCCACGTGGCGGCTTCCCTCGAGAAATTGCTTACGCAAATGAACGCCTCTTCCTCGTCGGTTCCTCTGACCGGAACAGAGGCGGCGCCGAGAAGCGCGTGATGAGAAAGGCACGCCAAGCGGCCTGAATCTCATCACTTGCCCGGGAAAGATTTCCAATTCCGCATGCAGGGCTTGGTGCTCGAGCATGCGGGTTGGAGGGAGGCCTTGTTTGCGGTCGCGAATTACCCCACCACCGAGAGGCCAGCCAACACTTTTCAGAGAGGGGCCCTTCCTCTCATGCGGAAGTGGAGGCGACGGGCAGCCGGCGTCCTTCTTTTCGCCGCAATATTCGAGGACGTCACCGCCGCTTCCCTGTTCTCCTCAAAGTTGTGCCTCCGAGCTGAGTGGCTGCTGTGCTCGCCTTGGGGGCCAGAAGTTTGCTCAGCGGTGTTCCCTTCGATGGGATGTGCCAGAGAACCACTAGAGAGCAATTTCAGAGGGTACCAGCGGCATTCTTGACGCGCTGCTCAACTGTGAGGCTGCTCCAAATACTAAAGGATGGTTCGTAGATGATCCCTTCCCCTTGCCTGACGTCGAGTTTCTATCGGGCGATCTGTAAGGTTTGTAAGATAGCTCAGCATGAGCCGGATTTGTAGTACGCGCATCAATTCGGAAATCTGTTTGTATGTTCAGTTATTCGTACATAGTCTGATGAATCGAAGAGATATTTTGTCTCGCCAGAGACCAAGTTGATTCACCAGGGAGAGAGGCTCATCCACAGTTAATGCAACCTTGCTGCGTCGCTTTTCGAAGCCGAAAACTATTCTATCTTCGAAAAAATATTTACCGCTGGGAGAAACCTAACGGAACATGCTGATACAAAATAAAAACAGAAAAATGTTCGTTTGTGTTGTTTGCAAAAAAAAAAAGAAAACATCTTAAAATGTAGCGTCGGGCATGCGCCTTGTACAATATGGGTTTTTTATTAGATAGCCTCCGCTGTGATATGACGCAACGACGCCTTTGGATGGTGAACACGCAGTCCCGGCTAGCTATTTTGGAAATTTTATAGCTTAAGGAAGATTCGTTTCTTACTTGAATTAAGACAAACGAGACGAACCAGTTCTGATTCTGTTCAATTTCAAAATTTTCCGCCATAAAAAGCTCGGCTATCGTTGTACTGAGCGCAGCCGTTGCTTAATCGTTATGGAAGCAAAGTTTACAACACCTACGAAGTAAAAATTGTGGTGCTTTATTACGCCCTTAAAAAATACGTATTTCTGGTATGTAGCCTTTAAGGCCACTTACTGAAGGACGAAGGGGACTGCCCAAATAAGTGTAAAATGGCGTCATTTGTGGCTCTGTTATCGCTCGTAACAGTAAGATGAATAGCTAAACTGCCTGTGACGACTTAAATATTTCACAAGGGATTGGGCGGAACATTGCAGCACACGCCTCGGTTGTATCGCCGTTGTCGAGGGGTGTTGGGCTTTTCTGTATACGGGCGCACCCATGGGCATTCATTACACCCGCATGACAAAACGGTTCTACCGAAGACAATTCTCCGCCGCCGGATCAGTTCATTATGCGCAGCAATGCCGAACTTGATAGTTTGGCGAGAAAAAACTGCGCGAACGTAGCAAAAGACCGAAGATACACGAACACGGGCATACAAAGGTGCTGACTTCCCAACATTTCAAGGCGAAAGACTTGTGCCCCATCAGGCAACAAATTCTGCGTCATCCATCTTTCCACACACGGATGACTCAACGTCCGCTGTCATTTAAGTGAACAAAAACAAAGCACAAAACGACAGGGAGCCCTTTCCGGCTGCGCGAGCGCTCGCCCCTCGTTAAGTGCTCCGGGAGGAGGCACAAGTCTGCAGGTGTTCCTCGGAGAAGTCGGGGGGCTCGTGCCGTGTCTCGTGGTGGAAAGGGCTTCGACGTCCGGTGTATTGCCAGTAGCTGCGTCGGCTAAGCGCGGTGAACCCCACAAGCACGCTAAAAACGCCGATTCGCGGGGGGCGTACAACGCAAGAACTTTGTGCCATTCAAACAGTCGTTGTCTCCCAACTTATGTACTCAAGCACGATGTTGCCGTACACAAGGCTTGTGTAAGTGTAGCGAACGGCGTCATAATGTTTTCACATGATTTCACGTAATCATGTCTAAGTGGGCCTAAGAGTTATATTTTCTCGGGCATGAAATAAACATTTCCACATGCGCATGATTATGTTTTGATCCAGAGCATGCCCTGGTCTCAACAACATGTAGATTTTTTAAAATTAAATTACGCCTAAGTCAAAATCGTGAAGAAACAAAGGTTTCAGTAAAGCAAGAATTTGCGATGCATCTCATATGTGCTGGTTGTCCGGGATGTTTCGAATGATGAAGTGTTTTTTTCTTCTTTTTTTGCTTCGCGATCCCTATTCATCCACAAACAGCTTGTCTCGTTAATCAACCACACTCCCTCGTCGGCGTGCACTGGAATGACGCTCTCATACTTGTTTTGCTCTTCTCGTGTTCTTCGGTAACAGAATATCCCGCAGCATGCATTCTCTCGCAAGACTGCCGCCCCGACATGGCCGGTCAACCAGCTGTCAACGTAGATTCGCGCGGGACCAAACATAGACGTGACCTGACCAACAGAGCGGGGTTGCAACTCAGGCATGCGCACCACTCCTGATTGCTTTTCATTGCACCGATATAGAAGAGAAGAGACAGAAAGAGAGATCCAGAGTGGAGAAAGAGAGGAAGAGGGAGAGAGAGGGATGGAACATCGATAACAGCAAATAGTGCGAACTTTTATACGAGTCCATTGTACAAACAACTAAACAGGCTGAAGGGTGCAGAGACCGGGATGTCTTTCTCTTTTGCTCACTGCGACGTTTGGGTATCGATTCCGAACAAGTTGCCGGGATAAAAAAAATCACGCATAGCTTTTCTTTTTTTTTGTAAAACAATGGCCGTTCACTGTCTCGTAGTGGATGTTGAAGGAAGCAAAAAGAAACGATGGTGGTCATTAAACTGGACTTTCAACGAAGGGAGTTCTCCGGAGACAAGGCACCGTTTATCTACGCCTTTTCGTGAACAATTCGCAAAGCCTGAGACTTTATGAAGGTATTTCACGTAATATGTCTCATCTATGAGCACTGCATCGATCGGATTTTGTTTTATTGCGGCGCATTCTATGGGGCAGGTGTCGCCTACTATAGGCAGAGCGGGACGGCTGGCTGGGGGTGGTGGCACCTCTCGTCCAACATCACGAAATCACTGAGCAGTATAAACCGCTCACAGCGCGGCGGCCTGGACGTACCCATTCTCGATGGCGTGACGTCATGCGCCATAGGCAGCCTTTTAAAACGCGTTTCGCGCCGTGGCCGTCGCTTGTTCCCGCGGTCAGGGCGTGCGCCGGTGAGGCTTGATGGAAACATTTAACCACGTTCTGATGTCGTCGCGGATGGGCACTTAGCGCACGACCAGATACCGTCTTCAAACACTGGTAAACTACATAGTAACGAAAAAAATCGCGCCAATCCACCCCGTGAATGTGGTTGGAAAGCAAAGCTGTAAACAGCACCCATAACGATTACCCATGCGACGTCACTTAAATTCACTCACATCGCTCTACAAATAGCAAAACCATAGAGAAGTAAAATGCACTTAACCACACCATTCATTACTTCAAAGAGATATTCTTGTTAAGGTTAAATCAATGCATGAAGCAGGAACGGTGTTTGGTTGAGTTGTATTGGTGTAGCACAAGAATGGAAACTTTTTTTATAAAAGTAAAGTAAGCTCCAACCCGGTGTTAGTCGATCTGTCTTCTCCGTCTATGCGCCGCGGATGGAGGCGACGAGATTTGCGGCAGAGAAGGAGGAGGAAGAAGGAATACTTCTTTTCAGATTTCTGAACGGCCCAGAGTGCAGTCCTGGGGAGTGATTCCTTCTTCTGTAGGGCCCATATGCAGTCCGCGCGGCCTGTGTTCTGTCCACCCGCTGAGGCTGGGTAGGTAGAGAGGGACTGGACAGCAGCATCTCCCATTGCTCTTGTGGGGTAGTTGACGGAAAGAGAGGAGAGTGCTCAGGGCTAAAGTCGCACACCCCGATTACGGGGCGGGGTGTTCCTACTTCTGAGCAAAATTTACATTCAGCGTCGTAGCGATTCGGATACATTAAGTAAAGACGCATAGGCTGTGGGAAGGAGCCCGGATTGTATGAGCCGTAGAATAGTTTGTTGTTCTCTGGAAAGGTCAGGGTAAGGGGAAGGTACGGTCTATCTCAGAAGGCGATAATGCTGGGTTATCTCCCTCAACGTGACAAGCGGGTGACTGTCCTCGTGCAGCTCCATAGCACGGGAGGTAAAAGCGCAGGCTTGTTGGGTGGGTGTATTTGTTGCCCTCCATTGAAGCGTAAGGGGTGTCCAGATAAGCTGAATGGAACCATTTGGGGAGTGGTTTTTTAGCACGCGCAGTGCAGGTCAGGACACCCAACCCTACTGGTAATTCCAGTAGGCTTGCTGGGAATCGGTGACTACCCTCCGAACTCCTGGTTCAGCGCGAGCCAAGGTGATGGCTGCCACTTCTGCTGCCGTCATTTCTTGGGTCCTAAGCGAGGTACACGCAAGGAGGTTGGTTTTGGAGGTAGCCACGATGATGGCGTATTGCTGACCTCCATGTTTGGAGGCGTCTGTGTAGATAACTGCATCGTCCCCACCGAGGGTGGTGTTTAGTGCTTGAGCCCGTGCTTTTCGGTGACCCTCGTCATGTGAGAGGTTCATATTTCTGAGCAAAGGGAGAATCTTTAGTTTTGGTCGCCAAGAGTCTGGGAGTACGTCAAGCGGAGTGACATTCAGCCAATCTGGTGAACCATGCGGTTACCCATCGCAGTTCTGAGTCGGACCTTCTGGTTAGAAAGATGGCCTTCTATCAGCTCTTCCACCGTGTTGTGGAGCCCTCGTGCTAAGCAGCCTCTGTGTGGATGCACTCATGAGAAGACCAATGGCCTGCTCGACCGCCTTTCTAATCATTATATAAAAAATCTCTATGTCTTCCTTGTCGACAAGAAGACCGGGGGTGGACGTAATTAACTCTCGAGAGGAAAAAAAGCTTCAAATAATCGAAAGGTACCGGATTTCTTTAGGCCTCGCTTCTTGGTGGCAACTCGCCTGATCATGTGTACGATTTGATTAATGCTGTTTTTGAGGCGCTGCAAGGAGACGTCACTCTTGGTGTTAGCCTCGAGATGTAGGCCCAGAATCTTGATGCTGGGGCTTGGAGTGATGGCCTAGCCATCAAGGAGTATTTGAATGTATTCCTTGGTTTGGCGTGAGGGCGGACGACAAGGAGCTGTGATTGTTTACATGAACACTGGAGGCCACAGGCGTTAGCACATTGGCCTACTAGAAGTGAGATGCCATGCATTGGTGCGAGCTTCCTTTAATTTTTGTAGCTGTTAGCACATGAGCAAGGTGCGCACAGGGCCGCTAGACGGGTGTGAGTGGTGGCGCGAGAATTTTACGTGGCATTCAGCGAGAACGCAGGGGGTAAACCCGTAGATGTGCTTGGTGAGTACACCACCTGTCTTCCCAGTCTTCACGTGGGCTCGTAGCTAAATCGGTAAGACAACGGGCTTCCGCTTTGTTAGTCTATTAGTTCCACGTTCGATTCCCGGCGGTGCCAGTGAATTCTTTTATTTGTTCGCTGGAGTTTTCTAGTGACACCAACGGTCGCGAAAGAACCCTTGGGGGGTAGAGGTAAAAAGCTTTGCTTTAAAACTGAACATAGAGGTTGTTAAAAGGTTGTTAAATTACTGTTCTGGTTGGTGTCCGTCGACTAGTTTCCTTTTTAGGCGTTTCGTACTATATGTGGCTCACCAAGTACTTTTTAAAATTTGTATTTGCACTCTTAAAGCGGCAAAGCCAAACAGATGTAGCATCACGCAATATGTTACAACACCGCATGTAATAATGCCGTTCTTAAGATCGCTTTCAGAGCTTTCCTTGGCAGCGCGAGCTAATATCGTTGGGTGTGGTCGATTTGATGAAACGAAGGGCTTAAAAACAAAATTACTCTGCTTGCGTGTACGACTTGAAAGTTTCTTCTTCACCGATTTATCATATTTTTAGGCGTGATTGTTATTGTCACTTATAAGCGTTATTGTCACTTGGTGCGGGAGGCCGTAAATACCCGGTTCCGCGTTTTCAGCTGTTGCCTGTTCACAGTGTGCTAACTACCGGCTATATATGAAAACTCCCAATTCTGTTGCAGCCATGGCTTGCCCTCTTCATATCGTAGCACGCCAAGACGTGACGCACGTAAAATCCTGGTATTGAAACCACTGTGCTACGAGCGACTCGCTACGATGTGTTACCCATTCTCGGGTACACGACATCAGTCCTAAACTCTTTTTTTACGTCTGAGAGCAGCAGTATTGCAGAGACATCGAAAAACTTTTGACTTCAAAACAGTCCGAACGTTAGGTAAATGGATGGAAACGAGCAAATAAAAAATAAAAATCAGCAACTGGAACAACAGTTAGGTATATTCGAAGGAATCGGTACGGATTCAAGTTTAGGTAGGGGGTGTGCTCTTGGCGTTTCTTAACGGACAGTCAATGCTGTGCGTCGAGCACTCAAACATGACGATTTTATCCGAATAAGCACTCGCGAGGAAGCGTGCGCATAAACTCATTTCGTGTTAGCATACGAAACAAGCCCCCAATGAAAACACTACCAGAGCGAAATGAGACTGAACCTCCGAACACCGGGAAACACTGAAAAGAAGGAACATACCTGTTTCCACCGGTAACAGTACATGAAACTCTGGGGAGTAAATGTAGACATGAATTGCTGGGGAATCTGTCTGGGGCTTGGTTAGGTAGCTGATGAGGTGAGTGAAAAAAGTGAGAAGAGGGGGGAGGGTAATTTCCAACGCTTTTATTTTCGTCGGACGCATTATCCATGACTTTCACCTGCTTTACTATTCTGCAGGGGTGCCACGGGTCTTGCGTCGCGGCAAATGGACACGGAGAGACTGAAAGGCAGTTCATCTTGAAGGTGGAAGCGCTCGCAGAAAAGGGACAAAAGGTAGAAAACAGAGACGACACCGCTCTGTTTTCTCTGTTTTTGACACTGTTTTCTACTTTTTGTCCCTTTTGTGCGAGCGCTTCCACCTTCAAAATAAACAGCTACCAACTAGCCCAATTGTCAGTTTTACTAAAAGGCACGTTTAATTGTGTCTGTTATGAAGGTGTCACCTCCCGGCCTTTCACGATGATATCAGGAGTATCTCAAGGCTCGACACCCGGCCTTCTCTCACATTTTTGTCCACCGCATTTACCCCGTTATTAGGCAGTAATCGCTCTCTCAGTGTGTCCATGATATGAAGCTCTATCGCGCGGTTTCTTCACCGGATGATCGCGTCCTGCTGCAAAATTACACCAACGCAGTATCAGCATGGCGCAACAGTAACTATTTAAAGCCTAATCACTCCAGACCTATCGTAATATCATATACTCGTAAGCCTGCCCGACTTATTTTTCCGTACTTTCTGCTAGGTGAACCCGTAAAGCGCGCTACTGTAGGGCGTGATTTGAGGTGTAATCATGGATGTAAAACTACTTTTCAGCTCACATGTAAGCTACCTGAGCACCTCTTGTCTCCGTACGCTCGGCGTGCTTTCCCGGGTCACCAGTTAATTGACCAACCAATCATGCTTCGTCTCACTCTCCTGCTCCCTAATTTTACCGTAGCTCGACTTTGCCAGTGTAATATTGAATTGTTTAAGCCTTTCGTCGTCCCTTCGACTTGCAATGATTCAGAAGGGCTTCACTAGAACCGTATTTTGTCGCTACTCACCGGTGAGTCATTACGGGCACGGTGGGCTAATCAAGCTTCTGAATCTTGACGAGCTATCTGTCAAGCGCTCCAGGCGTGACCTTGTTTTTCTTTTTAACTGTATACATTCCAATTTTGACGTGCCCTTGCCTTGTAAGCTCTGTTCACCTGCGAGTGCCAAGCAGACCACTACGGCCGCATGGCTGCTTTCATGTTGACATATCGCTGAGCCTGGCACCGAATAGCGACTCCAACATGCCTTTAACAGTCTGTTTTTATCTTAGTTCAAACGTCAAACGTCCTTGAAAATTTCAAACGTCCTTGAAAATTTTGATATTTTTAATGCGCCTGTTCTGGAGAGGTCGTACCTGCACTTCACCCTGTCTTGTTTTTCTATACCAAAAGCACCACCTTGCTTATGCTAGTGCGTGTTCGTTAGTGCGTACTCTACACACGACTTCCGAGCTCTTGTTGTTCAGAAAATGCTTTGCCTGCTTTGATCCCACTCCTCTTTTGCATAAATCGACACATTTATTTTTGCCCATTTCTTATTTATTTCTTCTATCATAGGTTATCCTTTTCTGCCTTATATTTCTGCAACCAGTGCACCACTCGAGAAGGCCAAGCGCTGTTGGAGAGCACTTCAAATAAACAAGTAGAAGGCGGCATCATGCTATGTGCGCACTCACGCGTGTCTCTGCCTGCCTGTCTGTATACGTGTATGTAGGAATGAATGAATGAATGAATGAATGAATGAATGAATGAATGAATGAAGAATGAATGAATGTATGTATGTATGTATGTATGTATGTACGTACGTATGTATGTATGTACGTGCGTACGTACGTGCGTATGTACGTATGTATGCATGTATGTATGTATGTACGTGCGTATGTACGTGCGTATGTATGTATGTATGTATGTATGTATGTATGTATGTATGTATGTATGTATGTATGTATGTATGTATGTATGTAGAGAAGGACCAGACGTGCCAGAGCATATACAAGTTCACCTACCAACTGTCGCGTACTTGTATTCTCCTCTGTAACCGTATGAAAGTTGGAGGGAACTTTGGACTAGTACGCAAGTAAATCAAATGAGCTCATCGCCCAGTAATGTCGAAAAATACTTGAATTACATCTGGTCATATATAAGCTAAAAATGGACTTTTCAATGCGAGTGTTTGCGAATTCGTGAACGCGAGCATTCATAACCACCACCGGATTTGGCAGCCCTGATGTAGGATTCTGCCGTAAGCATCCCATGCAGTAAGATGCCCTAGTCCCCGAATGGACATAAACAGGCTTATGTTTTTTTATCGCATAAAGGAGCACACTGCGTTTCTTCCTGCGACTGTTCGTTTTTCGCCGGTAAAGAATCGCTTTTATATCGATGCCAGAAACTAAAGTGCTTGGCAGGCCTTATAATTCTAAGCCGCCTGGCACCCGTATTCACCTCCACTTTTGCACATTCTTCTCCGTCTTCTTTTCGCCGGCTGCGATACGGTGACTTACTGCCGCCTTCGTTGCCGTTACTCTTGCTCCGCATCGCCAGTTGGAGTAGATTTATAAGCCAGCGCCCCGCACATAGCACCACGAGACATCGGTAAAGAAGGAAGTGCAAAAATTGCTTTAGTCAGCGGGATTCCTTCAATTTCACCCTTGCCTGGACACCCTCGGTGTGCCCCTCCCGGTCGATGCAGCCTAAGTTCGAAATCAGGCTCTATTCCACCTTTCGAGTTTCGTCCTTTCGAGCTCGTCACTTTTCTCACGGCTCAGTCGTATTCCAAGCTCCAGTGTCATCAAGCGCGGGCTCCACGCCCCCGGAAGACTCGTGGAGGTAAGGCATGCAGACAGAGGGAAATGCAAATGGGATCTCTCGAACTCCTCGTAATACAACCAGGGAAGCCCCGCAAGCAGCCCCCACCAGACATCCACATCCAAATTGACGGCACCAAAGTCAAGCCGACAGACACATGTAGAATCCTCGGTCTCCTAATACAAGACAATGGCAAAGCACACGCCGCCGTCGACAAGATCAAGACCAGCGCGGAGAAGATCCTAGCCATGCTGAGAAGGGTTTCAACTCGAAACAGAGGACTGAAGGAAGACGACGCCCTCAGACTCGTGCAGGCATTCATTACATCCAGGATAACATATTCGGCCCCGTATCTTAATCTCAACAAGACGCAAAAAAACACACTCGATACCATCATCAGAAAGGCCACCAAACAAGCCCTCGGCCTACCCATCTATTCGTCGACCCAGCGCCTTCAAGCCATAGGGGCTCACAACACACTCGACGAACTCATAGAAGCCCACCTGTCTAACCAGCGACTCCGCCTGAGCCAGACAAATCATGGCCGCGCGGTGCTGGATAAGATAGGGTGGCGCAAGGAGAGAGCAACAATCAAGAGGTCCATCCCAACTGAATGGATGACGACAATCACCACCAAGCCCTTACCCCGGAACATGACGCCGGGGAAAAATGATGGCAGGAGAGAAGCCAGAGCTCAGGCGGTTAATTCCAAAATGCAGCGGATTGAGGGAGTCCTATACGTGGATGCGTCCCTCGTCAAGGGCAGCAGCAAAGCAGCAGCGGTGGTAACCGACGGGGAACGGTTGATAAACAGCGCTGCAGTCAACACCAGAGAGTCAGCGACAGCAGAGGAAGTGGCCATAGCCCTGGCGCTCGTCCAACCGGGTGCCAGGGTGGTGGTCACCGACTCCAAAAGAGCATACGGCGGCTACAGGAAAGGGGTGATCTCCTCAGAGGCAGCCGCGATATTAACGAAGAACAGGGCGCCGGAGCGAGCCGTAGAGCTCGTATGGGTGCCTGCCCACACACAGGTAGCCGGCAACGTCATAGCCGATTATCATGCCCGAGCGATGACCCTCCGGGCAGGGCAGGACACCGACACCACCAACCCGGTGCTCACGTACAGAGAGATTACCTCCGAGTATAGGGAGGATCGGCGCACCTTCCCCGAGCCGCACCGCACCCTGAGCAGGGAACAACAAACAATCATCAGGCGCATTCAGGCGGGTTCACTTACACACCCAGTCCTGATGAAAAAATTCTACCCAGAAACCGAAGAGGACACTTGTCCATTTTGCAGAAATAGCATAGGCACTCTCGCACACATCCTGACGGAGTGCAATTCACTCAAGTCCCCTATCCCCCCCACCCCCCCTCCACCCTCCACTACCCCACCCCATGAGCGATGGGAGACCTTACGGTCCAGCCCCGCCCTGCCGATCCAGCTCGCGCTGGCGACCAGGGGCCAGGAGCTGCTGGCCGTATATGGGTCCCGAAACCAGGGAACCACCCCGTCCGACGTCTGAGAAGACGCCGTCATTTTATTTGAGCTCAATAAATGTTTTCTACTACTACTACTACTCTCTGTCTCACTGCTTTGAACTTGGAGCTTGAAAAAGAACTGCCAATCTTGCCGAAAATTAAGTACGGAGGCGCACTGAATAAGTGTTTGACAATCGTCGAAGTTCACTGCCATAGCGATGTCACTTGGGCTACTGGTCACGAAGACGAAGGTTTGGCGAGGGTCACGAAGACGAGGGAAATATAAATTAAAAATCATTATGAACGAGTGAGACTTAGCGGAACGGGCATGACTCCAAGGTGTTTAACATTATTTCGTAGCCATCCACTACGTACTGCCTTGCTGCCCGGGTTCAGCTACCTTTGATTCTGGTGTAGTTCCGGTGCTGCGGGGTTCTCTCGGGACTCCTGTTTTAATAGAGTGCGCGGATTTTCTTTCACGAGAATAATTTAAAATCGTAGATACAAAGGACGTACATACCATTACAGAACATATGAAGCACGTACCATCAGTACATACCATTAGACATACTTTCGTAGTTGAGCATGGCACATACTCTGTTTCGATTGCCTTGGCTCCAAGAGTACAGGAAAAAGCCTAGTATTTTGTGTGTGTACGTGCTGTCCACTGCATTTGTTACCTGGTTCTAACAGTTTTCGTGGACATTTTGTTAAGATATGTAGCTGTGGTTCCTTCCTTGGCCAGTCGCCGCGCCCGGAAGAAACCACGTGACCTCTCGGCGCATTTCTGCAACTTCTCCCACGCCGTTTATTTGAAGTTAGTATTTTGAGGGGTTCCTAAAGCAGAGAAACCTGTTCCCGGTATTTATTTGTCACCACGCGTGCTGCTTACATTTTTGCTTTAAAAATTCTATAGGAAATGATAACTCTTGAAAAAAAAATGCCGACTAAATTTTTCCAGAAACACCTCAAAACTAAAAGTTCTACAATCCACGCCAAACTGTGCAGTGCTTTCTTCTGACTAGACCGAATGTAATATACGAGTGCATATGTGCGAACTTTCCTTAACAGCACAGTCGAATTTCGTTCCGAGGTCTTTGCTCCCTCAACACGTAATTTATACAGATGTAATAAACTTTAGTTAAAGAAGCTGTCAATGATCATATATCCAAAAAAATGTAGTACAATAATGGCAACCTGGAATTTGCCTTTGATACTTATCCTGAAAGCGATAGGAGTTCAGCATTTGTGTAGAGAGGAATTATACACTATGTACAAAATAAAAAGGGCAAAACATACAATAAACATCCACTCATTGTTTGACAATACCTCCTGTATGTGAGATTAGAGCAGCTCCTAATTACTCTACTGTACCTTCGTGATTCACATTACTCACATTAGCAGAGCGGCGAGCACGAAAAACGGCGTCTCCGGATGATATTCGAGACGCTAGACGGGCGCAGAAACACGTCCAAAAACACATTCGCAAGCTCGCTAAACAGCGCTGGAGTCAGTTCTGCTCTCGACTAGATCCGCGCAAACCACTCACGCGTATCTGGCAAACTTTTCGCACCTTGAGAACACCACCAAGCCCACTTCACCCGTTTTCAGCCGTGGCTCTCCAGAAGGGCGTCAGTGAAGTGAGCGTTGCCGAGCAATTCTGCACTAAAATCACCACTCCGCCCAGCAACGTGGTAATTTCGGAGGTGTCCGCGTTCTGCTACTCCACCGCGAACGCAACGCTGATGGATGAACCCTTCACCATTGAAGAGCTTACCACGGCGTTGGGAAATCTCAACTTGTCTTCCTCTCCGGGCGCTGATGGAATCACGTATTTGGCTTTACGCCATTTGGGCGCCAAGGCTCTCCAGCAGTTGCTCTCCCTCTACAACCAATCCTGGCAGATCGGGCGTCTTGAGGCCTGCTGGAAGATTGGCCGGATCGTGGCGATTCTCAAACCAGGCAAACCGGCAACGGATATAGACTCGTATCGGCCAATTGCACTACTAAGTTGTATTGGCAAGGTAATGGAGAAGATGGTGCTGGAACGGCTTGGTTTGGGACCTGGAGAATCGAGACATTTATCCATTGGCAAATGTCTGGATTCAGGAGAGGGACGTAGTAGCGTAGACAAACATTATTTCCTTGGTGTCAGATATTAACCCAGCAAAAATCAGCCGGAAACATCACTATAGCTGTCTTTTTGACATCAAAGCAGCATTCGACAGCGTCGCACACGAAGCCATCCGAAGAGAGATGACATGCATAGGCTTCGAGGACGCATGTTTCCAGTGGCTATGTGACTACTTGCAAGACCGGTACGTCTACATGGCCACCAGTGATGGCGAAACGGCCAGACATCCCGTCACGCAAGGAGTTCCTCAGGGCGGCGTCTGGAGCCCGACGCTTTTTAGCATCTGTCTCATACGCCTCCCAACAGTCCTGCCCAAAGACGTTAAGCATTTCACTCTACGCAGACGACATCTGCATCTGGGCTTCAGGCAGGAACCGTCGAAACATTCGCCGCCGCACTCCAGAAGGCAATTGTGAAGATGAAAAATATCTCAGATGCTGTGGGCTAATTGTTTCCCCTGAGAAGTGTTGCTGCTATGGCATTCACGCGGCGCGGATGTTTCTCGTTATACACTCAACCGTAGAAGGTACTCCAATACCTTATGTCAAGTCCCACAAGTTTCTCGGAGTGACGTTTGACCGCTCAATGTCATGGGCCCCACATATTCGGCGACTGAAGGAGCGGCTTCTGTGTTTTGTGCGCATTCTGCGTATGCTCGGTGGAAAATTCGTGGGCTGCCCTGTATCCTCCCTTTTTGCCTATATAAAGCCCTTTTTGTCGGCCTCCTGCGTTACAGCCTGCCGGCCCTACATCAGCTATCGCCCACAAGCCTGAAGGTCATAGACTCAGTGCTGGCAAAAGCAATGCGCACCTGCCTGGGTCTGCCTAAATGCACATCGACGGTTGGAACTCTGTGCGAAGCTCGGTGCTTTTCCGCCACAGTGATACAACGCCAAGAGGTCCTTCGAACGTCTTTGCGCCATTTGACTCGATGTCACACGCATCTTTGGCACACATCTCAGCACAGCATGTTAGACACCTGCTTCCAGCGAATTTCAAAGCCCTCAAAAGTCGATAGTCGCACCGTGGATACTGGCGCATGGAAAATTTGCACAAACAATACCCGGAATCAGCAAAAAGTCCGCCATGCCCGCGGCCGCACTCAAGTTCTTCACACTCGAGTATATCTACAGTACCTACAAAGGCTACACACATGTTTATGCGGATGGCTCGGTTCGCCCGGGCTCATCCGCCATCGGCGTGTGGATCCCAGCTGCCCGGTGTCCTATCCAAAGAAAACTTAGCCACGAAACATCTCGACTGCTACCGAACTGGCAGCTGTAAGAGCTGCTCTTCACTACATCAGCGGACATTCATGCTCAGCAATGGGTAATATTCCTGGACTCTCGCAGTGCCTTACAAGCCCTCCGAAATCTTCACACAACCATAGTCCGCTTGTATGTGAAATTGGCGAAATTCACACAATGGCAGTGCGCGAGGGTCATGACATCTATCTTCAGTGGCTGCCTGGTCACTCGGGCATACAAGGCAATATTAGATCTGATGCAGCCGCCAGCGCAGGCCACTTTATGAGCAGTACGACCCAGCTTCCTTTCTCCCGAGAGGACAGCAACGCCCTTATCCTCGAAAATGGATGGACTGCACAAATGTCGGAGTGGCAGGACCCTCACCGCAGATATCTACCACTGCAGGCTATTGACCCGCACTGCAAGTTCCTCGCTTTCCACGCGGCATCAACAAGCGGTGTGAAGGAGTGTTGCACCGACTACGCCTGAATGTAGCATTTACTCGGAGTTTTAAGTTCAAGATAGGTTGGGACGACTCCCCTCTGTGCCGGACTTGCGCTGTGCGTGAGACTGTCGATCACTTGCTGTGTGTCTGCCCTCGATTCGCCGCTGCGCGGAAAACTGCAGCGACCTCCCTCTCTCGTGTACGCCATGGAGGCAGTCTGGAACTTTGTCATTTTCTTGGGCCCTGGGCCAATACTGCTGACAGTACCTTAGGTACAAAAGTTCCTACTCCAGTTCCTACGAGACACTGAAACTAGACAAATTTCTCTAGATAGCAGACAGAGCAAGTGTGTCGTGATATGTACTCTTTCGCACTGTGGCGTTCATCTTTTTACTTTGCTTGTGTTGGTGTCACTGGCGTTCATCTATTTATTTTTCTTGGGTTGGTGTTACTCTTTTTTTTTTTTTTTCTTCTCGTCGTTTACTTTTCGTTTTGTTTCAGTGTTTACATTAACGATTCTCTTTCAATTGTATTTTTATGTCCCGGACTCTGCTGGCAGATTTCTCTTGTTTTTACTTTCCTTTTTTTTTTTTTTCAACGCTTCTTGTTGTCTTCTTCCTGCTGTAACCCTTATGTCTAATATTATCACTCATCAACGTAGTCACCCACCATCTGGTGTAGCAAGCCTTGTCCCTAGCAGGGCTGACCTCACCAGTTTACATTAAAGAGCCTTCTCTCTCTCTCTCTCTCACTTTTCGTACACATGAGTAATATGTAAAAAAACCCTGCTGTATTTTGTGAAGTTATCATCTGGGTTCTCTAACAGCGATCTAATTTTATGTTTTGTGAACATACTAATGTTCTCAGACAAGTCTACACGCATGAATTTTATCCTATGGAACAAAACAAAGAATGTTTTAAGTGGCTTATATGTTGGAAGTTGGTGTGATTGTTTGCGTTGATGCTTCGGAGATATGGGGGTTGGGCGTTGCGGTCGCCGAGGTGAGCGGACGTGTCTCGCATCGGCTCCGTCGGTTATGCTCAATTGTGCCGAAAGTTTCCCGCGGACCCAGGAAATTCTATTACCACGAGAAACAGCTCGACCCAGGGAACACGCCGATACCAAATTTTGGTGAGTCGACTCGACTTTTCACCGATTTTTGGTGATTGGAAGACTTCGAGCGTGGCCCGGGAGCTAAGCCTAACCTAGGCTTAGCACGACTTCGGGCCGGCGCGCCCGCCGGCCGCCAGCCAGAGCCCCACAGCCGTCGCCGCATCGCGGAGCATGGCGTCTGCGATGGACACGGATCATGCGCCAGACCGAGAACAAGCAGAGCCCCAGAATTTCCACATGCACCTGGACCAGCGAGACGGCCGCACCGTAATCGCGGTCGCCGGTGAAGACCTACAAGAATGCGACACCGCGGGGTGGACCCTCGCCGCGCGGCGCCCGACGACATCGCACAGGGACCCTCAACCGCCACGTGCAACCGGTGAGTCTCCCGCCAAAAGGCACGAACCTCGTTCCTCGAAAGCCCACTTTGTGAGAAGAGTAACTGCTACTATGACGAAGGCGGCTCGTATGCCTACCAACATTCCTAGGGACGAGCACAAGATTATAGTACGACCTAGAGGCGGGCTCAACACCGGCCGCGTGGAAGCCACAACTCTAATGACGGCCATAATGGCGGCTACAGGCATAGCGAGAGACGAAACCCTGCAAGATACTGTATGTGCTAACGCGGCACAAAATATCATAGTGTTGAGCACCCCAAGCGAACAGAGAGCGGTGAAATACGCCCAACTCCGAACGCTCAACATAGGGGACCAAAGCTACGAAGTAAACGCTTACCACGCGGCGCCCAACGGCACAGCCAAAGGCGTAATTTACAATATCGCGGCAGCAGACACGCCGGAAGAAATAAGAGCTAACGTAGTGAATCAATGCAACCCCATGGCGATCGACGCACACCGAATAGGAGACTCGCATGCCGTCATCGTCCTGTTTCAAGGTCACAAAGTCCCGGCAACGGTGAAATACGGCGCGGTCTTACTCCGCTGCAGCCTGTACCGCCAACACCATCAGGTATGCCGACAATGCGGCAAAATCGGGCATCGTCAAGACGTATGCCCTTATCCTCAAACGAAAATATGCTTCGCATGCGGAAAGCCCAATCCAGGAGAGAATCACGAAGAAGAATGCAAGCCTCACTGCAAGCTGTGTAGTGGCCCGCACCCCACAGGGGCACCCGGCTGCTCAAACCGATTCAAAATGCCATACTTAGTCAAGAAACGACGCTGGGAACGCGCGCAGCCACCCCCACCGCAGAGCGCACGTGCACCGAGCAGAAACCCCGCCAATTTCCCACCTCTCGAAACTCAAGGTCAACGGGAGAGGAGCCGCAGCGTACGCGGCGAAACCCCGCCCACCAGGATCGCTCAGCCTCCGGCAGGCGCGAAAGCCGCAGCAGAAGCGCTCGGCGCGGTAGCAGAAACGGTCGCAAAGCGTCTCGCTCCTGTGAAAGGGTTAAGTGGTCGGACGTAGTTATGAACCCCAAGCAAGGCACCAGCCCGCCAAAGCAGCACAAGACCGCGATGCAAGCCCTACAAGAAGAGAACGCCGAACTCAAGGCAGAGATCAGACGTCTGGATCAGCGCCTCGAAGAGGCGTTACGGCACCTTCGCAACCCACCGCAGCAGCAGCGGGAGCAACCGAAGGCAGCAGCAACCGCTCCGCAACCGGAGTGGGAACAAGGGAGAGTTTCCCGGCCCCAGTCCCTCACGCCGCGGCATCAACAACCCCCACAGCACACAGCGAGAACACAGGAAAGTCCCCAGCCTACCTTCCAAGTCCCACAAACGAGCAAGCATGCCCCCAAACAAGAAGCAAAGCCTGCACCCCGCCCAACCTCCCCCGAGGAGAGCATGGAAGAACAAGACGACGAACTCCCCCAGCCTGCCAACGATGAGACCGAACCCCGCTCAACCAGCGGGATAAGCTCTGCTGTGCGCCTACGTAGGTGCACCGAGAGAATTGATCGCCTCGAAAAAAGAATGGATGCCTTCGAGCACCGAGTGAATGCCCGCTTCACCGCCATAGAGCGCCGCCTGGACGCGCTCCAAGACTTCCTATATCGCAAGCTAGGCCGTGAAGAGGACGCAACAGAAAAGCGCAACCCCACCACCTCCCCGCAAGCATCAACATGGCCGGAACACCCGCAAACACAGGCCTGAAAATATGGCAGTGGAATGCCAACGGGTTTCGCTGCAGAAAGGGGGTCCTCCAACAACACCTACAAAGCATCTACTCACCGCCCGACATCATCATGGTACAGGAGACCCACACGGAGAGTGCACCGACCCTGCCTGGTTACCGAGCGCACGCCAGCCCTCCGAGCGCGAGAGACTGTGGCAAGGGGACAGCGCAGGGAGTGTGTACTTTCGTGAAAAGGGACTCACATTCATCAAGCATGACCACTTCCTCGACCGCAGCACCATAGAACACTGCGCGACCGAGGTGGGTGGTCGGCAAGAAACGACAGGAAACCCTCCTGCTCGTCAACATTTACAGCAATCCAACGCACCGGCAACAAAAGTTCAAAGCCCTGTTACACAAAGCGACACGCACGGCAGCAAACGAAACAATAGTTATCGCAGGCGACTTCAACGCCCCGCACAAAGAGCTGGGATACAGCCGCACAACCACCAAGGGAGAGATCTTCTCGACGAAGCCAACGCTGCAGGATACACCCTCTACTCGGACCCAGAAACCCCCACCCGCATCGGGACCTCCACGACGAAAGACACGAACCCGGACTTGACATTCATCCGACTGTCAACCAAGACTAAGGGAGACGTCACGTGGACCAATACGGGCTGCAACCTGGGAAGCGACCACTACATCCTGGAAGTCGTAATCCCAACAAGTGTACACCATACAACCGCACCACGCCGCCAGCACAAACTCACCAACTGGACACAATTCCGCAAGACCCTAGAAGATTCCCATCAACTGCAAGACATCACAGACATCGAAGAGTGGACGTCAGCCGTCAAGCAAGCGGCGACTGAAGCCACCACCGAAATCGACACCGACGAGGACATCATCCAAGTCGACAGCAAATTAGCCCACATGATCGAAGCTCGCAAATCGCTACAACGCCGATGGAAACGACAGAGACATAACCGCAAGCTCCGAAAGAAAGTGGCCGAGATAGGACGAGCCATCGAAAAGTACAGCCAAGAACTGTGTACCCAACAGTGGTACGCCATGTGCAGCGCTGCCGACGGTCAACTACACAAGGGCCAGACATGGAAGCTCCTCCGCCACCTCCTGGACGAGACATCGACGAGGGGTTGCCAACAACACAGGCTCTCCCAAACCATGCACGCAGCACTAAAGGAGTTGGGAGAAGAAGAGACAGGCAAGCGCATCAATGCAAAATATCTGCCCACTACCCCTGCAGAACAGCACGAAGATTACCAAGGAACCGACAATCCAAACCTGGATAAAGACATCGAGGAGTGGGAAGTCCGGGCCGTGCTACAGGAACTCAACTGTAAGTCCGCAGCCGGTCCCGACCAGATCTCCAACAAAGCCTTACGAAATCTGAACGATGGGGCCATCACGGCCCTAACGAAATACTACAACCGCTGCTGGCAAACTGGCAAGCTACCGTCGCAGTGGAAAACGGCCCGGACGGTGCTCATACCCAAACCCGGCAAACCCCCCAGCATAGACCACCTCCGCCCAATCTCACTAACGTCATGCGTGGGAAAGGTGCTCGAGCACGTACTACGAAACAGGTGGCAACGTTACCTCGAGCAAGAAGGCCTCTATCCGGACACCATGCTAGGGTTCCGGGAGAAGCTCAGTACCCAAGATGCTATGCTGTTACTACAACACGAAGTCCTCGACACGACAGTCCCCACCAGAGACAACAGAGCAGTGCTCGGCCTCGACCTCCAGAGCGCCTTCGACAAGGTGAACCACTCGGCCATCTTGAAGCAGGTCTCTCGGTTAGGAATGGGCCAACGCACCTACAACTACATCCGGGACTTCCTGTCCAGTCGAACCGTCAAGATCCAGGCGGGAAACCTGCAACTCCAAGAACGAGCGCTGGGCAGCATAGGAACTCCACAAGGCTCAGTAATATCGCCATTACTCTTCAATTTGGTCATGATTGGAGTGGCCAACCGCCTGCTCTCGGAGGTCCCGCAAGTCCGCTACACCTATATATGCGGACGACATCACGCTGTGGGTCTCCGGGGGCAGCGACGGCCACATAGAAGAAACGCTACAAGCCGCCATCAACACCATTGAAAGCCACCTTGCAGACACGGGCCTTAAATGTTCTCCACAGAAGTCGGAACTCCTCATCATCCCACCACCGGGAAAATACCGGAAACAAGCCGCCCAAGGCGCAGAAAAGATCACATTACACACAAGCGATGGCACCGTCATCCCAAGAGTCACGATGCTCCGAGTGCTCGGAATGTTCCTCGAAGCAAGCAGAGGTAACGGAACCACAGTCGACAGACTGGTGACCAAACTGGGGGCGGCTACACGCCTCATCAGCGCGTGGCCAACCGGCATCGAGGCATGAAAGAGGCAAGTCTCCTCCGGCTGGTCCAATCATTTGCAACAAGCCACGTGTCTTACATCGGGGCCTTTCACGGCTGGAAGGCCCACGAACGAGACAAAATCAACGCTGCAATACGCAAGACCTACAAGGCTGCCCTGGGACTCCTCAATTGCGCCAGCACGGCCAAACTACTTGAGCTGGGCGTCCACAACACCCTAGAAGAAATTGCGGAGGCCCAGCGGACAGCCCAAATAGAACGCCTCAGGAGGACTAAGACGGGGAGGAACATACTCACCAGACTGGGCTTCTCAGAGGCAGAAACACCGCAAACACAGGCAGCCCCCTCCCTACCGGAAGGCGCCAGGCGACGACTCCAAGTCTCACCAATGCCCAGGAACGTCAACCCGACCAACAACCCGGGAAGACGCGCAGCACGAGCAAAGACCCTTACAGACACATACGCTGCCGACACCGGGGCCCTCTTCGTCGACGCAGCAAAATACCCACATAGACAAGACACCTACGTGGCCGTGGTGGTCAAGGCCACCACCGGTGAAATCTGCAACGCCTGCAGCGTCCGAGCATCGTCGGCAAGCCAGGCGGAAGAGATGGCCATAGCGTTGGCACTCACGGATCCCCGATGCTCCACAATCCTGAGTGACTCGCGCTCAGCCATCAAGAACTATGCAACAAACACGGTGTGCAGCGAAGCAGTGAAAGTGATACGGTGCAGTGAAGTGCGTAAACCAGTGCGTGACTCAGTGCCCACCACCCATCTAAGGTGGTTCCCGGCACACACTACCACAGACAGCAACGGGTGCAGCAGCAGCAACCCCAACCGTAACGAGACGGCGGACGCCGCCGCGCGAACTCTCACCAGATGCGCGACGACCACCACCTCCCTCGTCTCAACGGCTGGGGCGGACTGCGAAGACTGTGAAAGGTGTGGTGCAGTGAACGCCGACCCAGGCGACCGAGACGACGAAGAAAACGATCCCATACAAGAGTATGCAGAAGTGCTGGGGTGGTACAGGTACGGTCGTCGGACCATGCCCCCACCCCACCCTAAACTCACGCGAGAACAATCAGTGCTTTATAGGCAGATACAGACGCGATCAGTGCTGACTCCGGCGCTCGCGCGCCACGTGTGCCCGGAAGTGTTCCGCAGCGACGTGTGCAGTGTGTGCAACAACTCTAAGGCGACCCTGACCCACATCTTGTGGAACTGTGAACTACACCCCACAGAAGCGGCAGCATTCCCTGGACGGCTGCCAGAAGACATACAAAGAGCAGTGCATTCACATGAACTAGCAAGTCAGCTACTGGCAGTCCAGCGGCTCGAGGTGGCTCTCTCCCGGCAAGCGCGAGAGACTGAGCCTGCGGGTGGTCGAGGACACGTCCCCAACGGCCATCTGCGGGCTGGTCCAGCGTAGGCTGGGGAGGCAACATCACGAAGACGCCATAAACAAAGTCGGGTGGCGGGCGACCCTGCGTGGTCCCCCAACCACCTCCGCAGGACATTTTCAATAAAGTTCATTTCTCTCTCTCTCTCTCGGAGATATGGGAAACCTTGCAGTAGTTACAGAAGATCAATTATCAGTTCATGCATTTCTTAAAGATCGCAGGCCTGATCTATATTCCTCTCTCATAAAATGAAAAAAAAAACAAAGTTAGGAACTCTAAATAAAAATTCCTCGCAAAAGTGAGCTTTCCTTTCGCCATGAAATTTAACATGCGGGGCAAATTACTGTAAAACGCACAAACATACCGATCATCTAAGGACGAGCTCAGGATATATTCCTGAGTACTGGTGGTGTGCAAGAAAGTTAGTATGCCTCTCAGGAAAAAGGATTTGAAAGTTTGTAATTCGTCATGTATTTAACACACGTCTAAATGTTTTTTTCTAGATTGACCACCCAAAGACAAAAATAGGTTTTAATGACCACCTTGACACTAGAGGGGTATAAACAGTCCTTTAAAATTACTTCACCACGCCATCAGTCACCCCTTAGTTGACGCGGAATAACTTTTTAGGTATGAATGCAATTTAGCCAAGCACCAACCGTTTACCAAAGATTTGTGACGTCAGCATTGATTACTAAACCCATTAAACATCTTGGGTGTAAAATAGATAACCAAGCTGTGTAAATGCAGCACGTTTTTCTCGCATGAAACTTTATCGGTAGCTAAATAAGTTAAAATCAAATCAAATCAAATCAAATAAATCAATTTTATTGTCAACATTACAATGTTGAAGGTCACCCTGCCATAAAAGCTGCTAGACGCAGCTTCACGGAGCCAGGGGGCCCAATATAAATTTCGATGACACACGTGGATACAGTGATAATTGAAAATAAAAAATATACAATCACGTGACATAAGAAGTCTATTTTTACAAAAAAACATCTGTATAACAGCACCATTGGATCTGCAAAAAAAGGGGGAACAGACAATAGCAGACAAAACTTTTACCGCACTTTACACTTATTACTAAAAGCATTCAACACAACATACCGACAAAAGATGTAAATAAAAACACTGTATACAACATTTACGTATTGACGTAAGCATCACGGAGGGCATGTCGCGTAAACCTCCGTCTTGAAAATTCATAAACTTCGCGTAAAACTCCGTCCCGAAACTTACATAAAAAAGACTCCGGATTAACTACCTCTTCGAATAATAACACTAATAGCGTCTTGTCTTCCAGCCTCTGTTAAACAAGTGCGCACATATAAAAACCAAAAAAAAGGGTCGTACACCTAGATTACAAAAACCTCTTCCGCGTGACCCAGTGGCTGAAGGTCAATCTGGGGTCACAATACCGTGAAGGTCAAAGGAGGGGTGGGAGTCAACCAATGCCGGAGGCGGTCATCTTCTGTGACCCAGGCAATCGTAAAACACCTCTGGCAGTGAATCGAAAGAAAGGGCGCAGTACCAAAAGCAATCAATTCGGCTTAGGAGGTTCGGTCTCGGATAGTTTCATTTGGCCCAAGGGTGTCGAAGATTGGCCGGCTGCCGTCGCCGTTCTTCGCTGGCACACACGTGCGCACACTTTTCTCCGCGGCCCTATTATCCTCTTCTGATCGTCGCCACAGTGACCTCTCCGAGGAAAACTACGCGCTGCGCACAGGAAGCCACTGCACGGTCGCTAGGAAGGTGGCAAAAGATCCTGCCATTCCTAATTTTCGCATGCTTTTCTCGGACTTTTCTGCCTGTTCACATTTTAAAACCCTTCAAGCGGAACGGGATATTGCTCTCAGGCGGTCGAACGCAATTCCCGAGCAAACCACACCGTCTCTGAATGTTTTTCTAAGGTAGAGTTACTTACGTGAGGCAAGCTTCAAGAAATCTGCATTGACACACCTTCAAATCAAATTGGTGCATTAGAAGCTTTAAATTTTTCCAAATACTTTGCGGGTCTCATCCTTTCTGTTCTCACACTAGGCTTCCTCTTTTGCCTACAGCGTGTAACAGCGTACTTATGCACAGAGAGGAAAGTGTACTTGCAACCGCACCGTACCAGTTTATACTTTCTTCGTCTGCTCGTTCTTAAATTTGTTGTACCAAAAGCCGATGTATCGGTGCACCGACACAGACAGCCAAGCATCCCTCACCTCTACTAGAGAGCTTTGCGAAGGGCCATCATTGTAGAATGGCATGTGCGGGCCAGAAGCAAGCAGCTTCCGTCCGGAAATTACTAATCTTAGCATGCGTAAAGGCCCGTTTTTACTCAAGACACGACTTAAGGAACTCTTTCTGTTCGGGCAGTTTAAGAAAAAGAAAACTCCAGAACTTACCAAGTTCCAGTTGCTCAAAGATTTCACGATGACAACGATGAAGCGACTTTCGCTTCTTTCTCCTAACGCATTGTATGCTAAAACCAGAATTCCAAACAACGTTTTAGTACTCAATGACGTGTAAAAATCGTTCGTCTCCTTTCGATTTGGACTATTCCACTAAAGAGGAGCATCAATGGCAACGAAGCCCCAAGTGGTACCTCCACTAGTTAGACGTTGAAAGAAACTGTATATACTGTTGATATGCATGGTTTAACTAGCCCCGCTAAGATAAAACTGGAGACGTAGTAATGGTTCAATTAAGCGTCGTGTCCTCCGTCCATTTACTGACCTTGATTGCCACTAAAAAACAAACTGGCACAAGAATTGCCCACCAATTGCGGGTATATAGATTAGAATTCATAATATTCTTTTGCAAGAGTAGGTTTTTATAAAGAAGGTACATAAACCGCTGGTTCTAGTGAGTGCAGTTGGTTGTTTAGGATTAGATGATCTGCCCTGCAGTCTGTTCACAGTAGCAGGCGCAAGTGATCACGTGACTTCGGCAGCCGTCGGTTTTGGCGTCACGCGATATTTCTTCCGAATTAGAGTTTTCCACATGGTCCTTGCCTGCTCCAACCATCCGGCACCACAAGACGCTGCACGACTGCGAGACCACCCCAACACCTGGGAGACGGCTATCAGGGCCAGTGTTGTGGAGTTACCAGTCCGGAATTGGAATGAATCCGGAATCATTCCACATTTTGCGACCCCGGAATGGAATGGGAATGGAATGGCGACAATACTTGAAGGAATGGAATGGGAATGGAATTAAGCGCCTTTTGCCCGGAATGGAATGGGAATGGAATTACATGTATTTTTCCATAAATAAAGCGCACTTTTCCTTCTACGCGCTGTTTTTTTGTCAAAATATGCAAAAATACGCAAAAGATCCCACCAGCCCAAGTTCAAACATTAGTAAGCCGGAGCCTTGAATTTAACAATAACTCGGTACTGTTAAAATCGATTGGCTGATTACAAGCACGGTATATTTATAAGCAGCGATTCTACTACAATTATGTCCTTAATACAGCGCTGCTACGAAGTTCGTCGCGATTTTCCGCCTAATAAACGCGGGTCTAAGCAGTTGGTATCCGCCGTGGGAACTACCGCGGTGGCAACCCCCCCCCTATCTCTCCCACCAACTTCGCCTTGTGATTTTTTACCTTGGCGGCACCTTCACCCCGGCTGCGAGCTGTCTCCCCACGCTTCACTTTTGTTTTTTGCGTCCGGAACCGTCGGTGATGGCATCCCACCTCGCCGTCATCGGGACGCTGGCGCGGTGCTTGTGTCCACTGCGAAATTTCGCGTATCAGCTACGCCCCCATCTCCCTTCGCGCTCCCCCTCCTCCCCCAGGACGTTTTGCAATACTGGCCCTCCTGTCTAGACACTCGGACGCCTTTGCCCGAAGCAGCGTCTACGAAGGCCTAAAATATTGGTTCGAGAATCCACCCGAAACAGCAGAGCCCATGTGATAGGAACTGCGGTCACGCCTGCGCCTGCAAGCTGCACGCTGCAAGCTTTGTTCCTAAACGATTCCGACCTAACGGAAAGCGAACGCTAGCCACTTTCCCTTGTTTTCCCGACTCGCAAGGGCAGTTTCCGTTGTAATGTGACGTCAGCTGACGTGGAACGCGTGTTTTCCACGGCATCTCTTTTAGTGACAGACAAGCGAAGCGAAACCGGCTCTCAAACACCTACTTTTAAGCAGCCTCGTTTGTCAAGCGCAACACACAGGCACAAGGCAACTGTATTAGTTCAGTTTTTTTTTTGTTTTTAGAACTGGTCATTGAAGCAGCCGTCATTTACACTTCGTGTTTTCAGAACTGAACGGCGAAGCGCCCATTTGGCTCACACCATTTTGTTATGTAATTTTGATGAATGAAACCAAAATAAACTTTTTTCGACCTTTCAAGGCAGCTTGAGACCTTTATTGCAGCATATAAAATTCACGAGGAGACCTAATAGCGCTGCTGAGCACGAGGTGGCGGTTCGATTGCCGGCCGCGGCGGGCCGCTTTCCTGATGGAGGCGAAAAAGCAAAAACGCCCGTGTGTACGAGATTTCGGCCTAAGGTGGTCAAAATTAATCCGGAGCCCTCCACTACGGCGCGCCTCATTGCCTGCGTTGCGTCGGCGCGTTAAACCCTACAATATATCAACGAGGACACCTACGCGCTTTTTTCTGGCGTAGGGATTTCCACAACACTAGACAGACCGGCTGCCGAACGTGTCCTTCTTTTATTATCGTTATCATTTTTCTTTACATCTTTTTCTTTCGGTTGATCGCCCAGACCAGAGGGCACTTGGGGGAACCTTCATTGCTACTCCACTGCATGCAACTCCTCAAATTAGTTATACAGGCCTCAGTTATACAATTAGTTACGCAGGCCTTGGACTCAGTTTTGCCGAGTCCAAGGCCGCAACGCATTCTCTAAGTCCTTCTTCAGTTAGCTAGAGCCAAAGGTTGCGTGGTGCTAAAGTGTGAACAATCTCCCAATTTCTAAAAGAAAAAAAAACAAGACCAGATTAGTATACGAACCAATGCACTATCCCAGTATACACTAACCAGAGAAAAAAGAATTCTCCCTGCGCATTGGTTCTCATTGAGACACCCATACAAAGGTCGCGCATACTCTAAGCACAGCCTGAACTTTCGCTCGTGCGCAGTGGATGATACCTGACACACGTAACTAAGCTTTTCGGCAAGGGCGACATTGCATACCTGCGCACACGCAAACACAGGAAGTTCTGAACCTATCCCCCCTTTCAAGGCGCGCTTGACATGCGTGAGTGCTGACGACCTGTGCGGCCCGTGATCCGTATTTGGTGCAAAGGCAGGACAAGGTGCTCGAGCGGTAATTCTTCCAACTGATACCACCAGATCCGGAGGTTCTGTTCCTCGTTAAAAAATTATAGTTCTAACCATGCTCACGACCGCTCCATACGCGTGTTAACTGCTTAAGGAATATAATGTCTTCTTCAACCATACTTTTGTCAGCACAAAAATAGAGCATGTCGTCACGTTAGCATTAACACGTTCACACTTAAACGATAATAAAGCATCACAACTCGTAAAGACGTGCTGACCATGCAAACACTATAATAACTACCTGGAGAACTGCCCCTGTGGGAATTAGTAGGGTGATTGCACCGAACGAGATATGCCACAAAGCCACTATCCCTCGACCTTGGTTACGTGTTTTCCGTATTTTAGCAGTTCTTAACGCGTGTAATAACATCAGCTTAATGGTGGGTTCATTAGTAACTTGATAATCACCCGATAAAACGTTGAGGAATTAGAGGAATGGAATTGAACTGCCCGGCAATTCCCGGAGTGGGAATGGGCGATGTTCCGGCATTCCGAGGAATTGAAAGGAATGGAATTTAGGCAACTTGTAATTCCGCGGAATGGAATTGGAATGGAATGGGGATGCCCATTCCGCAACACTGGTCAGGGCCTCGGACGCGAAGGGTCAGCGCCAGCTTATATCCTTAGCGGATGAGGCCTGCAGGACCAATGGGACCCTGGACGTAGGGACCAGCCCAGGTTGATCACCTGAAGTCCTTTATGGCTTCAATAAAATCTATTCCTCCTCCTTCAGGCGTGTGCACGTGCAACTCTGAGACGTGTGAAAGCGACAGTCCGGCGTTGTTTTTATTTTCTTTCATTAGAGCGAAGCTCTCTGTACCACGCCTCCGATTTTTTGCTGCGTTGTTAAGTTTTCCTTGCGAAGGCTAAATACGGCAACGTAACATCTGTTAAAAGAGGTGCGCCTCCTGGGTAGTTGTCGCGTGTGTCTGTCTTTAAAACATCGCCACTCAAGCTTTCGACGTCAAGTCTACTGAGAGATAACGTAAGAGACCCTGTGAACTTTCTTATTTCACGTTCCTTCATACATAAACATTTTGTTTACTCGCTGTAGATTTGTTTTCTTCTCGAGCAAATAAATACATCAAAACTTTTAGTTGGTTGGAGCTTTCCGTGACCTGTACTAACTGTGGATTTGTCTGTGATTCATGCCAATCGTTTTTTTCTCCATTGGATGACGTAGAGATCCGTGACAACACACTAAGAAAATTTTACATTTTATTTAATCATCCGGAACGTTGCTGTTAATGTTCATTTGTTTTTCTGAAAGGGTTTTGCGTTTACTTGGTATTCAGGCTTGCTACCGAGAAAGATAGATGAATGGCGTTATTTGCCTTCAGAAGCACAAAAATAGCGTATGAAAGTTGGGCTGGAAGAGTCCGAAACTCTACATTAATGGCCAGATAATGCTACTCGTTAACAGCATAAAACTCTAAGGTGCCGGCTGCCGCCCGCGTTGATGCCTCTCAGAACTTCTTAATCGAAGAAAAAAATTCTGCAGAAATTCAGAGGATTATCTACTAATGCGTAACAATCCTATGCCGCTTCTCTGGAGTGCGAGTTCTTACAGGCAATTTTTTTTGTTTTTCTAAATCCTGTCCGACCAATCATCTCCACTTACGCTATTATAACGATTCGAAGTGGAACATTCGCGAAAGCTGCATTATAGTGGAAATGCAGGGCGTTACACGGTTCGGCATTTTCCGTAATTATTTTGCACTTTTTTATTTTTTAAGTTTTTTTCAAATTTCGCTCAACTATCTCCTTTCACGTTATTATAACGATTACATTTGGAATATTCCCGAAGAGGTCGGTTCGCCATTTAACGCAATTATTTCTTTTTCTTTTTTTACTCTTTCAAAATTTCGTTCAACCAGTTATCTCCATTTACGCTATTTAACGATTACAGGTGAAACATTTGCGAAATCTGCGTTATTGTGGAAATTCCATGCGTTATACGTTCTGCTGTTTTTCATAATTTTTTTAATATTATCTACTAACTATCTATTTACAGTATTTACATGACAGCCATGACAGATCGCGCACCGGCTGCGCGCCCCACACAGCTTCTTCTGCTATGACGGTAGGGCCCACAGCTCTATTCTCCCCGTGACACGTTCCCCTCATCGAAAAGCGACCAGCCCGGTTGAGGCCGCAGCAAATGGACAAGTGCGATGAAGACGCTAAATGAGAGGAAACGTTGAGGAGCCCTCGCCGCCACGGATGATGATGATAGTCGTGGCGAGAACCGGCCGCGAACAGCAGTGCCCATCAAAGAAGCGAAAGAAAGCCCAAAGCTCACGGAGGCGAGCCGGTGACCTGGACAGGGGAACGCTGTGGGCTTAGGTAATGTCGCGGCTGGTCAGGTCGTCAGGTCTCGGCGGGTTATCGGCAGGGGGCACGGGGCAGTGTAATGGTCACGTGCATGGATCACTGAAGTTAGGGATGGCCGACGTAATACAAGAGCTTAGGAGCGATGTCCAGGAGCCAAAGTGGGGCGATGCTGGGTCTAGGTTCAGGAGGTGTTATACATTAAGGGAGGCTTGGTAAGGAGAGGCAAGTGTTGTGAGTGTATGATGGTGCGAAAGGAGCAGACAGAGGGCTCTGTACTGCTCGTGCTGGACCGCGATTTATGAAATCGTGTGTATTAAAGGTCATGCTGCGGGATTATACTATTCAATTGTCCAAACAGCATAGATAGAGGTGCAAGTACAAGCGAAACCTAGAAGTTCCTCCATTTATCCGGACATTTGACGCTGGCGGGAAGACACTTCCGTTTACGCATATTCCAACGTAATTTGCTTGCGTTCGACGCTGACGAAAATCATGTTGTAATGCATAAAATTAGAAGGGTCATGTCGAAGAAGAACCGCCGGTGTCAGTCTGCGCGCACCCATGGCGAGGGCAAGGCAGGACCAGTGGATGATGAGGCTAGCGGCAGAGAATCATGGAAGAAGAGTGAAAGAATACACGCAGCTGCAGCCAATGTGCGCCCGCGGTTCCGCGTTACGTCCCGGTAAAGGGAGATAGAGGAGCGGGGGTGCTCACTGGAATGTGACAGGGCACGGAGTTGCTCACCAAATGCTCTTCGCCCGGAAATGGGCGCGTACACGATCTTGCTTTCCGCTTGCCGCGGTAGGAGCTTCGTTTGTGTCCTGTATGCTGCAAGGTTGAAAGCGACGACAATCGGGTCCGCGCCTTCTACAAATGGCCCAAGCGTTCTTGATCAAGGGTGCCGAACGAGTACTGCCGGAGTCTACGCAGCGAAAACGGGCACCCAGAAGTGAAGGACGAGTAGAGGCAACACCGTCAGCCGATACATCGAATATTCATTTCAAACCTTCTATTAGTGTCCATCTGATCATTAATCATGTACGGGAACGTCGAATATGAGCAAAACTGGCCAGAACTAAATGCTGACGCTTTCCTGACGCAAGGGTCACATCGGTCGCCCTTCCGATATTTAAAGAATGCTGTCACTGAGTGCTTTTCTTCAACATAGTTTGGTGACCAGTCAGCTCGTAATCCAGCCCCTCATCTGCATGTGTCGCTCCGCGCTCAAATCCATCTCCTGTTCCAGCAACAGAGCACCGATGCTGTCATGCGCGCTTGCTCCGAAGGCCTCATCTTTCACGTGCCACAGCTTTCCTTCTCTGCTCTCTGCGGACTGAAGATGAATTGGGGTGTTTCACTGTCTCGTGCCAATTTTCTCCGGAATGTCTGCTTTGAAATTCAATGCCGGCTCTATCCACTTAAAACTTTCTTCGTGACGCGTTCACGCCACGTCAACAGCTCAATTTCGCCCACCTCACGTACGGGAGACGAGGGCTAAGAAAAGAACCTAAAGACATGAGGCAATGGAAAAGAGAAACGGGACGAGTGGTGCGAAAATGGCTGGGGGTTTGTAGATTGACGTGCGGCATTTCATCAAAGTCAGTATGATTTATTTCCGGTCAGTCACGTTCAGCGAAGCCATCGCTGCGAGTTTTACATCGGAGCTCGCCTGCAAAACGAACCTCATGCTCCCACGCAAAGTATACATTACGAATCTCCGAAGGCGTTATAAGATATGTAGCCAAAGTTGCTGCATATATATTTGGGCATGAAACGAGTCAAGCCTGTCACCATAACTAAATTCTGCCGCTTTATAACTTTTCCGAGGAGGTAAATAGAAATACGAACACTGGGCCTGGAATGCAGGCAGACACTTTAAGATATCAATATTTCACGCTCCCATTCTGTGGCGTTCGCGGGGTAGGTTTGAGATGTTCGACACTTTTTTTCATTTTTGCTAAATTCTGAAGTATATCTCAGGTTCAAACGGGCAACGGGGCTCGCCTGGCCACTGGAAGAAAGCCAGAAGGGAGCAGTGCAAGTGTCGGATGGAAAACGGAGAGAGTGAGGGAGGAGAATAACTTTTAAGAAGTAAACAAAGCCGAGTGTTATACCTCCGACGATCCTGGCGAGGTTAAGAAAAGTTGAGCCCGGCACCGAAGAAGAGTAATGGGTGACGGCAAAGCCTTCATAAGAAAGTATCCATCGCCTGTGCCGATGACTGATTGAGAGTGAACACCGGCATCGCAGCTGCCTTGTCGGCCTCCCTTGGGTGGGGAAAAAACCAATCGGGGTCAGTGAGAAACAACAGAAACACCAAAGTACGAACTGACACTCGGGCGTGTCCTGACGAGCCCTCCGTAAGGATAGGCCAGCACTACGGTTTTATATCTTTCCTTTTGCCCCTTGCAACTGATGACAGAGAAGACAAAAAAAAACGAATACGGTTCTTCCGCCACACGAGCGAAGGGTGTCAAGCATCAATGTCTCAAATGACAGCACGTGCCCCCATTGATTCTAATTATCTATCCTTTGCTCGCAAAGGAAAGGATGGACTTAAAAGAAGGAGCTAGCCTGCGCATTCTGAGCTGACGACAGTTAATGTAGTTGCATTAGAGAATTATTTTCAAGCAGTGCAAGACGAAGAGAAATATTGCTACACTAGAAAATTTGAATAAACTCATTCCCCCCTTTCTTTCTGTCCCTGTTTACGTAGCGAATCTCACTTTCACTCTACGTTGCAGCGTTCCGAGTTTGCCCTCCAGCTCTTTGCTACATTTACAACCCGCGCTTCCGACAGGTCTTTATTGTTACCGGGCTCCGCGTCGAGCGTGACGGTTTGTAAGACTGGGACAGACGACATGTACCATGTCTCGGCGGCGTTGGCCTGAATAATTTGGAGTCCTGCATAATTCTCGAGTTTCTTCTCTTTGCTCTCGCTCCGTTTCTGATTGGTCTACAAACAGTCTGGCTTGCTTACGTAAGCGGGAAACTGGAGTCCCGTGTGGGTCGTATACCACGCGGTGCCCCCACTGCTTTCTTATTCGACCGCCGAGGAGCAGCAGGAGTAATTCGGGATGCTCCTGAAAAGAAAAATGCGGATACAGGACCAGACTTTTATCCTGAAGCGAATTCATGTAGACGTAAGGCAACGTGGAGGGAACAAACTAAATTCATTGCGGCGCTCTACCTACCATGATTCCGCTCATCTGTTTGAGGTGTTTTAACCACACGCCTAATCGGGGTGTAATTTAGTGTTTTGAAGAATCCCTCTTGAAGAACGTTTGTGTGACGGCTACAGTGGGACTCCTTTAAAAAATTGCAACTTCCTCGGTTGGCGCTTGAACCCACCATCTTGCATGCAAGTGTTCAATAATTTAACCGCTTCCGGTGGGCTAAGCCGGCAGCTCCATAAAAAAATTATGTACTTTTGCCGAAACGATTCTGAGAGATCTTTGCAAACACCCTTTGCAAAAGCCTGCCTAAAATGCGATCGTGGCATAAAAACCGTTCTGAAACTACTTCCTCACCGCCGGTATGCCACCGCGAGGGTCGAACACCGAGACAGCCTGTTTAGAGCGGTGCCTTTTTTTTAATTTTCAATGATCTTTCCCACACTCGCTCCATTCACACCAGGGTTTTTTACCTTTTTTTGTAACGGAAAAAGTAAAACACTGGTCCACGCTTTTTTTTTCAACTTAGTTTTCTTGCGATTGTATCACCACGCTGATAAGAGTAAAATGAGATCTCAGCTTTTTGTCTGGGTCGAAATACCTCTTTTTTGCCGTGTGTTCAGGTTAGTCGGGATCTTAAGGCTAACTACGAACCATCAAAAACAGCCACAGCGGCATTTAAATAAATTATGTCTCCTTCAAGCCTGTCGGGACTTCTCAAGCGTAATTCCCCTTGGCACTCTTCATTTGCCTCTTTCCCCTCTTTCAGCTCGGCAGGAAGGGAGATCAGCCAGAAGACAGCGGTGCGGTTAGTCGGGATATGGGTTACTTGCCTGAGGGCTTCTCTCACGCGGAAAAAAGGGCTCTTTGAGGCTGAAATAATTTTGCTCGCAAACTTCCTCGTGTCACCGAAACCTCTCTCGGAACCAAAAGTTAGCGGGGAAGAAGCGAGAGAGGCCGTAATCGCTTCTGACGTTGCTGCCACTTTGTCTTGCAATTTATCTCGTCGTACATAATTGTGTTCTCTTTCTTTACAGTTTTTCTGGCAGCTGCATGAGAAGTAACGTTTGTTATCAAGTGTGACGCTCTTTCAGGCCGCGCCGTTAGAAACCCTGAGTGATTACCACGAAATAGCGCGAATGAAAACGCGATATTCATGTAAGGCTTCCTGGAAAGGAAAAAGCACTCTAAGGCTCAACTGCATCAATTATATATTCATTTTCATGTGATTCTACCGGTACCAGTGAGCATTAGCATTTCTCCTGCTTGACACCAATAGAAAAAGACGCATAGTTTTTACAATACGAGCGCGAATTGGCTGAAATGCTCACATGGCTAAGTGCGGTAGGGACTGTGTGAAATAGCGCTCGCTCAGTAACAAAAACGGTCATCGTCATCACTGTTTCCGGGTTTCGATGTTTTGTTCTTCTGGCTCCATTAGCGTTACTCCCAAACACTGGATTACCACAAAATCCAACACTTTATGAAAACAATTGGCCCTGCAGTAGTTAAATCCACATCGACATCATAACAAAATACTTTGCGCCTTCTATTCCTCATGTTCGACAAACGAAAATAAAATTTGTTGTTGATCTGCAGTGATGACCAAGCTTTGGAGTAGAGTAGAGAAGGGGCCGTGCATAGCGACGCGTAACAGATTCAGCCGGAAATTGAAATGCACCCTTCCGCTCTCCAGCTGCATGATATGTGTTCGCTACTTCATTCGAGTCTCCCACGGTGAGGCGGGAGGGGGCGGTGGGGGGGGGAGAAAAATAGCAGTGGGGTGTGAGAAATACGGCGGCTTTTGCTGGAGTAGTAGAATTTCAGTGCGCATTATTTCTGAAGAGTTCTGGACCATTTCTGGTGGAAAGGATAATAGAGGAACGTTACCCTGCTAAATTTATGACTCAGTTGCGGTATTTACAAGACTGCAAAAATGACGCGCTATTACTAAATTACTAAATAATAACTTCGTCTTAGAGAAAGCACGATCAAGGCAAGAGGAAACCCCGATTTTGTTACTCAACATTTTCAAATGCGCTGGTTAAGCTGCGCTCCCCTGTTTATTGTGATGCCACTATGCGGGGCTCTTGGGCCCAATACGGTTGTGATGTGTACACTAAATCTCTACTCTGCTCCAAAATAGAAAAGGAACTATGGCTTCGATAGCAGCCCTGCTGAATGCACCACTAAGACAATTGCCACTACAAGGCTATGAATGCCATCGCCCTCATAATCGTAATATCCTCCCCCGTCACCATCATCGTCGCTTATGGGACTGTTCAGTGTCCACTCCAGTAGGAACACACACCGTAATGAGCTCAGTCTACTCCCGTTCGTACGCCTAGTTTATTTCTTTTGGAATGTTGTTATCTGGCCCTTCTATTCTCATCATAATTGACTTCAGTCCTTTACCCCGCCCCTCGGTACCTGGTCTTCAAAGGTAGGTTGCCCAAGCCCAGATAGTGGTCCATGCCTAACCGTGTTGGCGGCGGGAGGCCCCTGGAAGCCGCCGAAGGATTCAAGAAGTGAGCCAGGACAGTATTTAATAAGAATACACAGTACCCATACGTGCTAATCTGGGATTAGGTTCTTCGCAGACACTGGGTATCTTATTGGTGTGCGTCCATCAGCGGCGCTCGATCACCTGCGCCTGGTATTCCCGGCCCAAATCACATTCAACAAATCTAATTAAGCTACGCCTCTGTGAATCTGTCCTCCATCATCCCTCCCCCTTCCCTGGTTGCAAAAGAAGCCACAAGATGTGATAACGACGTTAAATTTAGGTACCGGGTACCTAAAATAAAACACTGTTGCAAACTTGCTCTACCGGGGCTAATTGTCTAGCCCCCGTCGTTCCTTTTAGTTCTACGCAGTTGTACGTAGTGTAAGGCTGTTTCGCGTTGTTTTTTTATATTTGTGTGTAGCATTGTTCAAAATTGTTGATTATTTTTGGTTCGGTCGCATACGTCCATAGCGCAGACGAACGCGCAAGTTTTCGTTGATGTGTTTTCTCGATTGTAGATGCGCTCAGAGTGGATTTTTGCCAGCCGGCTGTAAATATAAATTTGTTGTTAAATTACATATGAGTAATTCTCATGCTTCCTATCGCCAAAAGGAGAGCATCCAAGACCAAAAGCTATGGCCGTGCTGAACGGAGGAGGGTAGTTCTAATATGGATTTGCCTTCAACTTTTGGCAATACAAACCATGGTTTGCCTACTCACTATACCACCAGTCGTCGCTCTTTGTGATCGGATGCATACATCCACACATCCACACACACACAACACACACACACACACACACACACAACACAAATAACTAACATCAAAATCATATATATATATATATATATATATATATATTATATATATATATATATATATATATATATAAACAAATGCATCAAACCACGCGATCGCGGAGGCCCGCTAAGCAACTAAAGGAAGCACAGCACAGAAAAACAGAAACGCGAAAGACGATGCTCGGTTTCTCGCGGCCGCGTCTAAGAGCTGCGGAAAGGCAACGAACGGTAGAGTGCTTCGCCCGAAAGAAAGAAGAGCAAAACCAAGGCGATAACTGATGCTGCAGGGACGCTATGACCGGTGCACTCATACTGAAGGGATGTGTGGCGAATAGCACTGCTAAATGAGTGCTGCGGAAGCACAAAGCGGAAGCTGGCTCAGTCACCGGTGCGGATGGAAATGCCAACTGTAGATGGCGGTGTCCTTCAAGGCGTAAGATGGAAGAAAAGGTGGGAGGTAATAATGGTGTGAGAAGTGGGTATACCTACCTGGCTGCGCGCTCCGATGATCAACGCGTTTTTTGCCATTACTTTGTTCACGTGCCATCTCCCTCCTAGCATCTTAAGGGACTGCCATTTGTACGGGCCCTTCATCTGTGCCCGGCTGTCACTCGCTCTGCACGCGTGGACAGGTTGATGGCAGCGTCTGGCGGCTGCTGATAAGCGGTGCGTACAGTCTTTGTGACTTGGGGCAGCTTTCACGTGGGACGTGAGAGCAACAGCAGAAGAAGCAGAGACACTTTGAGGAGGCTTTCAATCAGCTCCGGATGATGACCACCATCACAACGCACCGTTCATGCCGGGTAGGTTGGAAGCATTTTAATGAATGCACGGAGGATCTAAGAATTATGTTCCTTTATAACAAACTATATCGCGGCAAACAAGATTAGTTAGAAACGGTACTTAAGGACACATTATGTGTTCGCGCGGCGAGGTCCCAGGTATAAACTTGGGTACTTTTCCCATCTAAATGTATTTAAATGCTCGTTTCTTCCTGATGCTACTAGCGACTGGGACGCTTTAAAGGTTAAGGTATAACCCGGTAGTAATTTTTTGCTGCCATTGAAATAGCTTTTTCAGGTGAAGAACTAAGCCCCACTTTTTTATAACTTTGTATACTTGATGCATTCTTCCCCTTGTTAGTTGTTGGTACCCGCCGCGGTGGTTCAGTGGCTAAGGCGTTGGGCTGCTGAGCACGAGGACACGGTTCGATTCCCGGCCGCGGCGACCCGCTTTTCTGGTAGAGGCGAAAAGCAAAAACGCCCGTGTGCACGAGATTTCGGCTCACGTTAAACATCTCCAGGTGGTTAAAATTAATCCGGAGTCCTCCACTACGGCGCGCCTCATCGTCTGCGTTGCGTCGGAGCGTTAAACCTTACAATCAATCAATTGTTATTTATTGGTGCATCGCTGTCTCTTTTCTTTTTCTGGTAAGTGTCATAACAGTTTAGTTGTATACTTGATTCAGTTTGTACTCTGTTGGGTTGTCGGTGGCTTGTTTCTCTCGTTTGCTCTTAGGTATAATTAGTGGTTTGGGTTGTACCGCTATGTATGATAACTACATGGCTGTATTTCTGATGCATCTCGCACTTACTACAATTTTGGGCGCTTCGTTTTCTGTTGTGTACTGTTCAGTATAATTATGAGCTTGGTTGTGTCGTGCTGCATTTCTTTTTTTTTTTCTATCAACTCCCTCCCCTCATTTAACTGTGCCCAAACCATTTTGTACGTATTGGTAGGTAATTGGCAGTAGTTGTAGTAGTAATAAACTTTAATTTGGAGAGCACACTCGTTTTCTGCCCACGGTGGGTTGGGTCCCTATCCCGGGTGTCATGGGCGCTGGCCGTGAACGTGTTTATCCTAGTTAAATTAAGAAAAACAAAAATTATAATTAAATAAATAAATACGTAAGTACGTAAAATTGACAGAAGATTTATTCGTGGATCATACGGAATACATGAGCATATCATCTCATTCCCTCGCGAACCTGAGGACCGGACCAATGTGCACGCTTTTCTCGCGTGCACATTGGACCCGTTTTTCTCGCACAACAAGGCGTTTCTCACCCGTCCCGCGCACAGCCTGCTGGCCCCGCTTATGTCCTAACCGTCTGAAAGCTCACACTTGGTCGCTTGAGGAACGGCATTCGCTGCCTTTCGCTCATTTTATTGCCCCTTAGTATCGGTGATTCATCGCAGGCATTCCCATTCCAGCCTCTTTCGCGATGCACGGCCCTGTGCTAGGTAAAGCTCATTTGACGATGCATAGAAGCGGTAATAGGCGTATTCATGGGAGGTTGTGGCCGTTACTACACCAGGGTGGCCAATCCTGCTCTGGTGAGGGAGTGCATTACCGGTAATGGTCCCCGGGGTGAGGCCACACCCAAAGCCCCTTTGCGCAATTCCATCAATACGCGGTTTTTTTTATTTTTTCAATCCGGTGGGAATTGTACAGCACCGGGATTCGAACCACGGTCCTTCTGCACGCGAGGCGGATGCTCTACCTCTACGCCATCGCTGCATACGAAGGCAAGATAACCGCTGGTCATTAAGGGTAACAGAGTGGATCCCTAGAGAAGGCAAGCGTTGCAGGGGGCGGCAGAAAGTTAGATGGGCAGATGAGATCAAGAAGTTTGCGGGGATAAATTGGTCACAGTTGGCACAGGACCGCGGTAATTGGAGAATAATGGAAGAGGCCTTTTCCCTGTAGTGGGCGTAGATAGGCTGATGATGATGATTATGATGATGATGAGAAGCGGTAATGGGGTGCGTGAAGACGCCGTGAGACCGGTGCATCCCGTGGGGAAGTATCGGGATGCAGTCATTTTACCTGTCAGCGTGGGGATTGCAATGACCTTCCGAAGCCCCAACGCCTACTGTAGCTTTTCTTCAGCCGGCCTCCGTACGATGTCGCGGCAAATTAGATGATAATCAAGCATGATAATCAAGCTAATCCTAGACAACCAGGAAAGCTATGAATAACCAGCTGAACCTTAGCTTACGCTACGTATATCCTGGCATAGCCGAGCTAAGCCACTGCACATTTTTTAATGCAGAGCATTTCAGTAACTCACGATGTCACCCGCGTTGGCGTCCGTAGTCGTAGTCCGCACCCCTCCCCCTACACTATATAAACAAAATACTATCCGGCGCCTGGTTTCGATCTCTCGACCCTGCGGGCGGAACGCAATGTACATGGTGCTCTACCCACTGCGCCACAAAGCCGACACAGAACGGGAGGCTACGAACGCGCCTTATATCCTTGACTCATTCAAACTACGTCAAGAAGCTGCTGATACAACGCATTCACTACCACCAACTCCCCAAACACTAAACGTTAACGCAATACACCCACCCCCTATGCGACGCATTTACTCGAGTCCCCCTCGCGGGGAGATGGGCCCAATTTACAATAGTAAGCGAAAAAAAGTGGCAGTGCAACACCTGCACGCGGGAGAAAAAGCAAGCACAAAAAAGAACAGAACTCCCGCTGGCGCAGTTTCAGGCAGGGGGCGCGCGAGCCCTGCGAAGGCGGGAAATTTGAATTTCATTGGGTGATGGCAGTGAGCGGATAACGGCGCTACAGTCCATTATGGCGAATCACTGCTCTGCACTTCCGTCCGCTTTCACATTGAGTGGAACGGCTTTAATTTTTTCTGGTAACGCTCGACGGCAAAACCAAAAGGAAAACTCTGCTATTAAAACGAGGGTATTATGAAGCATGACTGCCGCCCTGCGGATAATGAATACCAAATAAATGTTGCATTCGGCGCCACCTTTCGTAAACATAAACATTTTGCAAAATTTCTAGGAGAAAGGCGTAAAGAAAGCGCATGGACAGGGATACAAGAAAGGCGCTGTCCTGCCGAGCACAACAACGTGGTTTCCATCCCGGCTGCAACAGCGCTTGGAACGACGGCAGGCATTCGAGGCACTAAACCCGAAAGCTTTAAGACTGTATTCCGTCTGCCCATCTGTCTGTCTGTATGTCTGCCTTCCTGTGTTGGTGACTCTATTCAAACACCCAGCCAAAGTGATATATATATATATATATATATATATATATATATATATATATATATATATATATATATATATATATATATATATATATATATATATATATATATATAGTGCTTTTACACGAAAGATATACAGGCGGAACCATTCCAAGCAACTCAAAAAGCGTACACGGATCAAACATGTCCACAATATTCAGCGCTAACTGAAACCTTTGAGTCAAATATAGCAAATATATTTGAGCCAAATATAGAAGCATAACCGAGTGTACAAGCGTCTTTATTTAAATTAAGAGTTCACGTTGGATTGGTTTTCATGATACAATATTATAAAATCGTACGTTAAAAAAAGCGTTGAAGAAAAGCGAGCTAAGAGGGGCCACGAAAAGACAAAAGATTTCGGCTCACGATGTTCCAAAAAGACAAAAAAAAAATGAAAACTAAATTTAAATCTCCGCACCATCAAACGGGCATGTCATCGGTAGCGGCATTAAGCCCTGGTGAGCGTGCATACCCCCTCCCTTAACCCCCCACCCGTGCACGCCTAAACCGGCAACTGATAATAGGCCCCTAGTTAAGCGTGAAGTACACAAGCGAAGGGAGAGATAAATATTTTATGTGCTGCCAAACTAAGATCTATTATTATTCTTCAGCCAGCAGAACTATGACCAGCTGGTCAACGAGGGCCGCGGACGCGACAACGTTGCTCGGAATGGCTTTCAAGCTAAAGAAGAATAATGTGCTCACGCCGGCATTCCAACGGGGCAAATTGCTTGCAACCGGCAGGGGCACGCAGCTGGTGGGCGAGGTGGAATTTGAAGCGGCAACGGCCACGGCTACATCGTCGGCGACGGCGGCGGTGGCGGTGGCGGCTTTCTGGCGTCGTTACACCCATTCGCGCTGGTGTTGATTCTCCGCGATCATCTGATGATGGAGCTACGGATGCTGTCAGCCGACTGCGCAACTTGTGAAAGAGGTAGCGGTGGTGGCGAGAGGAATAATCGTTGGGATAACCGTTGTAAAAGAGGGGTCGGCGGTGGCGAGGAGGATCCCCGTAGCGGCGCCGAGTAAATTGGCTTCACCGGAATGAAAACTTGGGGGCTGAGACACATACTGCTTTGCAGTAAAAAAAAAATCACACATCTCCACGCCGTGAACGATGCCGACGGTACGAAGCACTGGGACGCAAGTTGTGTATTGCCTGTGTGATGAGCGTCATCGTCCGTGCGTGCTGATGCACTCTGAGTTTTAGATGATTTTGAGGTGCAGTAAATGCATTGTGAATGACAAGCGCCACACGAAAGACAATACGCGTCCCAGTACTTCGCACCCACGGCATCGTTCATGGTGTCTTTTTCCGCGAATTATCGTTAGATAGTTTAGGATTATTGCTTTCTTTTCGCGTTTTGTACACTTTGAAATTCGGGCTCTTTGCTACTGCAGTTACCGGCGTTCTCCCCAGATGGCGCGCGGATGGTACTACAGTGTGTGCCACTCTCGATAGATGGCGTACAATGCGGTGCGCACGTAAAGCCCCTTGCGCACGGACAACTCCAGACATCGGCACGGACATTGCGAGGTCCTAAAGGGCTTCGCCCTGAAAAAACGCGCGCTCTCCCAAAGAGATGGCGCATGATAGTTTGACCGCGGGAAAATTGCAGTGAATTGAACAAACGCCCATTCCATTCACCCCGGTAGGAGGAGAAGGCGGCAGTGGAAAGATGAGACGCAGTTGCGCGGAAGGCGTAGCACAAAACAATCGTCTTTCGACGACATTTCCAATGAAGCAAGCAGATACGGGGCCAAGTATTTATTAGGGGTTCGAGAAACGAGAACGCCGACGCGCCGATATTTCGACGCACGTTCTAGGTAACCGGGTGGTTTAACTGACTCCGTAGCCCTCCACAACGCGCCCAGCGCCGTCGGCAGAGATTTTCCCCTGCTCAAATGTTCGGCGCTGTTTGATGCTGGTAGCACTACGCGGCTTCCGGGCCAATCTCTAACCTCCTCATGGTCACGAAGCGGGGGCCGTTTTTTTTTTTGTGATTTACTTTGAGCGCTGACGCACGTGAATTCGATACGTCAATTCGATACGTCTCTGGGTCTCGCCCGCGGCCCTGCAGCGATGATTCATAGACGCCCGGTTCGAGAAATTTCTCGAAGGCTCTCGGGAGAAATAGAAAAGGAAAATTTCACGAACATTTGTTACGAAAAGGAAAATCTCCCGAAATCTGTATTACGCTAATAAAAACGCTATACAGTAATTTTTAGATCCTGTAAATTAATTCTAAGAATTTCCAAAATAATAGTAGGGGATTTAATACGCGACAACTACGTTAATTCTAATCAAGTTAGCAAATTCTTTTTCCAGAGGATATTACTGCAGTAATATCCTCTCGACGCTAAGCATCCCGCGAGTCCCTACGGAATCCTTAGCGTCGATGAATGACGCTTAAGGAGCCCTCGAAGACTGATCGCAAGCAAAGCGTCCCCCTTTCACGGAAGCCTTGATGACGAGAAAATGTGCTTCCAAATTGATGGCGACCACAGAAGCGGCAAAATCAAAAATAAAAAAAGAAGCACGCAAAAGTGCCATAGAGAAGCGCGTGTGGAGAGGTGACGAGGCAACCAACGCCGAGATACGTTCACTTTGCAACAAAGAAAAAAAATCATGAAGGAAGACGTACGAGTGTGAAGGAAGTGGTTTTTTTTTTTTTTTTTATGAGAGCAGCAGGAGAAGCGTATACGGAAATGAGCTTGCCTTCCGGAAGCAAAGAAAATATCGCGAAGCAAACGCGGACAGCAACACAGCATTCCCTTCTTCTGTGTGCCGTTTCGGAGCTTTTCTCGCCACCCGATGTTCGCTGATGACAAAAAGCGGAGAAAGTTGGAGGACGAGAAATAGCTTTGAGAATGCTGACGTTGTGCTCGTGATTTATAGCGACACCGTGGCGGCTATAATGTGGTTTTGATGGAGAAGCGATGTGTACCGAGGACGATTAGAAGCGTCGCTGCGAACTCGTGTAGACTCGCTCCCGGGCCAGGCCCAGCGTCTTGGCAGCTTGATGGTCGTCCATATCACGAGAGTTCCAAAAAGAAAAATGCTCCTCCAGCCCCTTTACGAGATAAAGATGTCTCTGCGATTTTAGTTGTCGGAGGAACACCTGCGCCTCTTCATCTAAGGTGCTTTTTGCTGGTACACATTCGTTGGCACATGTTTATTTTAATCCACGAAGGCATCGAGAAATAGATTATACACGCTACATTTTTATCTCAACCAAGAGTCTGTCGCGTTTTATGTGAAGCTAGGAACTCGTTGCTTCTGACTGCTACTTAAGTACTGGGCCAAAACAACCGGCCCCGCCTGTTGGCTCACTTCATTGCCTGTATGGACATAGCACTTGTATGTGCCTTCCCGTGTGTGGATGCGCGTTAGTGGCTGTATGTGCGTGTATGTGTGCGCGCGCATCTGGGTTGTGAGCATGTGCGTGTGCGTGTGCGTGCTTTCGTGCATGCGTTTGGACCTAATGTTAAAATGTAGCTCAATACTAAACGTACTCGGTTACAATCCCATTGTTGCTTATAATATCCAATTATTCTTTTAGGAGATGCCTCTGGACGAGTATAGTAGTACGTAGTAGAAACTTTTATTGGACCCGTGATGGGGTCAAAAATGAAAGGGACGGATAAGAAGGCCGTGTCTTCTACTCGCCTTCCTCCCCTCTTCATCAGTCGTCGGCCAGAAGTCCTTGAACTTTGGCGGCGGCCTCAGCCATCCGGACGACCCTAAGTGGCACTTCCGGGTCGGGGATGAGCAAAGCGGTCTCCCTTTGTTCCATGTTCGTTATAAAAAACGAATTTCTCCTAGCATTTGCTTCACAATTTTGATTCTGTCTTACGGGGCATGACATTACCATGTGGTAAAGATCTGCCCGACCCGCGCATAGCTTACAATCTCTGGAGTATATTTCGGGATAGCAGCGACTGAGCGCAACCGGGTTTCTAAACGTGTTCGTCTGTAACTGCCTCCACCATACCGAGTCCCGTTTAGTGAGGCTGCGGTGCGCGGCGGGATGCTTCCGTCTTGCCAATCTGTAACGATCTATGATTTCTCTGTACGACACCATGCGATCCCTTTCCGATCTGACGAGTTGGGGTGAGGTGGGGTCGACGTCTGCCTGGCTGATTAAACCTCGGGCGGCGTCGTGGGCCCTCTCGTTTCCTGTCAGACCCGAGTGTGCTGGCGTCCGCGTTATTTGAATATTTCTTACTTTTTTCACTTTCGCGAGTATGCTGGCGGTTTGAGGCGATACCCTACCTTTTGCAAAATGTATGACTGCCGATTTCGAATCGCTAACAAGCATTTTTGCGCTGGTGTTGGATATGGCCATGGCAATGGCCACTTCCTCACTTTCCGTAGGTCGCACCGTAGTGAGCGATGCGGCCGTGAGTAACTGTTCCTGACGATCGACTATCGCTACTGTCATGGAATCGCGGGCACTATATTCGGCTGCGTCAACGCAGACCACGTCTTCTGATCGTCCAAATCGTTTGTCTAGGGTGCGTGCTCTTCCCGTCTGCGCTCGACGTTGTGCATAGGATTCATGTTTTTTGGTAGTGGGGGAACGTAGAGGTGCGCTCGCCATTCAGGGAGGATCTCCTCTTTCGGGCCCGCCTGTGTTTTGTATGCTATGCCTAGCGAACGAAGAATGTGTCTTCCGGTCTGGCTCTTCGATAGTCTTTTGTAATGGGCCGTTCTCTGTGCCTCCACCAATTCTTCGAGCGTGTTGTAAATGCCCAACGCTTCCAAACGAATCATTTTCAGTGCTGAAGGGAAGGACCATCGCTTGTTTGAACGTCTTTTTGATGAGACCGTTGATTTTTATTTTCTCGTCCGCTTTGAAATTGAGAAAGGGAGTCACATACGTAATTTTGCTTGCACGAAGGACTGAATGAGTCGTATTACGCTTTCTTCTTTTATGCCTCTGTGTCTGTTTGCTACCCGTGAAATCAATCGCATGGTTAGTCACGTGTTTTTCTCTAATTGTTTAATGATTTCCTTATTGTGGCCATTATCTTGAATTTTAAGGTCAAGCACTCGGATACTGGCCACTGTGGGAATGAGGTGGCTGCCCGCGTAAAGCTCGATGCTCGGTGTGGCAGGGTCCCGTTTGCGTCCTCTGCTAGTGGGTCTGTATATCAAGAGTTCGGATTTTTGGGGGGAGCACTCAAACCCTCGAGGGCGGACGTAATCGATTGTCGCGTCTATTCCGCTCTGTAACGTGCCTTGCACATGGCCGTCGCTGCCGCCGGCGACCCAGAGGGTCACGTCGCTCGAGGCACGCGGTGAACGTTAGAGTTTCTTTCTTTTTGGCTCATGTGTGCCAATCTCCTTAAGTCGGTATGCATAGCTGGGCGAACATGCGCTCGAGGCACGCGTGCACGAGTGCTCGGCAGTTTCTTGATATTTTTGACCGCGGACACCATACACAAATGATTTTCTAGTTTACTCTCTCTCTCTTTGTCATAGCTTCGCTGTTAAAACCACGAGGCACGAAAAGCTCAAATCAAGACATGGTCCCAGCACACCCCAAAAATTAAAATTGCTATTGTAGAATGCGATGAATAACTACTAAATGACGCCGCGATCCCCAGGGCTTCATATTGGATTGAAAGTAAATGCCCGTTGCTAGTGAGGCGCCTTCCTGAAAGATGAATTGGGTTTTCTTCCGCTCAGAATTGAGAGTACAGCCTTTTTAGCGCGAGGTAAAGGTTGGTGTAACAATGCAACGGTCCTTTATCATCGTTGTATAACCGCGCTATAGCTACCGCTACTACAGTTTGCCCCTTGTTTTCTGCGCACTAAGCCCAGTCTGTGCGCACGCTTTTAAACCACGAATTTCAATAGCGTTCTGCGTTCTCTCCCACCTCTAATGCCTAGGTAACGAACCGACGCACGTGTTTTATTTAGACAAGATTGCAAGGTGGAGAAACTACATGGTGATGTGACAGTGATCGTTCCTGTAAACTCAAAATAACGAGCTGACGGGCGAACCTGAACGAATAACCTCGAGTGTTACAGCTCGCTGCCCAAAGGGACCTTTATCCCTCCCCTGAGAAGTCAGCCGGAAACCGAGTGTTCTGTAACGACGCTGAAACGGTGCCTTTCTGCAACGAAGCGTCGAAGCTCCAAAACGGGCAGGTACGATGTGCGGCGTTATATAAATTACCACGCGTTATATAAATTACCAATACATCCACTGAGCCACTGCTTTTTTTCCACAGGGATCGTTTGCCACTGTTACGGCTTCTTTCAGAGAAGATTTTCTCAATGCAGTTTAAGCTGCTTGTGAAGGCGGGCCAACGTGGCTTTTCCGTATTTTCGAAAAGACAACGAAAGCTATTACTTTAATTTCATTGGTGCACAGTGCAACAATAAAAATAAAGAGGGCTTGTGTCATTTTTCATGCCTCTAGCAACAGAAATTCGTTTTGTCGAGACTACAGACAACAAGGTTGCTAGTTTTTCTTTTGTTTTGCAGGAATTAAAGACGAGAAATCACTTATAAAAATAGTTAGTTAATTAGTCAGTCAGTCAGTTAATTTTTTAGTTAGTCAGTCAGTCAGTCAGTCAGTCAGTCAGTCAGTCAGTCAGTCAGTCAGTCAGTCAGCCAGTCAGTTAGTCAGTCAGTCAGTCAGTTAGTTATTTAGTTATTTAGTTTGTTATTTAGTTAGTTAGTTAGTTAGTGAGTGAGTGATTTAGTTAGTTAGGTAGTTAGTTTGAATGGATGGTTGGATGGATGGATGGATGGATGGATGCATGGATGAATGGATGAACGGGAAGAAATAAAATTTATTTCCAAAAGGTAGTGGGGACAAGTGAGCCGCCTCAGTCCAGGCTGCAGTTGACGTACCCTGATTACGTACCCTGACTGACGCCGGGCCCTCGCAGTATGAACGTGATGTCAGTGGCCGAGTCAGTGGCCGGACACCACCGAGCACTGGTGATTGTGTGCACGCATTATGTTTGCACACACTCCGCGATCAGCAACCGCGCTGCGGTGGAGCTGATTGCTGACGCCACAGCATGTGTGTGTATGAGGACGCGTGGCTCGGGTGGCGCTTCGAACGTTCGTCCTTGTGTCGGCACGTTCGGCAAAGTAGTATTACGCACTTATGCTCACATAAGGGATCTGCAAGAGATCATCTGGTAATTTTAACCTGAAGGTGTTTCTAGTATTTTCGGTACAAACTGCTTTAGAACCGTGTGTCGTCTTCTGTCGCCGTTTCTTGTCCCGTCTTTTTGCGCTGTTTTGAATTTCAGTTCGGTACAAAGCAGCGGTAGAATGAGAACTGAGGTGGCACCACGGAGACGAAAATTCCCCGCCGTCTTCCCCGTTAACGAATAGGGCGCCAGACCCGTGCGCTAATTCCCGACTGGGGAGGTGGAAATGTGCTAGGTGATTATGTTACGGCACCCAGGGATTCAACAAAACGGTGCGGGGCTTTTTTGTAACAGAAAGGCAAGAAACCCATTCTATCGTTGTAACCGGTTGTTCATTATGTTTGCTTTCGACACCGAAATGGAGTCGCCTTCGACGAAGGATGTAACCATAGAACAATTTTTAGCATCCCCGCAGGCATACTTCTATTTCCCCTAAACCTTGTACATCTTCTTATTCAAGATTTTTTGGTTAAATAAAAATAAACAAATAACGTGTTTCAGGACTGATATCAACTACCCAAAGCAACGTCGTTTTCGCTGCACGTTCAGAAGCACAACTGAAGCAGGTGAAGGGGGCTGTTCCCCCAGGGAACGTCTACCCTATCAATTATATACTATATGCTTCTGCGTATCACAGCGCATACACCTTATTTTGGGCACTCGAATTTCTGTTAAAAATGACGGCTGCAAATCAACTCTGGCGTCTTAGAAAAGAGTCTTCCGGAAGCATTTTGCTTGCATTGTTAAAGAAAGAGCACAATGTCACGCGGAGGAGTATCGGAAGCAGACATTCAACCCGCTTTTAATGAGCAAAAGGCCTTTCGTAAAGTAATCGATTGGCCGAGTTGATATTCAAAACTTCATACGGTTGAGCGTTAAAATGGACAGGGACCAACAGTGTGCTGTCTTGTCACCATCTCTGTCCATTTCATTGCCTTTTGTTAAGAGCACCCCTAATATCCCACGTCTTACTTCGGAAACTGGCTGGCCGTGAATGGGTGACTGGGGGCATTGTACTACGAATTCAGCAACGATTCAACCACACCTCCGACTTGTTCCACCACTCTGCCCACCCCTGTCTCAATCACGACACGACCACACCAGCTATGACGAGAGGCACCTGCGTGAGGGAATTCCGACGATCATGAATTCACCGAAATTATGCAATACGGCTGCATGAATTTTTCGCGTTGGGTGACTTCACATAGCTAGAGCTCGTAGCACTTAGCTATTCTCCTAAAATCTGAGAAGAAAGAAGGCTACGAGCTGCATACTGTTCTAGACGGGAAATGTTCCATTCTTATCACGTAGGAGGCCAAAAGAAAAGAGGCAAGACGAAGACGCCCTTTCTCTGAGTATGAAACTGGAAAAAACGTGGCGAAGGAAAGACGATTCCCCGCTGCGACAGTGCTTTTCGGAGGAGTCCCAGCCCCAAATTATCCAGCCTCTTTTCCTGCCCAACTTGCTCAAAAGAGCGATATTGCTTCAAGAAAATAAAAAATAGGACAGTAGCAGATGATCTAAAACAGCTGAACATGGCATCAATATCACAGCAGAATATGATCTAAAGGCGACTCTGGACCACTGCAGCTTCTGTGATCAAAGAACCGTCCTCGGCCAAGCTATCTCCCCGCCGGAGACAAAGCAAAGCGCCGTGTCGCTCTTCCCTTATCGGCAACAGTGGGTCTCCGCTCGTCCTTTTTCGCAAGAGGGCACCGTCTATATCGCCGGAGCGGAGCCTGTCGGAGAAGAAAAGGGCGTCTTTGGAAGGCATCAAGCCTCACCAGTGATGACGGTATAACCTGGCGATGTCGGAGCAGCGCCGGAAAACCGGCATTGTAGGTTGGGTCAACTGGGCCTTACCTTTGGCCTAATTGCGACAGCACAGTCTCCAGAGGAAGAAGTGCGCGATATTTTATCTGGAATGTGCAGAATGTCGGCGGTGGCCGCTTGTTATGTTAACGCACCAGACGTTACGGCTCCTATCTTCTAAGCTGCAATACTTCGTACGGTTTTCGTAAACGTGCTTCTCTGTCCCACTTGTCGCGTTTGGGCGAATATAAGCTGAATAAAAAATCAGTAACACCCAGAGACTAGCATTCATTGACGACGAATAAGAAGGAATTATAGCATGACTGATGGGGTTCGTTTATTATGGTTAGGTAGTCCGGCTACGAACTTCGTTTAGAACCCCTCGATGGAACTTATGTCAAACGGAAAAAGCGAGCACATGAACCTTTGTATTCCAAGTAAATCGGGACAATCGGAGGTATCCCGCGCGCTTTTGGGTCCGCAGTTTCTCCTTTTTATCGGAAAGATCTTCAATGCTGCCTTTCGCAATGGCGCTGTGTGTAAAATGTTGCACCGCTCTCCTTATGACCTAGGTTTCGTATCGCGCAATGTTGAGCCTGTTGTATTTGTGAACGGAACTTATAAAATCATGCACCCTTCCGTCTAACGACGACGATGTGTAAACGCGAAGATTTTTAGTGACGTATTCTAAGGTTGTCGTCTGAGTTTGAACTGAGATTCGACCATGTGGAAATGGAGCAGTTAGATAGACGCCGGCTTCACAACGCAAGGAACCCAGGTTCGATTCCGGCCACGGAAGCGCTTTTACTGCGAAGCAATATATGTCTAACCCCCCCCCCCCCTCGGAGTTTTTATCCCGGTGAAGGCGATTTATTCGGCGCCGTTACAGGGCTTCTCTTCGCCCCCCCCCCCCCCCCCCAATACCTTCATCCCAAATGTTATTCCCCTCGCCACCAGCGATGCCTTTTGCACAAGTTTCGGAATCGGCTGACAACGGGGGGTATCGCCGTGATTAGATGATTGCGGATAATCAACAGAAGCGCGAATGGGCGTAAAAACAACCGGAAGCCACCAGCGCCGAACATGTAGCCACCACCGTTGCCGCCTCAAATTTCACCTCGCCGAGTAGCTGCGAAACCCTCCCGGTTGAAGAGCAACTTGCCCGGTTGCAACGCCGGGGTGGGACTATAATTCATTTTGAGCCTGAAATGATTCCCGGGTGACATTTTCGCCGGTGTATTTTACGCTTAGTATGCGCCCATCACCGGCTGCCGGTTTATGCTTGAAATAGTGGGGGGTAGAAGGAGGAGGCGTGTGCGCACAGCTGGGCTTCCGCTGATATGCCCGTTGTGCTGGTGAGAGTTTTAAAGTGGAAGTCTCCCGCCTCAACGCGCACTGTCAGCTATCCTCCACAATCGAGAGGTTTTGGTGTTGATGTATAACACCGACAGTGAAATGCCACTGACCGGAGAGGGAAACAGAGAGGCGCTAGAAAAAAGCTCAAGGCCTTCCACGTTTTAACTCTCTATAGAACGGACGCATGTATCATTCGCTTGGAGGAAGAACAGCGGGAATCGGACAAGCGTCGGCCCAAACAGAACCGCGAATAGCGTGAAAACAACGGAAAGCCGATGCCGCCGCCGTTGCCACCTCACGCTCCATCTCGTAGACTAGCTGCGTAGCCCTCGCGGAAGAACAGCAACTTGCCCGCTTGCAACGCAGACGTAAGCCAATATTACTTCTTCAGCTTAAGGGGTTTTCAGAGCGACATTTTAAACGGTGTCTTTCACTTCTAAACACCCTCACATAACCGGTCGCCGGTTTATGTGCGCACACGTTATCAGTGCAGGGAAGGGGGGGGGGGGGGGGGGGGGGGGGGGGGGGGGGCATGTCTTCATGCCCTTACTGATGACATGTCTGTTGCACTGGCGGAATGTTCAAATGTGGACGTCGGACAGCCAAATGCGACATGCCCAATGTCCTCAGCGGTCTAGCGGATCGAGTTGGTGTGTTACACAAACAGTAAGATGCCTACGACACGGGAGGGAAACAGACAGCTCCATATTTATCCACTAGAATAAAGCTTGGGTCCTTCGAAATTTCATTCAGATCATTGGCTAGGAAGTATGCTTAATGACAAATCACCAACAAGCGTGCTTTTTTTTTTCGTGCATTCTGTGGACCGCGTCCAGCTTCGCAGTTCATTCTTCTTCCCGAGTGGAAGGGCACCATTTTTTTTTCACTTTACCCGGTGTTTTCGCGTTAGAGACGCCATCAGTGACAAGACTAAAGCTTTGCTTTATTGAACAGAACACAATTTCGCCGGTACCTTGAAAGCTTGATGTCCCGCTTAACGACACTCCACTGCACATGCACGCATGAACACTTGCATGCATGCGGGCATTCTCGCACCAACGCCGCCTGTATAAACATTGCCTAACGCGTCGCCCGCTTTCCAATGGGAGAGGTAGGGACGCTTAGTTCAGGCACTCATCCGCTATGTGGCGCGGGCCGGCGGACGCCCCGCCTTACGTCACTGCTCGCGAGTCGCCAACACTGCACCCACTTCTATAGCGTGTGTCTGCGTCAGCTTGCCTCGCAGGTGACGGAGCGCCGCCTGAGGAACGCTAGACAAACTGTCAACTATCACGCCACAAAACCCGCGTCTTACTATGCACAAACCCAACTTTGCTTTGGGCAAACAGATAACAAACGTGATCGACGTAAATTTATACGCACGAACATATTCCGATGCGCAGACGCAATCGGTAAAACGCGAACGTGGCTAATGAGCCCACAAGGCAGGCAGCGATTAGGGCCGTACTTGACCCGGAGGCGCCACCCGCTGTGCCACGGTAGCCTCAAGGCAGCCAGATAAGATTAATCTATTCTGCTGTTGACACAGCGACAGTCCCCTCCGCTCCCATACTTCCGAGAATCATGGAACGAGCTCCCCGTATTAGTTCTTGGCCGTCTCGACCCCCTCATCAATCCTTTGCCACTTTTCGGTTCCCTATTCTGTTCCCTTCTTTTTCTGTTCCCTATTCTTAAACGTCTATTCTATCATTTTTATCACTGTCAACGTGGCCTCGATTTTTTTTCAAAACATGATGTAAGTGAATTGTCCGTCGTGCTTCGCTTACGCGATTCCGACAGTAGTACTTTTCTTTTTAAAAAGAAAATAAGGCATGGAATGTAACGGTAAACACTGCCTGGTTTGCGCCTATGGCAATTTACGGTTTATCTTTACTCTTCATGCTTTTATTGTTACGTCTGCAAAAGCACGATGTATTTTCAACTGTCCCTTTTACGTGAGTCAATAACTGAGAATATCCTTTTTGTCGTTCGATTGGTTTGTGCATGCGGTTTCTCGTGGCCATAAAAAAGAGCGTCAGAGAAGAAAAATTGTTACACGTCAATGAGAAACACTTTTAAGTGTAGTTATGTGTTCCCCACCGCGGCTTACGCAGCTTTAATGCAAAAGACATTGTGGCTCGATTCATTCCATGGAGACTGAACTAAGAAATTGGGAAATGTTTTTCTGCATGGTTAGCATCGATATTCGTGTTTGCAGATGATGCTGTGGCGAAGCTTGACCGGCTCTTCGTGTTATTAAATAATGCAAAAGTCTACCAAAAATACCAATCCAAGGGGGCAAAATCCTATTACCTGAAATTTTTGAAAAATAACATAGCAGCAGTCACGTTATGCTCCAGGGACAACCTTCGTTCTCTCATTCTTCTTAATGGCTCACGTATCGGCGCTAACTGTCGTCAGACTTGTGAGAGCGCGCGTGTGTGTTCGTGCGCGCATCTGTGCACATGTGTGCATGTTTGTGTCCGCGTGTGCACGCGCTAAAGGAAAGCCAATAGATCATTGCGGATGCAGTCACTCGTTTTAGGTACTCTCTAAGTTATTTTGTTAGATTTCTTTGGCGTTATTTGTAACTTATATCTTTAAATAGACATGTGGCAAACGCTCTGAGCTGTATAAATGAACGCCTGTGAATACTAGATCGAAGACATGAGAGTTTTCATTTTTCATTGCAGTTTTGTTCGGTGTATTTTCACTCGGGTATTTGTACTCGACAGCCCTTAGACTTTGTGAGGTCTGCTCACTGGGAAGTTCTTTTTTGGCATACGAGTATCAGGCTTTTGCGCGTATTGTGTCTGCTACCCTTCCGCTTACTGTCGCGTCTTGAGCATTTTCGGTGTGCTGTCATGGGCGCGAGAAATAAAAAGTGAGGTTGTGTATTTGCATCTCAGGGTGCAGCCTTCTCTTTTTGATCTATTCCTCAACTCATGTTCGAGGTCCTTTCTTCCTTGCCATTCGTAACATGGTTCATGATTGCGTGCCGGTGTATCCCACTGTGCTTCCAAGCAACATTTTAACTTTAGTTTGTTCTGTAAAGCGCAAGCTTTCTCGTCCTCCTGCGGGTGTCACCTTTGTTCAATAATCAAACCTGCTAAGTCAGGACTTGATGTAGGAGCAAAATAGCTGAGACACCTTTAAGGGACAATTTCTTATCAGAGCCCTGGATGCGCAAACTGAAAAACAAAACATTTGGAAATCTTCAGGAACGAAAGAACGCTATTGTTGGGCAGTAAAAAAAATAGAATGTGGAAAACAGCAAAATTAATGACATACTCGCTCTTTAAAGGGGATAATGTCTTGGAAGCATGCGTAGGAATGAACAACAAGAAAAACAGAAACATACTACCGTGAAAAAAAACAAAACCCAGTGAAACTGCGTCCGCAAGCCTTTAAGAGGAAAGATAAAAGAGCGGTTTATGAATCCGGGACAGCCAGAGAGAATAAACTGTCCATTGCCACATGCTGCCATTAGCGGTAACAACGGAAGCCTTGCCGAGCTTAACGGCGTGAATTTGCAGACAAATAAAAATCTTCCCTTCGATGCATATTAGTGCGGTTACTAATGGCACCCAAAATAACAATACTCGAGTCGGCCGGGCAGGGACCGTGCGTACGAAATAACGTGCGGCGTAGCCGCAAATTATAACGCGCGCGCTGAGAGTCTGAGCAAATGTATCAAACGCAGCGTCAAGCTTTCACACGCAGGTTCAGTTTGCACGAATGCGCCTATTCAAAGGCGCTCATGGAACTGCAGATTCATTGGTTCGCAAATGCTTTCAGCGGCCGTTGAAAGCTATAGACCTTTGCAACTCCTTCGTCCTAGGAGCTGCATAATTTTATCAGTGGGCTGTGCTATTTGCCCCACAACTGGAGCAGTCACAGGAATATGCAACTGCGCATGCGCAACACAGCCCGGGACATGTACGGATCTTATGAAAGATTGACGGATGAAAAGGTTTATAGTGTGAAGCAGGGTCTTAAAGGAGGCTAAAGTAGCAGGAACAGATACTCCGCTTTTGTGCAAGGGGCAATCTGAATCGAGGATATTTGACATTTAGGCCAAACCTGGGTGCGTATACCTCAGCAAAACTGGACGCTGCTCACACACACTCACTCAAAACAATATATTTTTCCTCACGCACTCACTCGCACTCCCGCTCACCACTCGCCGTCACCACTCGCACTCACCCCCGCTCACGCTCACAACTCACCCTCACCACTCGCTCTCACTCGCGCTCACGCTCGCCACTGGGCGCCACCACTCGCATACAGTAGCGCTCACACTCACCACTTTCGGCCACCACTCGCACTCACTCGCGCTCACCCTCACCACTCTACCTGAATCGCGTTCATGCTCACCACTCGCTTTCTCCTCACACTCCCTCACACTCACCACTTACATTGGCCACTCACAACTAACCCGCACTCGCGCTGGCCACTCGCATCCTTCACTCACACGCACTCGCATTGGCGTTCAGCGCTCACATCCCCCTCCACACTCACAACTCACAATCCCCACTAATACTTATTTGCATTGTCACTCATTTTGCTTTTTCTTTACAGTATAGGAATTCTAACTTCGCTTGCTGTTTCTAAACTACGTGAATCATTCAAGTTTGTGTAAATCTTCAATGCGGCCACATGGATACCGATACCAAAATGATACCAATACTTGAAGTAAGAAAAATAATTTCTGTGTTTTACGAGCGTATATCCACAATGGCTGAAGCATGCCGTAGTGGAAGGTTAAGGAATACTTTCGAGCGCCTTGCGAAGAAAGCGCTTTTCATTTCCAATAGAAGGCCAGGAAAGAAGGAGGGTGTGGTCACACAGAAAGCTGAGGGGAAAGGTTTATCTAGCGTTTACAATATGAGAGAGCTCCTAAAGGAACCTTTGGGCTTCTCTAGCCGCCAACAGGCGCCAGCGCTGCGGTGTCGCCAACCAAACCGGACCCCTTCACCACCACAGGCGTCTGGCACGGTTACGAAGTGTCTCAGCCAGAAGTTCATGTTTAAACAAACGTCGGTAAAGCTCCACGCGAAGTTTCTAAACTTACTTATTATAGTTTGGTTGGTTGCAGTAGTGACTGCTCATGCCAAGGAAATCTTTTTCTAGCAGGGGCGGGACTCGTTGTCACAGGGAAGCATTTGCTAATTTGCACAATCCCCCTAAAACAGAGCGAACGCGGGCCTTCTCCGGCGCGAACCGTCGCGTTGGGACACGGGGAGGCGCCTACGCGGCCGCAGTTAACGTTTACGTGCGCTCTCCTGCTTCGGCTGGATTCCCGTGCTAATGCCGCCAATGCTTACTAAGGTTTATTCTCTCCCTCTGTATGCAGAGAGGAGGCGCACAGTTCATCGTGTAGGACTGCGTGTTGAGCTGACACGCAGGGCAATGGCGCCCGTGTGTCTAGACAGGTGGGTCAGTATTGCATAAGGGTAGGGGAGAGGGGGCAAGGTGATACGGCGCGTGAGCTTGAAGAGAATAAGCCCTTTTTCAAAAGTTCGGCCGACTTGCCGACGGCGACAGAAGCAACCCACAATAGTGAAGGGTGGGGAAATAGCAGGCGCTGGCGCGCAGGCACCGCCGAGGTTGAAGAAAATCATAAGGCAGAAGAGGTGGTGGGTTCCGCACGACGGATACCAACGGCCAGCAGAGAAGTTACGCGAAAAATCGAGAAAAACGTACGACAGAATTGTAGTAGGCGCGTTGCTCATAAACGTAGCGTGCTTGTAATCAGCCATGACATTTTAAAAATGGTACTTTATTGTGAAATTCGAGGCTATGAATTACTAATGCTTGAACTTCGGCTTTTTGCTTGTATTGAAACTTTTTGCATATTCTCACAGAAAACCACTCGTAGACAAAAAAAAAAGAAGGAAGCTCACACTAACGCGTAAGACTCGAAGGTAGTGAAGCTGGACGCAACAGTAGCGTGATTCTTGTTTTTCGCCTCACGGCTTTCCTACTCCATCTCACACGGCTCTGCGCGCACGTCACCTTCCTTCGTCGCGCGCACTTATCGCTGCGGCGGTGGAGTCCTCGCCTTCCTCCGCCAGGTGGCGGCACGGGTCCCGCGCACTTCTCCGTTCCTTCCTCGCCTATTCTCTCCCCGCCATCGGGGTCCCGCGCACTTCTCCGTTCCCTCCTCGCCTATCTCTCCCCGCCATCGGGCGCTGCTCGAGTCCGGGTGCTTGCGGAAGGCGGTGGGTTTGACCTCTAGCTCTCAAGGTCAAAACTGGTCACCCCGCGAAGACCGCCCGAGGTAGCCGTACTGTAGCCTTCGCTACAAAAGCGCTCTATTTTACGTAAAAACGCATGTAATTCCATTCACATTGCTTTCTGGGCAAACGGCATTTATACATGGCGGAGCCGCGCAACCACAGCAACGGGATCTTAAGTGCTGAGCACCAAGAACCCCAGCGACTCGCTTTGTGTAGTCGGAGCAACCACGCTGGTCAGCGATGTCTCGAGTCCCGGGAAGCCAGCAAGGCCATGACGTCCACCTGTCACGCAAGCGAGGAGCGCCGCGACAGAAGCAGAACTTCCATAAATCGTTTCTCGTTCACAGAGCACAATCGCAGTTTTGCAGTCAGGCCGACAATTGCGGAAAGCCAACTTCTGTACACATCGTGCTATTATAACTTTGTTGAGCGCAGTAAAGAAAACACAGCTCTCGTCCTTGTATTCCTCGTCCTGTTTTTTTCTTTACGGCGCTCAACAAAGTTATACTGGATTTCCAACTCGCTCGTACCCACACGTTGTTAAACATAGTGCTAAACATACTGAATTCAATAAAAGTGAGCGGCAAACTATGAAAAAGAAATTTCGCGGCATATGCCATACCCTAGCCGCATCTACTGCAAAAGCGACAGAATTCTGGCAACCTTGTTACGCTTAACGTGTAAAAAACGTAGAATTGACATTGGCATTGATTTAAACTGATTATACGCCACAAGTACAGCAGCGTTGGCACTTTCCGGTTTTCCTCGTAACATTGCAAGAATGTGGAAGACACCACAACCAATAAAATTGTCATTACCGCGTTCAGCATCAAAATTCCGTGTTCCCAATTCGCAGTTTTCCTAGAAATGTACACAGTAGAATTGCCAATATACCCCCGAAACGCCAACGTAGCCGGACCAACATATATTAATCCCGCAAATACGTTTTCGCCTTTACTGAGGCAATAAAAGTGGTTATTTGGTATAGTGCGTCTTCGCTGGGTGTTCGCCGAAATAAACCGGCGTGTAATGTGAATGGTTACAACTTCGATGACAGTGCGAAATGCGGCAGTTTATGCGTTGTGAAAACCATGCTCCTGTCGAACAAGGAGCCCACTAATAAAATTAACAAGCGGACATCTGGGGACTGTACTAACAAGAGACGCTACACTACGCGCTGCACTAACAAGAGACGCTACTAAGCTCGTCCCGCACCGCGGAATTTCAAACTAGTTTCCATTCCAAATGCGCGAGCATAGAGTAGTAGTTTCCTAGTAGAAAGCCGTGACCAGCTTCGATTGCAAAGCTTTAACTACAAACTAACACGAGAGCCAACGGAAACTCGCAACTTTCTGTTGCTTTGAAATGGCGATAGCGACGATAACGCAGAACCTCACAGTGACACAGGCAGCACCAACACGTGCAGATGTTTCGTAGATCAAACGAACAACAATCGTGTCATACTCACTCATTCACCACATAACAGGACTGCCATACCGGACTGCAATGAAGACATTCCCGAAGGTAAATGCCATTGCGCCATTAATTAGTGGCCATGCACACGAGTAGATAGCACGAGCAGCAACCACAGCTAGCGGCTCCTGCGACGAATAGCCAACAGAGAGTACAGCGCATAGGTGGCACAACAGTAAGCTTCACACATCGCTCAAGTAGCGTGAATGCTCTCGCCACTCGCAAGTGGTAAGCGGGCTCACCGCGAGGGGCGCTCGCACTCGCGAGTAATGAGCGGGCCTAAGCGCGAGTGTCGCTCGCACTGCGCGGCTCTACGCGAGTGGCGCTCGCACTCTCGAGTGGTGCGCGGGGCTCACCGCGACTGGCGTTCGCACTCACTCGCACTCGCACTCACCAGCCCGAAAGCACATGGTGGGGCTCATTCACCACTCACTCTTGAGGGGTGAATGGGGTCCTGGGTGAGTGCACTCGTGAGGGAGCCTGCCTACCTATGCTTGGCTGGCGCTGTCGCAGTTATGAGCTAGGAATTGTGCCTCGCTTAATTCTTCAGGCCAGGTCTGATCGGAATAATTTGTGAAGCAGCCGCAAAAAGAAAACATCGGAAGAAGCGGTGTAGATAGTGGCTGGTAGGAATGGGGAAACAATGACTGCAGGCTGGAAAAAAACCCGTAGTTTTGTGTCTTTATTGTTCACTTCTTCCGGCCACGAAATAAAACCTGGTGGTGATGTCTCTTTAGTCGCAACGTTTAAATGTATGTGTATTGAAGAATGAAGCAGGCACAGGCGCCAACAAAACTGAACTCTCTCAGCCACGGCCCACAGGTTGGCCGCGGAGCCTCAAGTCCCATAAATCACTAAAAAGAAAGAAAAAACCCTTAAGCACCCGGTATCACAGCTTGACCAAAATTCCGCCTAATTTCTTGTCCGTAATGTAAGTTCGAGCAAAAAACGTCTCTCATTGTTCGCGGGAACTGCCCGTTTTGTACCCGCATTACCGGCCCTGCCAAGTGCTTCTCAATTGGCAAATCTAGGAGGACGAGGCACAAAGTACCGTAGCGCGTTTTCCCCGCATCAGCACCAAAACGTTTCTCTTTCAATACAAGGGGACAATTAGGAGAATTCGGTGGGCCACCAGGGAGTGAGAATGGTAATGGCACAAGTAATGCCAAACATTCGCGAGGGTGATTGGATTCAATTGCCCCAGATTGGCCTCCTCCAGCTAAGCTTACTCAAGCCTCAGAAATCGTCGTGGTCAGTGCGCAATTGACCCATCTATGCGTTGGAAACAGGAAGTAAATAGACAGAGCCTCATATTAGCACATATAGCCGTACGCGGGGATAGAAGTCTCGGAACGGCACCAATTCAGCCGCACTCTGCCAATGTTGCGGTCATCATGATTTTGCCTTGTATACTTTGTAGTGAAAACAAGGATACCCCTCCACTGTCTGAAGACACCCATGTACTCTCGAGCAAGCTACAGGTAATCTCTGTTCGTTCTCATTACAAAGCGGCAATCTTGGAAATGGGAGGCCGAGAAGTAGTCAAAAGATGATTTCCTCAAGTGTTAGGAACGAAGTATTCTCCACCGGCTGGAGAAGCGGGGAAGACTGGGAGTCGCCGCTTATCTCTAAATACGCTTCCATCAGAGGGCGCATTAGTCTAGAAATTTCGCCGAACAGTTAAGTATGGTGCTCTAGCAACGTCGGTGCTAGCCTTAAAATAAACCAATCACGACATGCCCTGATCACTGGAGCATTTTGTCCGGGTGCAGCTATGAAAACGAAGATGATGGGCTGCTCTCCAGAGCCTGTTTCAAGAAACAGCCGCTACGCACGCCTCTTCTTGTCATTGCTTATATATCTGAAGACAGGGAGCACTTCCCGGAATTTATAATCTTCCTCACATCTTTTTTTCCTCCAATCACTTTCCTCCCACCATTCTCGGCTCTTCCGGGGTCGGCACGGGAAGACAACCTTCCCAGTGCTTGTAGTGACCGTTTACAGTCGACGTAAACAGGTTACGCTAGCGCCGCACTCGCCATGACTGGCCTTTAACTTGGGGAGGTTTCGGTCACGGTTGCCAGGTCCCTGGAAAAAAACATTTCGCCCGGAAATTGCCCAAAAGAAGCTGAAAAGGAGCCACCTTGAAGTGAATGTTTGAAAAGGAGCCAGAAAAGTCGCAATTTTCTGCAAGGCGATGCTAGTAAGTACTGTTTGATTACATTCGCTGAAAAAATGCAGAAATTCCGAGAAATAGAAAACCATAGAACAAATTTTATTTGTTTGCTGTGGTGCGGGAAGGCGGCAGCGGTTCACTACTGTCTACAAAAAAGCTAAAATATGCAAGGTTAGGTAAAGAATGTTGCCTACGATCTCGCCCCCGTATCTGTTGTGTTCAAAACTTTGTCACTGCCAGATTTAAATCCTCTGCTGTTAGAAACAATTGTCGTAAAACATTTTTGGCTTTAAACCAGTACAAAATTTCCTATGTGCCTGCTCCTTGCGTGAGACCAAAGAATCATTCATTACGTTACACCCCGCTGTAACAAAAGATACGGTCGAAGAATCTGCAACTATTATGTCCCTGCAATGTTTAATTTGCTTCCCCAATGCATTCAAGACGTTACGACGAAATATAGTCTCAGAAAGGCCTTATACACATTAATGCATGATCGCATTAATGCATTAATGCATTAATGCACGTTTTCGAAATTTTATTTCACTGTTATTTACAAGCTAATTACTTGCTACTTATGGCTCTGTTATTGTCTGCCAGACGCGGCAGTTCAAGCCCACTGAGGCTTTGGCAGGCCCGTCTTTTGCATTGTACTGTACTCAGGCCATCAATAAAGTATTATTCATTCATAGAATATGAATGACTTAGAACGGGTGTTGGCTGCACACCATGTTTTACCATATCGCTGCTTTTTCACTTTCCCTTTACACTATCATACACAATTCCCACCACTCCGCACGATATCTCAAGCTTTCGAAAACTACTGAAGCATTGCACTTTAAAACGACCGCGTTGCTTGACGGCTTTGACGCTATTAATACTAATGTTGATTCATACAACATCAAGTGCAGGATATTAAAAAGAGCTAAGCAGATTTCGATTTGTGTCGGTAAGTAGCGCCGTACGGTGGAGTGTTTGAGTGACTGATTTGTCTAGTCTTTGTCAGATCACCGTCATCTGCCTAAACGTTTGTTCTGTTCTGTTTGTTCAGTTTGTGTCTACGGCTGGAGTGGACGGAAAGGACATATAAGGATCTTTTTGGACCGGTGCAAAGAAAGATGGTGAAGACGATATCTGGCTAAGTGTGAATGGGGCTAGGGGGGGGGGGGGGACAATGCCAACAGCAAGCGACCTTGCTTTGTTCCTATCGTTGCTTTGTTGCTTTGCCCCCATTTCAGGTCCTCACTGCCGCGTCAGCTTTCAGATGGGAAGTGGCAAGGGGAGGGAGACTCTGACGTTGTGCCGGGGGATGCCTAATACTTCCCCGCGGGCCGCATGTGGCCTGCCGACTGCAGGTTGCCAACCTTTGATATACATCGTTGATGTGTGCGTAGAAATAGAAAAAAACGCAGCCAAACAGATGGACGTTAGAACAGAAGCTTCGGCGATAAGCGCCAGTCAAAACAGCGCTTTAAGAAGCTTTATGTGTCATTTTTCGGGAATAGGTATTGTCTGAAGGTTGGCATACAATATCTAGTCGCCCGATAAGTGCCCATGCACAGCGACGCTCCAAAATAATTGCACCATTCGCCTATAAGGCCGCTCCGGCGTTCGCAAATCGGTAATGGCCCAGTGGAAGGCCACGGTGAGAAATGAGTTCTTGAAGGCTAGCAATGGCGAGTGACGTCACACCGTCAAATATGACAGCGCCCAGGACGCCTATGTGTAACCGGTGCATATATAACGCGACAGACGAGCGTTTGTGACTTTCCGCTAGAGAAAAACGGTGAAAGGACGTTATGATGATGTTGAGGTTAGGGATAACACATGACGCGGATATAGGTAGCCAGGAGCAAGAAAATGCGACAAGGGTTCGATGAACGAGGAAAACGAACATTTATGCGGGACGGCAAGTTAGGGGAAGGGCAGACGCTGACCAGGAGACGTACACTCAACAAAAGCTACAACCTACAGTTCGACGTCATTAAACTAGCGTAAAGAGGGGCATAGTACCCCACACAAATGTATGATACGAAGGTTCTCGTGACTAGAGAGAGTCGCACGTGGCCATTGCACGGAGATGTTGTGGAGCTTGAAGGCGCGAGCGACGCAGACGTCTTCAGAAGTGACAGCCGGTTGAAGGCGCAGCTGCTGAAGATGCGAGGGCCAGGCAGCGAAGATGCTGTGGCATCGTCAGAAGAAGAACAGGCGCACTGGATGCAGCGCCACGGCACGGCGTTGCCAATGGCGACGTAGTGTCTGGACGTTCTTTACCAATGGTCGCAGAACACCTGGGTCCCCGCCGTCCTAACGATAGGCTTCCGGAACCCTTCGGACTCCACTCGAGCATGGAGTCCGCCAGGCTTGGTTGGTTGGTTGGTTGGTTCCTTAAGTCATGGCGCGTGGCCACGCGGGGGATTGGCCAAGAAGCTGCCTGTAATAATTAGGCTGTGACCCGGTTTATTTTAGAGAGAAAAAAAATGAAGTACGAGAAGAACATTGAGAGTAGAAAAATAAATGTTTGGATAGAACAGGATTGCCAGGAAAAAAACTAGCGAATAAAGGCATAGCTATCTAGCAGGGCATCCGGCCTGTCGCCGCAACAAAGGAATGAAAGGCGGTCACAACATCTCTGTGGCAATATCCTATGACGGAAGCACCCAGGGAAAGAATAACGGTTAAAGATCAAGGGAGATTAAGCCTATTAAACGTGTATTCAAGGTGCGTGCGTCGCATCGAGGAAAAGCTGCGGCAATTTAAAATAAAGTGTTGTATTGTTTCGGGGGCCTTGCAGAAAGGGCATTGAGGAGATAACGCCTGACCAGCTTTGTGTAGATAAAAATTTAAAGGGGGGATTCTGCAACGACATTTTGTGATTGCGACCTCCAATCCATCCTCCGAGCCCACTACTTCTTCCTCCTCGTCTTCCTCTTGCCTTTTCCCGGTCCCTTCAGCGCTATCCACAATGACGATGATTTCTGTGATCAGAATGCGGTGACAGCTTGTGCTGGTTCATTCCTTCTTTAGTTTCGTTTTGATTTTTGGCACCTCACCACAGACGTTTGGATTGGCGGCATGCTCGTATAGTGCGCCTCCCTAATTCGCTGGAATGAAGCGAAAGTGACTGAGCACCACCTTGAGCTCATCGGGAATCTGTTAAATATCGGCTTGTCTGCTCTGACCGGAAAAAGCTCGAAGAAATCCCGGAGGAGCAACCTGATTTGTTAGTACGCACTGAAATTTTACAGAAGGAGCCCTCAAGCAGCATTACCGTCTGCGCAGGTCAACTCTGTCGTTACGATTATTTCAGGCTATGAAGAATGCACGTTGTCTTCGCTGAAGCCAATTGAATGAATTTCAAATTCAAATTCAAAATTTGGGTGTTTGATGCCCCGTAGCTACGCCTGAGCTGTGAGTAGCGCCGTAGTGGAGGGCTCAGGAATAATACCAACCATCTGTAGATCTTTAATGTGCGCCTAAATCTGGACACACGAGCTTTATCGTTTTTGGCATCCATTAGAAAAGCAGCCACCTCGACTAGGATGGAATCCGCATCCTTGCGTTGCGTAGCCCAACATATTAGTCACTTCACCACCATGGCGAGTGATGTCGGAAGGGTTTTCGAGGAAATCGAAGTGCCTCTCGCGGACTATTGTGCTTTCCCTGCCGTCCACGCATTTACGGCAGGTGTACCCAGTACTGACCCCCCTTTTTGGTGATAATGGTATAACGGTAACCCGGTCACCCGAAGGCGAAATTCGTTGAGCAAAAATGGCGGTAATGGGACTCGTAATGCCTCTACACGCTATTTGAGATATGAACATCCTCCTTACCTCAAATTTAAATCGTGTCTTTCTAAGGTACCGCTGGCTGTTTACGCCGAAATCTTGAGTTTGCCAGTTACCCTGTGAAATGGGATTGGTGAAAGCTACCTGTAGGCCGGAACGGCATACCCAGTTAGTCATGGCTAACGAGGGTTTCGTGTTTTCTTTGAGCTTAATCTCACGGCGTGCACCACGTCAAAAATAATGAAACTAAAACAAATGTCAGCATCGAAACCACGAATACCTATTTTTGGAAGAAAAATTGTATAACAGCTCGCAGTGGAATTCAGCACAAAAGTAGAAAACGGGCAGCACGTACAGCCGGTAAAACGCTTGTCTATAACAGCGATTTCAACTTCAACCAGCTACATACGAAAACTGCCGAAACATACTCGTTCCAAACATGTCGAAGGCAAAAGCGAAGGGCTAAGACTTCAGAATTCCGCAGTAGTTTTATTCAAATCCCGCTCCGGCGGGGCAGGACAGGTCTGAGAGTACGAAAGCTGTGTTATAGACAAGCCTTTTACCGGCTGTACAGGCGAAACCGCAAGACTTCAGGCCGGGGAATAGTTAGTTAAACAAAAATTCAATCAACCAGAAGGCGAGTCGATGGCACAATGATTTTTTCTAAGGCGGTTTTTCTTTTACCCCTACCACTGCAGCGGTGGCGGGGCTGCGCGATGATGGCCAGCGTTTACTCAATCTTGCACGGTTGAAGTAGGAGGTCTCGTGCGGCCAAGGTTTTCCCGTGGGCAAAAAAAGGGTAGGGAGCACGGGAAGCGGTAGGAGGAAAAATAGGTTCTTACCAGGTCCTGTCGACAGCCGAAGAAAAGTTGAGGTCGGCGCCGCAGCTCCGGATAAGGTAGTAAGAAAAACTTGCGGCGGCCACACCTCGGAGCATCTATCATTGTTGTCGAAGATTGATTGAGGACAAACGCCGACACCCAAGTTGCCTGTATGGCCGAACTTCACTTTTGATAAATGTAAATAGAAAAAGAAACCAAAAAGTGCTGGTGGCGTCTCCACTAACCCGTTCTGACCTTCCTGGGGGGAAAGAAACACCGACAAGAACAGCGATTACGACAAGGACCAAAATTCTATTAGACGATGGTGAGAACCAAGCAGAGTGCCAAGGTCGCCTTCTCTCCTGTCAATATCCTTCGCTCCTCCTAAGTATAACATCCCCCTTCCTTTTTTTGTCGGTGAACATCCCATTGGCCTTCCTATTGACTTCCCGGTCTACCTCGAAAAGCGCAATATCCCTGATGTGCCCGTCCCTATAAATTTCTTATTTGACTCACGCAGAAAAAAAATGTTAAAAGCACGCTTGAGACGTGGACCAAAACAAATATACATCCCAGGAAAAAGCATGTACTGTTGTTAATTTCGTTCATGTGTTCTTTCGCACACGACAGTTTAGTATAGGGACCGTGCAACAAGACTGCTGCGTCCATCTCGAGGGTGCTTCCCAAACTACTCGATTCGGCAGCCAAACAGATAGCGCTGTTGTATATAGTTATGCTGCGGGGGGACTTCGTGGCGTGCGCAAGAAGTTTTATTCTGTGAACTGTGCAAATACTTACTCAAGTCCTCCTCTAAAAGCGACGTTCTTTCGAATTTTAGCATGTACGTCCGTGTGCGGAGGACAAATGTAATTGTTCGTTTTTAACATGGGGCCGATGGAACCAAACGGTAGCCGGCGAAGAGGATAAGGATACCCAGAGCACATTTAGTTGGCGGTAGACAGTCGGCGGATCTAACATTTCCGTCATACGTGCTTACGAGTTTCCCACCGGCCTAACGCGCAATGCTTGCAATAGCTGAAGGCAGGGGATCCAGTTATAAAATGCCAGTCTATGTCCAGTATTTGGTATTTACGAAGTAATACTTTTTTGCGTCTTAAAATATTGTTACACATTCCGAGCAGGGAATCAAGGCTGCGAAGATTAAGGGGACACAGAAGACAACCAGCAAGTTGGTTAGAAACGAAAATCTGACCTTCCCATAGCCATTTTAGCTTTGATTCGGCGCGAAAAGATGTCTTAACTGCTGACAAATTGATAATCAAACACTGATCAAACCTGACGCAAACGATCGAGCGGAATAAAGCAACGCGGCGGTGATACAGCGGTATAGAGGCAACCGAATACTACAACGCTACCACGTACCGAGCGGTTTGGTCAGTTTCGGTCAAGTCAGTCGTGCTTTGCCTAACTCCCACGTACTTCTCAGCTCCGTGCCACTAAGCAAAACGTTCCTTCATTTTACCCGTGATCAGTATTCACGCATTGTTGAAGAAAAACATATTGTCCTTTCGAAGCCCCGCGAATGTCGGCGTCGAACAAACCGCTCGTGCGTAGCTCACATGCTGCCTCGAAAAGAAATGCAGGCCCCCAGTATGGAATAGCAGCGCCATCCAGCGCCACCAGAAAAGACGTCGCGCATGCCATGCAATTTAAGAATTTCGAGTACAAGTTTTGCTGTATAAGCAGCGGTGGCGCCACCTGTCCTCAAGTTTTTGCTATTTTTTTTACCTTATTTTAAAAAACGCTACACGCAAAAGTCGTATATACGTGTTCACGGTGAGCTAATCTATCAATCTAGAGCAACTTGCATTTTGACTTCAGTGACCATTTAATGTCGACTTGTTTTCTTGTGCACGTACTGCGGGGAGTTTTTTAGTCATCGCAGCTTTCTCGTCACTTCCTGCAGCTCAACACCTGCACGAGTAGACGTGCGCGCATTTTGTTGAGTATTGAGAACTGCTAGCTCACCTGCTGTCTTTTCTTCTTGGTCTAATATAAATGCGCTGGGTCAGCAGCGCGGAGTTTTTAACAGTGAAGCTGTTTAGCGAATCGTAATTTTTCGTGTCTGCAGTTAAAAATACCAAAAAAATGTTGAGCGCGCATGGGAGCGCGGGCCTCCCGGTGACCGTCCGGCAGTTAACAAAACCGAAAAAATGCCTAGTACTCATGTATGCGTGCCTGCCGACGACCGCCCAGCGTCCCCTGCGCACGCTTGCCAAGCCAAGCATACCCACTTAACGAGATTGGACAAGATTGGCAAAAAAAAAAATCTCCAGCGTTCACTGTAATCGTGGCAAGACTTGCTCGGAACGAGAAAAACACGTCATAGCGTACGCCCCTTAAATGTGATGGCCAATGACTATCACTTCCAAAAAAAAAAATAAAAGAAGTTCACACATTTAGCAACAATGATGGAGTAAACGTCATTGCTGCGGCCGCGAAGAAGAAGCAAATCATTTGCAGTCGTGGACTTGTAGTTGTTTTTTTCGTTTATTTAATAACCTCAAGGCTTAGTAGACACTAAGCGAGTCTGATCTATATCCAGTAAAGTTGTCCTCCCGGATATAGTCCAGCAAGGAACGGTAGGCAGGACCATGGAGCCAGCGATGGTACTTGAACCTTCGTGATGGTCGTGAAGGTTGCGCACGGCTTCGCTACCTTCAAGTCTTTCGCGTTAGTCTGAGCTTCCTTCATTTTTTTACATCTGTCGCGCCTTCTCATCGCTCGCTGTGGCCACTGAAGTTAATATAATGAGAAATATTTGCTCACCAGCAATATTGACAGCTTAGTTCAACGAACTCACCCCTGAAAGGGATTCACGTGAAATAAGAAAATAGCGTTCGATCACAGCGCTTGTCGCCTGTCCTGGTGTCTATTAATCGCATCTTGTTTCGCCCAAAGGCAATGCGCTAGGCCGAACAGCGAGCAGAGCATTTGTGCAAACATCTGAACAAATACAGCAACGGTGGTAAAGAGCCGTTGATTTCATTTTTAGTGCAAAGTGCACGCGGCGGACGTAGCACGAGGAATACAGCAGCCACCCCTTTCAAGGTTACTTTCGCGCGTAGTAAACATCTTTTATCTCTGAGAATGTCATTCATATCAACCAGTCAATTCGTTTAGACAATTCCAGTTGTTTCACAGCTCGCGTACATCCGAAAGAATAAAACAAAAAGAATGTTTAGTGCATTGTTGTTCTGTAGCCTGGGACAGAAAAAAAATGACCAGGAAGAAGCACTATGTGCGCACTGTTTTATATAGGTCATCAAAAAAAAAAGAAAAACAGGAAGAAATACTCGCCGCGCGGGGTCAATTCCCATTGATTACGACGCATAGCACGAGTACAACAAAAAAAAAAACATTAGCGTGCATCGGAAATTTCTCGAGCAGTCTTGCTTGGCAATCAGCGTCTCAGGGAGTGTAGCGGCTGCACGAATAGTGATTCTTGAAGAAGTAGTTGCAGTGAGTCTGATGCCGAGGTTGATTGAATGTAGGGTTTTACGCGCCGGCGCAACGCAGGCGATGAGGCGCGCCGTAGTGGAGGGCTCCGGGTTACTTTGGACCACCTGGGGATCTTTAAACGCGCGCCGAAATCTCGTACACACGGGCGTTTTTGCTTTTCGCCTCCATCAGAAAAGCGGCCGCCGCGGCCGGGAATCGAACCCGCGACCTCGTGCTCAACAGCGCAACGCCTTAGCCACCGCGGCGGGTTGATGCCGAGGTTCTAGGTTATACTCGACTCAGGCAGCAGGCTCGGCAGCAAACCGAGCCAAAAGAAACGCTATCGCGAAAGAATATGCGGAAACATTCTGCGATATATTTTCATCGTAATTTCAGGGTAGGCGATTGTATTTGTTGCTTACAGCTGAGCAAGCCTGGCAGGCGACCGGTAAAGGCCATTTTGTTTTCAGGAGGTTCCAATCGCTTCGATAGGGGGCAGTGGCTCAATAAGATATCCCGAAGATAAGTGGTTCTCTCTGCGAGCATTGACCGGGGATGGCTGCCATACCAAACTTTTCCATTTGATGGGCTTGTAGGCAACGCTTACGGTGCCCCTACTAGCGTGGCACTCCAGTTATGGCAAAACCGCCGCAGCCGCTGGAAAGGTTGCCGCCGATTAGTCGTCTCTTCGCTGGAAAAACATCCGCATCCCGCAAGAATGACGGCGCTTCTGTTTATACGAATTCGAGCCTCCCCTGTGAACTTATGCACGTGCCTAATGAGCTTCACGTCCATAGAAAACTCATCGATATAAACCGGAGGTCGCCAAAGTTACCCATGTTTAAATGAACAAAAATGCCATAAAATAAAAAATGCTATAGTCTAGCAGGCGCGTATGGTAGCAGCGTGGTTTACTTGTGTACGTTGACGTTTTCATAGCGAAGAAACGGTTCAAAATTTAACCATGAATTCTCGATGCTGGATGGTATTATAGGTAGTAATTGGTACAACCGGCGTTGATTGGTAAGACCGCTACATTTTAGGCGGCTAGTCACAGACCCCACTACGTGCGATGCGGAGCTGGCAAGTTTGAGGATTAGGCTTAGCCCCCCCCTTCCGCCTTCCCCTTGACGGTTGAAGTTTCCAGAAACGCCGTATAACTTTCCTTTGTAGGTGTGGCGCTGCGTACAGGTGCATGTCACATTTTTCTTTACAGAATCCGACTCCACCTTTGTGGCTTCCCGTAAAACTGGTTGACCATTACGTAAGATCATTAAATGCATGGGTCTAATACTGCTGGAGATATTAATGCGCCCCAAATCTTCTTGGTCGTTGTCATAGTGTCAGGAAGTTTCAGAGCAAGATAGCCAGGTTATGATTTAGGTTACGCGATAATAAAGGTGTTCAACCCATACAGCACCAGACAGTTCCAGAGTATCTTCAATTGTTTTAATTTCAAGCTTTGCGTAGTTTTACTTCATCATTTTAATAGAGATTTTTTTTTTCTGAGCAGAAAAACTAACGTACCATTGAAAAATAAGTTCGAATAAACATTGCTGGACACCTGTTGAAAGGTTTTTTTTTTTTTTTTTAAGAGGCAAAGTTGCACTGCCGCTCATAAGTTTAATACGTAACGTTTCATGACAATTTCGACGGTATGAAAATGATGCGCTGAAGTTCTAATAATTATATATGCTATTTTCAGGTGCTCCTTGTGTACTGAAACTCTTCCAAAGCATCCTATTTCTGTCGCCGCTGGCTACTCAACAATCGTTTGTAGGTCTAGATTCACTGCATTTAAAGCAGGCTCAGAGGGGTAGCGCACACTAGAGTTTTTGGTGCGTGGCCAGGGACACAAAGTTTTCGCGTTTTCCAGACAAAAGAAGGCCTTCGCTTTCACCGAACCGCAACCTTAGAAAAAATTAGGCTACAGAAGCGGGACCATGCAGTACTGTTGTTGCGTTTCATATCGCGCGGCAGTTCTTTTGTAGTTTAGGAGCTCGAGAAGTAATTATTCAGTTCATCAGAATTTGACGCCTCTTCCTTCTCTGATTCGGCGGGAGATATTCAGGAAGACAAATTTAAAACGCCAGTGCAGTGCAGTGATAATAAAAGGCCCCACTAACTATGCGCGCACCTACCAACGACTCCCCGCCAGACTGGACATTCTTTACGCGGACGCGGCCGGTGGTAGCAGTCATTGACCACCCTAATGCCCCGCCAGTTGACTCAATTTCTGTCCGCATCATCAATCCTGCAACGGCGGAGGAGGCAGCAATAGCGCTTGCCTTAACACGCCGGCCGACTCCAATTGTGATCTCCGATTCGAAAGCGGCCATTCAAAATTTCGCCAGGGGCTCCTATCCCCACAGGCACTCAGAATTCTATCTCAAAATCCTCCCTCCACCTCAGTAGAACTGATATAGACCCCTGCTCACGCCGGGCTGGGAGGTAATGAGGCGGCCCATTCTGCTGCTCGAGGGTTCACTTTCCGAGCCGGCCCCAGCCTCGTCCCCTCGCACGGCGCCAGATCAGCTAAAGATAGCCTACTCAGCTATCACGACATAGGGACCCATTTCCGCCTCGCCCGCCGTGTATATCCCCCTGCTCACGTCAGTCTCGACAACGTGCAAGAACGCACATGGCACCTTCTGCAGACAGCCCTCCCCGAACTGCCCATCATGCGGCATTCCCGCCACCTTGTCCCACACCATATGGCCTTGTCCCGATGATCTTTTTGAGCACTAGGTAGGGTTACCACCTTTCCCCGAAAAAAAAAAACGGGAATTCCGGGGCGGGGGGGGGGGGGGGGGGGGAAGGGGGATATGTGTTAAAAAAAGACGCCATGTTTTTTAACATGCAGTGCCATTTATTGTAGTGTTTTCTTAGAGAGAAATCAACATAACGTTTGTACTGAAAGTGATTAAGAGCTTGGTTAATCGCTCTGCATGTGCTTCAGTGAAAAGTAACCGCAATTGCTGACCGCGGCGGTAGAATTTCGTTATTTTGTTCTTCCCTTAGGTCCCCCTCCATCTGAGGCAGCGCGCTCGCCCGCGTATTTTCTCTGCTCGCGTGTCTTTGCGCAGCTTGTCGACACGTATTTATCGTCGTAGTTGTTGAATTGACGCTTATAATACGCCAAAACGGACATAATCACGGCACAAAAGCCAAAAAACCGGCTGATGACGGCCGGTTTTAGATATGGACCGGCAACCGGCCCGCTGTTTAAAAAACCGGTCGGGCCGGTCCAAAACCGGGAAGGTGGCAACCCTAGCACTAGGAGAGGGCGCTGGGCAGCTCTGATCCGGAGGTTCAGCCTCCCTGATGAATCGGGCTGCCATTGTCGCCGCCAGGCTAAAGCCAGCGGCTACCACGTCCGCGAAACAGAGTTTGGCTGAATAAAGTTTACCTCAGCCTCCTTCTCCTACCAGGCCAACTACGGGATATGCGGTGGCTTATTCTTCCTGGCGTATACGGCCCCTTATACAACTGCAGAAGTCGCCTATATTTGATCCTCAAGCGATTTGAGGCAGAAGACGGCCTTTAACCACCAATAAATCGTCCAGAATAAATCGTACGGGGCAGAAACTTGGAGGCTCACTAAGAGGGTTCAACTTAAATTGAGAACGACTCAGCGGGCAATGGAGCGGAAAATGATAGGTGTAACATTAAGGGACAAGAAGAGAGCGGAGTGGGTCAGGGAGCAAACTGGTGTTAATACATATTAGTAGAAATTAAGAAGAAGAAATGGACGTGGGCAGGGCATGTAATGCGAAGGCAAGATAACCGCTGGTCATTAAGGGTAACAGAGTGGATCCCTAGAGAAGGCAAGCGTTGCAGGGGGCGGCAGAAAGTTAGATGGGCAGATGAGATCCAGAAGTTTGCGGGGATAAATTGGTCACAGTTGGCACCGGACCGAGGTAATTGGAGAATAATGGGAGAGGCCTATGCCCTGCAGTAGGCGTAGATAGGCTGGTGATGATGATGATGATGAAATCGTCCAGCCCGGCTAACAGCAATGCATTGAGTTTATTCTAATAGGCGTTTTAACCTCAGCACTCTTTTCTTATGACCGCTATTGTTACAGCAGCAAGAAATAAAACAAAACGGGTGACCTCGTACAATTATTTTACTTAATCTGCGAAACGAGCCTTCCGGACTTCATTTTGACACGCTTTATGTGTGTCTGTTTTAGTCAGGGCAAAAAGGGGATTCTTAAACATTAAAGTTTTAGGAAGACGGCGTCAGTAGCTTTGCCCAGTTCTCTCTTTCGGCAATCGTCACGGGAACGATTGTGAAGTCAGGCCCGTTTTGGCACCAATCTAATGTCAAGTGAGTAAGTGCACCCTACTTCTGGCACAAATTTCAATTGAAAAGTAGAATTCGGGCACCCCCACAGAAAGTTACGGGAACAAGACCAAGACAGGCGAAGCGGAAAAAGAAAGCTACAAGCTAGTGTATAAGCACATATCGTGAGTTCTTCAGCGGCGAAGGAATCACAAACTGCCAGAGTAGAGCGGACTGCTTCAGCTTCAAAGCTTTCCTGACAAATTGTGGATTCTCAACAGACGGTTTAAAACCATATGAGGGTGGCTCGTGGTTCAGCGAAGGGAGAGTTTTTCAGCTATGAAAATATATACAACCTACACAAAGAAACAAGTCACCAGGCGGGTATCATAACGCATGCAGGTAGTTTGGCAGCACAATGTCTGATTACAGGAGGAATATGGTGAATGGGAATTACTACGGTGGATGGCACTGATGCCTGAGTGCGTGTTAGTACCAGCCCGAAAGCTGCCCATTCACTCTATTGACAAATGCATGGCGTTTCATTCAGGTGGATACGTTCAATCCACCTTAGTTATGTACAGAACACGTCTAATAGTATTATTCCCCGGTCGAAACTGCACGGGAGTGCAGAGGCAGTGTGTACATATCAAGTAAAGTTTTTCTTCACTTTCATTTTTTCAGAAGTAGAAGCGTGCTTTAAAACTTTTGCTCATTGCTGTGTATATATCAACGACTCGAGCGCTCATGTGTACATCCCAAATCATGTTGTATTGTCTCGTTTTACACGTTGATGGAAAAACTGAATACGCAGAAATTACGTGGCGTATTAGTAGAACGTGCACATACAAAACTGGTGATACATTTTCGGCAAACAGTTCCAACAAGCGCATAAATTCGCAGGAAACGTAAACACGTGCTCTGCGTGCTCAGAGAACTGCAAAACATCGGGTTGTCACGAATATGCAGTACTGATGACACGCCTGAAAGAAGTTATCTTGGTACGTCAGTTGAATTTAGATGTAATTGGTAGTGAAGATGATAAGGAACAATTAGATTTTTTATCTTGTTTAGCGCATTGCGACTGGAAAAACTAGAAAAATAAATGCCGAAATAACTTCCATGAAATGGCCTTCGCTGAGTATTCTACACTAAAGTAAACGCTTATTGCGGTGACTTTTCAAAACAACAATGCTCATGTAGCAGGCCACGGACGGAAACAAATTTGCGATGAGAGCTACGTAATGGAAATCATTAGGTACTCTTCGTTTGAACGATAAGCTATTGAGGATTAAAAATGTTTTAAAAAATGAAAAACCATAATCATATAATCGAGTTTGGGATTATTTCATAGTAACTCAAGAGCATCTTGAGAGGCATAGAGAATAAGAAGGAATCAGACAAAATGGCCCTGAAATCACAAGAAATTTTATAGAAGGGAAAACACATGGATAAATACTGTGACCAAAACCCACGTGATTTCGCACCGAGGACGTCATACTCCTAACACAAATATTGCGCCAATGGGAGGCCACGTGGGTGTTGGTCACTGTATTTATGTTTGTTGCCTTCCGAAACCATGCGTTCTGGGTTCGGTGGCATTCTGTCTGCTTCCTTTATCGTGTATTTGTCTGCTGCGCTGCCCCTTACGACGTTAGACCAGTGCCAACTTACCTAAATGACTTTTTTTTGCTGACAAGAAGGCACGCAATTGCCTGAGCTTGCAATGACCATAGGATCAGCTTAATTATTGGTTGTAAACTCGAATCACCATGATAAGCCGAGCTTACCGGTGTGCAGCCCTTCAAGACTTACCTGTAATTAATACATTTCTGCTTTGTCGTTTTGGTCCATTTATTTTTCCAACTTTGATGGCAAACAAGGCTCTAGCCACGTTCAAAATCTCGCCTTTGTTTTACCTGTCCATTTACGGGTGCTTTTTTTTTTGCCTTCGTTGTCGGCAGTCTGCACCTCACGCTATCTCTATGCCTCCAATGTGCAAATTAGGGCCGGTCCCACCGGCACACACAGCAACCACACTCCTGCGAATCCTAAGCGAGCCCACAATGGTACAACAAAATTAAAGCCGTTCCACTCAATGTGAAAGCTGTCGGAAGCGCAGAGCAGTGACGCGCCGTAATCGGGCTGCAACGCCGTTACACGCTCACTGCTGCCACCACATACATTCCGAATTTCCCGCCTTCGCAGCGCTCGCGCGACCCCTGCCCGAAACTGCGCCAGCGGGAGTTCTGTTGTTTTTGTGCTTTCTTTAATTTCGTATGCTGGAGCCTTTCTGCGGCATTTCGAACTACGCCATTTTTTTTCCCTTGCACAGCTGGAGACTTTCTGCGTCATTTAGAACGCGCCATTTTTTTCTTGCGTGGCCGCTTTTTTCGCTTATAAAAACCAACCCAACGAGCGTTCCTAACTAAATGAACGAGGGGGCTGCTTATATACACACATTTTGCCTGAAATGTACCTGCAGTTTCCTTTGCGCTAAACAACGCGGAGGTGTATGACACGCGCCAGCGGTTCACCAGGTTCGAACGGTTACGACCATTTAAACCGCGTGGTTTTCGAAGCCTCAGCGTGACCCCCCGAGGACGGTACATCAGGCTCTACTTGCGTCCGTTATCTCTCTGCGCTGCCTGATTCCGGCAGTCGCATCGACCATTAGCGAGGTACGACGACAAGGCGAGCCCATAAAGTGCCCCGCACTTAAAACTGCCGGATTGCCGCGGCCGGGCTTCCAAAGCTTTTCCCGAAGGCATACGACCGTAATGAAGAAGCGAGAAAAAAGAGAGAGGCGGCTTTGAGTAAAACTTGCACTCAATAGGTGCGACGTACCTGGAATGTGCCAGCTCAGGCTGCCAGTTCTCCTTGGGCGCACCGTGACTCCAGGGTAATTGAGCACGATGCCGGTGGCGCAGCAGGTGAGGCTAACTCGATTGCGGTGCCAGCTCGAGCTCCGTGCGGCCGATTGGCTGGGGTCGTTTCAAGTTCACCGCTCAGATTACGCACTGATCGTATCCGGCTATTCCCTGAAGCTTCTCTGCCCCTTCTTACAACTCTGAGAGTGTTTTCTCCTCTTTGCTCGCTTTTTTACAGCCTTTTGAGAAGCATCAGCGGGATTCAGGGAAGGCGGGAGATGAAGAAAGGGAAAGAAAACGGCGAAAAACCAATCAAGCGAGAAAGCCTTGGTTTTTCGCCGTTTTCGTTCCCTTGTGGAGCACGCCCAGGGGCCGTGGGCTTTTACAAGTAAAGTTCGCTGTTGAAACAGCCCTGACAACACGTCCTGTGGTGCGTCTCTTACGCGCGTCTTGTTACTCGCCGGCGTTCTTTGTTTGTGACTGTTCGAGGGGCAATGTAACTCGCGCAAACGCTTTCCGATAACAACGTCGTGTAACTCATAAGTATTTGTCAGGTTCTCCGTCACCTCCACCCAAGACAGGGGCGTAGACAGGGAAAGGGGGGGGGGGGAGGAGGTTGGGTGTTAAAACACCCCCCGAAATTTTTGCACGCAGAAGAGAATGGCATATTACGTTTGGGTGCCCGGCGTGGTCTCTCTTCAGTTTTATGTTAACTCTCATGGTAGCTCTCATGGTAACTCTCTTTTTGAGTAGGCTGCTCAAACCACGAAAACTTCTAGCAACCACGTCTACATGGTCGCTGGTGAGGGTGAAAAAACCGAACGTCCCCCCACGACGGGAGTTCCCAAGGGCAGCGTCTTGAGTCGTATATGCCGCATACGCCTTCTAACAGTCCTACCCAAATACCCCAACATTTCACAGTACGCAGATGATATTTGCATTTGGGCCTCAAGCGTAAACAACTGAAAGATGCACGACCCACCCCAGAGAGCAGTTCTTGAATGCGAAAATATCTCAATAGGGGTGTCTGATCTTTTCCCCAGAAACGTATGCAGCGATTACGTTCACGCGCGGGACGTCTCATGGTCTTCACTCACCGTAGAAGTAACTTGGATACATGTAAAAGCACGCAAATTCGTTGGTGCCCCATTTGAGCGCTCGATGTATATTTACATATGTGCCTCCTTACGTGTGCCGTACGCGGTACAACAGACCACCTGCTGTGCATCTGCCTTCGATTCACTGTAGTGCGAGCAGCATCAGCTTGCACGACAGGTATACAGGCTTCAATTCTGTCACTTCCTCTGCACACTGGATCAACATGACGATTCAGCTTGAGCGACTAAAATTTCTGCTGCATTCTCCTGTGGCTCTACAAAAAAGGAAAAAACGCAGTTCCTAAAGAGTGCAAGTGACTTTAGATGTTACTCGTCCGCGTTTTCGTGTCTACATTTTGTTTTTGTTTTTTATTGTTTTTGTTTGGCATTGTATTCTTGATCTATAGATGCGTTGCGAGAACACTGGCAACGCTGTGCAGACACCCGATTATCGCCATCGCCATCGCCATCGCCATCGGCGCCGAGTTTCGCGGGTCGGCCATGATAAAAGAAAGACCGTCGCCGCCGTGCAGTACAACCTCGGGTTGCTAGAACGCTGTGTCGTCGTCGTGCCCCAATAGAACGGAAGCTGAGGCAGTAGATGCGTTATTGAGTTTCCTGCTAGAGTGTGTTACATAAGAGCATCAGAGTATTCGAGTATTGCATGAGAAATCTCGCTGGTTCCTGGCAGTGTGGCAGCTGTGCACCGGTCTCGTGTTTCCAAACGCTTCGCTGCACAGAGCACCCACGTGACATGTGTGATGTCACTGCGCGCGCTATTCTTTTGAGCGCCTGCTAAAACGAGCCCACCGTTCGGGCTCCGTAGTCTCGATGTAGAGTACTCAGTACTGGCACTGACGGCTTGACGGCTTGGGTTCGAGCCCCAGAAGGTCTGTCCCTCAGTTTTTCTTTCCATTGGTTCATTTTTTTTCTAATTGAATTTTTTTCTAAACCCAAATCTACGCGTTTTTTTTTTTGTTAATAATGGTCATTTGGTATGTTTTAGGTCGCTTTACGTTTGGGGCGCAGCCAATGACTACGTTTAATTATAGTTCTCCATCGCGCGAACAGACATTTCACGTGGGTGCTCTGTGCAGCGAAGCGTTTGGAAATACGCGCACCGGTCGGACTTGGTGTTTCAACTCTGGTGTTAGAATGGCCATTCATGCGCTCCAAGGGAGTGGGTGAAGATGCCGTCTCATTGCCGTGTTCCCTTCTTCAAGCACTATGGATACGTTGGCCGATCCGGAAAAAAATGTACGTACGTACAGGTCCGCCCAGAAGTAAATGGAGCACGGGAGTGCTGGCCGAATTGCATCTCGGCGCCGCCTAGATACGCGGACGGGAAGCAACGAGTGGCATTCTGAGGATGCGTCCGCTGTGCTCCCGCAAACCTATCTGATAACGCTTAATCGCCGATCTGCTGGCGTGTCTGACTGCACGTGCCAGTTTTCAAGGGGCAGCGCTCGGCTGTACAATGGCGCTGGTGCCGCTGGCTGCAATAAGCGGCGACCAAATCCGACGTTTCGGAGTTCGAAGCAGCAAGCGCGTTTCTCACCCCTATTTTGAATTCGCACGACAAATCCATTTCCCTGCTGTATATTCCGCAGGATTTTCGTTCCGCAAACGTCGAACCTAGCGCGCGTGATCGGAACAAGACCGTTGCGTTTGTACTGAGTCGCCAGCGCGAAACCCGCGCAAAAGAGGCGCCCTTGGGGCTCAAACACCGTGTTTGAGTTGTCCCGTGTGGTACGTTTTGGGAAATGAAGCAGCATCGCGCATTCTGAAAGCGTCAAACGGTTGGCAGGAAAACATTAGCAAAAAATGTTTACAATAGTCCCGATACGATGCTTCCAATTTCTTGCGTTATTGCATGCGGCACCGCGCTCCCTCAGGCGGGAAAAGACGGAGCCAATCATACGAGGGCTCTGAAATCTCCGTGTTCACATAAAGAGCGGATGGAAGAGTAGAACATAAAAGAAACGCGGGTGAAATGGGCAAAGTCAACTCACGCATGTGAATGAGTATGGTCGACACAAAAGGAGAAACTGGGGTATGAGATAGAAGGTTGTGAACAGGAAATGAAAAACCAGCCTTTTTGGTTCGGTGCAACCGACTTGGAGTCCATGTGATGGCTATCAGTTTAGAATGTTTTCATGTCCCCAGTAGTTCTCCTTACGCAAAAATCCCATTCCACGATTTCTCGTCCAGCCCGCATCCAACGTCCTCTCGTTCGCAATCTCTCTCTCGATCTCTGTTCCTCTTTCTAAAACGTTTCTTTTTTCTCATAAAGTGTACCATGAAGCTTTACTAAAGTAAAGAATAGTGGTCACGTAAAGGCTTGTTTCGCTGTAAATAACGTCGCACGAAATAGCACCACGGCTCACTTAGTCACCCATGTGTTACCTATGGGTGAATCACTAGTGCGTCACAAGTAGGTCAGTGTAATCTGTGGGTCGCGGGTAACCTGAGGGTGCACTGGGAGTGGGTAAGCAGTGCCCCGCCAATTTCGAGTTGGTCAGTGACCCACTTGCGAGTTGCCGCAGCAGTAACTTGTGTGGCTGATTCAGGTTGCAGACAGCAAGATTTCAGTGTTCACGTAATCCCAGAAAGGCAGTCTTATTCAAAACATTCGAACCGCAAGCGAACGAATAAAACCAGGAAGACCTGATAACCCCGGCGTCCAGAGAGAGAGAGAGAGAGAGAGAGAGAGAGGAGAGAATGAGCGGTTGTTTGAAGAAACGGCGAATAGTGAGCTCGGTGGGATGGGTTGGCCTGACCCGCCGCGGTGGCTCAGTGTCTAGGGCGTTGTGCCGCTGAGCACGAGGTCGCGGGTTCGATTCCCGGCCGCGGCGGCCGCTTTTCTGACGGAGGCGAAAAGCAAAAGCGCCCATGTGTACGAGATTTCGGCGCACGTTAAAGATCCCAAGGTGGTCAAAATTAACGCGGAGCCCTCCACTACGGCGCGCCTCATCGCCTGCGTTGCGTCGGCGCGTTAAACCCTTCAATCAATCAATCAATCAATCAATGGGTTGGCCTCAGTCCAGGTACTTTTAAGCCTTGGCTATAGCCCTGGCGCAGCTGACCGGAGATGTCTGGTCAGCGTGGTATAAGCTGTTTAGCAGGCCGTCCCACTGCTCGGGAGAAGTCTTGGAGAGAGAGAGAGAGAGAGAGAGAGAGAGAGAGAGAGAGAGAGAGAGAGAGAGAGAGAGAGAGAAGAGAGAGAGAGAGAGAGAGAGAGAGAGAGATAAACGTGTATTGTTGGCAAGAAAGGGGCTCGCAATGAAGCCTTCAGGAGGCGTCCTCAGTCTAAGTTGCCTTGAGAGCGGGTGGAATCGGCAGCCCTTCAGGCAAGCCGAAGCTGGTCGTTCAGGCTGGCGCTCGCCAAGGCTCTCTCCCAAAGCTCAGTAGTACAAAGTTGCAGGTTGAGTTGAATCAGTGGGTGCTGGTCACACCCGCCCCTCACATGGCGTATCGCTCCAGGTTCTCAGCAAAATTGGCAAAGCAGGATGGTTCTGACGGATAAGAAGGTGGACCAGGGTAGGATGGGGGGCTGTAATTGTTTGGAGAGCGTGTAAATGGCTTTCTTGCTCTCGAGGTAAAGTTTTGTGTGGGCGAGCAAGTGTTCGACGCGACAGTCTGTAGCGCTGTGTGATGTCTGCGTAAGAGGTCAAGGGCTGCATGCGCTGGGCTTTGGCAACACTGCTCGGGTGGTGGTGGTGTGGTAGTGGTGGTGGTGGTGGTTGTGCGGGGTAAGGCCGATGTTAGCCTGGCTGGATATGCCGGCAATTGCTCTGCCCAAGCTGCTCATAACTAGTCAGTGTTAGGGTCATTTCATCACGAGTTTGCCAGTTCCGTCTTTTGAAGGAAGCTTAGTAGAAGGCGCGACACGTCTCTGCGCAGCATCCAATGTCCCCTTGGGAAGACGATGTGGTGCAGAGCGTTGTGTGGGGCTGCCAACTTTCGAATCGCCGAGAGCATTGCAGTCCGCTCTACATCAAGCTCTGCGCAACACATTACATAGTGGTGTACATCCCCTATCACTGCACATGACGGACACAGAGGCGATCGCATGAGGACCCACCTTGAATAGCCATGCTGTGGTCTTCGCTGAGCACGTTCGGATGCTCTCGGTGCCCGCTCGGTGGGTCAATTCTCGAGTGATGGCGTCAGCAGCCTCGATTCCGTTATTGCCGTGATGTGCCGGAGCCTATACAATCTTAATTGGCCTCTTCGGGGGCTGCTGCTTGATGATGCGTAATGGTGTTTTGTGCAGGCGTGCTCTAGAGAAATTCCGACAAGCCTGCTGCGAGTCAGTGACAATGACCGGTTTGCTAGTTTGTGCAACGGCGAAGGCGATGGCCACTTCCTCCGCTTGTTTAGGGCTGTCACCGGAGACAGAAAGGCTGCATAGCCGCTCGTTTTTCCCGACTACGGTGTATACCCTTGCAGATATACCCGGCTGAGATGCTCCGTCCATGTACACCGCTGCTGGTTGCTCACCATAGACCTTATACTCTGGCTTCCCTCCTTCCGACGTGATGCCCGTGGTGCATGTGACGGGAAGATTCGGAGATATGCAAAGAAAGTGTCACAAGCTCTTGCAAGTGAGTGGCAGACAGATAAGCAGGCCGACCGACCAACCAACCGACTGAGCGACCGGGTGAGCAGACCGTCTGATGGACTCACTGATCGACCTGGCTATTTCACTAAGGGTTCCATTCCCCACAAAAGCTTATCGCTTCAAAAGCGTTTCTCTGTGAATAAGGATAGGGATCCAGAGGACACAAACACAGCCTTCATGGAGACACAAATCTCGCTTTTCTCTGCTGACTCTGTCGCTTCTCCCAATCATATCCGGAGATGGCACCTCATGATTGCTTTCTGCTTTTACCGTAGAATCGCTAAAGGGTGTGGGCTTCCTATCCTCACTTGCTGCCCCTACTTCAACAGTACACTACATTTAGGACAACAGCAATCTTAGGAATAGAATAACCCGACATTGTTATTTGCGTTGCTCTCACTTAGGACCAAACTACGGAGAGACTGCCCACCACGGGTTCGAGCGAGCCAAGCGTTATTACAAGCACTGCTTTCGTTGACAAGGACTGATATACATCTCGCGTACGTCAGTCACTCCGAAGGGAAGCGATCATGGTCATAGTACAAGGGGTTTATTACGTGGAAACCCGCGATACAAAAACTACATTGCACTGTGCTCCCAGCCCCTGGGGCTGGGAGCACAGCCTCGCTTCACTCAGTAGGAAAGCGTCGCCAGCGCATTCGCGCCCCGAGTGGTGGGGTTCACGCCACAAGCTTTCTTCTCAACGTATGCGTGTTGTTACATTCGGAAGAGCGTCGCGGAACAAGGCTCGGTCGCCTCCGTCATCTGTGGTAGCGTGGTGGTTGAGCTTCCAGCAAACGTTGCTGCCTTGGTGGTGACGACAAGTAGCCGAAGGCAAACTTAACTGGAGTACTGCATGGGGAGAGGTGAACAACGGCGATACAGGAACATCACCCTTCCGGGCGAGCTTTACAGCATGGCTCGAACAGAGTGACAGCGTGGTGCGATGCTGTCAAAAGAATGCCGTTGGGCGCTCGGAGGAACCGCGTATTTATCCCCGAAGCGCTAACGCTCAAACAGCATTCCTATAGTACTTTGCGCGCGGTACAAAAATACCACAGACGCACACAAACACTCTTTCCAGATTTCGTGAGGGCCCGCAGTAGCGGCGCTCGTTGAGTCTGTGAGAGGGAAGAGATGGGATTTCAGCCACGGCGCCCGCTTCGCAGGTGCACGTCTGAACACTAAGAACAGTTCGTTTCATATTTTGCAGCCGTCGAGTTTGAGTCACCGAGAGCGAGGCGCCCACGCGCCGGCCGTTCTCCGGCATGCTGTAGCCTCTCCGACGAAGGCAGTTTTTCTTACACAGCACCGGAGCTCCACACAAAACTTGCAGCACACGCGCAAAGGGTAGCGGCGCGCTGAATCGTTACAGCGTATGATGGAGTCGTCGTCTATAGGGCCCCTGCGCTTCTCAGGTGGCGCTGCACGGCTAGAGGCCAAACCGACTTCCGGGTAGTACTTCCGCGTAGTACTTCCGGGTAGTACACAGCTGAATGGGTCCCATAAGATCCCGTGTTGACAGATGCAAAACGAGCTCGGTACTCCCGATTATTTTGCGACATCGTCTCCAGCCCACTCCCAGCACGTCCGACATCTTCCGGCGATCAACCTGGCACAAGGGAAAAAAGCTTTGCAGTACTAAATACGTTTACAGCGTCGAAGAAACTGCTGGAACCGTGACGGCGCCATGCCACTTGCAGATTCACCGATGGTCGCATGAAGGGGAGTTTGAAGTGAGAGCTTTTTTGTTTAAACTAATATACTCATGAAAAGGACTTTACAACAACCACCCGATCAAAAAAGAAAGAGTAACGTATTCGGCGACGATAGTGCGTAAAAATCGGCGAGTCCGGCGGACCGCGCGTAGCTGTGCACTTATGCGTGCGGTTCCATCAAACACTGCTGGTTTGCACGCCGTTACGGATACGTGGTAGAGCGCTGGGTTGCCTTTTTTATTGTATCATGGTTGAGTGCCAAATACAGCGACCGTCAGAAGCGTGAGATCTGTTTTGTGATTCCGGAAGTAGGGGCCATAGAGCAAAGCCGTAGGGCGAACTGAGTGGCTCTTCTGTTTCCTTGTTTGCGTTCACTTTAATTGCGCTGTTGCCTCATCTACTCCCAGTTCGCACTTAATAGACTGGAACAGGGGTCGGCAACATTTTGAGGTGGAGGGCCAGGTTGCACGAAGCCGACATACACGGCGGAGGCCGGACGGAAATTGGGTGGAAGGGGGAGGGGGCTTTGACGGCAAAGAGAAATAATTCAGCGAATTGCCAATAATATTTGGCAATAACTGAGAATCTGGCTGATTGGTGAATATGGGGACCAATGAAGTTAAAAGTGATCAAGTCTTTGTTGTTGGCTCCCGTCTAACTCCTTTTGCGTCAAAAGTGGCGTGTCGGCCTTCAGATAGGTAGTGACAGGGGGAAGGGTGGGGCTTCCGACGACGTGCCGGGGGCCGTACAATACTGCGCTGCGGGTTGTAGGTTGTTGACTCCTGCACTAGAACATAACGAACACACTCAGTGACCAGTTTATGTAAATATTTGCAGCCGCGCACCGTGTATGAGGCTGTGTTATGTTATGTAAAGATAGAAGTACACATTTAAGCAGCCAACAGGACGTACGATTTGGTGCTTCTTTCGGGGGGTTTAATTGTGCTTAATTTTTATAAATAGATGTTGTTGCCGCACCTTCAACCCACTAGTATACATGTACCCGGCCGTTCGTAAATCGGGCGGCGTAAAATGTTGCGCGAAAAATCATTTGGTTTGCGAAAATATACCAGAAAATTTCCACTCGTTTTCCAGGCGGTGCCGGACCGGTGGTGTCACCTGAGCCGGCTGTGCTTCTCCCGTACGTCCGGTTGCATGCTCCCGCGTAAGCAGTAACCTTTTGCAGTTACCTCAGGGTATAGGAGAGCAACGTTCTGTGTTCTATACAGCTTGTTCCTTTGTCGACCGCAAGGAAGAAGGAAGAACGATAATTATCGTCAGGAGGTTAGACCGCCGGACCTGGTGATACTGAAACACGTCGCCAGGATCGCGGCAGCTTTCTAAAAAGCAAGGGGATAAATCGGCTTGTTTTAGCGATTATTATTTTGTTTAGCCTCTGGAACTACTTGAAGGGCTATTTTATTCAGTATGCTGTCATCTGAACACACCAGAACGCGATTATAATCAAGTACAACCAAGTGTTTTTCTGGCTTGTGATTGAAAACACATGGAGGGTGGCGCTGGTCGTCTATGTAATACCCAGGTGCGGCGGGCACGAGGGGGCGCTGGATGTCGCCAAAAATTCCAGCGGAGGCGCCCCATACTCAAAATTCTGCAGTATAAACTTGTGGGTATATACGGAGTCCTGTGAATTATTCGGTTCCCTAATATAATCTTAAGTGTTTTCGTTAAACGGAAATAGAATGAGCAGGCCCCCCTGGCAACATGACTTTCCACAAGGTTCGGTTTGTGGTGGAGCAAGGCGGCCAGATTTAGAATGAGACAGTAACAACAACAGGTAAGGCGTTACACAGCAACTGCAATAATTGTTTCGTGTAGGATTATTATTTTATTATGGACTGGTTTCTCAGTCTCATGCAGCGCAGTTTAGCATGGACGCCGCAGGCCCTGGATTCGCAGACAGTTGCATTTTTCCTCTTCTTTCTCTAAACTTTTCTTTTACTGCTGACAAACGCTGCCCACGTTGTCTGGACAGTGCGATTCGCGAGAATCTTGTTTTCACGAAAAGTAACAACGTTAGGACCGAGACGACAAACATTGCTAAGAAGGACAAAATGAAGACATACTCTAAAAGATAGGTTAGCCAACCGCTGAAGAGGAATCTCTTGCAGCGTGTGCCAAGCTGCGCAGTCTTTTTTTTTTTCTCAAGCTGCCGCTGGGCAGTGGATACCAGGATATAGTTCCGGAGGTGGCCTTGGCAGGTTGACACTACCGCCATAAGAGTTAAGCTTAATATATGGACCCGTAGTCCCGAGGGGAGATGTCGAAAATCCGAAAGGACCTTTTTTTATTGTTACTGTTTCCTGCACTGGGATTCCTATCCCGTAATAAGACATGTTATCTGTTCCTTTTTCCCGTCTACAGCATCCGAAGCGCTACCGGTGCTGGCTGGTCTATCGGCTGGTTACAAGAGCTGTTTGCCTGAACTTTACTGGTCTTTGCGAAATGTCGTTACGACACCCTAGCTTTTGTCTCTGCTGCGGGAAACTCAAGTGGAAAAAGGAGATGAAGCTGCCTTCTAATATTTTTCTTTCAAAGTTTTAGAGAAATGGCATGTCGGGCACTATCACGAGTGCTCTCAGAATCAATACACAGCCCGGGGCTTCTATCACCGGCGATCCTATTGGCGTACCCTATGCACAACCAATGGCAAGGCACAAAAGGTTAGTCTTCGAATTTTTCGCAAGGATGCTTTCTATAGAGCAGTCATCTAAATTCCGTTAACGCCTGGCTTGTCGCATAACCTGGCTCAAAGCGGCATTTAAAGGGGAAATCTCTCATCATGTAAGTGCGTAAAATATATCAGAGGAGTGTTCCCACAATGATATGAAGCGTCGCATTCTGGACAATCGCCACACACACTGCATACTTCTTTTCTGCAAAGTCACATACTAAGATGTTATGTACGCTGTAAATTATTACTGTACAGGTGCCGTCAAAAGTAATTGGAGCACGGGAGCTGTGGCCGAACCGCATAGGAGCGCCGTGTAGCTGCACCTGCGGTAAACGAAATGAGCAGAACACGCATGCGCGCCTGCGCCGGTGATAGCCCATCTATAATTCTCAACCTATATATTTTAACCCTTCTTCGAGCAAATTAGTCACAGCGTACTGGTCTCAGCGATGGCGCTGATAGCAGAGGTGGTATCTGGCAGCGTCGCTCACACGCTTTCAGCGCATGCAAGCTGCTGGATAAGCGTCGCAATCTCAGGGATCTGAACTGACAATTTTTCTTTTGTAATATTTTTAGGTGGGGATGCTATCAGCGCCATCGGTGAGACCAGTATACTGCGAATATTTTGTTCGAAGCCCGTTAAAAGAAGTGGGTTGCGAAGTATAGACGGGCTATCACTGTCGGCAGGAGCGCATGCGTGTTCTGCTCCTTTCGTTTACCGCCGGTGCAGCTACACGGCGCTCCTATACGGTTCCGCCACAGCTCCCGTGCTCCAATTACTTTTGACGGCACCTGTACGCCGTAAATCGGGTGGCTGAGGCCCCTGTCAGGCCACGCGTCCGCCTTTAGTCTCAGCCTCCTCATGGTCTTGCCAAGAAATAAAAATCAAATACTCAAATACTCAAATTTATATGTCCGAATTTTAAAATGAAATTTGAGCGCAGTCGAACTAATTATCTTTAGCCACCAACAATAGTATGCATATCTTGTTCAAGAAGGGATATAAAAAGCGTTTTATACATATTTTATTCGTCTTATTTTTACGCTAAAAATTACTGACACTGTATTTAATGTACGAATATTTCTTTACTGATGCTTACGCATCGGCAGATCTGACTTACACTTGTACCTTGCGCCGCAGATTCAGCTTCATCACGATGCTGTGGAGAAGGATGGGTACTTGGACACATTCCAAACCGTCTTCGCGTTTTCTTACCTAATTGTTTGATAAAACATCCCGGGAATGCAACAAAAATGGCGTTACCACAGGTAAATTATTCGCACAGCCGGCCGGACACTGTTCGTGACACCATATTTACCTCACAAATAAGACACATCTTTAACATCACGTGAGGGCTCACCGGATGTGCGGCGACACTACAAAAACATCCCCACTGAAACAACCCCTGCTCGTTCTTCGAGCTGCTTGATGAAGATCCCATGGGCGATGAGGTAAGCGCTTTCCGGGCAGCCAACGAAAAACGCCGGCGTTTGACTGCAATGATAATTCTTGAAGCTTCCAGAACTAACTTCTTATAGTCAGCTTCTAGGTGTCAATTTTACTGCGAAGTAATAAAATTAACGCAAGTGATGATTCAGCGCCGCTTGAGTTCAGGAAACTAGTCCCAAGTAAATGTATTATAATGTAGAATCTTGTTTAGCCATGAAATTTGCCAGATGCTGCACGAGAACGGCGATCTAATATAACTGGCCACATACCTAGCTGCCATCAACAGCACCGAATCGATTACAAAGGCACGCCACGCCGGGCGAATGGCACTTAAAATACGCATTCCTAGTGTCATACGTGTTTCAGGACGGGTGAACGAATACTAAACGGCTGAAAGTATCAGCACCTTGTGCCTTCCTTGCACTGCTGGCAGCCAATAAAGCGACGCAGACTTTTTAAAAAGCCGCCATCACAAATTGCGACACACCGCTACAAGTTTATGTTTAGCTTTGCGTCAAAAAGCCTCTGTACATTTCTCTTCTTGGTATACAGGAAGACCTGACACAATAAATAAAGAGAAAAGTAACGAAAAGTGGCAAGCGACAAGCAGAGACTCTCATCTCGTGGTGGATAAGAACTAAAAGTGTCAAGATAGAAAGTGCAAAGATAACTTGAACAAGGGGCTGTAAGCTAAATTAAACGTCTAATTATGCGCAACCAGTCGTTGTCACGATCGGCGAGTTTTTTCTCCTCCTTTATGTCCCTATTTTTGCTCTTCCAGTTGTATTAGCTTGTCCTTCACAGAAAGTCCTTCATTCGCTATTCTGCTTGCATTTTTCTTCCTGTTTCAAAATTCTAGTTATACATTTCTTAGAAACCATGCACACAGTAACAGCCATTGTATTTTATTGAGTATTGATTTGGTACTATGTCTGTAAACCGCCTTTTTCTTGACGCTATCACATTTTCCTCATCATCAAAAACGCAGGCACAAAACACTCCAGCGGGCTGAGCCTAGGCTAACAGTAGCGTTCACATACGACAGATAGCTACCGAGAATATGACGAAACGTTCACAGTGCTTCCACGTTTTCAGTGGCCTCCCTCTATTTCTTGAAAAGCTCGTAAAATGTGCGAACAATTTTTATTGTTAGCTTTATTGCACTGTAACCGGAGGAGGCTGAGGCCCTTCCTTTTTCATTCTTTTTCGTCGTCTCACAATATTTCCGTAACCGTAGGAACCTCTGCGTTTTCCTCTGCTTAAAAAAAGTGACTCTGCTCCACTGCCTCCTCTCTGGGGAGAGAGGTGGCTGGGGCCGAGAGAGGCGATGGCCACTCAACGGCGCCTGACTTCTTCCCACTCAGCGCTAGGCCAGGCCCCATACTCGTCATCGTAAGGGCCATTTGGCCGCCGCCGCCTTCCCTTTACTGTCGGAGCTGCCACGGCCGGTCTTCGCTCATTACAACTCACCGGGCCGACCATCCGCTTCGCCGTTATATGGCCGGCTCTCGAGGTCTGCACGCCGGACTATCTGGAGCAGCGGCAAAATGAACGCGTCTGGCCGGTAAAAGGCCTGTCTCGGTGAGGGCAGGGAGGAACATCGCTTCGCCGTCGCCTTCAAAAACTTCCACACCCAGCCGTCCCGCAAAGCCATCATTCTCTCGATCAATGTTCGTCTCTTTCGAGACTAGGTTTGCTTGGTTTCCCTTAGTTCGTTCACTTGTATGACTCGCCCGATATGCTTTCGTTCATTTCTCAAGTGAGCCTGGTTGTCTCCGAGTGCATTCGGTTTCGTTACTTCTGCGAGAGCGGTAAAAAAAAGCATGTCGAAACACCACTAGCTTTATCACATGAAGAAAAAGAAGAGAACCAGTTATATAAAAAGAAGCACGAGGATTTTTCTCCTTCGTTTAAGGGGAATGTGTTTGCACCTTCGCGAAAAAAGACACCAAAAGGATGTCCATATTGACGGGAAAGCAGCACACTCACAACTGGTTTTATTGTAGATCAGGCAAAAATGTATACAGTACAAGTAGCACTAGAACTACTAACAAATTCGGAATATGGGGATGGAAACGATAGAAGTGTTGTACAATAAGTCTGCGAAACGTCCTGCCGATGGCACGCACTGCGCTTAAAAATATTGCTCTGACTACTTATTTCACGCAGGGCGAGCGCCATAAAAGAAGACTCACACTTTCGCCTTCATGGCCAGATATCATGGCAAATACTTTATGTATCTCTCGGGGAATTTTGTCTTTTGTCCGCAACTAAACGGTGGTACGATCAAAAGCGATTTCGTATTTTTCCTTTGGAAGCGTCATATCGGATTGTCGGCGGTAGAGAATTGCTGGCACGCAGAGCGGCGTACTTTGAGATTGTAATTAACACACAGCCTCACTGATCTATGTAATAAGGACCGCAATACAATAAAATCTCATATACCGCTGTCCGGACGCAATTGATGAATTCATACATGTGCTTGATCATGCAAGTGCCGTTGGCTGCGCTGTTTTCTCCCTTCGTTTGTACAACCATGCAGCTTACGAGACCTGAATCAATTCATCATGATACAACAAGGTCGTCAGGACGCAGCGCTTAACTGGCGCCAAACTCAATTTATCTTTTGCCAATTTCGTCCAACAGGCGAATGAAGATTCTCGATGAAAGGTCCATCGTAAATAATGGATATCTTCCCCTTCTTTCGTAGCCTCCACTGCGAAACATTTGCAGGAGGCTTGCAAGACTTCCCTCCCAAAAGTCTGGCATTTTCATTCTGGGAACATAAAGATTTCAACGACAGAAACACGGCAGTGCTAAAAAATGCATCTATATTGCTGAAAATGTTAGCTCCCCCCGACTTCGGCACAATTTTGCGACCCACCAAAGATTTTTGGGGTTGTCTCTTTATATCTTTGTAGGCGCCTAAAACAAGATTCGGTGAAACGTGCAAGGCTGGTTAGTCATCCTGCGAGGAATCCGGCAGGCCGTGGCAGAAGTTACCGAGCGAGGTAGTCTTTGAGACAGAACACCGAGGATGTAGCCCATGGCTTGCACGTTGGGAAGCGTTGCCCCGGTACCAAAGTAAACCACACACACACACACACTCACACATCCGCTCGCGCAGAAGCAGGCCCACGGGGCGCAATAACTGACTTGCCTGAGCCCCATTGCCCTATACACCACCATGCTTTCTTTCTAGCAACCCACTGCGGTAGCAGGATGGTGGCTGGGCGCACAGCCTTTTTTACGACCGCGCCGCAATAAAGCTTGTTAATGGTCACCGTAAGTGCGTCGGGAGCAGGGACACATCGACATGATCCATAGGAAGTAAAAAAATAGGACAGGAGATAAAAAATAGTAATGAAACACAGCGCTGAAGGGAGAGTAACGCATAATGAAAGGAAGCCGAAGAATCTGCGGGAGCCGTTAGACCAACCATAGGATCGCATTTTGAACCGACGTGTTCTGGTCCACCGGTTTCATGCTGCTCGCTGTTATTTGTGCCGAGTTTCAATTGAAAGAAGAGTGAACGCCCGTTCCTTTATGTTTTTGTTTTTCTCAAAGAGAATGATGCTGTCTGGAAACATTTATCAGTACGTGTCTACATCGTTACCCACTATTATCATCGGCACCATTAACAAGGAATGCTGAACGCGGTGATGGTTCCTGGTATTTGTACATGTTTTCGTGCATCACTATGCGTCTCCACCGTCATCAAAGGGATTATTAAGCAGGAGGTCCTAAAAAACTGACATTCGCCTAAAATAAACCAAGCTGAATCTAAGCTTTCCTGAACAGAATAAGAAATCAATAACTGTACTTTCCTCGGCCCACAATTTCAGATTGGATCAATGTCGCAAAAGAACGAGACAATTTCCTCGACGTTTCTCCGTATATCACAGGTTTTGGAGAACGATTTGAGTGTGCGTAGCTTACACATGGGTAGGTACACTCACAACATCCAACAGGCGTGGTTACGTGGTGGTAAAATTTATACAACCCTACGCTAGCGCAGTGCCCCTTCACAACCACACCACAGTTAGAGAGTTATAGCAGAGTAGAGAACCGGTCCCGGTACGGTAAAAAGTTAGGCGACCAGCAATACAGGACGTGCGCAGAGGCAGAAAAAACTGGTTATGCGCATGCACACGTGTACCAAGTACTGTACCAGGACCAGTTCTCAGCTTTGCTATGACTCTCTATTATATTTACCCCCTGTAACTGCCATAACGGGTGTAAGCACGAAGTTTGCTTAGTGCACGTTTAATGTTTCGTATTGAGGAAGAGGCAAATACACCAACCAAGGGTGTTTATTGAAAGCGGTCCCACCGTTTCGGAGCCTACTCGGCTCCTTTCTCAGGGCTGACTGTGTATGATATGAAGCAGCGGTTATATAAGGTGTCTTATTTTTCTTTTTACTCGCATCTTGCCCTTGCGCGTCGGAGGCGGTGGGTGTAGATGGTGGGACGGGCTCCGAGGGATCTATTCAGGCCTTCCCAGTTCCCTTCTATGTGCCAGTACTCGAGGGGTATTCTTTCTGAGTAATTGGTTTCGGTGCCAATCACCTGCACGCCGTCCAGGTTAATCCTGTGGTCAGCATTTCCGCAGTGTTCGCCCAATGCGCAGCGCGGAATTTCCGACTTGCGAACGTCGTTTTTCTCTCGTCGGAGGCGTTCCAGGAAGTTCCTGCAGTCTCGCCAATGTAACTATAGCGGGGCATTGTGCGCAAGCAATTGAACCCAACCAGACAGAGTTCTGTCGAAGATGTTCACATTCAAATGTTTCGTATTGTACCGAAAGTATACGGAACTACCAACTACAGCCAACGGCCAACTGGAACGGTATGTTTTTTTTTTTTTTTTTTTTTTCCTGCTTTCCCGCTTTCTTTGTTGTCCCGTCCCACTCAGCCGACTGAGGTCGTATCATTTTACAATAGCTGATTAGAGGTGTATCTAGTGCTGAGTAATTCTTGGTGTATACGTGAGAATGACCAGCGGCATCTTAAAAAAAATGCGATATCCATTTTGATTTGATTGATTATTAGGTTTAACGCGCCGGCGCTGCACAGGCTATAAGGCGCGCCGTAGTGGCCGGCTCCAGATTAATTTTGACCACCTGAGGATCTTTAGCGTGCACCAAAATCTCGAACACACGGGGGTAATGCCAATTTAGGGTATTCACGGTATTTGTATCTTAAATGGCGTGCAGTGTTCCAGAAACATTACGACTCCTATTCTTGCCATTGCTGCTCAACGAGTTTCTCATTCGGGTGCCTCGATTACTCTCAAGCCGGAATCGCGCAAACGGGTCAGTACTGCATACGCCTGCCGTAAATGCGTGAACCACAAGGCAAGAAAAATGGCGAAATCGTCCAAGTGAAACACTTTGATACCCACTAAAACCCTAACCACCTCACCCGGAACGGTGCCGCAGTGGCTAACATATTGAGCTGCTAAGCACAAGGACGTCGGTTCAATCCCGGCCTCGGTGACTGATTTTCAGGTGGAGGTGGAGGCTCTTCGTAGAGCCACGTGTGCGAATTCAAGTGACGTCGCATGGGTAACCATTGTGTGTGTTTTTTACAGCTTCGCTTTCCAACCACCTTCACAGGGTGAATTGGTGCTCATCTTTTTATTCGCGCCCGTTCGGTGCAACGCCGATAAATTTAAGGTACGCGGTAATTCGCGCCTAGAATTTTAATTTGACCTTGAGACCGGCAGCAACAGGCTATAGAAGGCTCAGCGAAGCTGTATTTGATGCTTTTACTGCTTTTTGAAAAGTTGCCCATCTCAAAGTTTTATTATCTTTGAGCAGTTTTCGTTGCTTAACGTATATATCTGAACCAGCTTACACACTTTGTCCCGCATGACTTCACAGTGCTGCACAGATTTTGGTTGTTCCAACTAACCCTAGCTCCCATGCGAAACGAAAAAAGCAGAAAATGCAATTGTTTTGATGTTTCTTCCCCCATTCCCCTTTTATTTCCTTTAATGGCCAAAGTAAGAAGCACTTCTCAGGAGCATCAAACGGGCGGTACCCAACGTTGCTTCACCATTTAAGCAAGGCGTTTGCACAATGCTTGCTGGCCGCACAATGCAACGTAATTCAGAGCTGCAGCCACCCAAAAGTTCAATCTACTTAATATAAACTTGTGAAATCGGGCACCACGCTGTTTCTTTTTCTCTCCTTTTTAGGGGCGAAGCCCCACAGGGCCTCGGGCTGTCTGCGTTTCCTGTCGTCGTCATTTCATGTAGTCACGGTACTAAAACACCGGGGCACTCGTTTTCCAACGCCTCGCGCTAGAATGCTTCGTGCTTCAAAGACACCAGACGTTTTACAGGAAATCTGTATACCTCAACCCCCCAACGTTTTCATCGCCGTGGGAAAAAATGCAAAAGCACCAAGAATAAACTTATACACTTCACTTTCTTCACGTTTCACATTAGTGCAGATAGCCCGGGACTTTTTTTCTTTTTTTTTTTCGTGTGTTCCGTCTACGAAACGTGTGCGAAGGGTGCAGGTATTATACTGTTTGAGCTATTTTCCTTTATCAATGAAAGTACAAGGGGGCGAACCTTTCCATAAAGGCGATTAGAGCTTTTTGTAATGCTCCGCACGAACAGCTGGTGCAGTCCACCTCGTCTTGTTCAAAATCCAGCGACAGCTGGTTCTCGTGTCGCCCATGAAGCAAGAGGCGTGTAGTGTGGAATGATTTGTTAAACCACCGCCAGCCTGACGTCGTATCATGTGGCCAATAGCAGACTGAGCTCAACCACTGCATCAATTTTGCTTAGTTGCTGTAACGCTAAGTTGCGTACATGTCTTCTTTTTCTTTTGTGTCTTCTTCCACTGGGGAAATAGTTTATTTTTGCGGTGAGGGTTGGGCGACTTTCTTTTCTCGTATCACCGTACAGAAGGTTACTAATAGACGCCGGCTAGATGCCGACGGACATAGCAATCCCTACTTTGTGGGTTTCATCTGTCTCTCCGGTTGTCCCGTACAATATTTGTACATCCGTTGCAAGTTCAGCCTTATTTCCTCATTCCCATTATAGGGGCTCATCCTTCGAAAAGAACAAACTCGATCTGCAAAAAACGGCGCCAATTCTATGCTCGCACAGTAAGCAATGTCCGGCGCATAATGAGAATTCCATGTCCTGGACATGGAATCCGCACTGTCTGCGCAAATTCCACTTCTAAAATAATGTGAGCGGTATCGGCTACCATATCGTGCTAACACGATAACGTAGGCGATACCGTTCACATAACCCTGGATTCTCCTACTCCCAAGCCGTTTCTGAGAACTTTAAAACGAGCATTGCAGAATTGCTTGGGTTTGAGCGAGTTGGTTTTCCATATCGACTTGAAATTTCAGCTTGAACAAAAAAACGACAGGACTTAGAAAAGAAACACGGACACGGCACTGTGTCCGGGTTTCCTTTCTAAGTCCCGTCGTTTTTTTGTTCAAGCTGAAATTTCAAGTCGGTTAAAACGAGCCTTCAAGTAGAAAAGCACCAAAAGTAAACCGCCCGCTGCGACCTCACCGCGCTAAACAAAATCTGCACACCGACTTGGACTCAGTCCAAATGACAGATTCAGAATATTGTGGGTGTGGAGACGAGTCGGCACCTATAGTTTTACTTTCCCGCGAAAATTATAAACCAACGCCCAATCGACGAAGCCAGTGGACCAGAAGAAAAGCCCGGTAGGGAGCCATGATCGTGAACCTGCGCCGTTGTTGCAGTTGGTGGTGGGAGGCCTAACTCGGGTCTGAATGGGCTTCCCCACCTTTCACGTCGAACGCTCCTGAATAATTGGAACTAATGGCTTCCGGAGAACCCAGAACTTTCAGCCTTCCGATGCGCTGGAAGCCGCCAGCCGTTTCCTGCTCGAAAATGCACCTTTGCTTAAGCTCCTGAGTGGCGCCCCGTGCAACTGCACAGGGCCTAATCGAATTCAGACCGGTGGAACTAGAGTAGAAGCCGATGCACCAGCTCTGCTCTGGGACTCCTAATGTGAACCTCTTGCTTGCGGATCAGCATGTAGGAGCCACATCCCCTTCCATCCCTTTCTCTTCTTTCTCTGTCTCAGCGTCATTTTGTCCTTCATGACTTTCTCGAAACACTTAGGCAACGCCACACCCCTGAAAAACAGAACAATTTGTGCTAATGTCTTCGACTCTTGCCACGTCGTTACGTTCACTGGGTTCTACTAATACGGCATTTGTAGAACCCACAGCCGCGCAGAATGACACTGCTGAGAATTAGAGTTCTGCTGTGCTGACAAACAACGCAGGCCTTGTTCCCGAAGTGGTGTGAGCAGGAACTCGACTTTTCTGGTCTGGGGCAGGCAGGGGGCTACCTGCAGCCGACTGAAGTGGATATCACCCCGAGGGGAGAGGCGCACTTGCACGTTGCCGCGGAATACGAATGGGATACGTGCGGCTGCCTCGACGTGCGAGTGAGTTTGTGTTCCGAAACGATCCCTGAACAGTTAGGAGGAAGCTCCGTAAATGGTCGAGTTCGCATGTGTGCTTTCAATGTTTCGGTCAAACCTGCGAGTTTCCCTGTGGCGACACACTAGGAGAATTCGCGCTCGTCGTACCGGTGCATTTAGTTTGATAGTCTGCAGAAGCTGAGAACGATGTGTGATGGCCTTCCTTCGACGAAATCACGATGCTAAAACCTCCGGACATCAAGAGCTGAGAAACGCTTTTTAAGAAACCTGACATATTTTCATTCGTGCTTGCCTATACATAATTTCTGCCTTAATAAAGCGTTCGTGCCACGGGCATTTTATTGGCGAAGGCATTTTTTAGTGGGACATGATAATGGACGTGGCTCTCGAGGTTGTTATTCCTAAATCTGTGAATTGAGACGAGGTTGGCGCTCGTTCGCTGAAAAGCACTTCCACGCGCCACCCACGTGAGCCGTGCAACTGGTATTTATCTATGACACAAGTGTCTGCACACCACTTCTACTAACTACGACGAATCATATGCCGGATTGAGTAGCCTAGGTCCAGTGCAGTTCACCTGACCGACTGATTTCAACTTGCCCGTGCGTCCTCACTTGCTTGGTTGAAGGTCCATATACACTTGGGGCTCTTCGAGCGTCTGTCCAAATGCGCAGTTCCGTGGTATACCGCTTCTAAAAAGTTCGCGCAGCTTTTATGAGTGGTGCAAGGCTGGAGAAACAACAGGAGCTGGCGGGCGGCCCCTCTTCCTTCGTCGGAGACCCGGCTGTTGCACCGCACATCGATTTCGAACTTGCCGTTGAAAGTTCTTAATGACTGGCAGGCCCAGACCATTTAAACGCCCGCAGGCTATCACAACCCTCCCAAAGTGGACCGCGTTGCACGCGCTAGACCCCACGGTCAAGTCCAAAGTCAACGCCGGCGCTACGAACTCAAAGAAAATGTTGCGCGCCCGGAATGCGACGGTGGCTCAATAGATATCCCCCCGTATGTTATCCTATTACTTCCGGTGGACAGAGACAGTGCAGTTCCATATGCTCTTTTCCTCCTATTGGGGTTGTTCACTATGTGGAAGTTCCGCATGATCGGTCGTCGTGCCGACCCTCCTCGAAACTAAAATGGAGAGAAAAAATGGGAGCTAAAACTTCGTTAGAGATGTACAGGGCTAAGAAATTGAACACCAGAAAGGAAAATTTCTACGGTAATTCCCAGGGCAGTGCTTTGCTTTTTGAGGCTATAGTAGGTTGCTTGCTTGCGAACTAAGACCTTTGTGGGGAAGTATTCACAAAATAATGGGGTATGCGTGGTCTGCGGGAAAGAAACAGAAACTATGCGGCACATTGTGTTAGAATGTGAGGGTATGCATCAAAATCTACACGAGGGAAATATTCGGCTTCCAGAAGCCCTAGGATTTAAGGGTAGCACAGAGGAAGTTAACTTCAAGGCTGTCGAGGTGACGAAACGAAGATTAGAATGCTGGTGGACGAAAAGCAGAGAGGGGAATATTGCCTAGGGCAGTTACCACCTGTAACCGAAAAAAAAGTATTTTGTGCCTAATAAGTTTTTTTTTTTTGCCTGCCCTAAGCAGAGCTAGTATTAAACCGAGAGTATAAAAGATAGGCATATTAGTCATTTTTGGTAAGATGACACATCATCACCCCACTACAAAGGGGAAACCAATATCAATGATCATCATCATCGTTCAACGAAACCGCTCTTTCGGCAGCAATGTTCGTGGGTACGAAGCGTCTATGCTGCCTAAAGTGAGCTCCCACAATAGGACTACCTTCTTGATGCGTGCGTGCCTTCCAAACCTTTAGACAGAACTTGGACTTGTTCCCCTTTCTAAGCTGTGGACTTATTGTGTTAAGACTTCTTGTAGAGTGCGCCTTGTAAGCGCAAAAAAGTCGTATTATTAGCATGTGATAAAGAAAAAAAATTACACCATCTTCCTTAGGGGAACCCTGAGGTGATGCGAAGCATCGCGGAGTTCCCTTTATTTTCACTTGCGTTGGTTACCCACATCGCGTGAACGTTGTTGGAAACTCCGCGATGCTTCGAATAACCTCAGGGTTCCCCTCTTACAAACGGTTTTGTTAACTGGTTGGCTTATGATGGCTGAACTTGTGTCTGCCAGTCCGCTAGCAGGACTGTCGGTACTCATCAGACGCCTGAGCGAGACTCCTCCGACGAAGCAACTGAGCCAGCGGCGCGTGCGCGCGGTTACATATAGCGCTGGCGTGGGGAAGAGGACGGAGGGAGAGGCGCGTTATCGCACAGCTGGCGTGGAGAGGGGGATAAGGAGGAGAGGTGCGGACGCCAACGGACAACGTACAATGGGCAACGGACATAGCCCCGAGAAAAAGATGCGTTGCATCTAAAATGATCGGCTGATTAGAATAGACGTTAGTTCCATAACCCGGGGGACCCAGTTTCGACTCCGACAACGGGGAGCGTTTTAATGCGTACCATTCTTTGCCGAGTACTCCCACAGCCAGGACCGTTCCATCCTCATCATCACCACCACCACCACCATCATCATCATCATCATCATCATTATTAGCCCACTGCAGGGTAAAGGTCTCTCCCCCTTAATCTCCAATTATCCCGGTCCTGTGCTAACTGCGACCAATTTTTCCCCGCACACTTCTTGATCTCATCCGCCCATCTAACTTTCTGCCGCCCCCTGCTACGCTTGCCTTCTCTAGAAATCCACTCTGCTACCCTTAATGACCAACGGTTATCTTGCCTTCGCATTACACGCCCTGCCCACGTCCATTTCTTCTACTTAATTTCTAGAAATAGTATGTCCTTAACACGCGTTTGTTCCCTTAGTCACTTCGCTCTCTTCTTGTCCCTTAATGTTACACCCTATCATCCTCCATTCCATGCATTTCCACAAAAATTCGGATATCGCGGAATTTTCACGGGTAATAGCTATTATAGCGTAAATGGAGATAACTGGTCGCACGATATTCCTAACTACTAAAAAATAAGAAAAATACAAATAATTACGGCAAATGGCGAACCGTGTAACGCCCTGCATATCCAAAATAATGCAGCTTCCGCGAAACTTCCACATGTAACCGTTATAATAACGTAAATGAAGATAATTGGTTGCACGAAATTTTGAAAAACTAAATATTAAGAAAAGTAGTTAAAAATTACGGGGAATTGCAAAGCGTATAACGCATGCCATTTCCACAAAAATGCAGATTTTGCGAATGTTCCACTTCCAATCGTTATAATGTCGTAAATAGAGATATTTGGTCGGACAGGATTTAGCAAAACCGAAACATGTGGCGGTAAAAAACTCACACTCAAGACAAGCGGCATAAGAATGCTACACATTAGTAGATAATTCTCTGAATTTCCGCAGAATTTTTTTCAATCCCCAATTACCTGCATATGCTATTGTTCACAGCCGCTGCCAACCCCGCCCCTCGGTTCTTAGGGGTGGCCCAGTGGTTCGGTTGCCGGTTTAACGGCGTGAAGGTCCTCGGTTCGAATCCCGGAATTTCAAACCGAGCTTCCAATTGTTTTGGTGCGACGGACGAGGGACTCACCTGTAAACGATCCTATGGGACTTACTACTTCATCAGAGACGGGCTTAAATGCCATCGCGAACAAATACGAAAAGTTTCGCTGATCTATGAAAATGCTCCGAACAGCCTACTTTGCTTATTTCAGAAATATGACCGTACTGTACTGAAATAAAAAATAAATAAAACTCTTGCATGCAAGACCGCTAGCGCCATCTAATGAAGACTAGATAAAATAAAAATACATTTCTTGTTTATTTCTATATCAGTAAAGACATGCAGTATTTTTCTAATAGAAGCAAACTGGTCTGTTAAAGAAGCCATGAAGAGAAAATACAACTTCGTTTTAATTTGAAAGAACTAGGATTCAGTATCTCACTCAGCTCCATTACAGCCACAAAAGGTGTTTTTTAATGAAAAAAAAGCAAGAAGTATTTAAAAACTTCCAAAGTTTGCGCCACATTGGCGTTTTATGAGCAAGAATGACGTCATACGGGCCAACAATAAAATATAATTTTCAGTGCGTTAACTGCACGTTAGCATTCAAGTGATGAGGTCAAATGGAACTTGAGGCCCCATTACAGACGTCAGTCATGTGTCGCCGCGACAGGTCAGTTAGGCGGCCGCCAATCGCACAAACAAGGTTCCGTGACGTCATAGAAAAGTTGCGGTAAATTGGCTAGGGGGGTCGCGACTGCTTCACACGTTTTCTTTAATATCTCCGTTATTTATTCGAAGATTGCGATGATATTGGTATCATTGTTATCGGGACTAAGCAGTCTTTCTAATAAACCCAACTTGTATTTTGTCTTCATGGCTCCTTTAAGGGTACTTTGATGGATTTGTAAAACTTCTTTATTTTGGCGCACGATGCGTTTTAAGCCCGTGGGTCATAAATTAGGAAGTCCCATACGAATGGTATCAGGTGAGTCCCCCTAAAATGTCCATTTTGCGCTTACTTCGATCACGACGTAGTTGCACTTGCGAAACGTCCGACCAATGACATACGCATAAAGCGACGCCCCGCCTTGTGTAAGGTGCTGGGGTCACATCCGGGTAGTCTGCTTTCAGCCAATTGGGTTCGCCCGGAATGGACACTTTGAAACGGACACAAACTTAACAAAACTGAAAATCACCCCTCTTCCTGAAGTGACCGCGCACTGTCGGAGGCGCGATCCGGCATTGATTTTTCGCATACGTTGCTGCGTTGATCACGTGAAAGTAAAGCGGTACAAAAGACGACCCGAGTGCGAGGGGTAAAATCGACACGTTCACTAAAAACTTCCATTGCAAAGTACAAAGACAGTATAAAGCGGCGGGCATGTATTACTAGTCCACTCACATGTTTTCTTCTTATCTTTATTTTCCCTTGTTGTGTGTGGTTGCTTTCTAGAACTCGTAATGACCACTGTTTCCTTTGAAGCTATCGCAAGTTGTCCACGTACCCACCTTAAAAACTCGGTTGAAACTAAACGCTCATTGTTTGGAACGTTTGGAGCTTTACACAGTTCATTGCTTCTATTGAAAATATTTTCCGTCGATAACTTGCGTGTTAGGGCAGCGTTACTTTTTTTTGCTCGTGAGCGTTATAAGTGACCCTATTTTTTAGATCGAATGTATCATTTACTGCGCCAGGTACGCAGGCAATGCCCAAAGATATGGTAATACTGTAGTCAGGAGAAAATACATGAGATGAAACAAAAAACACGCATGATATTGCAGAGCCTTTCTTACCTAAGGTCGCGTGTGTCAACAATGTACTAAAGCTATGCTCTTGAAGCTGTTGTACGCCCGGCGGCCATGGCGCTGCTGTCCCGCGCCTCGATGAATAAGAAGAAACGCTGAGTTGGAATAAATCGCGCTCGCTGTAACCGCAGGTGCCAGTCTGTTCACATCTACGTACACTATTCAAAGTCGTGTTAAACAGAAACAAGCCGTCCCCCTTTATTTAGAATGAATCGGGGCTGTTTGGTAAAGTATTTATGATGCATTTTATCTGATTCTGCTCCCAATTCTCCTGTCGGTCCACGTTGTCTGGACAGTATGCCCACAAGTTCTAACCGTCGTTTCAAACACGCACCCCCCAACGTGTCGACGGGACACAAGGGCCAATTCATGGCTCACTGTCTGTTTTGATTTGATTTGGTTTTGATTTTAGAAAAACAACACCAAACAAAACACTTTCGTGCAAAGGGAGCCGGGAAAAAAGCCGCAAAAAAAGCTTGACTTGCCCCAGCCCGGCATTGGGCATTGGCATTGGCAAGCTGCATTGGTAAATATTAACAAAACTTAACACAAACAAAAAACGCAACGTATATACAATATATGCATTGACTATAAACAGTACTCAAAATACAGCAGGGTTTGGAAAATTAGTAAGCTTACGAATACAGTAGCGAGAAAGAGGAAGATATTTATCCTTATAACAACATCATGAGTTACGTGTAAAGATGCTGCGTAGATGGTTAAAAGAAATGGTAGAAATGTCTTGAAAATTATTTAGTAAAGACGGCAATCTGTATCGCAACATTTGCTCTCCGTAATTTGTTCGGCATTTTTTTCATTTTCCAGGTTTCGGGATTGCGAGTAGAATATATTGAAGAGAGCTTCTCTAGACCAGCTAGATTAATAAGTGAACCGTTATTTACTACTGCTTGTTTGTAACATCGGCAAAGTTTATAACTGTAAATAGAATCCACGCGAATAACATTGTACTTTTTAATCAGCGAATACGGCGCTTTCATTTTCCTCTAATCACTTTCCTTTGTTATTGCACGCATACAATCATCACCCTCTATTTATGTTCCGTGGAAAAATAGACACTTAAAAAGAGTAAGCCACAGCGTGTATAAGAAATATAGGTTGGGCAACCGGCTGGCGTCGTTACTCAGACCAGAGTTTTCTCACTTTCCTTTTTTTTTTTTTTTTTCGCAAGCTGCTGCCCAACGTTGAAATCGGCATGCGACGTGTGGACACTGCCGCCAGTAATGAAGCCCCACGGACGAATCCACCGTTTGTTGACGCGGTATCTACAACTCGATATGACATTTCTCTGTTTTTATCTCTATCGGACTTTTTTCGTCTTAATAAAACGTTTCGTCTGCTGCTATTCAGTACACAGCATAAGATTTTAAGTTCTACCAGTGTTGACGAGTACTACCACCATTTACTAGAACTGCTTCGGGAACTGCGTAGGGCCTTGAGAAATACCAACGTTGTGACACACCCGTCTTTGTCTCGGCCGCGATGAGGTCGGCTCGAAAAGCAGGTGCTGCTTTTCACCGACTCTCCTCTGAAGATTGCACGTCGGGCCACCGTCGCGGAGATTATTTCTTAAGAGGAACAGGCGAATCGTACTTTTTATAGCAGGCAGTTCCTTTGACGGATCCAATGAAAGGCCGAAGGAAAAACAAAAACAAAAAATAGGGCGTGATGGGACTACTGCTGTGCACTGAGCGGGCTTTCTTTTCATGCCTACTTTATGTCATTCTATGGCGCCGTCTAGATGGCTCTAACATCAACCCCGCGGAGCTCTCGTTTTGAAGGAGTCTGAGAGCTACAAGCTGAGCCTGGGTTGTGAAACCGTATGAATGGAGTTGGGGTTAGAAACTTCCAACGAAGAGATATACTTTTGCAGAAGACTAAGTCAGGTACGTGAATTTCAAAGTATTATTTGACCGCGTTGCATCTTCAAATCAGCCAACATGTTGCATCCACGCTTAGTTGCGGCCGTTCTATAAAACAACGGGCTATACAAAATTTAGGGGGCTTTTTACATGATAAATAATATCATCCCTGATTTTGATGCTGTACCCATGTGATTGCTGATACCACATCTGGACATCTTATTTTATCTTGAACTTTGATTCAGCTTTTTTATCTATGCAAATATTCTTCGCCGGATGATGCAAAGCGGGACAGATTAAGAATAAAATAAAAATAATAAAAATATATTATCAATATTAATATTATTAGAATGCAAACAGGTTTTTCTTTTACCCGATGAAAAACATTTTAACTGCGTTCTGAGTACCGCACATGACTACAGGTGACATTAATGCACATAATTTACATGGCGCGTCGGACAGTTACTTTGAAAGGCCGTGTAATTGCCGAAAAATAATTTCAGTAATTTGCGTTTTCCAGTCATGTTTTAGGTGGGTCGGGATTAGGCATTAGGGACAGTGATGACTCAGGAGCAGTTTTTTTTTTTTTTGCAAACTTGGGACAGACGAATGTGTGGGATATGCAACCAAGCGGCGCCCTCTAATCCATGCAATACGAAAACCAAATAAGAGCGGATGATAGCGCTGTTTTGACGTAGAAGAAAGTCCTGCCATGGCAACATCCGCGTCAAGATTTGGGAGGCCGCATTACGGAGCTAACGCCAGATGATTATACTGTACTAGCCAGGAAGTACCCCAAGTAGATAATGATTGCGGATCTCATATAAAGAACGTCACTTGAAAACACGTGTTTCGATTGTCGCAAGAGTTCCAAAAATTGGCAGCATCTCCACTCCGTGGATGATGGCAAGGGTGCGGAGTACCGGGGCTCGAAACGACATCCAATTTGCGCCCCGAGTGGCATCCGATTTGCGCCCCGACCGTCATTCGATTTGAGCAGTGAGTTGCACTTTGATTATTCCCTAAATGAAACTGCAACAAAGGGCTCAAATCGAATTTGGCTGGATTTTCGCTTGATGGTGGTGTGCGTGCGCATGTTCGCGGACGGAGGTACTCCGCACAGTTACAGGCGAGGGAGTAAGCCTTCTGACTCTCGGGCACTAACTCATGGTCGTAGCCAACGGGTAAGACGACTGACTGTAAATCTGTCTGGTCTACCAGACACAGGCTCGAATCCTGCCGGTGCCTGTGTGATTTTTTGCGATTGTAAAGGCTGTGCACACGGACGCGGACAGACATTGTGCGGTCCTAAGGCGCTCCGCACCAAAACGTCAAATGGATATCAATAGACCTGGTAATATGCATTGCCAGCACACCATCCTGTGGCTTCTAATACTTCAAAGAGCGAAACGAAGAAGTCGACAGCACCAGGCAAATAACATCTCACTATCATTAATTTTTCAGGTTGCGTGCAGGACTTTGGACGCTGCACGTCTCTGAACAAAACTTTCCAACGAGCACGTTTAACTCACCGCGAGTTTCTAACAGCGTTCCGGGACGATTACCCGCTAGGCTGTTATGATCGGCTATCGAGGACTGCAAGGCAGGCCTCTCCAGAACACCCGGCAGCACGAACGAGCCCGGCCGTTAAAATGAACGTTTTGGGGCGCCCAGGGCGGAACCACGCATTTCTGTCGCTTGACACCCCGTTATGCTTTATGTAGCGCTTTCGTGGAGTTTTTTCGCTCGGCCAAACTAAAGACGAAATTTCGTTCCGTCCTTCTGACCTTCCCGTTCGTTCGTCCGACCATCCTTCGGTCCGTCCGACCGACCGACCGACCGACCGTCCGACCGACCGACCGACCGACCGACCGACCGACCGTCCGACCGACCGACCGACCGACCGACCGACCGACCGACCGTTTGTTCGTTCGTTCGTTCGTTCGTTCGTTCGTTCGTTCGTTCGTTCGTTCGACTGTCTGTCGGTCGGTCACCCGAACCAGTCAATATTGTTACTGAATAGCCTGCTGACTAGTGAGTCATCAATTTGTCAACAGTGATCAACCACCAGAGGATCGACAGTTGGCCACGTGATATAGCGATCAAGGTGAAGGAATGCAGCAGTGCAGGGAGAGGAAAGGTGGAGAGGAAAGGGAAACCCACCGTAGTGGCTCAGTGGCTAAGGCGTTGCGCTGCTGAGCACGAGGTCGCGGGTTCGATTCCCGGCCGCGGCGGCCGCTTTTCTGATGGAGGCGAAAAGCAAAAACGCCCGTGTGTACGAGATTTCGGCGCACGATAAAGATCCCCAGGTGGTCAAAATTAATCCGGAGCCCTCCACTACGGCGCGCCTCATCGTCTGCGTTGCGTCGGCGCGTTAAACCCTACAATCAATCAAATCAATCAGGGGAACAGAAGAGCCGCACAGACAGAGAGAGAATGGAGACGGATAAGGGAGAGGAAGGAGCAAAATACCCAAGAAAGGGCAGCGGAAACTGTCACGGATAGGTAGCTGCAGGGGATGGTGATGTGGATGAGGACGAGTTCTAATAGCGGGTGGAATACAGGGGAGGAAGAAAAGAAAGACGAACGAGGCAAATTGGTGATTATAAATGACACAGGAGTAGGAAATGTGAAAGAGGAGTGCAGCCGGAAGAGAAAGTGGGATGGAGATACAAGCTATAAAAGAAGAGCAAGAATATATTATGCTGCAGTGGAAAGGATTTGGGGACATGGGCAGGCAGCAGGGGAATGTTGATGTGGAGCGGAGTAGCAGTGGGTAAAGTAAGAAGAGCGTTGAGAACTGAAGAGAAGTGGGCGATGGGGAGGGCAAGGCACCAGAGAGAGAGATGGGATGAGACCTAGAGGGTGGAAGGAGAATGAGGGATGGTGAGTAGAATAAGGGAGAAAAGAAATGCTAATTAAGAGTAATAAAGGGAAAAGTAACAGATTGGTGATAATGGTGCATGAGATGAAAAAGGAGGAGAAGGGCATGAGCAGGGAGGAAGAATGAAAGAAGGGAAAAAATTACGTTTAGATAAAATGCGAGAAAAAAGTAGGATTTGGAGAGGGATATATATAAAGTAGAAGTAAGAGGGGAGGAAAATTGACGGAGCTTGCACTATAGTCAATGACGGCTTAACTCTGCAGCGGCATCTCTCACATCAAAGGGAAGTTATGCCCATCCGCAACCAATGGCGTCTCGCCGTTAGCGTGACGTCACGGACGAACGTTTGGAAGGAGAACTACTTCTAATATGGCCGCGCTTGCTTGCCGACCGCCGTTCCGCCGTCGCGTCGTCAAGCGTCAACGACCTTGCCGGGACCAAAGCGCTGTACGCGGGTTGCGATTGTGCTGTAGTGCATCAAGAACGCGTTTGTTTCGTGATCGTTGCTTGTTTCGTGTACGTCTTTGTAGTGATTTGTACATCAGGAAATTGTGGTGGTCTGTTTTTGTGCGCACCGTCGTCACCAATCAACCGAAAACATCAAGGCTGCACTATTGCTGGAGTGATTGTGGAGAGTGTTTTCGCGTAACGCAACCTCTCTGAGGGAATAATATGAGTGGCTTTCATCTACGACAGTAGCGGTGACCAGTTGCAAGGGTTATTTTTTCGTGCTGTGAACGTAAGCTGCGCCCGGTGTTGAGCGCTAGGCCTACGTAGTTTGTTCCCGTCTGGCCTGACGCCGTGCAGGGTTGTGCTCGCGTGTACGGCGTGTTGTTTTGTCGCATACGGGCTGGCTGGCCGTACAAACTTACGAGTCATTAAGTACTCGGATTATACTTGACTTATAACAGCGGACGGTACCGTTCATTACTAATTGGCATCGGCAGCGCATGTTGCTCTGCCTGCTCGAGGTACAGCCGGAGCAACGAAGTTTTTTTGTTTTTTTTACCTGACGTATGCAAGCATGATTACAGCATCATTGGAGAGACGTGAGAAGAACGAAACGTTCGCACACAGTCGTCTGAGACTGCGTAGCTTTACAGCAAAAAAAAATAGTATGAACGAGGCGCGAATATTGATCACGTAATCAAATGCAGTGACTGGACTTGTGGCTGCTTGTAAGACGGGTAACTAAACAGTCGCAGTGTGATTATCGCTTGATATTGAACTCAGTCATTGCAGAAAGCTGGAAGTGTGTGGCCCCGCGGCAGGACTTCACGTGTTTTCGATACATTAAGAAAACTGCTCATGTGCGCTGCTTTGTATATGGTGTTGGTTTGTATATATATATAGTGTGTGTCCGTGCTAATTCAAAGCGGCATGAAAGAAAACTGAATGCGTGGACTGAGCTCAAATTGCCTTGTATTGTGTCTGCAGTGTTAGAATTTCTCAGAAGTGCAAGCTATTAAACTTGTTTTAATATAGCTCCATGTATTTCGGATTTCAGAGCGCTAAACCAACAGTTTATCTTGCCATTGTCTTTCAGCAGAGTTGTGTGTGATGGCCTTCAACAGTAATAAAAATTTGTTAATTGCAGTTCTGTTTCATATTGGTGGCTGTGGTTTAATTCTTACATTCTTGTGCTTCTTTCACTGAATATTTTTACGGAGTTTTACCAACAGAGTTTACATTCAAGTTAAAAGGATTTACAATGTTTAGTGGCAGATTAAACCATTGTTATTCTAGTAGGGTGGGGCAAATGTTTGAGAGACTTCCCAATAGCGTTTTAGTTCATGTTGAATTAACACTCTTCCCACCTTACATATTTCTATATAACATGCACGATATCAGCTATCATGTTGCCGCAACTATCCTTTATTTAGTTCGACAGGCTGTCTTGAACTCGAATGGTGATTGATAATTGCAATCGCACAAAAGACAGAGAGAAAAGAAAACCACCAGTACCATAGGGAATGTTGTTATTGCTTCAGAAATGGTGACAAGGTTGTTTAGGTTGAAGAGCTGTTGTTAATAATTGCAACACTTCTGTAGCAGATAGAAATGGTTTATGTCACCCCTTACGAGTACCAGTCACTGATTTCCAAGCACACACTGTTGCTTCTGGTTAGTACAGCTGTGGTTAAGAATAGAAAAAACAATGCAGCGTATCAATATCGTTTAACTTCAACCCTTCGGAGTGTCATGGTGCTGCTTTTCAAACACACTCTTTTATTCCTGGATGTAAAAATTAGAAACGTTTGCTTAGCAGGTTGCAACGTTTAGATGTTACCACTTTAAGGTGCTTGCTGTGTCAGTCCTTCTCAAGGGTGGTTTGTTGCTCCCGGCTAGGAAGCTACGCAAGAATGAAATGCTCTTATACGTCAAAATGAATTCAGGCCTTCATGCTCTGAAGTCGCTGCTTTTCATGCACACACTGTTGCTTCTGGCCGTGAAGCTGTGTTGAGAGTTGAAGACACTCGTGTAACACGTTAAAATGAATTTAGGCCTCGCTGCTTCTCATGCACGCACTTTTGTTTCTGGCCGTCAAGCTGTGGTGAGTTGCTGCTTCTCATGCACACACTTTTGCTTTTGGCCAAGAAACAGCGGTGAGAGTTGAAAAAGAGTAGCTCCATACTTTATTTCTGCCCATGGAATGCCTACTGCGAGATCAACCCTCAGGCCTGGCCGCAAACTGCTCAGAACTATTCTGGACTGGCAAATGAGAGAGAGACAACTTTATTACACAATAGTGTGAGAGTGGACCACTTGTTTCCTTGCAACTGCAGGCGATTTTGCTAACTCGAAGATGCATAGCCCACTGATACTGCAATTTATTGTCTTTCGAGGAGCACTACAGGCAAAATAAATTTGTGTTTTAACTGAAATATCATACGTTCCATAGCTCTCGCAGATTTTATTTTATGACTAACAATGACTTGTTTGCTGACAATTGAACCTGACGTTTCCGTCTACTATATCCCGTCCATTTTTTCAATGTGATTCCACTCAGTTTTATTTTTGCCTATTTCTGTTGCATGTATGCACCAGTGGTAAGCAGGTACAGTAGGCTCTGAAGCTGAGCCGCATGCATGCATCTTTTGGCTGTGCTTGTATACAAGCAAGGCGAAGTGTTTCAACAAAAAAATGAAACAACGCTAGCAGCTTGGACTGAGGCATCCTGCTTTATGTTTGGTAGCTGAGCTTTCCACCCTTAAAAGAAAGCGCACGAGTAAGTTCCCACGTCCAATAATTTACGTTTTCATGTGCCTCACCCAGTGTTAGCTTCAGAAAAATGTTTCGGCAAGCTCCACCAATCCTGTGATTCACCATTCAAGACTTCTGATGTCACAAAATATAGTGTGGGAAAGTGGGGCAGGGATACCTGTTTTCCTGCTTTTTTTGCTTTTTCTGTAATGAAAAGACTCTGCTGCTGCTGTGAGTGGTATCTTTGTATTCACGACACTGTGCTACTACTTATGCAGGCCAATTTGCTTTTACACATCTGTACACATTTATGGCATTGTGTTTTCTGCCATCAGAGTCAAAACCACTGGTATAGCTGCTACTGGTACAATGGTTAGATGTGCAGGTATTACAATCTTTTCTTCAACTAGTGGCATGATATTTATGTGGTGTTCAAACATATCAAAGTACTCTGTTGTTATTTCATAATACACTGATTTTCGTGCCATTGTTAAGTCCTAGATCTTTGACAGCAGACAGGGATGGGTGTCACCAAGGCCCAATTCCGCCAAACAACATTTTGGTAGCCTTTAAAAAGGCTGTTTCATCACGGTGATGGTGGAGACGGTCGAGTGCTGATGGTGGCAGACACCAGAGACGTTGTCGACCCCCTGCAGTCCAAGGATGCGGGGTCAATCCCAGCCACGGTGGCTGCTTTTCTGATGGAGGCAAAAAGCTAAAACGTCCGTGTGTCAAGATTTCGGCGCACGTTAAAGATCCCCAGGTGGTCGAAATTAATCCAGAGCTCTCCACTACAGTGGGCCTCATAGCCAAGGTGTAGCTTCGACTTGTTTAACGCCTCCAACCAAAGCGGGTGGTGCTGTAGGAAGCAGCTGTGCCATTGGAAGTGCTGTCGTCATCGTTTTCAAAGCTCATCAACAGGCCAAACACCTGAGATGTCGCTGTCAGAAGCAGTGGCGTCGTCGGAAGTGCTTTCGTCGTCTTCCTCAAGCGTGATGACGATTGGGTCAATGGGGTCACTACTGCACGTCACTTGCTGAAACTTTTCCTCGAGTGTTTGCACATGCCTCACAGCCTCCCGCCAATGTTCGGCTGTGACTTCTGCGACCTTATCCTTTAGCAGCTGTTCCACATGCGCAATGTTGAACGTCGTGTTGGCTGCTGCCACAGCGTTCTTAATTTGCGCCCAGATCAGTTCAATAGGATTGATCTCGCAGTGGTAAGGCGGCAGCCTTACCACGATAAAGCCTGCCTTCTGTGCAGCCGTGTCAACTCGGTAGCTGATGAAGCGTGGCTTCACACGAGCAACTATTTCCAGCAGCTGCTTCTTGGTCAGCCCAGCGCCGTACTGGACGCCTTTGCTGTCCAACCACTCTGTGATCGTTCCCTTGAGGGAATTAGTCGTTGGCACTGCCTCGTTCCGCCGTGAGTGGTAGGAGGCATTGTCCATCACTATGACGCTACCACTCGGGAGCCTCTGCAACACACCGTCAAACCAGCCTTCGAAGCGGGGGCCGTCCATTTCTTCGTGGTAGGCCCCCTTCTTTTTGCCACGGAACACGTCGAGACATCCATCAACGAAGCCATCTTTGCTGCCTATGTGGGTGACAATGACCCGCTGACCTTTACCTGACGGCTGCTTCAGTCCCGTCGTCAGGCCGCGCCTGAAGGCGTCTGCACTGGACTTCACAGTGGTGTCAGTCCACACAGTCGAGGTCCTGTGTCCTGCCGTCACCCAGGTCTCGTCCAAGTAGAAAATCTGCCGATTTTCCGCTCGGTACCGCCGAATGTCACGCAGGTACTCGTGCCGCCACGCGAGGATATCTTCCCGATCAAGCAGCACAGAGTTACGGCTTCTCTTCTCCCGCTTGAACCCGATCTCTCGAAGTAGACAACGAACAGTGCATGGTTTCAGCGACGGGTCACCTGTACGCTCCGAGAACTCCTTTGTTATCTTTGCCACCGTCGGTATTTCGTTGCGGCGAAAAAAGTCGTGCACGCACGACCTCAGCGCGTTCAACGTGAATCTGTCGTACAAGGCACTGCGTCGCTTCTTCTCGGAATTCCGCGGGCGTTTGCAAGACGGCGTTGACAACACTCCACCAGTGGCTTGTGCCTCCTTCTTGACCGCAAACACGGTCCGCGCATATCGGCGACAAATGCGGCAGTATGTTCCACGGTGCATTTCGGCTCCCTGGCCCGCCAGAACTCGTAGCAGTGAAAGATCATTTTCCGCGCAGTGCTGTTGAGCACATTGCCGCTCTTGTTCTTGCTTAGGGTCCTCGGTGTAGCGGTTGAAGCTCCACCAGACTCTACAGGCAAAGAAGAATCACACGCCGATGTTACCACGCGGGGATCCATCACGGAAGAAAAGCCACACAACGCACTCAGAGAGCCGATGATGGGACGCGTGGTGCAAGCAGGTGCAAGTGGTGTTGGCGGCACACTATGCATGCGCGAATGCGTCAAAACCTGACGCAGGAACTAATACCCGCGTAACTTACCTCGAATGTTTCTAAAGGAAAACGGCTAAAAGCATTCTGTTATGCAGCAATGTCAATTTAAAAAATGAAAAACAAATTACATACATTCTTCCTAACTCTATTTTCTTTTTTTTTTGGCAGGTTCGCATTTCTTTTTTTTCTGCCGCACCGCGTTTCTATAATGTTTTTTAAGCTGTTTGTGCGTACCTTCTAACTAAATTGTTCTTCGTGCCGTAAAAATTTATTCGATATTGATATAATTCCCTTCTTTGTAGCGATCATTTACATGCAAAACAACATTGTCATTACGGAACTACATTCTAAATCGCGGAAGTCCCCCAAGGCGACCGCCTCACGCCTATGGGCGGAGCTTCTCCTGCAGAGTTACCTGCAACTTCCTTCATCGGAGACCCGGCTGTTGCCCCTGACATGGATTTCCGGACTTACCGCTGAAAGTTTGCTATAAATGGCAGGCCCGGATCGTTTTATCCGCAGGCTTTCACATCTATCGCAAAGTGGACCGCGTTAGGACGCGCTAGATCCCGCAGCGGGGGATGCAGCGATGGCGTAGAGGTAGAACACCCGCCTCGCGTGCAGAAGGACCGTGGCTCGAATCCCGGTGCCGGACAATTCCCAGCGGATTAAAAAAAATCCGCGTATTGATGGAATTGCACAAAGGGGCTTGGGGTGCGGCCTGACCCCGGGGACCATTGCCGGTAATGCACACCCTCACCAGAGCAGGATTGGCCACCCTGGTGTAGTAACGGCCACAACCTCCCATGAATACGCCAATTAACCCTCGGCCCTCAGTCCCCAGCGGCTGACCACGGCGGCGGTCAGACCTGTGACGCAGCAGAGGGTGCTAAGAATCCCTGGATCCGGACAGGCCGCCAATGGAATCTGAACCTGGCAACATTTAACGTGCGAACGTTATCTAGCGAAGCAAGTCTCGAGGTGTTTTTCGAGGAATTGGAGGGCATTAAATGGGATGTAATAGGGCTTAGCGAGGTTAGGAGGGCAGGTGAAGCCTTTACGGTGCTGAGAAATGGACACGTCCTATGTTACCGTGGTCTAGAGGACAGAAGAGAACTGGGAGTGGGATTTCTAGTAAATAAAAGCATAGCTGGCAACATAGACGAATACTATAGCATTAACGAAAGGGCAGCATGTCTTGTAATTAGGCTCAATAAGAGGTACAAGCTCAAGGTGGTGCAGGGCTACGCGCCCACATCCAGCCACGACGACCAAGTAGTGGAACGCTTCTGTGAAGATGTGCAATCGGCAATGGCTAAAGTAAAAACGCAGTATACCGTAGTTATGGGGGACTTCAATGCTAAAGTAGGCAAGAATCAGGCTGGAGACAAGGCAGTTGGGAACTATGGTCTGGGCTGTAGAAATAGCAGGGGGGACCTGCTAGTTGAGTTTGCAGAACGGAATAACCTACGCATAATGAATACCTTCTGTAAACGGGAGAGTCGGAAGTGGACCTGGAGGAGCCCGAATGGGGAGCACAAAAATGAAATAGACCTCATATTATGCGATAACCGTGGCGTCGTGCAGGATGCGGAAGTGCTCGGAAGGGTAAGGTGTAGTGACCACCGTATGGTAAGATCTCGAATTAGGCTAGATTTGAGGAGGGACCGCAACAAGCTAGTACGTAAGAAGCCGATAAATGAGCTAACAGTAAGACGTAAAGTAGAAGAATTCACGACCGCGCTGCAGAACCGATATTCCGCCCTTAACGAGGAAGCCGAGCTTACGACACAGGAAGCCAGCGACAACCTTACACGCATTCTCACGGAGTGTGCAGTAGAAGTCGGGGGCACTATGGCTAGACAGGATACTGGTAAACCTTCTCAGGAGACGAAAGATCTAATCAGGAAACGCCAAACCATGAGAATCTCTACCGCAGCTGACAGAATAGAACCAGCCGAGCTCTCGAAGTTAATCAATAAGCGTAAGACAGCTGACATACGGAAGTATAATATAGAGAGGATCGAATACGCCGTAAAGAACGGAGGCATCCTGAAAGCAGTGAAGAGACGTATTGGCGTGGGGAAAAATCAGATGTATGCACTTAAGGATAAGAAAGGCAATGTCATCACAAATAGGGATAAAATAGTCACAGTGGCCGAGGAGTTCTATAGGGATCTGTACAGTAGCCGGGACATACAGGATAATGCCGAACGAGACAGTAGCTCAGAGGAGATAGACATCCCACCAGTAACGACCGAAGAAGTAAGGAAGGCTTTGAAAGAAATGAAAGGGGGCAAAGCACCTGGTGAGGATCAGATAACAGCAGACCTCTTGAAGGATGGCGGAGAAATTGTACTTGAAAAACTGGCAAACCTGTATACGCAATGCCTAATGACCGCCATGGTACCGGAATCTTGGAAGAACGCGAACATCATCCTAATCCATAAGAAAGGCGACATGAAGGACTTGAAAAATTACAGGCCGATCAGCTTACTGTCAGTCGTCTACAAGGTATTTACCAAGGTAATCGCTAACCGAATCTCTGCAACCTTAGATTTCAGTCAACCTAAAGAACAAGCAGGGTTCTGTAAAGGTTATTAGACAATGGACCATATTCACACGATCAATCAGGTGATAGAGAAGTGCGCTGAGTATACTGAACCCCTATATATAGCCTTCATAGATTATGAGAAAGCATTTGACTCGGTCGAAACCCTAGCAAGTCATTCAGGCATTACGGAACCAGGGGTAGATGAGCATTATGTAAGAATACTAGAGGATATCTATAATGGGTCTACAGCTACCATCATCCTCCATAGGGAGAGCAGTAAAATACCTATAAGGAAGGGTGTCAGACAAGGAGACACAATCTCTCCAATGTTATTCACAGCATGCTTACAAGAAGTATTCAGAACGTTGGATTGGGAACAGGTGGGAGTAAGGGTTAATGGAGAATACCTCAGTAACCTCAGATTTGCTGATGACGTTGCCTTGCTAAGTAACTCGGGGGACGAATTGCAAAGCATGCTTTCCGCACTGGGCGAACAGAGTAGAACCGTGGGACTGAAAATTAATATGCAGAAAACTAAAGTAATGATCAATAACCTCGGGACAGCACAGCAGTTTGAGATAGATGGCGAGGAAGTGGAAGTGGTAAGCAAATGTATATACTCAGGCCAAGTTGTGACCCCAGATCCCAACCATGAGGCAGAGATAATTAGAAGGATCAGAATGGGGTGGGGTGCATATGGCAGACATTCTCAGATAATGAATAGCAGCCTACCATTGTCGCTGAAGAAGAAAGTGTATGACAGCTGCATCTTACCGGTACTCATCTACGGGGCAGAAACTTGGAGGCTCACTAAGAGGGTTCAACTTAAATTGAGAACGACTCAGCGGGCACTGGAACGGAAAATGATAGGTGTAACATTAAGGGACAAGAAGAGAGCGGAGTGGGTCAGGGAGCAAACTGGTGTTAAAGACATATTAGTAGAAATTAAGAAGAAGAAATGGACGTGGGCAGGGCATATAATGCGAAGGCAAGATAACCGCTGGTCATTAAGGGTAACAGAGTGGATCCCTAGAGAAGGCAAGCATTGCAGGGGGCGGCAGAAAGTTAATGGGCAGATGAGATCAAGAAGTTTGCGGGGATAAATTGGTCACAGTTGGCACAGGACCGAGGTAATTGGAGAATAATGGGAGAGGCCTTTGCCCTGCAGTGGGCGTAGATAGGCTGGTGGTGGTGGTGTGATGATGATGATGATGATGATGATGATGATGATGATGATGATTATGATGATGAGATCCCGCAGCAGCCGGATTCGCGAACTCGGCGTCTATGGCGCAAACTCAGCTTCTGTGCTCCCCACTTCATTGTCGAACGCACGTGAACTGGCGAGGAGAACCGCACGCGAGAGATCACGCCACGAACGCTGGAAAGAGTGCTCTCGAAGGTCGAGCTGACCGACGCCGGGTTATCCCTCACGAGGCCCACTGTCATTTTGAGCTCGGTATTTTTTTTTTTCTGGTAACTCTGGACGGAAGAACTAAAAGCTTAAACAGTCATGCTGTTAGAAATGCAACGGGGGTGAGGAGCAAAAACGGGGAGAAGCGGACCAGCTATTGGCAGTACAGGAAGCGGACAACCAGAGAAAAAAAAACGAAGGGAGGAGAAGGAGGTAGTATTGAAGAGCAGCAGGAAGGGCGGGGGACAGAGGAGAGATGGGTTTAAGGAAGAACAGGGAGCTTATCAGCGTGAAGGGAGGATGGGGAGAGAAGAGGGAGGTGTCACGTGGCAGGGATAGTGTAAATAGTATCGTCTTTTGGCGTAATTTTCGGAAAAACAAGCAGATACACAACTTTTACGTATTTTGTGCCCATTCTGGGAAAAGCGCTAATGTACAATTTGAGGCTTCTTTTCCCGAACTTTGCTTCCTTTATAACCACAGAACATAAAACCACACCGCAGGAATATGCGTCGACGTACAACCGACATAAACGACACTCCCTGCCGGAAATAACGCATTCCGAGCTAACCACACCATTGGCGTGCCCCACTAAGCTTTGTTATAATTTTCTATCCAGTCTTTTTTTGTTATATTGATTGGGCATAATACAAGATGGGGTAAAAGGGCCTGCATACAGTCATGGCTACCCGTCGTGCGCACCGTCCGATGCCAGAAGACATTGAACAGTACTTCTGTGAGACCGCACACAGCTGATGTCATTACACTTGCCAGAAATAGTGGGAAGCGCTGCCTCGCGATGAGCCGTAACACGCGCATGAAAAGACACCCACTGCCGCACAAGCAGACACGCATAGACTGCCGGGCTTTCCTGAAGTGCAATAGCGTTAAACTTGGAGAACAAACCTGAAAGTAATATCGTCGCTGTGCAAGCAGTTTCTTTTAGGATGTTGCCACAAAAAAAGCTTTTTTTTTCTTGTAACGCCGGCACGCAAGGGCGAAAGCACTGTACAAACGATTCGTAAATTCGGGGGATATGTTGTACGTGGATGAGGCCGACTATCCGGGTCGCAACTAAGACAATTGCAATAGTCAATCACCAGGGCAATTCCATCAGCTCCGGGTCGGTCCGCCCGAGCGAAACAGAGGTGGGCGAAGAGGCGGCCATTGCCCTGGCAATGACGGCATCCGCAAAAATCGAATACGTGGTGAGCGACTCAAAATCTGCTATTATAAATTACGCAAGGGGGCGCATCTCCACAGAGGCATCTGCAATTCTAAGGACTGGGCTCAACAACATTCAGCGTTCGGGCAAGATATGTCTAATATAGGCACCTGCACACTCTGGCCTGGCTGGGAATGAATGCGCGCACGACGCCGCTCGAGGATTTTTTTACCGAGCTGGTGACGACAACGCTCGTTCACTTCGCTGTTCGGGTAGGGATCGTCTCGTGTCCTACAGGGACATAACTAATCACTACAGGCTAGAGCGGACCCGCTTCCCCCCGGCTCACCCTACCCTCAGTAAATGGCAATCCGTGGCTTGGCGACTTCTACAGACCAACTCGTATCCCAACCCGGTTGCGTACAGTCACTGTTACCCTGGGCAATATTCTGACAAGTGCCACCGGTGCAAGGACAGGGCAGACTTAGCCCACATGCTGTGGGCTTGTCCACAGGCGACAACGTTAGGTCGCAACATCGCTACTGTAGAGCAATGGGAGACCGTATTGCTCAGCTCCGATCCAGCGGATCAAATCTGGGCCAAATCCGAAGACGCTGCTAGAGCCCAAGGGTTCTTGGCCGAAGTCTAGAATTAGTGGCTGTTACGCAATAAAGTTTTCACTCACACACTCACTCTTGTAATATAGTGTAGGAGGGGGGGGAAAGGGGGGGGGGGGCTCCAACCTTGCCCGAATTAGGGTAGGCGTGCAATACTGTACATATGCTTACTTACATCAGCATATCCTCAACAGCAGTGTATTTCCTGCTTTAACTGAATTACGGCAAGTGTAAAATCTTGTATGCCTGCTTGCAGGCACAGGCAGGATTGTAAACTGCCTATTGGAAACGATAGACGGACTTCAGAAATCATCACGTCTAGTTTATTCGCCATTAACCGACCTAATAAGTAAAAATGAGCAAATCATAGAAGTGCGCAACATGTTAATACTCAGGTGCAATGTTTCTGTGGCACAGAAGCTGAGTATCAGGGGCACACGTTATTTATTTATTTATTTATTTATTTATTTATTTATTTATTTATTTATCTTTTTATTTATTTATTTATTTATTTATTTATTTATTTATTTATTTATTTATTTATTTATTTATTTATTTATTTATTTATTTATTTATTTATTTATTAGTACTGCAATCCCCTAGAGGGATTTTAGCAGGTGGGTACAAAAGACGGAAATATTAGCATATAACAACAGGCAAACAGATGGAACAGTCACTCACATTTCACATAGTAGGTAGCCATATAACGCAAGGAAACAACGAACCATCACTTGCGTTCTACAAACGTAAACAAACATAGCAATATCATAGATATTAAACAACACTTTCATTTTACGAAAAGAAAACAAAGCTAGCACACAAGTAAAATTATTTTCTCTTCTATTCTAGAACCCGCCGCGGTGGCTCAGTGGCTAAGGCGTTGCGCTGCTGAGCACGAGGTCGCGGGTTCGATTCCCGGCCGCGGCGGCCGCTTTTCTGATGGAGGCGAAAAGCAAAAACGCCCGTGTGTACGAGATTTCGGCGCACGATAAAGATCCCCAGGTGGTCAAAATTAATCCGGAGCCCTCCACTACGGCGCGCCTCATCGCCTGCGTTGCGTCGGCGCGTTAAACCCCACAATCAATCAATCAAATCAATCTTCTATTCTAGACCAGCGGCAAAGGATGCTAAAGATTATTTTGTTACTTGATGGTGATTTAAACAATTCCAATCCTGCACAGTTCTAGGGAAAAAGAATATTTGAAGCAATTATTGCGGGTACGGTACGGAGTTATTGTACGATCCTGGCGTTGTCTAGTGGCGTAACTCGAAGAAAATGAAATAGGCTTTCAAATATCTATCTTGTAATGCCCATTAATTATTTGATATAGATATTTTAATCGGGATATGCGTTTTCTTCTAACCGTTCAGTTACCGAGGTTCGTCCATAACTATTATTTATGAAGCGAAGTGCTCTTCTTTGTATTTTTTCTACTTTATGAATGCGAATTATGAATTTTAATTATGAATGTTAATTAAAAAAGGCTTAAAAAAGGAGCTGTGTTAGCTACTTGTAGTAGATTCATCTGCATTCTGACCTGCCTAAGAGCACTACATTTGCATTTTAGCATGTCTGAAATACCACTTGAAAGGGCAGTCTTCTGGGTTTTGAGGAAGAGAAGCGAGGCCTCGAAAGTTCCTGTACAAAGCCTGCGGAGCACAGCTATGGCAGGTTGCGTGTTTTGCAAATTACTAGAGCTAGACACAAGCTAAAGCGGCGGTAAACGCTGTTGAAGTGGTCGGTAAGTGGACTTAGTCAATTTTACAAGTTGGGTGATCATTTTCGAGGGTTAATTCAACAATGATTCAACTTTTATTACGGCTGCATCATGTGGGTGTTTATTCAACCACCACAATAAGGGATGGCACGCTGTTCCTTAAACGAGGCCCCCCGCATCCTTCATAAACAAACATGAGAATAGTTCGTTCTTTTTTCCTTTCTCTTCGTTCACTAATACGCAGTTTAAACTGTCGTTTAAACTTCGTTATCTATGGTAGTCATGCAAGTTTGGCGTTTCATATCAAGGATGGAGCTTTTGAGCTATTCGCCACAATAGCTATGTATAGAGAGTAAGGTTTCATCTAAACCAAGAAAAGACTTAGTGAGTAACCACTAAGCGCAGCGATGTGTCTCAGTTATTTCATCCTGCGGAAACAAATGGAGGTGTTTGAAAACAGTTGGATCTCATACAAAGCCGGTATACCGAGACATCTTTGTGTGCACAAACACATGCGCCTTCCCTGAGGCTCCATAATTCTTTTAGGAATTCCTCTGTATCCCAACCGGTATGCTTTTAAATGCATAGCATTTTAGTAACTCACAATGTCACGCGGCGTTCGGCCTAGTCCGCAGCCAGGCCACTACACTATAAAAGAAACAACAGTTTCCGGCGCCCGGATTCGAACCCATGACGCCGCGGGCGGAACGGCAAGTGCCGGGCGCACTACCGATTGAGCCACGCAACCAACACGGATTTCGATGCACCGATAGCGCCTTATATCCTTCACTCATTTATGGTTTGTTTCGAAAGCGCCATAAGTTGTCACGCGCCTCCGCAAGATGGCGACACAGGTTCCGCGATCGAGACTATGATCGAGAGACCCGCCATAAGTTGTCACGCGCCTCCGCAAGATGGCGACACAGGTCCCGCGATCGAGACTATGATCGAGAGACCAGCAGCGCTGGTCGCGTCTCGTGCTGCCGGGACGCCCCGCTGTAGCCCACCGCAAATTTGATGACGTGCAGCGTGTAACAAGAAAACCAACAACCAATACGTAATCCATACGACTTGCCGGCGCACCCCCTCGGGAAATGCTGTGCATTTGATCGTGCCCCTCGCGAGGGGGGATGTTTTTTTTATGGGAAATGCAAGGCTCAGGAATTCATGAAAATTAAATACCCATTGAGCCAGCCGTTGACATAGACGTTCAGGGTGATCTCACCATATGGGCTGTAGCCGTAGCCGTACGTCTTTATTCAGGTGGATGTCCAACGTCCCTTCGATGGGCGATGTGCGCAGTTGTTCTGATAGTATTTTTAAACTCACAAGCGCGTAGTAAGGACAATTTGCTTTGTTTTTTCAGCGCCTTCCCTATCCTTCGGCGGAGCTCCGCGCTTTTACAAGGGGGTAATTTTCTCCGCTGCTGCGCAAATAGAGGAGCGGCTGTCGGGAGAAGCGTGTCAATATTTTCTCGTGTTAATGTCGTATGTCGATGCCCTGCGGAGGCGAGGACGGCGAAGTTGGTGAGCGTTTCTGAAGCGGGCACGGCCGATGTGCTTTCTTGAACGGCTGATGCTCCAGAAACTTTTCGCGTTCCCTACGCGGCCTTCGTCTGCTCCATCCGGGATGGTTGGTTTCTTCTTTAATTATTATAGGACAGTTTCTCCGAGGAGCGGAGTTTGTTGACGCAAGGTAATGAGAGCGGCTTGGAAACTAAACCACTCTCTCGATAATTCGGTAGGCTGTTCGGGTACTCAACCATTCTCATGTCGTGAAGTACGCTGCTGGATGTTATCCAGGCTGTGCGGTCCCCACAACTTCAGCGGGTTTGATTCTGAGCTGAACAATTTTGGGCAATAGAGGGCGCTCCATGAGCAACGTTCAATGCGGGTTGAAACATCTCTTGCTGCGACATTATGTGCATTTCATCTGATTTTTACTGAAATGTGCTTCTGTTCTCCATTCCAAGAAATGTATTATTATTGAAGGTATCTATTCGACCTTGCCCATCCGCGTTTATACCTTAATTTTTGTGTTAAGAGACCCTGATTAGGGTGGCAGGGACGAGGGGACGACGGCCATGATGTTATTTCGGGCATGACAAAAACATTCAATTTATTTGGTACTTCCAAAGAAAGTCTTCTCATAAATCCGCCAATCAGGTGGTTCTATTCTGTTGCCTTCTCGTTTTGAACCAATTCTGGGTATTCTCCTGATTTCGCCCGATTCCACCCACAATTCTCCTAGAAAGCAGTGGGCTATATCCTAACCTTAGTATATACTGAAAGTCAACTACCTTTTATCATATTTGGAGCACACGTTAACTTTTGCTGAAATATGGAATTACGCGTCATTGTTGCATTTGTACTTGGAGAACTTGCGCAACCTTTGGACAAGGAGGTAGGCTCCGCCCGGTGTCAACGTTCCCTCAAAAACTTCCTACCGTGTTTTTGCCACGTAGCAATTAAGTGTCCACAATTGTCGTCTTTTATTTACGCATAGTAGCCGACCGATTTTTCGGACCTGGAGGAGAACAAAAAATAGTCCGAATAAAAAAGCAGTCGGAAAAATCCGCGAGACGCAAAAACGAGCTTTGTTTCATGTATATGGGACTGAAGAAGTCACGAATGGTTCAGGACAAACCTGATGATGATGTTGCTTATAAGTTAGCTTCATCGGGTGCCTAAAAAACGTGGTTTCTAAAAAATATGGCCACGTAGGGTCAGTTTCCGGCTTTCGAGATGGCTTCCGCTGCAGACTACAAGCAAAATTATGACCTACAAGATCAAAGTTTGTTACCTCCGCGACAGTCAAGCCAATCCCTAACCAATCCGAAGCTTGCCACATGACTTAAGATTCAAAATGGCGTCGTCCTGAGGTGGCACCACGGCCCTGTCGCGGATAATTTTGTCCGGAAGATCGAACTTCTGCTTTAATTTTGTCCGATATATCCGTTGTTCATATGCATTACTCCTATGGAACAGCTGGCGGTTCCCCGGGAAAGTTTGGAATATCCAGCAAGTCCGAATTTTAGGAGTCCGAAAAAACGGTCGGCTACTGTACAAAAAAGCGCGGTAACGGAGGATGAGTCCACTTCGGATCGGCTGTGCCATGTGTCATGCAACGACAATATAGAGAGCGAAAAAAGAATTTTTTTTTTTTCAGGTGTACATGACAAACTGGATAAAACGCACAGGGTCGCGCCACATCGACGGGTTATGTTTTGGAGCCTACAAGGTAGCATTCTTTATCGGGAAACCGCCTGTAGCTTCCACTTCCACCCACTCCCCTCTCGGAGGGTGGTCAAACCCTCACAAATATAGGAGCCGAATAATTTCGCAGCCTTTCTGGCGTATAGCGCAAGGTAGCCCTCGAAGCAGGATAGTCATTGGACGAGCAGCTCCTTTTAAGACCGCGCATAAAAACGAAATTTTTAGGAGGCACCAAAGGCCTTTCCCTCCGCCGTGAACGCCCTCTGAAGAAGCTATGAGTAAACCTTGTTCAACATGTCAAAAATTAACCAGGCGATGGTTAGAAGGGATTTTCTGGCTAACCGGACCAGCAACGCAGTCGGCGAAAACACCGTGCGAATTGCTAACACTGGTTGCGCCAAGAGGGGCTTCGCGGTCTTCCTCTTAATCAAATGTGTGCTTCTCTCCAATGCACTGCATTATTTTTTTTCTTTTGTGGGGGAGGGGGCGGGGGATAGGGGGGTCAACATTTCTGCGCTGCCAGTTTCAATTATGGGGCAATCTCGAACAAGGGCCGCCTCCCCCAAATTCCGTGAACTACCTCAATTCGAGGGGGCTGTAGGAAAGGGGGGGGTGGGGGGCTTGCTCGGTATTTTAGTGTAAGACGTTCAGCATTCCGTACACCCTGAAATAGTCCCCCCGTGGGTGGGAAGTAAAGGAAGTAGAACGAAAAAAGCATCCCCCTCGCGAGGGGCACGATCAAATGCACAGCATTTCCGAGGGGGTGCGCCGGCAAGTCGTATGGATTACGTATTGGTTGTTGGTTTTCTTGTTACACGCTGCACGTCATCAAATTTGCGGTGGGCTACAGCGGGGCGTCCCGGCAGCACGAGACGCGACCAGCGCTGCTGGTCTCTCGATCATAGTCTCGATCGCGGGACCTGTGTCGCCATCTTGCGGAGGCGCGTGACAACTTATGGCGGGTCTCTCGATCATAGTCTCGATCGCGGAACCTGTGTCGCCATCTTGCGGAGGCGCGTGACAACTTATGGCGCTTTCGAAACAAACCATAAATGAGTGAAGGATATAAGGCGCTATCGGTGCATCGAAATCCGTGTTGGTTGCGTGGCTCAATCGGTAGTGCGCCCGGCACTTGCCGTTCCGCCCGCGGCGTCATGGGTTCGAATCCGGGCGCCGGAAACTGTTGTTTCTTTTATAGTGTAGTGGCCTGGCTGCGGACTAGGCCGAACGCCGCGTGACATTGTGAGTTACTAAAATGCTATGCATTTAAAAACTGTTAATGATCCATCGTACTGTAAAATACCGATCAAGTGCCTCCTCCCCCACTCCCCGCCCCCATGCAATCGCCCCCTCCCATAATTCGATTATTTCGAGTTTTCACGCAGAACCACGGAAATCTTTGGCCCCGGCGATAAAACCATTGGGGGGGAAGGGGGGGGGGGGCGTGTCGAGGTATACATGTTTGCTGTAAATCATGTACGCGGCATCTCGCCATTCCGGTTAAACTCCAAAGAGAATATGAGAGCGGGACTTGGCAAGGCCACTCTTTGGCGAAAGTTGAGCAACGGAGCGCCGCTATTCAGTGTAGAAGTGGATGGCACTATTTCTCAATTTCGTCAACGAGAAAGAAGCGAAGGCCATGCTGTGAGTAGCAGGCTTCTGTCTGAACAAGCTGTTTAAATAGCGCACAGTTTGCGGCTCACAAATTTGGCTGAGCCGAGCCCGTACATCAAGCGATAGAAACAGCGGTTTAGAGTTGAAAGCCAAAAGACACCGGAAAATTTTTAGGAGGCACCAAAGGCCTTTCCCTCCGCCGTGAACGCCCTCTGAAGAAGCTATGAGTAAACCTTGTTCAACATGTCAAAAATTAACCAGGCGATGGTTAGAAGGGATTTTCTGGCTAACCGGACCAGCAACGCAGTCGGCGAAAACACCGTGCGAATTGCTAACACTGGTTGCGCCAAGAGGGGCTTCGCGGTCTTCCTCTTAATCAAATGTGTGCTTCTCTCCAATGCACTGCATTATTTTTTTCTTTTGTGGGGGAGGGGGCGGGGGATAGGGGGGTCAACATTTCTGCGCTGCCAGTTTCAATTATGGGGCAATCTCGAACAAGGGCCGCCTCCCCCAAATTCCGTGAACTACCTCAATTCGAGGGGGCTGTAGGAAAGGGGGGGGTGGGGGGCTTGCTCGGTATTTTAGTGTAAGACGTTCAGCATTCCGTACACCCTGAAATAGTCCCCCCGTGGGTGGGAAGTAAAGGAAGTAGAACGAAAAAAGCATCCCCCTCGCGAGGGGCACGATCAAATGCACAGCATTTCCGAGGGGGTGCGCCGGCAAGTCGTATGGATTACGTATTGGTTGTTGGTTTTCTTGTTACACGCTGCACGTCATCAAATTTGCGGTGGGCTACAGCGGGGCGTCCCGGCAGCACGAGACGCGACCAGCGCTGCTGGTCTCTCGATCATAGTCTCGATCGCGGGACCTGTGTCGCCATCTTGCGGAGGCGCGTGACAACTTATGGCGGGTCTCTCGATCATAGTCTCGATCGCGGAACCTGTGTCGCCATCTTGCGGAGGCGCGTGACAACTTATGGCGCTTTCGAAACAAACCATAAATGAGTGAAGGATATAAGGCGCTATCGGTGCATCGAAATCCGTGTTGGTTGCGTGGCTCAATCGGTAGTGCGCCCGGCACTTGCCGTTCCGCCCGCGGCGTCATGGGTTCGAATCCGGGCGCCGGAAACTGTTGTTTCTTTTATAGTGTAGTGGCCTGGCTGCGGACTAGGCCGAACGCCGCGTGACATTGTGAGTTACTAAAATGCTATGCATTTAAAAGCAAGAAGAGAAACTACATAGGCGATCAGGGATTGGTGCACCACGCGAAGGAAATACCGCAAAGCTGGGGAAGTCATACGGCAGAAGCAAGAAACACTGATGAGAAGGGCCCGTGCCAGTCCATCGGTGCATGACCCTCAGCGCAATGTCTCTGAAGACTCACTGAGTACAAATGCCGCAAAGACTAAGCAAATAGACATTTGTCTTTTTTGTTGTTATAGCATGCGGTTCAGTGGTTACTTAGCCAATACTTATGGCCTGCGTGTAGGGGTTCGCGTGAGGAGCACGGTAGCCTTCTTCCCAATAAAATGAACCCGCCCCATACGTTCTCCCTTTTCCGACGCACACACAAGAACTAAGTAATTTATTTCCTTACCAAAAATTGCTAATGACGGTTTAAAAATCCTGTAGTTAGGGAGCGGGAAAGCACGCAAACGCCTTCCGAGCGTTTTCTATTTCTGTTCCGGTGCATTACACGACCTGATTTTAAAGCATTTATTAGCTCGCAGATCGGAGTTCAACTTCTTCCTACTAACAGGATTTAGTGTCACTGTGAAATGACCGTTTCGCATTTAAGATATCTGAGAACGGGTTTAAATAGTAGTTGCTACGTTGACACATAGTAGCCCAACCCCCCTCCTACTGCAAGCGCCCTGTTTTAATGCGAGCGCATCCTTGGTGCATTACGTGGCTCAGCTGACAAAAAAAGCGGAGTACCCAGATTTCCGTAGCCCGAACCCGTCATCAAAAATCTAATTGGATGTGCGTAGCGGAAAACCTTTAATCAAAACCCCCATTGCCGCCAAACACTTGCACGTGGCGCCCTAGCTGTTCCGCTGCCAACGTCACATTTGGTATGCGACAGCCTAAATCATCCCTCCTTCTATGGTTTGTATTTACCGTACCAGATAAACAAGCGCAGAAACAATAGGAATCCAAAGCAGCATTTTTTTTTGTTTAATCAAGAAGCCCATCATTTTCCAGGCATAAGCACGGTGATCGATAAAAATGAGTCATTATCCTGTTTCCCGATCTTTTTATAAAGACGTAAACCTGTATTCGAAACTAAATTAGCTGTGCAATATGGCCGTTGTGGTTATTATTGCATTTCGAAAACCACTGGAGCTTGTAAGTTTATTTCTGAATGCTTTATTTTTTAACACAAAAAATGTAGGTGGGTCAGATTTTTAGATACTTAAGGCCTGATGTTCTACTTTTATAACAATATGCAACGCCGAAAACAAATACATTCTGCTTACGAGGACAGCGATACAAGTCTACCTAACCCATTCAACGAAGCCTCAACGTTCGCCATCTTACAGCCATATTCAATCGGCCATAGCCACTTTTGTTGTTATAGATTCATCATCATCATCGTCATCACCAACGCCAACAGCAAAGAGAGAGGAAGAGAGAGAGAACAACTTTTATTAAGAGCATTGATCAGAAGATCATGCTGGAGTCGTTCCCTATTCACGGGAATCCATTGGCCGTCTTGACCACGGCTGCCCTCTCGACGAGGATGAGCTGATCCTGGAGGAAGGGGCTAGACAGCAGTGTATCCCACTGCTCTTGGGAAAAGGGGGGGGGGGGGGGAAAGAGAATATTAAAGGCGGCAATCCTGGCGTAACTTTACATTTTACAATAATGTTCCTGAGTGTCCCTGGCTGCTGGCAGAATTTGCATCCGGCTGAATATTCGCTTGGGTACAATAGGTTAAGTCGGGTGGGATGAGGATATGTATTTGATTGAAGAAGTCGTAGCAACAGCAGCCTATATACTCAGAGGGAACAACCCCGGATGAGAAAGGCGCCAAGCCGGTCACGAAATATCGAAATCGCAATTCCTGTATGGTCGGCCACTATTATATATCTCGGAAATAAAGAAAAATGACCTATTAGTAGTGAAAGGTCTGTATGTATAAAGAAGAAGTAATGGACCCTACGACAACTAGTTTGGAAAAGATGCCTCCCATCCGGATCCCGGGCGAGGTGAAGATTAGTTGATGAGTACGCATCTGTCCTTTTTAGAAGAAGGCGGCCGCTCCGACCGCCATGAGGTTAGGCACTCTACATGAACCGGGATGTGATCAGCGTCCTTAAAGGGGCCATGAAGACAGAATACAAGTTTGCTTTATTGGAAAGATTTCGTTTTCTATAGTGCCCCCCCCCCCCAGCGCTTGTCCGGAAGCAAACGATGCTGTATTCACTGCGAAATTAATCAATTTAAGCTGAAATTTTGATTCTCACGCCAAAACGTATGCTTGAACGACGTTTGCAATGGCATTATAAGAACAGATCTTTCCGCTTAACTGGGTGTGGAGCGGCACGGCCTCCGCGATCGGCTGCCGGCCGCCGGCAGCCGATCGCGGAGGCCGTGGGAGCGGAGACTTCCTTACTGTTAGGCAACCTAGATGGCGCCCCCACACCGCGGCAAGCCGTTTTCGGCCTTTACTTTGTTTGGGACCGTATTGAAATCTAGCCTGTTTTTGTTCATGGAGAGAATAATCGTTCCGTGAAACATTGTGCTCGCTCGACAAATACGGTCACGTAAGACACCGTCGCTTGCGTCAATCGGCCAGTGTCGTCTGAGACAACCCCAAAGTCCCACATTGGTGTGCATCTAAACAAAGCATAGTGCGCGCAGTACCAAGAGCAGTACGTATCGATACTTCTATGTTTACGTTTGATTTTGTAACTTCCACAGTTTGTCTTACAAGTCTTACTCATATAAAAAGAATGTGTCCTAAATTGAAGCGCACAAAGCTCGCTCGGCAAGCTTATAAGTTCTGCCTAATTTGCGTTTGCTTTTTCCGGCATCCGCCAATTTCAGAGCTGGCTGGTATGACATCATAGCTTCTGTTGCTAAAAATGAGCTAGTGGGTCGCATGGCCATTCCGTTTTTTCCTAATTATACAGCTTATTTGAGTGACGTTTACGTCAAAAGTGGTGTCAGCATGATTCTACCGGGCTAATCTTTTGAATGAACCAAACTTGCATTTTGTCTTCATGGCCTTTTTAATATGTATATACAACGTGAGGTCTTTAGTATATGCTATGGGAGAGCAGCTATGTTTTTGCTGCCGGCAAGGGGCCCAGGCTGTAAGGCGTAATAGTTCTGGTAGAGGGGTGAACAGCTCCATAATAAATCACAGCTCAAGAAGTACGCCACACCCCGATAATTCATTTGGATAAAGCCTCACCACCTTGTTCCTGTATAATTATTCTTCTGCAGAGATAATTATAGAGCACCTCAATATCGACATTGAAACCTAGGGTTTCTTTACAACCATGCCAACATCGCGAAGCCCGCCCCAAAGTTTAGCAATTGCTGCCCGTATGCTCTGCGCAGACCATTTTGAAGAAAACATTTCAACGCTTCATCGCATACACCCCCCCCAAGAAAATAATTCCTGGCTACGCGCCGGGTATACACGTACGCGCACATTATGTATACCTCACTTTCGTGTGCCGCGCCGTCGTCTGGGACGAAAAACTGCGAATATGGACAACTTAGTAAAGACGATCAGCCTTTAAACACGGATCTGTCACGACTGTGAACGAATAACTCGGGGGCGCCGTCCCTCTGCTCGGACAGGATTGGAATCGTGTGGGCACAGTGCGATTGTCAGCCGCCTGCATGTCACGCCCTGACGCATACTTTTCTCAATCCCGGCTGGGGTCATAGATGGTGGGGGAACGTTTAGTAGACCTTGTAGATCAACGGAGTTAGAGTCAGTCGTCTGACCCACTCGGCTACAACCGTGTCGCGGTGACTATTACCCCCTCTGAGACGGTGGCGCAACTGAAAACATTCAACTAGGGCGGATAGTTCTTGCCCACTACGACGGTTTTTTTGCGATACATTTCCCTTGATATTTTTACGACCGTGTAGAGCTGAAACTTGGAGCTCTCTAAACAACTAGAAAGCAACCTTAGGTCCGCTCAACGCACCATGGAACACTCAGGGACAGGAAACGAGCTACCTGGATCAGAGGTCAAACCAGAGTATAGAAGATATCATAGTTAAAATAAAGGACAAGAAATGGACTTGGGCTGGCCATGTAGACCATTACGGTAACGCAGTGGATTTAAGAGATGCGTCTAGAAGAAGGGAAAGGCCAATAACACCATGGAGGGACGAAATAAAGAAATTCGGGGGAAAACTGTGGACTCGAGCAGCGCAGCACAGGAGCGGTGAAGGTCAATGGGAGAGGCCTTCGTACTGCAGTGGACGTGAGTAGCCTTATGATGATGATGATGATGGTGATGATGATCACGGCGATGGTGATGGCGACGATGATGATGATTATTATGATGATGATTTTAGGACCTGTTGTAATCGCTCCTGCGAAGTCTTCGTCGATCCTGTCTATTGGCGCAAACGTTTTTTTCTTCTTTCCATCCTTTATATCCCTGCCTAGTGCTACAGTCATTCTGGTCGTCAGAACCACGCGTATTGTTATGACTATTACTACAGTGAAGATGTTTACCCCTAGCCCCTGTAGGCATGCCCCTCGTGTATTCCCATGGGAGTGTATCCGAGCCGGGGTGTGTCCCAGAACAGAAATCGTGGTAGAACGTGAGGTCGCGGCGAGGAGGTTTTATAGCAAGATCGAGTCGCTCCATAGCATGAGGTCTGCGTTCCCAGAGGCGAACCGAGCCAGGAAATGTCGAGAACAGAGAGATAGGGCGTGGAGAGGTTATATAAAACGAAGCCCTCCATAGTGTAAAGGAATCAACAGCGTTCGCTTAAAGTCGGAAGTATGGACTCCGTAAGGTGGCCGTCCACGCCAGTACAGCGCAGATGAATTCCACAAAGGAGTTATACCAAACCAGCGAACAGACAAGCAGCGAAATTCACCTTTGTATTAAAACTGTGCCGTTAACACTGCTGCAGGAGCGAGAAGGGGCGTAACGTGTAGCTGGCAAATCGAAGCCATTCTAAGCCGTGGAGGGAGATCACAAAGCAAGTACTTCGGCAAGGTGAGGAGGAAGCAAGCAGTCTGAGGCGCTCAACTGGACGTTAATCCTTTCACATTCACAGCCCACGAGCACCTCTTAAAGTGCTCATGAGCCCTCGTTCTCAGTGGCTAAGGCGTCGCTGAGCACGAGGTCGCGGGTTCGATTTCCGGCCGCGGCGGCCGCTTTTCTGATGGAAGCGAAAAGCAAAAACGCCCGTGTGTACGAGATTTCGGCGCACGTTAAAGATCCCCAGGTGGTAAAAATTAATCCGGAGCCCTCCACTACGGCGCGCCTCATCGCCTGCGCTGGGTCGGCGCGTTAAGCCCTACAATCCATCAATCAATCATGAGTCCTCGAACTTCTGTCCTGAATGTGTGCAACCCAGCCAAGCGAAAACAGCCTTTCTTGTTAATCCGCAGCCACATGAATGGTTAGGCGCGTGCATTTTTTTTTAAACGTACGCCTGGCACAACTTTACACTGTGTATCCAAATTCTGGTACCACCAGCCTCCAATGGTAATTACTGCTGCTCCGCGACCCCATGGACGATGTGGCGATGCAATTAGTTCGTCTCATTTCGACACAGTTTTTTAAACCTAAATGAGGGGATCAAACTGAATATGATACGATTCAGCAAAACAAACTTCCCCTAAATCGGCTATAAAAAAGAGTTACGGTTTCCAAAAAGCTGTTGCGATGAAGTAAACAACTGGCCGTTGTCAGCTTATAGTACTCAGTTCATAGTTTGCAGGTGCGTGTAAAATGTTGTTTAATAAATGTTATTATCATATAACCACACGAAAGACATGCACATGCAATACACGGTAGAAACTACAGGCTGCGGCTCGGAACGAGGCTCACGTGTGGACATGAAATCGATGCTGGAAAGGCTGCATTGTAGAGGCAATCAATAACCTGAAATTCAATATAGTTATCGGGAATCACCAGCAAGTGACGTGTGGTGTTCAGTATTTCAGGCTATAGGGGATAGGGTGACGATGATACGTTATCTGTTTCGCTAAAAAGATAGGACATCTGGCTTACCAGCCAGGACTTCACAACATTGGTGAGTACTTAGTTTCTCGGTATTTTCAAAGTTGATCCGTCTACTGGCATAAACGAGAGAAGTAAAAAAGCTTCCTAAACAGAGCCTACAACGAAGTTTGTAGGATTTAAAGCAAATGACGCTTAACTCACTTTTTCGGACTGATTCAAATGCTAGAATGAGGAACTCATAAAAGCCAAAGGGGTTATGCAGAGCATGTTGATTAAACGTGAGTAATCTGTGTGTGTTTTTTTTTTTTTTTTTGCCTCGAGAACCATCATTCACGTTATTGCTACACTATCCCCCAGGGCGCACAATGCACTCCAAACTTGTCCAAACTTCTTTCAGTCCCCGAAGCTACCGCCAACGCCGGTCCAAGCTGTTTGATTGATTGGCATGTTAGGAAGCCCGCACAGAATTGTGAGGAGACCGCCGGTGCCTTTGTAACAGGGCCGATGAGCGAATCCGGAGGGACACTATAGGAGACGCCCCAACTAAAAAGACGCCTCGCCAAGTGTACTGCTAGGGACAAAGACAAGCCATAAAACTGTTTACCCGATCTGCGCTCTTTCCTTACAACGCGCAGTAATTTTCCCGGCGTCGACACATCGTGATGTTGGAGCTGTCACCCGAGATCAAAATAAATTGCTCGGCCCCATGGCCTGAAATGGTGACGAATAGTCGGATGCGAGTGAGAAGGAAGACCTCTGTAACGGTGTTTTATTAAAGAATGCTTGGGAGTATCCGTTGACATGACCCAAAGCACGAGAGAAACACAGTATACAGTAACGAGGCCAGAAGAGCGAGGTGGATGAAGTATGTAGGAAAAGTGCGGAACAAGCCCGGTCCAACAGGCCGCTCTGAAAAAGCCTTGTGTCAGCGGGGTTGTACAGTGGAATAAGAAGGAGCGTGAGCCTTTTTGAAAGCGCCAGATCCACTATGGCGAAAGAAGAAACAAATAAACAGAAAAAAAATAGCAAAGCAGTATAATCTGTGCAACGACACGTGTCCCCCGGAGAGAAGTCCAGATGTCCGTGGCGAGGAGGGTTCACAATACCGGCCAGCCCGGGGGTTTGGTACTGGTGTGCGCTGTATTTGAGCAACTGTATAAAATTGGTGTTTAAGGAGGAGCACGGTGCCTCGCGTTAGTCTTATTATCGCTGTCGCTAGATGGGCGCAGTCAGTCACATGTGTAAGGAGCCCGCAGTACGGCGTGCGCCAAGACAATGATGCCGCTCGCAACCTCATCACCATGACAAACGGGCAGTTGTCAGCGAACAGTCCTCAATTTCTATTCTTTATTACGGAAGATACCCCACAAACTTGGATGCAGCCGTTCATCACTGAGAACGGGCGACTACAAAAGACGTTTGCAAATCTTGATCTAAAAGCCAACTACTAAGACTCTTACGTCTCACACATTTCTGATTAGTTGGGAATTGTTCTGCCTTATATTTGTACTAGTACGCAGTGTTGTTTGATTCTACCTGTTCTGTTTGTTTGTTTTAGTGCATGGTTTTATTCAAGCAGCCAACATGCACGCCAGAATTTTTGTTTTAGCTGCGTAGTAACTTAGGACTGCACAATGTCCGCCCGCGTCCGTGCGCATAGTATTTAGAATCGCAAAAAATCACATAGGCACCGGCAGGTTTCGAGCGTGTGTCTGGTAGACTAGATAGGTAGTGCCAGTCGCTTTATCCATTGGGCTACGACCGTGGGTTAGTACCCGAGAGTCAAAAGGCTTGCTCCCTCGCCTGTAACGGTGCGCAGTTCCTTAGGACCTCCCAATGTCTGTCCACATTCATCCGTGCCCACACCACCATCAAGCGCGAATCAAGCGAAATTCTATTTGAGCCGTGAGTTGCAGTTTCATTTATGGAAGAAAAAATGTGAAACTCACGACTCAAATCGAATGACGGTCGGGGCGCAAATCGGATGTCAGTCGGGGCGCAACTTGAATGTCATTTCGAGTCCCCGTACTCTGCCCCCTCACCATCATCCACGGAGTGGAGATCCTGCCATTTTTGTTTTCATTTTTCCCCAGCTTCTATTTTGCATGCCTATGTTTTAAATTTTGTTGTATTATTAATCAGGAACGCTGATTCATTCTCTCCGCTGCTACCGGCTAAAACAAGCTATTGAAGATCGACGCATCTTATTATTGGTTATCGCCGGAAAGTTCGTTCTCCTGAGCGTAAAACTAAGCGGGGTGACAACCGGGCATCATAATAAGGATGATCACGGGAATCATACTCCACGTCGAGTCACACATACCGAATCTGATAATTAACCAATAATTTGAGTTTCAAAATGAGTTCTCAACCGGTTACAAAGCACAATTTACACACTTTTTACCTTTGCTCAAAATCTGAAACGCTTTTGGAATACATTTACAAGCATGTCCCGAACTACTTGATTAGTTTACTTCAAGTCATATATAGGCCACGTACTGGTCTTCTTCCATAAGAAAACCGAAAATATGAGAACTTCACTCAAGAAATGTTTAATTTGAACGCTTAACTGTGCTCGACTGAACCCACTATTACGCGGCGAAACTCACCTTTGCAGTTGTTTTCCGTGAAAAGAGGCCTCTGATTGAACAAAATGTCTTGGCATCTCATTTATAAAGGAACACTTGCAGCAGTAACGAAATTTTTACTGAATGTTGGCAACCCCGAAAATAGGAAAGGTGCTTCTCTTGGCCTTCGCCTCATTGTCTCCATAGATGAAAGAAATTTTGGTTATACTTTCTAAGAAGTCTTCGTAGTGAAAACGAAACCAGTTTCTGTTAATGCCTACAAAAGACCTCGTGCTTTAACATTAGATATGTTTTACCTCTAGAATACGCCACGTCCAAGTGAAATGTTTTCGCGGCATACAGATACCTCCTCCCCCTTTTCGTTACGTAACTCTTAGGGCACCTGCCACTGCGATTGCGGTTTGCGGTTTATCGTGAAACAGCAATCGCAGTGGTACGTGCCCTAAGAGTGCCCTAATACAGAGGAGGAGGAGGTTTTCTTCACTGGTTTTTTGGATGAGTGTGTATGAGAGTGAATGGTATAAATCTGTGATTTCTTCTCAATAAAGTTGGTTGAAAGTGTGGTCTGTCTCGTGTCGTCTCTCTTCAGTCTTCGTTCGTTTTTTTGAGAAGTTGATGTACAACGTTCAGCGATATATGCAGACGTGATTGTCCTCCCAAAACGGCAGCTGCAAAGACAGCAGGACGCGGCAATGGTCTAATTAGTGTCGCATCATGGCCGCCACGGGAGCAGTCTGTGTTTATTTCACCCAACCCGACCAAACCACTTCCGCTCACTGACTAGCCAGCGTCACTATCAGTGACGCTGGCTAGTCAGTGAGCGGAAGCGGTTTGGCCAGTTAGGTAAAATCAAGACAGACTGATGACTGATCACTTGCACTTGCGAAACACCAGCTAGGATTGCTGTACTGGATGTAGGCAGTCTGTCTTGATTTGTACCTAACCTGCCAAACCGCTTCAGCTCACTGACTAGCCAGCGTCACTATTAATAATTAACAGTGACTCTGGCTACTCAGTGAGCCGAAGCGATTGGTCGGGTTGGTTGAAATCAAGACAGACTGCTACCATGGCGGCCATGAATCGACTCTAATCAGACCATTACCGGCGGACGCTGAGAGAAAGGAGCGCGGCCTGCTCCACAGAAGGAGCCATGACGCGGGAATGGGTACAGGGAGGCGAGATTCCGTTTCCCTGTGGATACAAGACCTCCATTTCCTGTAGAAACCGAGCAACATCTACTGGTTCATTCGAACTCTCCTTCTATTTACTTTTATTGGTGTGGTGTGCGAACGCAGTAGCCTAGCGGTAGAAACGCTGGTATTAGTTCCAAAATTTTTACATGACCTGCGAATTTCTGCCGTAAAATGGTCTGTTAGCTCGATTATAAGTATTTTTTCGTAAATAAGGTTGGTTCGCCATTATTTAGGTCAGTTCGTGGCGGGGGCGCTACATGTGAACACGCGCAATTACCGTTCTGCATCCCAGCGTAAGTTCCTGACTTGTATCTATCACGTAACAGAATATGGCCTTAGGGAGACGAGATAATCCGCTCTCGCGTCGCGCCATTCCCGCGGGGCTTTACTCAGCTCGTGGTGGGGAAGCTACGTCGCGTGGTAGGGCCGAAGAAGAAGGCGGAAGCTACAGCAGCGCCTACAACATGTTAGCACACTGCAAACGGCGAAGTAGCTACGTCACAACATATTCTGAGAGAAACAATTGCCTTGACGTATTGGCAATGAGGTGCTGCCAGTTCAATGGCTAATACTAGCTCAGTTTAATCGGCCAGGAAGATTACGCTCACAAGAGAAACTTTATGCGGAATTAAGAAAAAAAAATGAATGCGAACAAAGTATGCACGCAAAAAAAAAAACGGCAAAAATGTGCATACGGTACGGCAGGAAGGCGATAATTCTTAATTGCTCGAGCAATTAAAAATATCGGCTTTCTTCTTTCTGTTGGAAGCTGCAAGCAAGATATCATTTCCTTCCGTGATCCTAATCGTTTTTATGTTAAAGCCCCGGCCTGTAGAACAAAAGGGCTGAATCAGCGTTTTCTAAATGCTTTGTAGTTCTGCATTCGGCTCACCGACCACAAAAACGGTTACTCCGTATATCTGGGCCGTTCTGTCGCCGCCCAATCTCACCCGTCTTTGCATGGGTGTTTTCTTAGTTTGGGGTGCCGCAACAGCGCGGAATAATACACCATTCCTGCCACTCTCTCCTCCGCCTTCCCCAAAGCTACCCAACCGCCAATATTAAAACCCGCCAAGAAAACCCGCCAATATTAAAAGAAGCTCCAGAGTGCGGAAGCACGCAATTTAAAATGGCTCCTCTAGTAAACCAGAAGCAAGGCGATGGGATTACTCCATTGGCGCCTTTGAGGACGGATGGGTATAATTAAGCGCCAATATTGAAGACACGAGATTTCTCAAGCGAGTCGGGCTGCGACCAGCGGGACGAATAAGTGCAATATGTCTGGATTGTCAAGGTAATTAAGCCTGCAGAGCAAATCTTCTTTCTCATGGCGAGAACACGGGAGATAAATGAATAAAAAGCAATTACGTACAACAATTAGAACGTGATAAAAAGAGCGTGAGTGATTGTCAGGGTATCACACGGACTGGGGTGCAATGTTAATAACGCCAAGGGGTGTAAAATGTTTACAATTATGGATACGCAGTCACGGGTGTGTCTGGTGGAAACTCCGTGGTTGATTGCTAAACGATTGGACACTTGAGCAGCAAACGCGCTTCGCAAAGAAGTTTATTCTCCTCACCGTAAATGAAACAGAATGCTCGCGTCATCAAACACTAAGAGAAGGGACGCAAAAAAAAAGTAAAATAAGGCATACGTGGATGAAGTGGTTAACATCAAAGAGGGCGAATAGGTGAGAATCAAATAAGAGAAATGACGCAAGCGTCACAATCTGCTGACAAATGCAGAAGCGCAGGGGCCAGAATCAATCGCTACACCGAGAAAGCTCTACCCTCACGTGCCCAAGGCACAGGATGCTTTGCTGACGGCGTCATCTTTTTCCAGGACTGTGGCATCCCCACATTTCACATTTCCCTTTTTGCATTTCGCTTATCCTGGTTGCCTTGACTGTTGTCTTTGTTTGTTTATAAATGTAACCTTTTCCTTGCCTGACTTTCTCTCGTGGGATGCGACGAAAGCCTCCCGGCAGGCTTTGTTCCCTTTAGTTGCCACGGGTCTGCTCGATTCTGTTTGCTTCCCGTTCACTCGTAGAGCGGCCCTCCTGGTTATTCGTGTTTCCGTTTAACCGCATCGGTGATATCTCTTTCGGGTTTCATGGGGCCGCCTTGCTTCGATTATAAAACACCTTTGGGGCACATGTTGGTTCCTTTGGTTCGCATGTACGTGTCCCAGCTTGTTCAATGCTCTGCGTAGAGAGAATATATGGGATCCAAAAAAGTAGCACAGGACGCATCGAGAGCGCGATTTGTTCCGTTCTTTCCCTTTGTTTTGTATGAAGACGCAAACGTTGGTTGAGCAGAAATATCGGCGGTTGGATTCATGGGAACTGGCGTAATCAGACTCTGTAGCTAGGCCGAATGATATGCTGGGCTGAGTTCACGGGTCACTTGGGCTATTTTTGTTTCTTCGAGCTGTGGATCCTTACGAAATCAAACTTGCCAAAGGCAGACGTATCCTGTTATTGAAAGCCGCTTGTGGTTCATAGGGTGTATTTTTGGCGAATGCGACATACCTTTCGAGGCCAAAACCCACAAACTTTGGTTTTCTTGGCGAAAAAAAAGCTAGGGGGAGAAAAGTTTTCATGTTTGGTTATTCGCCGTCAGGCTTGATTCGTTACAATTTCCGGGTGATGGAAGAGAGCAGTGTTAACCTTACATTTCGTGGAACAACGGAGCCCCTATTACAGTGCAATATTAAATCACCCCTGTTTTGGCCACACGTCCGATTGTTCCCCAACGCCGACTTTTTACGGGCTTTGAACCAGCGTCCCTGAATGCTACTGTAAACGATGAGCTATACATTTTAACTGCAGGGTTTCAAAGTGCCTCTGGGACCCCAAGATCCGCGCTGCGATTTCCCTATTCAATGCATGGTTGATGCGACTTTTTTTTTTAGCGTTTATTTTGCCACAGGCCATAGATAAGGGGTATGAGTTGATGATGGGGAAAGTTAGTAGATGAACATGAGAATGTTCGCTTCGCGTGTAAATGCGGCTTATTCTTCTATGTCGACCAAATATGGACTAGCCTGCAAATTTAAAGCGCCAACTCAAAGCTCCACAGGCCAGTTTCTCATTTCGGCCTGGCCAAGCCCGGAACGTCAGCCCACTCAACGCCGCCTGCGTCCCGCCCTTAATTAAAGGAAGGACATCGGGCGGCCGCAAGGTGTATTTTCATCCTCCGCCATCGCCGCGCGGCTCCATCTCAAATTATTTCGGCAGATTAAACTTTGATCAGTGCTGGCAGCCGTATGCGCTGGACCGCGGCGTCGTCAGCTGTTACCTTTCACCTTTTATCGACCAAAGGAGCAACCAAGTCAACGCGCCGTCTTTATTATGCGTCATACGTACCACCGGCGACAGCATGATTTCGCTTTCCTTGCAAGATGACGTCATAGGATGCGTCTTGGGAAACTCAGCGTCATGCGGACAAGAGTGGCTCGGCCGTTGTGGAGACTGGGAGTTCAGTCCGAGCAACTATTATTACTGATAATTTCATTAGCCCTTTTTACACCTGTCTGCTGCTGTGTAAATTGGCTTGGACGGTTTGGGCAGGGGCAGTGCTGCCGTTGCTGTTCCACCCCTTAAGTAAGCTTTTGTACTGCGATGGCTTCTTTCTTATATATGTCGAACTTTCATCGTCATCTTTTAACATTTAAGCGAAACTTTTCACTCCAAGTGGAGCCCAGAAAGCCCCTAGTTTTATCAAATTATAACTTCATGCTCTACCATGGTCAAGCCAGCGCCTCATGCGCTTCCGCAGTGAAAGCTCTCATCGCTTGCTCTTTCCAAGGAGAGAGGGGCGGAGAGGCGGAAAAGGGGCCAGAGTTAAGGCGGCTGCCATTACACTAAAATTTGCTCATTCTTTTCACCCAGGTCATATGTCCTGTCTATGTCGGCGCTAAAAAGCTTCGCTGGTAATCCCGTGCACAGATCCCGTCACAAGTTTTACGAATACTACCTTGCCGCCCTTTCGAGTGTGTTCCTTTTTTATAAATCTTGAGTGAGGGATCGAGTTGCTCTTCAATAATCTGTAAAAATTGTTCTAAGCATAAAAATGGTACGCGAATTGACCTGATCTATGAACGTGTCTTGCTATATCGTTTGAATGTCGGAGAGATTGGCATAAGTTGAAGGAACAAAGGGAGCTCAAGCTTTGAAATGACGTCATGCGAGAACGGTCAGACGCAGGATTATAGAGTTTAGCAAATATTTTGGCCATCGGATTATGCGACGAAAGGGAGGACTGTCCAACGCGTATCACTGGCTTCTGATGTAGCTTGTAGCCATAAAAAAAGAGATGGAATGCTTTTAATCGCTCTTTGTTTGCTGCGGGACAATTTTGGTGTTGTACCCTTGTACACAATTGTCAGTGCTGGGGCTCTTATTTTTATGACCAATAAAATTACTCAGCGGTACAAAAATATGTACACGGATAGGAACATCAAAAGATGTTGATTATTATTCGGGTTCGTTGTTTGTGGACATTCTTTCCCTCGCAAAAACCCGTATACATCCACCCGCCACGTTCTATGAACGTCAAACACGTCATGCTCCACAAACTATTCAAGAAAAGATGTTAAGAGGATTGTTTGAAATTCCTGGAATCTCAATAACCGCTTTTACATTGCAGCACATATTACACAAAATGGTCTCCTCAGCCTGCCTTAAGCACAGTTCCCGAGCAATATCTGCTGTAAAAAAGTCTTAATGTTCTTTGCTTCCCGGCCGCTGTGGTTCATGATCTCCGTAATCCTGTCTTTACAATTCGGTTCGTGCAAGTCACATTTGTTGCGAATGGGTGAACGGTACCAAGTTGTTTTAATGCAAAAGATGTTTTAATCCAAAAAAACTTTGACACTACCCGGATTCGCTGTTCGATCAAGTGGGTCATGATCAGTACATTCTGCTGCAATACAGGCATGCACCTACTTGTGTTTCTCCAAGCTGTCCTATTACGTATTTTATTTATATAATACTTTGGCTTTCTAACATCGTTTCCTAACACCTGAAGTTTGCCTTTCTGCTGGCGTATGAATGCTGATGTAAACATTAAAATTTGGAAACATTTTGCGCTGTTCTCTTTTGAAAGAATGCACATCACGAGATGTGACGGTTCTGCTCAGGTAACATCACCTCGGATGCCCACAAACTATACCTATATATGGTGTGCATGTGCGTTGGGTATAGTTTTTCAGTAATGGGCACAGTTTTCTTCGTCATTTTATTATTTATAATGTGCGCTTGAAAACGATACCAAACACAACTTCCCCTGTAGCTTTCTTTGAACCCACGACAAACGGGTTAAAATCTACGGCTGTAACAGACACTGAAGTTCAAATATATGCGCCTCATCGAACGCAATTCAATACATTACATTACATAACATTACATTATACTACATTACTACATTCCATTACACTACATTACATTACATTACATTACATTACACGTTTGTTTTCAATCTCGTGACCCCTATTCGATGGAGCAGGCCTCCTATTGTGGCTGCATTTTTTTATTAATTTTTAACTAGGCTTTGTTCTGTTTGAGCACGTCTGTCTGAACCAGCAAACTGAGTCGGGAACCATCAAAATGTTTCGCTTCACGCAAAAATTTTTTGAGTCGTGCAACAATTTCCTGGTCATTGTTTCTCTAGGCGGTTCGTTTTTTGCAGCCTCAGGAATCCGGCGTTCCGTGTCGTACAAGTCAGAAGCAAAATAAGAGAAAAAAAAAAAAAGAAAAGTGAGCAACGCAAGGGTAAGCGAGAAGCTGCACTTCCTGGTTGCCCCACCATAAATTCTTCAGGAGTGTCACTCGGACAAATAAATGGCTCTCGATCTGCCAGGAAGAACGCGTTTTTCACAACACCATCGCTGTAAGCCGGAAGCATCCACATTGCTTCATTGACGCTAGGATTTTATCACCTCGAGATTTACGAGAAATAATGAACGTGAAACGCTTCCCAAAAGAGGTGAAAATTGCGAATTCGTTTGAAAGAAACCTGGGCGGATGTAGCTGACACGTTTGTTGTCCTTACACCTTGAAGGCGTGGGCTCTGCCCCGTGTCCACCGTTTCTACAGCATTACCACGGCCCGTCTCTTTTCCCAGGCAAGTGTGTAACTAATGACCGTCAGAAATCAAGCTCTCGTTTAGTGTCTTTTTCCTTCACCCTACTTCCTTGCATTTCCACGCGCATTCCACGTTATTTTAGATGTTGACGAAGCCTGTTTTCAGGCTCCGCGTGCAAGTATTCATGATATTAAATTTTCCCGCGACTGATTGTTTCTATACTCTAATCTTGGTTACGGCTCCTTCGAAAACATTAGTGGAATTTCGCGTATAAGGTTTCTTACCATTTACCGCCGCGAACGTGTGTGCCTGGGTGCAAGAAAGATGTGCATTATTGGGCTTATTTGGGATGCCGAATTTGGCCCAAATTCCTAGGTTGGCGTTTGATGCATGTGCCAGAATGAGAAAGGAGCTCCGTCCGCGGCGACGCAGGGCCATTTCACTTTGTTCGATGTAGGTTCTTCTGTGTAGCCAGAGGAACGACTAAAAGTTTTAGAAGTTTATAATCAGAGATTACGTGTGTCGTAAAGGGTTTCATGGCAGACTATGCATACACTTTTCAATGCAATAATGTGGCAGGTTTGGTTACTGGAGACAAGAAAGATATTAAAACAGTGCTTGAAACATGAATCTAAAGGAACAGAGCATACACGACAGCACTGGACATGAACTGACTAAACTCCCAGCACTCGTCCTTTGTGAACTCTTCCTTTACGCTTGTATTTTACGCGCTGTTTTAATATGTTATGCACACACTAGCTCGCAAACTGTGTCTGGTTGCAGTATAAAGCAATTCTTTGAGCGAAGTTGTATGGGCTGATTTCCACCGTCGGTGGTGGCGTACGTCGAAACGCCGTGCGGCAAAGTCACCTAATTCCCGTCCTCTAATGACGGCGATGATGATGGTGGTGGAGGTGGTAATCATGCACTTGAAGTGTTTGGCACATTGCATTCCCCCATGCGAACATCAAACACTAACGTTGTTCGCTATCTCAATGTTGTATTCTCTTTCGTATCTAGATATCACTATGCATTGCTGAGAAACAGTTAGCCTGTCCTAACTACGTTGCTTTTTATATACTGAGTTCCAACAGACGCAGCTGCCGCTGGATGGTTTTGCAATATTGTATCTTGTGAGACTAAGTGCGCGTACATGCGATCAGCATAAAGAGAATACCACCAAAGAAGAGCCCTCCCTGAGAACTCAGCACGCATTCACCTTAATACAGCGTAAAAAGTTCCCACACAAACTAACAATGGCGCCACGGAGCAAAGCAACTCTCCATTCTGATACCATTCTGACGTTTCTCAATGGCATTTGTATGCGAGTACACAGACCGGGGCTTCCTAGCACCAGATGCACGTTGCCTATCTTGGTCTCGCTTATCATTAAAGAATTGAGTACTCGGAGGTTAAATAAAAGCCAGCGCTCCTTCCTTCCAGTTATTTTACTCCTGGGTGGCAGGCGGTGAACTCTTCAACGGAAGTTGAGAGTACCGCAACAGGGTATTAGGAATAAGTCTGGTTGAAAATTCAGCTACAGTCGACCATCGCACTAGCTCGTACGTTTAAAGCTTCCGAAAACCTTACGCCGTGGCTGCTTGTATTCCGTTCCTTCTCTCATGAACGGCACACACTATCGCCACTCCTTACTCTTTTTCTTGTATAATACTGGTCAACCTAAATTTAACTGGGTACGCAGACAATGACAAGAAATGAAGCACAAGCGCTGACAGTATTAATTCAAGTATGATCCAACCAGCTCAGATTCTGCCTATTCTTTTTCTTGTAGACTGAAAGAGTAAAAACCAAAAGTGGAAATGAACCTCTAGTCAGCTTTTCAAAGTCTAGTTTTGAGATCGTTTTTTTTATATATCCTTGCGTAACTGCTTGATATCGAGCCCTCCTTCCAGTCTTGCGGCTGGTAATTTTCAACTTTCCTTTTCCGTCCGAACGAGAAGTTGAGACATCATTGCTATAGAATTCAGCCCCGGAATTATGTACGTGAGGCTGAGTCTTGCGCGTCGTACTTTGCAACGTCTCAAATAAAGATAGTGTCTTTCTATAGAAGTTTGGACACGTTTCTTCCCAAGGCATCTCCTCAGTGACTGCAAATGGGATAACGTTCGTTGCTTGGGTGCTTCACAGACTAACTTGAAATCTTAATTGCTTTCATTTTTGCCATAGTTTTTAGCTAATTCTGTGGATCTTAGTCGACAGTACCATTTTCCTTGAAGCCAATGTGTGCATAAGCAGCGGTGCGCTGCGCTCTAAAAGAATTGTGAAAAACTGGTATTGTTATCACGTTAGCTCAATTAAACACTGAAGACCCAACCTTAAAGTACAGCTTTAATGTTATTTGAATCTAGGGGCCAATTTCACAGCCAATCGATTCAGCGACACCTCAAAAAAATTAGCAGTGGCTTAGCTCGGCTATGCCAGGATATGCGTAGCATGAGCTAAGGTTCAGCTGGTAATTCTTAGGTTTCCTAGTTGTCTAGGATTAGCTGTTTATCATTCTTACTGCTTCTAAAATGATTTCCAATCCAATCCAATTTAATCCACTCCAGTTCAGTCTAATCCAATCCAGTCCAGTCCGGTCCAGTCCAGTCACTGCTCTTCGCGCATGCGCATCACGGCTCTCCAGGAGCCACGCGAAACGGCTATCAAGCGGCTCCGGCGGAGCGTCAGACTTGGCTACTGCGCAACGGAGGCGCACAGCTGTGCACGCGCCGGCGCCAGTGCTTCTGGCGCGGCTATGACGTCACTCCTCTGGAATGCGCAGACCGGCGAATGTGCAGACCCAATTTTGTTCACACACGCACTCCAATTGGATTGGTTTTCCAATCCAATGCAATCCAATCCAATTCAAATCCAAGGTCCACGCGAAACTGATCAACCTGGGCTAGTGTAGCTTACGCTACAAATGAGGCATAGAGTGGTGACTGTCCTTGCCGTCAATCCCGCCATAGCACGAAACCTGATGCGCGTGTTCCCACCCAGAGAAGAGAAAGGAGAGGAGGCTCGTGTGTGTGTCTCTCGGTGCCGGCATCGCCATCAGTGTTGTGATTAGGCCCCATTCTGGCATTAAACTAATTGCCTACGCTTAACAAACCTCAGCATTACGCTACATTTCTCATCCCTACCTATGAACAGTGGGGTTGAGCAGCTGCAGCTCCGAGCTCTCGGACCAGCGCCGACGTAGAACGGTCCCGGACGGCCAGCCACCTCCAAGGCATCTCGGAATAAGGATGCCTCTCACTGGATGGAGGCCCAAAGTACATCCTCCTTCTCATTAGTACAATAAATGTTTGTCTCTCTCTCGAAAAGGTTTAGTGATGTTCAAGAATACAAGAAAGTGCACACAAGTATATAAAAACAGCGCTATACAACGACGTCTATAAATGTAGATACTAGGATTTACTAAGCCAGACAGTGTTCCTGTTCGTAAAGCGTTTTTCAACACTGCAGTGCGCTTATATGCAACGCTGTGGAAATGTATGACTTCGCTAGAATAACAGCAGCAACTGTAAGGTATGTGCCGGAGTACCGAAACCTATAGGCCTAACGTTTCACTTTGTGGTTTTCGGACTTCAACCAGTACCCGCTGCTGGAAGTACGTTAGTACGAGTAATTTTCGCAACGAATGCGGCTTGGGGACGTTAGACCCTAAAGCGTTATGTTAAACCGAACAACCTATGTTTACGCGTAACGTTACGTGACATATTCGAGTTGAGCCATACGACGTACCAAGCAGCGTCACCTTCGCTGTGCATCGAGCAGCTGGTACCAGTTGAAAACTTTAGGTTTTGGTGATACCCCTGCCGTAGTTGCAAGGATGCACTTAGTCACTCGAGAACCCATTACTGATTAAAAAATTGCACATTGGTTTTAGGGCCTCTCATTTCTGGATCGGTCAGGGGAGACTTCGTGTGACGTCTTTCTGAATGGCGAGCGAGTTCCGGCGTCCCTGTGGTCAGTTTCATACAGGTGTAGGAATAGGGTGGCCTCCGTCACACGCATATATCAAACAACTCCTTTTATCACACTGCTGCTTCATTCGCAATATGTTTTGGTGGTTCGGAGCGAATATATTGGACTTCGGAAAATGGGCCGGCAACAAGTCGAACAGAGGTAATCAAGAGAACAAAAAAAAGCTGTTATAAACACACTTCTCGTTTCAGAGCTTCGGGTTTTAACGTTTATTTGTTGTTGTTCCTATAATGGTTTGTTTTTATAGCATTTGGCTCGTCCTTGTCTCAAGCGTGTCCACTCCGCTCCACCAGAAGTATTTTTAGTGCAAGACCAGCCAGTGTGTCAGTGAGGCTCTCTAGACATTTAGAAAACACTACTTGTGGTCGCGGGTTCGATTCCCGGCCGCGGCGGCCGCTTTTCTGATGGAGGCGAAAAGCAAAAACGCCCGTGTGTACGAGATTTCGGCGCACGATAAAGATCCCCAGGTGGTCAAAATTAATCCGGAGCCCTCCACTACGGCGCGCCTCATCGCCTGCGTTGCGTCGGCGCGTTAAACCCCACAATCAACTACTTGCCTGACAATGTTTATTTGGCGCATGCTTGTATAAGGTGTGGGGATCCTGACGCCCAAGCCATTGCGCGATCACTGGGTTTGTGTCATTACGCTGCGCTCTTCCCCTCTCTCCTCCAAAATTCCGGCTCGTCTTGGCGCCACTGTGTAGAGCCGAGCCGTCTCTCAAACTCTTGCGTGAGGTGAAGCCTGCAGAGACCGTTGCGGCGATAAAACACTGTCACGCAGCGGGCGCTCCGCCCTGGTAGCGGAGCTAACCTCACCTCCTTGGTCCGTTTGAACGAGGCCCGCACCCGACTCTCGCTTGGACGCGAACGCGCGCCCTGCGCGGGGGTCCGTTCGGAGAGACGCCTCCAGGACGCCGAAGGCGTTGGCCGAAGGTATGTGACGCTTTCTTCACCAGCCGGCGGCAACTCTGTTGCGCCGGCGAAAGCCCACCAGCCCTTCCGGCTGCGGCCCGTGCCCAAGGCTGCTCCTGTTGTCCCTACGCTTGCATATAGTAAGGCCGTACCTACCACTCGACGAACACGCCGTGCGGTACGCGCCTGTGAGCGAATGGGCCCCGTCTCCCTCGCTGCTGCGAGCCGATCCGGCCAGCACGGCGATGCGCGCGCGCACAACGTGCGAGCACCCCGGAATTTGCCCTGACAGAAGAGCCCACTGGCTCTGCGCCGACGAAACGTGCGCACTTGCGCGTGGCGCCCCGTCGCCCCTTTCGCCTGGCGGGAAGTGCGTACCTGTGCTGTGAATTGTGTAGTTGGGACTGTAAAATATGTGACTAGAATGTTAGTGTAAAATAAACGTCTTCCCTCCGTACCCTGGGCATATTCCTTTGTCGCCCCCTTCTCCACCTGCCCAACAGAGGCGGTGTTAAGTTGGCGCGACGGCGTTTCAGTATCGTGAGCGTGCTCAACTAGCTCGAACCCACGGTGGTTCCTCGCAGTGTGCATGAATGCCTGCCTTGTGCAATGATAGGATTATGCATATTGTGAGGTAGAGAGACCACAAAGGCATATTCTTACCTAGTGAAGTTGTAAAAATGTTTATCGAAATCGATAAAGAAATAAGGTAAAATAAATTACAGTATAAAGAAAAGAAAACAACTTTGCTGACGGCGGCGTCGATTTGTGGTTCTTTCGGCTGCGAAGCCGATGCCGTACCCACAATGTCACGCTAAATGGCTCTCAGGTGAATAAAGACAGACCCACTGAACCTGCAGACTGCAGCCCAAAGGCGGAACAGTAAAAGCTATTAAGAACTCCACAATACCGGCCTATTCACTCGGCAATTGCACACTAATGCATTCACATTCATTGCATCATAAAGAATTGTTAGGTGAGCTCGTATATTTGCAAGAAACGCGAAATGACTTTCAAATCAAGCAGAAACAATGAATAGTCACCTTAGAAGCTGCGGTAAAACCTGTAAGTGCAGAAGTGCGGCCCAAAACAGTACATTTTGGTAATGCAGTCAATAAAAGTGCTTTAGGCCTTGGTACCACACGCCGCATTGCAACGGGGTGCTTCCCTGGAGCTTGTGACTTATTAAGCCCTGCTGTTAGACGGCGGATACATTACTTTTAATTGGTCTGTTAGCAAACCTGTTGCCCAAAAAATGTAAAAACTAACCTCCATTATAGACGAAAACATCGCCCTGCGCTGTGCACTTGAACTTGAGTATTTGAGTGTTTGGTTTTTATTTCTTGGCAAAACCAAGGGGAGGCTGAGACTAAAGGCGGACGACGCCGGACAGGGGCCTCAGCCACCCGATTTACAGCGTACATAATAACACGTCTGTTCACAAATTTAAGCACACTAGCACAATCCTAATAGAGAAATAGCACAAAGTATAGTCATTACTACGTTTCCTATGTATTATACAAAGCATAGGTCTAAAATTCACAGAAGGATCACAGTGTACACATAAACGCAGTAATTCGTACGCATGAAGTCTCCTCTGTTACACTACTATGTCACAATTACGTATAAATGTATTTTTGTTTGTAATTGTTTTTAATTTCTACCTTTAGGGGAACGTGTATACATATATTTCAAACCCTTATACCAATATTGCAAGCGTTTTACTTAAGTAACACTTCTTTGACCTGTTTTTTAAACGTATGTTCGCTGGCGTCGAAGTTTAATTTTTCTCCCAATTTATTTAATATTTCAGTTGACTGGTACAGGAAAGAGAGAGATTGATGTAGGTTGCACTTAGGGTATGTAGAATTTGGCACGTACTGCTGGGGCAACGCTGATTCCCGCCATGTGAAGCACAGAGTCTTTGTTCGCCGTTCAAAGAACGCTATATGCTTTAAATAAGTAAAGTCATCGTGTCTATATAAATCTCCTGCTTAAATGGTCGGCCATTCCAGGTTTCCCGGAAAGAGGACGCCGCTATCTGAATTGCACCCGCATCTGCTCGGAACCGGACATTTACTCTGTTTGTTTTTTTCCCAGGGAATTTTTCGTGGTACTTCGACTGAGCCCACATTTTGCTTTATTTAACTGATTCTCACTGAATTGCCCCTGTGCGTGACTTCGCCTGCCTACGCGCAAACTTCTACGCGAACCAATTTAGACGTCTTTGCTCCCGACCAAGGAGCCCAAAGTGTGTGAAAGTAAAAAAAAAAGAGAGAAAGTGTGAGGCCCCGCCCCACAAAGGAGACGCGTGTGCAGCGAACCCCTTTGCTGCTTTTCCTGTGATCCCCGCTGCGCAGTCGCAGTGAAAAACCGGCAGTAAAGTGTCTAAGTAGGTCATGGTCCATCTTGAGGCCTGGACCGACGAATTGCGCGGCGGTTGGAGTTCCGTGTCATCTCCCCCTCACCCCACCCTCCCCCTCCCCTGCTTTTAGCATTTTGCTATATGGGAGAGTACCTCGAAGACAATTCCGAGTGTGCTTCAATGGAATGGGAAGTAATTTACGTTCCCCAACGCAATCGCCTCTGCAGTACTGCGGTTTATTAGACAAAAGCCATCCATGCGTTTTCGCACCTCGGTGAAACCCCGTGGAGTAGAGACCAAGAAAAACTATCCTTTCTAATCTAATGTACCTAGCCTTAGAGTGATATCGAACATCTGGATGAAAACTCCTAAGGCTTTAGTGAAATACATCACGCTTTGTTTGCGTCCACGAAGGCTAAATCTCGGCGGAGTTTCTTGCTATGGTACTCGTACCATTCTTCCTCTTTTAGCGTGCATCATTGGCTAAGCAAATCGCCTACATCAATTATTAAGCATCATTGACTAAGCAAATCGCTTAAATCAATTATTAAGCATCATTGATTCAGAATGCGAGAGAAAAGGAGGCCCATATTGCTTTAAAAGGCTGCCTTGAAAGCCCTAAAACAGGCGCCAGCAAGCATTTCCTGAAGTTGCTTTTTGTTTGGTCTAACCCGTTTCCATTAATTCATATTTTCAACTGCAATCCGCAGTATCCAGGGAAATATCAATCTGCACTCCCCAGTGACACATTGAGCCGGGCCAGTCTTGTTTGGTTCCGAAAGATATTCCTCCTCCGATCCCTTTCTTTCTCTCTCCGTCTCTCTCAGTCTCACTGTTCATCTTTACCCATCTTCCAACTTCCGACTCATCCATGCATAGGTTTCCTGCACACGCGGCCTCTCCTGACCTAGGCCTGATTAGCTTTGCTTAATCTACCCTGAACAGCTTAGTAGAGCCCCGTGCTGCATGCCTAGCTGTTACGGCCCTTCCCAGTTGGTGGGTTGGTGTGTCCATCGATAAATAGTTAAACAGGAAATACAGTTAGTTACACATACGTAAATTGGCCTACTACACAAACGTTAATTGACCGCCAGTAAAGAAACAAAAATGTATGATAAAACACGGGTTTATAGTTCTTTTTGTAAAACTGTGATGACATACAGCGATGGTTCATTCGTGGTTGAGGCTGTAACTTCTCAGTTTTTTGGAGTTTAGATTGGAGCCTTCTTTTGCTTCTGGCGTTACACGCTGGGCCTCAGTGGCAACCGGTTCCGACGTGCTACAATATGTTCTGTCAGTTCGAATAATACCAAGTACGCCGCGCCATGCAATTACATAGAGAGCAAGGGATGTGCCAGAACTTCGCTGCAGGAAGGATCGTGAAGAGATCTTCGACCTTTCTCGTGCTAAGTAATTCTCAAACACGTCATGTTTTTCTTCTATACGTGATCAAAACTGAGACAGAAGAAACGCTGGCAGACATTATATATTAATAAACAGAAGCAACAGAAAAGGCGAGGTATTCGTGGTAGCTAGAAGAGAGGCATGCCTGATGAGGGATCCTCGAGTGTGTGCTGGTGCAAGCTTTCGGGTTCTCGAGTGCTGCCTGCGGCGTTCCTCCCTTAAGAGGCACGCGTGTCTGGAGATTCGGGCGTGATCTCCGGCAAGCGAGCGGACGAGCGAATATTCCAGCGCGTTCGCAAGTGCAGGAAGGCACGGATACGAGACGCACTCGAACTCAGCAATGGTAAGAGCGAGTGTAATAAGCCTTGGAATCCGAGGCATCCGGCATGGCTTTCATGCAATCTTCCAGCAATGGGAAGCCTGGCGACGTGCTCGACAGGAGAGTGTGCACGCCCACGGGAAAGGTAATGAGGGCAAAATTCTCGTTAGTGGCCGAAACATGTCCCATTGACAGAATATAAGACGGCCAAGTTTGATGTTAAGCGCAAAAAGTTGCCTTTTAGAATTCCCACGAGGGGTAAAGCCCGTAAATAATACCTCAGAACCGTGGTTCTCAGTCATTACTGCCCCGGGGACTTTTTTTGCTTGCAAAAGGGACGGCGGACCTCACGTTGGAGCATACGTTGATCGGTGTCATAATGTCAAACAATTTGTACTTGCAGCTTACCTTACCCACACACTTATCCAATCCCAGCCTTTTCTGCTTGAAGTTAACGACGATGCCCGCCATAATGTTGGACAATTTGCTCGTGAATATAAAGTCTACCTTTTCTGTGTCTGTTTTTCTTCTTCTCATAGCTACCATGTTGTGCAAAAATCAGATGTTAAAATATGTGCAACGCGGAGAAACTAAACGCGCATGTAATGTGGCAACGCCACCTTTTTGCATTGCAGGAAGGTGCTAGTTTGCAAAATCGAGAAAGGAAAAGCGGGTGGAGGGGGGGGGGGCAGAGTTTTGAGTGAGGCTTTCCGAAACCCTCAAATGTTCTCGCGTAACCCCAGGAGTCCGCGGACCCCTATTTGAGAAGCACTGCTTTAGAATACCAAAATTAATGATCATGGTAGTAGTTCTAAAGGGAAATTCAGACCCCTAGGACTAGCTTTAAAGCGCATTACCTGGCAGCATTCTCAGGAAATAGACAGCGTAACCTGACAAAATAAAAAAGTGGGCGAAGGAAGAAGTCGAGCTGGAAGTAGTAACGACACAGAAACAGAAGTGACAGTCGCAGACATAGAATAGGTCGTCGTTTCTTTTCAAGTCACCTTAAAAGAAACCTCCGGTTAGGCGCCATGAGCAGGAGGGAGTTATGCAGAGTACGGTCGATAAATCACGGCAAACGCTGAGCAGCCCATTGCCTCTCAAATGCCCTCATTGTATTTGCAATGCCCATTCACAATGCGTGACAGAGGGGAAAGTAAATAACCAGAATTGGGAAGACAAAACAAAGTATTGAACAAGTCACGCACCAAGAAATTTTGCCCGTCTTGTTCGCAGCGAAACGAAGGCAAGCACGAAGCGAGCAAGCGGAAATGAACCGCTTTCTCCGGAGAACTCCCACGAAAAACGCGCGGAGGTGTTCCGACTGCAAACCTTGTATTTTGTTTCTCACTCAATCGCGTACTCCCGAAAGGCATGCTTGGTGCTTCAGCGCGCCACGCTTTCGAACCATCACGACAACTTCAATCCCTCCGACGTGAGAACCGAAATTTGGGGCGTGAAGACAAGTACTGAATGAAGCGCAGTGGTGGGGGCGATTTGCGAAAATTCCGCGAGCAGAAATCGATGGCACGCCGCTGCCGTGCTTTCGGTGCTTCCGTATCGCGTCAGTGCCTTTGCTCGCACGTAAAGTATAGCGTCGGCGAGTGCGCTATGCATATCGGCTTTTAGACGCTCGGTTAACCAACGATAATCGGTTGAAGGGAATGGCGCTGAATGTCGCTAAAAAAAAAGATACAAAGGAGGAGGACGACGCGAGAAAAAAAAAAAAACAATGGGAATTATTCCAGTACAAAGATTCGTCCCACCGTGGGGCCTTCCCAAGATTTCATTGTTCTTTTGTATACTTATTGCCAGAATCCAAGTATTTTGGTTAAGTTTGAACAATCACTTCTTTTGCGAAGTCGTACATGCAAAAATTGATCACAGTTCAAAAATTAAGTTCGCCCGAGCTGGATCACTGTTTTCTCGCTTCCTGGTATGAAATCATTACAGGTAGTGGCAAAATGACCAAGACCACCCTTCTCACAGATACAAATTTGCACACTGGCCGGAACCACCAACCGACGCATTTTTTTTTTTGTTCAAAAAAAGGCGGGGCGTGGATTTCCCATAAAATGAACCAGCAGAGAAGCATTATATTCTTGCTCTGACAACGAGAAATTGCTGAGCGGTGGTTTATCGATTCTCTGGTGCCCGGCATAAGCACTCCTTTCCGCCTGCTCGGCCAGCTAAGGAAATTTTCTGTTAGAAGAATGCCGAGCCTCATTTGCCGTACCTTGAACACGAATAGGAATGCTCACATGGGGCTCTCCGAGAAAGCACTAACACCGAACAGTACAGTTTTATGCTTCCTGTAAATGTAGACGAGTTCACACTGCTCAGTACGATCTTAGTTTTGCCATTAAATTTGTATTTTGTGTATTATACAACGGTACATATTTATAAGGGAACGGCGTCTTTCGTAAAACGTTTGTAGCTATCGAGGTATGAGGCAGTGACGAAGGCGGGAAAAACAAAGAGAGCCGTTCGTATTCGGGTGGTAGCGTATCTTGGGCGCAAGAAGATCGAAATACGGGGCAACCGGAAGTGGGAAACATCATGCGTTGACCCAGTTCAAGAGAGGGCTCCTAGTGCCCCTTATACCCCTTATTGTATTAAAGAGCGGCTTCTGATTATATTGATGACCCGCCGCGGTGGCTTAGTCGCTAAGGCGTTGCGCTGCTGAGCACGAGGACGCGGGTTCGATTCCCGGCCACGGCGGCCGCTTTTCTGGTGGAGGCGAAAAGCAAAAACTCCCGTGTGTACGAGATTTCGGCGCACGTTAAAGATCCCCAGGTGGTCAAAATTAATCCGGAGCCCTCCACTACGGCGCGCCTCATCGCCTGCGTTGCATCGGCGGGTTAAACCCTACAATCAATCAATCAATCAATCAATCAATCAATCAATCAATCAATCAATCAATCAATCAATCAATCAATCAATGATATTGATGATGGAGATGCTCGGCGTACTCAAACGCGAAAGTGCATGCGATTATGACAAACAATTCCTAAAATTACGTGATGATAACTCCTGTAAAAGTTATTTTGAGCAAACAAATATGCAAGCGAATGGTAACGGCACGAACAAAGCGGGAGCAAAATATTGTGCGTGACACCACCTATAAAATTATACTTGGGAAAAAGCTCTGGTTGAAGCTTCCCCGATACTTTTTGCACGCGCCAGCACACTTGATATCCTAACAACGGCCGCCGTGTTCCTCTGGGGCCGATCGTTGCCTCTATTGCGTCTCATTGCATCTATTTCGAGATTATGTAAGGCACGAAAATAAATTTGAAACGCCGTAGACGGAATAGTTATCCCGTTGATCATATGCAATGAGCATCAGCTCGGTCGTTGAGCCTAATCCTTTGCCGATATTTTTACTTCCCCTTCCCCTGTATTTGTTTTGCACTCAATCTCACTACGCGTTATTGGTGTAGGCTTTGCATTGGTAATTTGGCTATAAAATGGGGGTCTGCGCTATCACGTATAACAACTGGCAATATTTTAATTACTCGAACGTCACTATTCAGGACTAGTTGTAGGCCCTACTTGCTGATTCCTTCTCTGATGCTGTAATGTTTCTTGCCGTGGATTCTTTAAATGATCAGTTAGACGGCCAGTTAAAAGCCGAATTCACGTGACAAGAATTATATAATTGGATGCACGTGTCTAATCTAGTTAGGGGCTAAACGAGTGACCAATGAGCCGTAAATAAGTGGCGGCCACCTTTCTCATTCCTAGGCCGCCGTGTTCTTAATTAAACTTCTCCTCTTCCCCACAAACTTTCCCCATTGACAGTCGGAAAAGGAGAGGAAAAGAGAATGAGTTGGTGAGAGGCAATGCATAATGAGGTAGAGCGGGCGGAGGCCCTTGCATCAAGCATTATGTGTGAGCGCGGGTGCTCCAGAAGGTATTAACGCGGGGAACGGCCAGATAGGTACTTCTTTTTTTGCCACCTGGTAAAATTGATTTCTCACCAGGTAGGTTCGCTTTAAATCATTGCCACTATCCGCGTTCTAAGATTTACTCATTGAAGTAATTACTAACCCGGTCATCCGATCGCGTGCGTGGAAGTCGCGATTTGGCTGATCAGGTCCCCCCCTCCCTTCGTTATTATAGAATGCGCGGCCAAGGTCGCGCGTAGCGCAATCTGCGGATTATATTTTGAACCAATGGGCGTCAGAGCACCTTTCCGGTCATATTCGCACCCCGTTGTTGACCGCGTGTCCTATTATTAGTTGCTATCAAGGTGAGGAATTTGAACAATCGAATTGATACACGGAATAACTTCGGAGAATGCCTTGTCTAAAAGGTATTTCAGTCCCACTTAACCCACATGCGGCATTTTGTTAAATCTTCGTTCTTAATGCGAAGGCCTTAAGCCTCTCTGCTCCAAAATCTGTGTTGAAAGGTTCCGAACGTAGGCAGTCCAAAAGAAATTTTAAGTTGCTCGAGCCGTGGGTCACTCCCCGGGAAGCATGTTTACAAAAGCTTCGAAGCACAGCGCCCCCACGGGACCTGTGTGATGTCACTGCGCGCGCTATTCTATAAGATCCAGCTAAAAGGAACCAGCTACTCGGGCTCTATGGCCTCGAGGTAGAGTGATGGTTACTGGCGGTGACGATCGGGGTTCGAGCCCCAGCGGGTATCTTTAATGCGTAGCATTCTTTGCCGAGTACCCTACAAGCCAGGACCGTGGAACGCCCTGCATTTCCCCAATAATTCAGATATCGCGGAAGTTCCACCTGTAATGTTGTAATAGCGTAAATGGAGATAACTGGTCGCACGAAGTTTTTAAAAACTAACAAAATAACAAAAACATAGAAAGATTTCGGAAAGTGGCAAACCGTACGACGCCCTGCATTTCCACAATAATGCAGATTTCGTGACAGTTCCACCTGCAATCATTATATAATAGCGTAAATGAATATAATTGGTCTGACAGGATTTAGAAAAAAAAAAATAAACGGCTCTAAAGCACTCACGTTCAAGACAAGCGGCATAAGAATGCTATGCATTAGTAGACAATTCTCTGAATTTCTGCAGAATTTTTTATTGCATTTGTTTTTTCTAAACTCAGTTCGATGTGTTGTTTCTGTTAAGAGTGATTTGGTATGTTTTAGGTCGCTTTCGGTTCGGGGAGCGGCCTATGACCAGGTTTAATTAACGCTCTGCATCGTGCGTAGAGACCTGTCACGTGGGGCGCTGTGCAGCGAAACGTTAGGACATATGCCGCCAGGAAATGGGGCAAGGCGAGGAGCCTGTGCTAAGATGGCGTGCCAAGAAAGGGAAAGAGAAGTGTGGAGGGGGGGGGGGGGGCGGAGGAGGGCTCTAAGAGTGTGCGACGCAGCGTGCGCCAGGAAATGGCGATGGCTGGTGAGCGGAACGAGCTTCGGAGCATACTGTCCGGGTGGCTGGTCCAGTGGTGACGGGGGCAGCCGCAAAGCCCAAGGTAAAGTTCACCAGCAGACCAACATAAAGCACACCTAGGCCTTCGCCTTCGCAATTTTAGGAGGTTATAAGTATCCCCCGTAATTCTTTCATAATTAGAATGGTGTCTACATCGGACATTTATTTCTACACAAGTGGGGAGGCGGAATAGTACTAACGATAACAACTGTCTAAATCTTTTCGTGAACATCTGAGTGTGGAGGCAAAAAAAGTGTTGAGACTTTTCATGTTTCTCAACAATATGGACGTACATTTTTTTTGGAAGGTTGCACGCTGTTACCAAACCAAAAGGATGACCAGCCTTTCGGCAAAGGACCTTGGCGTTTTCGTTCGCGGGATGGGTGTGTAGACGGGCAAGATGATGATTTCCGCTCCTGGTAATCCCGAGGGGTGAAGGAGGACGCGAATGAAAAAAATCAGTCCCTGCCTTCACGAGCGAAAGCGCCTAGTAGTCTTCTTTTCATACCAAAGAACTGACCATGACAGCTGTTGCCAGTAATACTCAGGAGATAGTAAGTTCAGCGTAACTGACCCATCGCATGAGAGGCCGCACCCGGTGGTTTTTTCCTCACTGGTTGTCACCCGACGTAGCACCCTGAAGTACGAGTCGCACTCCTACGTTAGGACCAGTAACTGCGAAATTTACTATTCGCGAAAGCGAAACAATGCTTGTAGGCTATATTGCTGCTTCGGCTGAATCTGGAGAAGGTACACATTTTTTATCCTGGTAATGCACTAACGCAATCAATCTGTCCCCCTTCCTTTCATGTCAGGCACCCAGGTCTCTGCTTCTTGGAAGGTACCGTATTGCAGTTATTATTTAAGCCCCTTTGTCAACTTGGGTTTGGGGAGCATGTTTACCCTATAACTGGATTGATTTTTCCTTCTATTCAGGGTTCTGGCAGGAGGAGAGAATTTTGGAAAGGCGGGAGAGGGGGGGGGGGTTGAAATGACTTACGCTGGCACTTTCATAAATGATCCTATGTAATAGAACTGTTGGTAGAAGCTCGAACGCAGTTCACATAGTCTGCAAAAAGCATCTAGATTGGGAATACTTTTTTTTCCCTTTAGCCATAGCCGTATTATTCAATCAACAGGTGGCCGCAAAGAAGTTTTAATCACAAGTAGTCGTCCATGGCTATATATACCCACACTCAATAAATGCTCCGGAAAGTAGCATAAAGGCTCGCTGGTAACTGTGGCAAGGTGTGCCTAGCGTGAGTCTAACCTCTGACACGACGTGAATTATTAAACGACGGACAGAGGCCTGTAGTGGCTCTTTCTCTGTGTAGTGGGAGGAGGTGCTCTCCAGGAAGAGCTTAAAACGTGGTACGGCGCACAAAAAATATGAATACCTATAGCTTGTGGTGGAGAAAATTCGCTAGTTCACGTCTCTATAAAGAATGCTGACCTCTTTAGTTCTTTTTTGCTCGACAAAACAATGGCTGCAGCAAAGGCGGAGTCTTCTGGTCAAGGCAGCTGCGTCATCATTAATTAGGCCTCACCTCGCTGAAGACAGAAGCAGGCAACTTTACCCCGCCTAGTTGCGTGTACAGTATTCATTTTCGGTCTATGACATCCCTCTAAGAACTTAGGGTTCATTTGTGTTTCACAAGCGGCATAAGATGGTTATGCTGAGCTGCGGTAGCGAGGCTGGAAGCGTACATTATCTGTACAGACTATTGCTAGCTATTAGTGTTTAGTTATTTGCGGAAGCCTGACATGGTCTGTGAAAGTGCGTTGGATGTTCAGTTAATCACATTCTCGCATAAGATCGCTGGAGATTCCGAACATTATAATATATATCCGTGGCTGGTTCGTTTGGCATGGTTGCCTTTCGGTGACAACAAGCGACCTGCGACATTATTTTTTACGAGAGCTCCTGGTAGCCTAGTAGTTTCAACAAACCCTCTGCGAATTAAAAAAAATTATCTCAGGCAAAGCTGAGCATGGAGGACGACAAAGTTTACGTAAAGTTACGTGAAGCGAGTATCATTAATATGGAATATAAGGAATGAGGCTAACCGTGCCAGTGACACTATTTTGAGAAGAAAAACTACCCTTTCACCAAAGATCTACATTGACGAATAAATGAACACGTATATATGTTCTCGCGTATTTGGTAAATTTTGTTTGCTCTGTAGAAAGATGGCAATATAGAGAGAAACGCAATAATGCTGTAATAAATGTTTACGTGGAAAGCAACGAGACGTATTCGGTGAGCTCCTATGCCCTTTTCTTCTTTATATTCATGGCGTTGACGGGCCCAGAAGGAAAGATTCATAAATTACCTCGACACAAATGAGAACCCAAAAGATGAAAAGCGCTGTCCACAGGCGTTACGCGAAAAATCAGACGTGTTGGCCAGAAGCTATGGTTAGAACGCGTTGTCGACCCCCACAAAACGAAACGATATCGCAGTACCTGTGAGGGCTGTTGGCGGAATGGGTCAAAACTAAAAAGGAGCTGCAGGTAATCGAAACTTGCGGTATGCGGGAAACTTTTAGTAGAGTGCAGTGAACACGCTGCAAAAAAAAAAAAAAAAACGTCCTGATTCTAAAGCCTTTTGATTCAAAGAATGTGAAACCAAAAATAGGAGCGCTCAAACTAGTTAGAAACCCCCCAAAAATATAGCAGCCAATGCAAGCACTTACGTATGGCATCACGAGGAACATACGATAGCACCCCGGTTTCCTTCGTTCCCAAAAGGGGAAGGATACTTCCCCAGAAATCGAAATCGAGGCACGTGTCAATTACTGCGAACTCCTTTCCAAGCGTTCTCTTAGGGGAGAAGCCCCTTAGGGGCTCGGGTTGTCGGCGCCTCCTGCCGTGGTCGTCGTTTCATGTAGTCCCGGTACAAAAACACCGGGACACATGTTTTCCAAAAAAAAAAACACACCGGAAACTCGTTTTCCAATGCCTCGCGCTAGAACGCTTCGTGCTTCGAAGACACGACACGTTTACAGCAAAGCTGTATGCCTCTACCCCCAAATGGTCTCATCTCCGTGGACAAAAACGTCAAGGCGCCAAAATTGCACTTATACACTGCATGATTCGCCCCTCCTCCTGTTTCACGTTAGTAGAGATGGCCCGGGATTTTTTTCGGTTCTACCTCCCTAAAGAAACCACACCATTTACCCTTTACGGTACCTCATTTGGACAGAATGCATCAGCGCACAATCAAGAAGGCCCCAGGTTCGAGTAGAAATACTTTGAGTGGGAAAGGCCGATGTCGTTGCACAACCCGTCTAGTGACAACATGCCATACGAAACTGCTGCGCGTGGCGCATAATCGGGTCAACAGAAACGGAATGCTAGCCGCGACCTCGAGCTCGTATGTACGACTACCCGCTGACGAAATTTTTCGATATCACCCGCAGGCTCATTTCATGACGCCGGCTCCAAATGAAACGCGATTGCGGCAATATTTCATCGTTGTCGCCGTTGTTCGACTGACGCAGTATGCGGGGTACTATAATATTAGCTCGGGCCGTCCTGCAGATACAGAAATTTCCAATTTGCTGCATGCTGTACCGCAATAATCAATCGACAGGTGTACTGCGGCTGCATGGAACACTGGTAAGTCTGGTGTTTTTCGATACCTTTGGAGGGATTTCGGTGCGTGTGGGAGGTGACTGCGGCTGCTTCTGACGGAGTTTTCGTAAAAGCGTGCGTGAGCTCAATGCGTGTCACCATTTACTAACAGACAGCACAGAATAATGCCCCATGGAGTATTATCAGACCGTGCGGTGAAGCCATACGGCGTTTTCTTTAGGTAGCCTGATATCTGTGATACAGAAAGTAAAGCAAATCCGTGCACGCGGCTGAGGCTGCGAAAGTGACTGAGCACCACTTTGAGCTAATCGGGAATCTGTTAAATAACCAGTTGCTTGCGCTGACGTACAAAAGCTCAAATGAACCTGAAAATCAAGCTTATCTGATAGTTCACATTGAAATTGTACGTGACGAGCACTCCCGCACCACTACGGCCTGCCAGGTCAACACTGTCGTTACGATTATTTCAAGCTGTGAAGACAACGAGCACAAGAAGACAACGAGCTCTCACACCGTTCCGCTTTTTGTTCCAGGTTCGATTCCTCGCGGTGCCAGTAACTTCTTTTATTTGTTCGCAGAAGTTATCTGTTGACAATAACGGTCACGACAGAACACTTGGGGACGTAGAGGTTCGCTTTAAAAAGAAACCCCACCATGATGCTCTAAATCTTTGGACGCCCTAGAAAAACCCGCCTTCCTAAATGAGTTACTCAGGTGCCGTAAAATATGCGGATTTAAAAACAAGTAGCTGAAAGCTGATAAAAATTAATATGTGAGGTGGGCATTCGCGCATTGCTAAAACAAGAAAAAAAAAACTGTAAGGAAGCTGGAGGGGGTGAAAGGGAGAGATAGATAAGGGAGAAAGACGGGTCTGAAAAATGCGCAAGAGCCGTCTTCTCCAAAGCAGTGTCAGGTGGTCGTAGCAGCGATTCACTAAACAAGCAAGTCCTACGCAAGAAACACACAGTCGCTACGCCAAGAACTGTGCAAACGAGAAGACAGCAGTTTTCGCTCGAGTGCCGCTCTTTTCTATTCCCGTGCCACTGCGCGACACAATACTACACGATGCCAAGGCAACACCATTAAGAACTGGCTACGTGCGGGTGCTGTGGCTGTGTTCTGGAGGATGTGGCAGTAAAAAAAAATTGAGGAAGACACATGGCACCTACAGGAAATTGTCAGATGCTGCGTGTTCCATGGAAACGACACGTGGCAAGGGAAGATTTAAAAAACGAAATAAATGGCGTGTCAGCAGAAACACAGAATAAGAGGTTTTGTTATTTCAAGTCTTTTCTCGTACGGATGTGTTTAGGAAAAAAAAACGCATGATGGGGCTTAGACAAAAACATCCAGGCAGCTCCCGCTGCATTTTTTTAGCTTTGTAATCGTCGCTGAACCTTGTACGAACAAAAAAGTACTACAACGCTATTCTACTTTACTAAGTGGTGTTCCTTGTGATTTGGCTGCTTGTTTTCCCAAACCGAATAATCATTTGTCGCGTGCCGTTGAGCGTCGCACGCACGGTGATGATTGATGCGTCTACCCATACCGGTGATTCCACACTCCCAAAGCTCATGGTTTCTTTCTCCCAGTGAGAGAGAGTGTCTGGGTGAAAGGCAAAGGGGATTTAACGCAAACAAAGCAGGCCTCTGTATTTATTTATTTATTTATTTATTTATTTATTTATTTATTTAATTACAGATACTGCTCTCTCGATACATTAGCCGTAGAAGAAGTGCGTACATCAGACAAAAAAACATAAATCAAACAACCTCGAACAAACATACAATGCGTTTGAAACATAGTGCAGTATAGCCCACTTATAGCGAACCCGGTTTTAACGATATAGCGGCTATAACGAACAAATCTTCGTTTCCCGTTACCATTGGTATACATAGATTTTCTGTCCAGATATAGCGAAAAGCGGATATAACGAAGTTATTTCGGTTTCCCGTTGTGTTCGTTATAAGCGGGCTCGCCTGTATAAAGTATGGTAAGGCAGTTCTTTCGAAAACAGTTCAGTTGGTTTTTCCCGCAGGGAAATATCAAGGTTGTTCCAAACATCAACAACGCTTGGAAAAAGGACTGCTTGACGCAATTTAATAATGGCAGGAAGGGAACAATATTAAGTGGACGAGATCGAAGCGTGGCTCGTCGCGCTGAATGACAAAAAATCCTGGGCCACCTCCACTAACCTAAAACCCGGGCAGCGGCGAAACATGCAGTGTATAAGTGTATTCCTTACGCCTTGGCGTTTGCCCACGGAAATGAAACCTTTGGATGGTAGAGGTATACAGCTTTGCTGTAAGTCTCGTGTCTTTGAAACACGAAGCGTTCTAGCGCGAGGTGTTGGAAAACGATTGTCCCGGTGTTTTAGTACCGCGACTACATGATAGTACGATGACGTGAGACGACGACGACATGAGACGCCGACAGCCCGAGCCCCTAAGGGGTTTCGCCCCTAAAAGTAATTGGTTCGTCGAATGAGCTGCGGCCGTGTACAATTTTATGCAGCAGAGTGACCCGATCAAGCGTGCCTGAAAGAGCAAGGCGTTCTAACGATAATGCGCATGCGTGACATGAGGGTGCGAGCCGTAAGTGGTGAGCCGTAATGTTTGAAGTGAACTTTGGCGGACGGGCTCGTTATTAGAGGGGGCCCGCTTATGGCTAATGCCGTACAATGAATTCGGGGTAAGGATCAATGGAATTTCGAGTGCGTAGGCGTAAAAAAAAGGGAAGTATTTAACAACTGCATCTAGTAATACTGGGATTGCACTATTGTTTGAAAATAAAGAGGGACTGCTTTAAGGCATAAGTGCCGTGGTGGTCTAGGCGTTTTCTGATACGGCTGCGTCAGGGAAACACTCTACGTTTAATCATCGAATGCTAGACCTGTGTTACATATAATACGGGGATATATGTGTTTTAGAACAACACTTTCACACGTCTGCAGTAAGTTTGCGCTAAATTAGGTGGAAGTTTACTCGCCCTCTTTAATATAAGGACAGGTCTTCCCTTGATGTAACATATTCACTGGCTCTTAGTTTAGGAAGAAGTGCAGAATGCATTTTTGTCTCGCTATCCATACTTTAACTCATCAGGGACAATTGTTGTAGTTTTGTTATCCACGGCGGTCGTGCGAGTTTGGCCGTCGTAAGAAAGACACGCGTGTTCGCTAATCTATGGGCCTTGGAACCAGCGATAGCAGCGCTGCGTTTTGAAGCTATTCCATTGTGGAGAAACCAGCGCAGGTGTTCGAGAAGAATTTCCCGCATAACCACCCGGAATATTGGGGCAATCCTGTGCCTTTCAAGTTTGCCGCAAGTCCCGAATTCCTTTCACCTCCTTCTCCCTCGCATCCTCATTTGTCTCATCCCGTCCCCTCTTTTTTCTTTTGTTCGGTTCCTTCGCCATCCTTCGCCTCAGTCTGCTTCGCAACAAGGGGATAATTTTCTCGCCCGCTGCACAAAGGAAGAAGCGGCTGGCGGGCGAAGTTGGTCAATATTATCTCGCGCTATTGTTTCGTAGACCCGTGCCGTGCGGAGGCGGGTAAGGTGAAAGCGTCTGGGCGTTTCTTCACCGGATGCCGTCGGTGTGCGCTCTACTGGGCCACCCTGCCGAAGCTGCCACGCGTTCCCAGCGCCGCCGTCACCAGCGACCGGCGTTAGTTTCTCCTTCAATTAAGAAAGGAGCGTTTTCTCGAAGCTCCCGGTTTTTCGACGCAAGATAATGAGAGCGCCTCGCAAGCCTAACGTTACTCTAGTCTCCGCGGGATGCTCGAAACACCATTGTTGTACCCTCGCGAAGTGCTCTGTAGGCGGTGGCTCGCGCTTGTTCGTCCGCTTGCCATTACCGGACATACATCGGAGTCTTGCCGCATCTAGGCAGTACGAGACACCATTAATGCGGGTAGAATCACTAGTTTAGGGACGTTTCCAAACATGTTGTTTAGGTATTACTAAGCCTCATTTCTACTGTGGGTACGAAAACAAAACGATATTTACCACGGTATTCTGAATCCTTCCTCCAATCGAGCTTCCAGGGAAGCAGATCCTTGAAATCGCTTTCGCCATGCTTAAGCATTGCGTAATAATTCGCTCAGCTGAGTGTGGGAAGCAAATGGAGTGGAAAAGGTATTCAAAATACGACCCTTACAATCTGGCCTTCCATATGACATCTGTTATCTGCTTATTCAATGCCTCTATGGGTATGGAATTCTCCGACTTCAGAATCCGCATTCAGTCGCGTTTCGCTTGACCGGCGTACGGTGACCGTGTTAATAAAAGCTACAACTCTCACGGTGATAACGATTGCCACGGCGCTAACAGACGCACGTACAGGCGACACCTGTAAAATACGCGGCAAATGAAACACGAACGCGAAAATATGAATTAGAACACGCAAATGGCGCGATATTTTTCTGTAGAAGTCAAAATAACGCGTGGCTTGGTTACAAAAACTAAGTCCGGAAATGTGGCTTTCCGAATATACCAATAGCGCGCCTTTATTAGACCTCAACGAACAGTATTTTTCAACTTTGCTTTGCGTGTTCTGATTCATATTTTCGTGCTAGCGTTTCACTTGAATACCTCTGGTCGGCATGACATTATTGTGACATGAAAGTAGGTCGCCTTGACCAAGCAAAGAAGCGGTTTGACGGTTTCGGACCCCTAGGGGACAAATGACCTAAATCAGATGTCCCGTGGAAAACGCACCGCCCCGTTATTATTGCCCCCCCACGAGGTCGTTTCCTCAAATGAAGTGGCATATCCCGCTGCAGTGGCCGTTGGGTTCTTGTTGATAGGCCCGCCGGGGCGTCCCGGCAGATGGGCTTTCGAGGAAGGGAAAAACAAATTGCGGGGGGCGGTTTCAGAACTTAAAGCCTCGGGCCCAGACCGACCACGGCGCGTTCTCACAAATGGGTTTCCCCCGTTAACTCCTTCATTCTTGCATCCCTTGTTTAAAGAAGTTCCGGTTTCTGCGGGGGTTAATCTCCCTGTTGAAGAATTTCCCGTTTTCCCAATGTTTTCACTATCATGCAATGCCCCACCCCCAGCCATTTTGTAAAACAACACCCCGGAACTTTCAGCGGAGAAAAAGGGGTATCGTGACGTTGGGGGGAGGTCAGCACGGCAGTTTGCTAAGGGTGTGCACGTGGCGGTGATGTTTTCAACCCCCCCGCCTTTCACTGTCAATTGCGTGGAGGCTTCCTGATAAGCCGGACGTAGGGACCCCAAAAACACGTTTTGGGCGTTCTTGCGAACGCTTTGTTGCCACCTTAGCAATTTTCGCGCGAGCGTTGGGGCACTTGCCACCCCTATTGGGACGTGCATGATTATTAACACTTTAAAGAATTTGGGTAACGCCTTTGGGAAGCGGGGAACTACACCTTATTTTGGACTGTTTTAAAAAACTTTCCTTTGGGGAATCGGGTCTTTGGTACAAATGAAACCCAAATCGATAAAGGGCCCTTTTTTGAGAAGAGCATCCGACTGGTTCATTCCAAAACCCCTGGCTTTCCCTAGCCCCCATTACAGGCATTCACCTCTCCTTCAAAAAAATTGAAAAAGCATTCTTTAAGAATGCAACCTTTTTCTGTTGGTTAAGGCTCGAGGTTACCCAGGCCCAAAACGGTTCATACCGGCCACGGTGGCTGCTTTTCTGATGGAGGCGAAAAACAAAAATGCCCGTGGGTCGAGATTTCAGAGCACGTTAAAGATCCTCAGGCGGTCAAAATTAATCCGGAGAACCGCACTACGGCGCGCCTCAAGCACAAGTGAAGCTTCCGCGCGTTAAACTCCTCCATCATTCATTCAGTCATCCAAGAAACATTGACTTGGTGGGACACGAAGTGTGCGGTTGGTGGGTGGACTCAGTATGTCCCTTCGTTCGTACATGCCAATGCGTCTTGCTTTATACCCAATACAGTTTGACGACTATACATGCAATGCCCCATCCGCCATTTTAGCCATTTTACGTCAACTTAAGCGGTATTCACCCCAGGAAGCATTTCAGCGGAGAAATCCAAGGGATATCGTGACGTCCCCTCGGGCAGGACTTCCGCTCGGACAGCTCCTTCGCTCGCACGGAGAATGCGACTGTCGGACGGATGTCACTGTTTGCAATCGCCAATCTCTACTGCCTTTGCACTGTCAATTCCGCGTCGGAGGCAATTTCTGCTAAAGCCCGTACGTACTTGATTTCGTGAGCCACCCAAAAAGCGGACGTGGGCGTGATAAAGGCTCTGCGAACGCTAATTGTTGCCGCGGCTAGCGAACGTCGCGCGACGCAGTGGGTGGGGAGACGCGTGCTGCGAGCAGCCGGCCGGTCTGCCTAAAGGTAGCGCCTGCAGATGTTAGGCTTAACACTAAGACGGATATTAGATTGCCGCTCTCGTAAGCGGTGCAGCTTACACGTCTTCACGTTTCTGGCATTTTCTGTTTTATTAAACAACTGCCAGTTGCGAGAATGGTGAATTTGGATTCCCGGAACCTGAATTTATCGATACAGGCCAACTTGTTTTGAGAATTTGAGTATTTGATTTTTATTTCTTGGCAAAACCAAGGGGCGGCTGAGTACTAAAGGCGGACGTGGCCTGACAGAGGCCATGAGCCACCCTATTTACAGCGTACATAATAACACGTCTGTTCACAAATTTAAGCATAATAGCACTATCGTAATAAAGAAATTCAACCTTTGCTGTCCTTTTAAGGAACTCGCCAAGGTTCCTATGCCTCAAAATATCGGCTCAGACCGGGTTTCGGGACACCAATTTCACGTTATGCCATGACGAGAAGAATCGCCAGGGTACCTTTGTCTAGAAGTAACTGCGCACCCCAGTGGGTGTGTAGACGCTTTGAAAGCTTCATTGCAGGCACCTTTCGTGGTCCTTACGCTTTATTTAAAACAAAATTCTAGCTATTTGCTCCATAATATGAAAATTCTTTCTCTCCCACTTCTTCTAATACGGTTTTTTTTTTTTCATCATTTTATTCGCACATAAGCGCGCAAACTCCGGCGGGCTCCCACACAACTCCACGCACGCGCAAGCACACACAAAAGTAGTCCAAATGACTGGTGATTAATACTTATTCATTAATCAGTGGCGTTATGCCCCCAGCATGCTTAATTTGTGGAATGAAACTTATTCTTCTTTGTGTTGAATGGAAGACGGAAAATATTTCCGTTGGGTATCTGGAACGCAACTGATATTAACGAACCCAACATTCGAACAGAATGCCGTGTTGGATTCAATACAAAAATGCTAAATTAAGCTATGTTATCTCAAGAGCGATTATTGAAAGCTAGAACAGTTTATGCTAGAAGTACTTAAACTGAACGTCGTCACTGGTAACACGCAGGAATTGGCGATCCATGATTTTGCGAGCTTCCACAATTTGTGGTAAAATTAACTCCAATCCGAACCTAGCCTAAGACGCATACGTGCAATCAAAATATCTTCTCTTCCTTTGTTCCTACTCGAAACTAGTTCTGGCGTGCATCAAATCTGTACTTGCTGTGATTTCCGGTAACCTTCGGTGAAACTATAAGAAAGTGATATTGGCGAATTTCCTCGCGATAACGTATTACGACACGCGGCCAGCGTTGTGAATAGCAGCATTTACAGCACAGAACATCTCTACTACTACGCCAAGTGAATTTGTTTGCAAAGCTAACCATTACATATAGCAACGGTTAGTAAATGCGCACTAAGCATTGTGCGCATTAGTAGTAGCAAGTGAGTTTGGCGTCACCCCTGCTTCGGCCCGAAACAATCGCAGCGCGCGCCTTCCTCGTGATGACGTCGTAAACTTTTGACTTGTGGCCGCGGATGTCACTGGGCTGGTTCTCTGCGTTTCCGTGCCGCCAAACCCTTTACACGATACAGTAAAGCCCCCTCATATTTGTGCATTTGTAATGGTCACTCCTAGCTCATCGAATGCTTCAAAAACAACCATCACTAACAATTTTAGCAGAGCGAAGTTGAATAGGGCAATAGTAGAATGGGTTAATCCCGAAATAGTGGATAATCTGAAACCAAAGCACGTTCGAAAGTCCGCATAATTAACATAAGGATGTGTTTAAACGCAACGGGCCCATCGAAAAGCATTTCTCGGTTTCTCGGGCAACGCTGTAACGGCGTTTACGATGGAATTAAAGTTACGATGCTCAGCGCCTCACCCCTCCATCTATTTTAAATGAGCCGTCCGCTTCCCAGAAAGACACGTGTGTGTCCAATTGGAGTGGGTAACATTACACTTCATTACATAAATTCTTGGTACTTCAGTGCCACTCGCATAGGGCTTTTATTTGGCTTTATTCTTCTAGATCCCTGGCGTAGGTAGGTCTGAGCAATATCCGATGGAGGAATGCAGCAGAAATATTCCTCTCGTGGGCGCCATTTGTCATTCCGTCGCATCCTCGTGGCCCGGGAATTATTTGTGTGAGAGAAGCCTGCATTTGTGGCCGCGGAAGGAATTTAATATGAGCGCCAGACCCAAATTTTTTTACAGAAAGCGGCAACTAACAAAAACTGTTGATACGCAGCTTGTACGTAGAAGCCCAGGCCCGTCGAAATTCTTTGATAAAGGCTCCTCCTTCAAGGCGCGAAAAAGAGGCGCTGCGAGCTTTCATACGCATTTCTAGCATTGGAATTTTCGCCCTTAATCGCTATCTGCAGGAGTCCTTAGACTTGCAAAGTGCCAGTTATACTGGAAGTAGCAGGCATGCGTCGAATGCATATTGTATGACAAAATACGCCCCAGTAACGCTTTTTAACCAGGTTACAAGGCGCATGTGGCAATACTTTTCTGAGGATTGGATATTTAAAAGGACTAAAAACGAAAGATGCACAACACAGGTGCTCGCAATGCTTATTTTTTAATAAAATACGAAATGCTTTCGGAAATACCACAATTTTCTTCAAGTTTTTGTTTGCGTGAAAGGACCCTTTAGTGCAGATCAATCAAAAGAAATGCATCTGCAGCTCCTTGATTTGGCACCAGCCCTTATGCCCCTAGATAGGAAGCATGCCCCTTAGGCCACGATTATGTGCTTATGCCTCAGAATACAACCTGAGTTCAGTTACTCGTGTCACCTCTAAATAAACGACGCGCGCTTCTTCCCTCTCGACATGAGCGTACACGCCCATCCACGAACAGACAATATCACGAACAGCAGTAGGAAAGCCCACGCACACGCAAACGCGCACACGCACACGCGCATACCCACACCCACACCCACACCCACGCGCACACACACACACACACACACACACACACACACACACACACACACACACACACACGCACGCACTCACACGAAGGCTTACGCTGATGTAGTGGTTATATACATATATATCATCATCATCATCACCAGCCTATCTACGCCCACTGCAGGGCAAAGGCCTCTCCCATTATTCTCCAATTACCTCGGTCATGTGCCAACTGTGACCAATTTATCCCCGCAAGCTTCTTCATCTCATCTGCCCATCTAACTTTCTGCCGCCCCCTGCAACGCTTGCCTTCTCTAGGGATCCACTCTGTTACCCTTAATGACCAGCGGTTATCTTGCCTTCGCATTACATGCCCTGCCCACGTCCATTTCTTCTTCTTAATTTCTACTAATATGTCTTTAACACAAGTTTGCTCCCTGACCCACTCCGCTCTCTTCTTGTCCCTTAATGTTACACCTATCATTTTCCGCTCCATTGCCCGCTGAGTCGTTCTCAATTTAAGTTGAACCCTCTTAGTGAGCCTCCAAGTTTCTGCCCCGTAGGTGAGTACCGGTAAGATGCAGCTGTCATACACTTTCTTCTTCAGCGACAATGGTAGGCTGCTATTCATTATCTGAGAATGTCTGCCATATGCACCCCACCCCATTCTGATCCTTCTAATTATCTCTGCCTCATGGTTGGGATCTGGGGTCACAACTTGGCCTAAGTAGATATACTCGCTTACCACTTCCACTGCCTCGCCGCCTATCTCAAACTGCTGTGCTGTCCCGAGGTTATTGATCATTACTTTAGTTTTCTGCATATTAATTTTCAGGCCCACGGTTCTACTCTGTTCGCCCAGTGCCGAAAGCATGCTTTGCAATTCGTCCCCCGAGTTACTTAGCAAGGCAACGTCATCAGCAAATCTGAGGTTACTGAGGTATTCTCCATTAACCCTTACTCCCACCTGTTCCCAATCCAACGTTCTGAATACTTCTTGTAAGCATGCTGTGAATAACATTGGAGAGATTGTGTCTCCTTGTCTGACACCCTTCCTTATAGGTATTTTACTGCTCTCCCTATGGAGGATGATGGTAGCTGTAGACCCATTGTAGATATCCTCTAGTATTCTTACATAATGCTCATCTACCCCCTGGTTCCGTAATGCCTGAATGACTGCTAGGGTTTCGACCGAGTCAAAGGCTTTCTCATAATCTATGAAGGCTATATATAGGGGTTCAGTATACTCAGCGCACTTCTCTATTATTTGATCGATCGTGTGAATATGGTCCATTGTTGAATAACCTTTACGGAACCCTGCTTGTTTTTTAGGTTGACTGAAATCTAAGGTTGCAGAAATTCGGTTGGCGATTACCTTGGTAAATACCTTGTAGACGACTGACAGTAAGCTGATCGGCCTGTAATTTTTCAAATCCTTCATGTCGCCTTTCTTATGGATTAGGATGATGTTCGCGTTCTTCCAAGATTCCGGTACCATTGCGGTCATTAGGCATTGCGTATACAGGTTTGCCAGTTTTTCAAGTACAATTTCTCCGCCATCCTTCAAGAGGTCTGCTGTTATCTGATCCTCACCAGGTGCTTTGCCCCCTTTCATTTCTATCAAAGCCTTCCTTACTTCTTCGGTCGTTACTGGTGGGATGTCTATCTCCTCTGAACTATTGTCTCGTTCGGCATTATCCTGTATGTCCCGGCTACTGTACAAATCCCTATAGAACTCCTCGGCCACTGTGACTATTTTATCCCTATTTGTGATGACATTGCCTTGCTTATCAGATGTATGCACTGAAGGATAAGCAAAGCAATATATATATATATATATATATATATATATATATATATATATATATATATATATAAATAAGGAAATGAGGGGCTCGTTGAGGAAATGCAGAAAGATAGGGCAGCACTCTACGACGCCAAAGGAGGCATAGGGGTGTGGTTAGGCTCTTTTCTTTTTTACTACGGTTAATGAAGTGAACATTTTTTTTTTAAATATACAGAAGAAAGAAAGAAAAACACGCGCCCAGAGTGGGGACCTCATTTCCTTACTATATTATTCTGCGAAAGCCTAGCGAGGGTCTCGGTTCTGGCAGCCTTGATGCCAAGGTAGCATAAGAGGGTTTCCCGCCTGTTACCCGCTTATGACAGGCTGTAGACGTTCGCGTCACGCCCCGGGGGTTGAAAAGAAGGTCCCCTTCTCCCCGTGTAGTCTGAGTGGCGCTGGCTACCACCCTCAAGCGTCAGATACACTTCTAGTAAATATAAATAGCCCAGAAAGTGAAGGAGAACACAGTCGCCCAGATAGCCGAATTGGTGAGGCATTCGACATGTAATCGAAAGGCGTGGGTTCGGTCCCCACTCTGGGCGCGTGTTTTTCTTTCTTTCTTCTGTATATTTAAAAAAAATGTTCACTTCATTAACCGTAGTAAAAAAGAAAAGAGCCTAACCACACCCCTATGCCCCCTTTGGCGTCGTAGAGTGCTGCCCTATCTTTCTGCATTTCCTCAACGAGCCCCTCATTTCCTTACTATATTATTCTTCGAAAGCCTAGCGAGGGTCTCGGTTCTGGCAGCCTTGATGCCAAGGTAGCATAAGAGGGTTTCCCGCCTGTTACCCGCTTATGACAGGCTGTAGACGTTCGCGTCACGCCCCGGGGGTTGAAAAGAAGGTCCCCTTCTCCCCGTGTAGTCTGAGTGGCGCTGGCTACCACCCTCAAGCGTCAGATACACTTCTAGTAAATATAAATAGCCCAGAAAGCGAAGGAGAACACAGTCGCCCAGATAGCCGAATTGGTAAGGCATTCGACATGTAATCGAAAGGCGTGGGTTCGGTCCCCACTCTGGGCGCGTGTTTTTCTTTCTTTCTTCTGTATATTTAAAAAAATGTTCACTTCATTAACCGTAGTAAAAAAGAAAAGAGCCTAACCACACCCCTATGCCTCCTTTGGCGTCGTAGATGCTGCCCTATCTTTCTGCATTTCCTCAACGAGCCCCTCATTTCCTTACTATATTATTCTTCGAAAGCCTAGCGAGGGTCTCGGTTCTGGCAGCCTTGATGCCAAGGTAGCATAAGAGGGTTTCCCGCCTGTTACCCGCTTATGACAGGCTGTAGACGTTCGCGTCACGCCCCGGGGTTGAAAAGAAGGTCCCCTTCTCCCCGTGTAGTCTGAGTGGCGCTGGCTACCACCCTCAAGCGTCAGATACACTTCTAGTAAATATAAATAGCCCAGAAAGGAAGGAGAACACAGTCGCCCAGATAGCCGAATTGGTAAGGCATTCGACATGTAATCGAAAGGCGTGGGTTCGGTCCCCACTCTGGGCGCGTGTTTTTCTTTCTTTCTTCTGTATATTTAAAAAAAATGTTCACTTCATTAACCGTAGTAAAAAGAAAAGAGCCTAACCACACCCCTATGCCTCCTTTGGCGTCGTAGAGTGCTGCCCTATCTTTCTGCATTTCCTCAACGAGCCCCTCATTTCCTTACTATATTATTCTTCGAAAGCCTAGCGAGGGTCTCGGTTCTGGCAGCCTTGATGCCAAGGTAGCATAAGAGGGTTTCCCGCCTGTTACCCGCTTATGACAGGCTGTAGACGTTCGCGTCACGCCCCGGGGGTTGAAAAGAAGGTCCCTTCTCCCCGCCCGTGTAGTCTGAGTGGGCCCTGGCTACCACCCTCAGAGTCAATACACTTCTAGTAAATCATAAATAGCCCAGAAAGTGAAGGAGAACACAGTCGCCCAGATAGCCGAATTGGTAGGCATTCGACATGTATCGAAAGGCGTGGGTTTCGGTCCCCACTCTGGGCGCGTGTTTTTTCTTTCTTTCTTCTGTATATTAAAAAAAATGTTCACTTCATTAACCGTAGTAAAAAAGAAAAGAGCCTAACCACACCCCTATGCCTCCTTTGGCGTCGTAGAGTGCTGTACCCTATCTCTGCATTTCCATCAACGCAGCCCCTCATTTCCTACTATATTATTCTTCGAAAGCCTAGCGAGGGTTCTCGGTTCTGGCAGCCTTGATGCCTAGGTAGCATAAGAGGGTTTCCCGCCATGTTACCCAGCTTCATGACAGGCTCGTAGACGTTGGAGTCCGCCCCGGGTGGTTGAAAAGAAGGTCCCCTTCTCCCCGTGTAGTCAGAGTGGCGCTGGCCTACCACCCTCAAGCGTCAGATACACTTCTAGTAAATATAAATAGCCCAGAAAGTGAAGGAGAACACAGTCGCCCAGATAGCCGAATTGGTAGGCATTCGACATGTAATCGAAAGGCGTGGGTTCGGTCCCCACTCTGGGCGCGTGTTTTTCTTTCTTTCTTCTGTATATTAAAAAAATGTTCACTTCATTAACCGTAAGTAAAAAAGAAAAGAGCCTAACCACACCCCTATGCCTCCTTTGGCGTCGTAGACTGCTGACCTATCTTTCTGCATTTCCTCAACGAGCCCCTCATTTCCTTCTATATTATTCCTGCGAAAGCCTAGCGAGGGTCTCGGTTCTGGCAGCCTTGATGCCTAAGGTAGCATAAGAGGGTTTCCCGCCAGTTAACCCGCTTCATGACAGGCTGTAGACGTTCGAGTCACGCCCCGGGGGTTGAAAAGAAGGTCCCCTTCTCCCCGTGTAGTCAGGAGTGGCGCTGGCTACCACCCTCAAGCGTCAGATACACTTCTAGTAAATATAAATAGCCCAGAAAGTGAAGGAGAACACAGTCGCCCAGATAGCCGAATTGGTAAGGCATTCGACATGTAATCGAAAGGCGTGGGTTCTGGTCCCCACTATGGCGCGTGTTTTTTCTTTCTTTCTTCTGTATATTTAAAAAAAATGTTCACTTCATTAACCGTAGTAAAAAAGAAAAGAGCCTAACCACACCCCTATGCCTCCTTTGGCGTCGTAGAGTGCTGCCCTATCTTTCTGCATTTCCTCAACGAGCCCCTCATTTCCTTACTATATTATTCTGCGAAAGCCTAGCGAGGGTCTCGGTTCTGGCAGCCTTGATGCCAAGGTAGCATAAGAGGGTTCCCGCCTGTTACCGCTTATGACAGGCTGTAGACGTTCGCGTCACGCCCCGGGGGTGAAAAGAAGGTCCCCTTCTCCCCGTGTAGTCTGAGTGGCGCTGGCTACCACCCTCAAGCGTCAGATACACTTCTAGTAAATATAAATAGCCCAGAAAGTGAAGGAGAACACAGTCGCCCAGATAGCCGAATTGGTAAGGCATTCGACATGTAATCGAAAGGCGTGGGTTCGGTCCCCACTCTGGGCGCGTGTTTTTCTTTCTTTCTTCTGTATATTTAAAAAAAAAAGTTCACTTCATTAACCGTAGTAAAAAAGAAAAGAGCCTAACCACACCCTATGCCTCCTTTGGCGTCGTAGAGTGCTGCCCTATCTTTCTGCATTTCCTCAACGAGCCCCTCATTTCACTATATTATTCTTCGAAAGCCTAGCGAGGGTCTCGGTTCTGGCAGCCTTGATGCCAAGGTAGCATAAGAGGGTTTCCCGCCTGTTACCCGCTTATGACAGGCTGTAGACGTTCGCGTCACGCCCGGGGGTTGAAAAGAAGGTCCCCTTCTCCCGTGTAGTCTGAGTGGCGCTGGCTACCACCCTCAAGCGTCAGATACACTCTAGTAATATAAATAGCCCAGAAAGCGAAGGAGAACACAGTCGCCCAGATAGCCGAATGGTAAGGCATTCGACATGTAATCGAAGGCGTGGGTTCGTCCCCACTCTGGGCGCGTGTTTTCTTTCTTTCTTCTGTATATTTAAAAACAATGTTCATCATTAACCGTAGTAAAAAAGAAAAGAGCCTAACCACACCCCTATGCCTCTTTGGCGTCGTAGAGTGCTGCCTATCTTTCTGCATTTCCTCAACGAGCCCCTCATTTCCTTACTATATTATTCTGCGAAAGCCAGCGAGGGTCTCGGTTCTGGCAGCCTTGATGCCAAGGTAGCATAAGAGGGTTTCCCGCCTGTTACCCGCTTATGACAGGCTGTAGACGTTCGCGTCACGCCCCGGGGGTTGAAAAGAAGGTCCCCTTCTCCCGTGTAGTCTGAGTGGCGCTGGCTACCACCCTCAAGCGTCAGATACATTCTAGTAAATATAAATAGCCCAGAAAGTGAAGGAGAACACAGTCGCCCAGATAGCCGAATTGGTGAGGCATTCGACATGTAATCGAAAGCGTGGGTTCGGTCCCCACTCTGGGCGGTGTTTTCTTTCTTCTTTGTATATTTAAAAAAAAAATGTTCACTTCATTAACCGTAGTAAAAAAGAAAAGAGCCTAACCACACCCCTATGCCTCCTTTGGCGTCGTAGAGTGCTGCCCTATCTTTCTGCATTTCCTCAACGAGCCCCTCATTTCCTTACTATATTATTCTTCGAAAGCCTAGCGAGGGTCTCGGTTCTGGCAGCCTTGATGCCAAGGTAGCATAAGAGGGTTTCCCGCCTGTTACCCGCTTATGACAGGCTGTAGACGTTCGCGTCACGCCCCGGGGGTTGAAAAGAAGGTCCCCTTCTCCCCGTGTAGTCTGAGTGGCGCTGGCTACCACCCTCAAGCGTCAGATACACTTCTAGTAAATATAAATAGCCCAGAAAGCGAAGGAGAACACAGTCGCCCAGATAGCCGAATTGGTAAGGCATTCGACATGTAATCGAAAGGCGTGGGTTCGGTCCCCACTCTGGGCGGGTGTTTTTCTTTCTTTCTTCTGTATATTTAAAAAAAATGTTCACTTCATTAACCGTAGTAAAAAAGAAAAGAGCCTAACCACACCCCTATGCCTCCTTTGGCGTCGTAGAGTGCTGCCCTATCTTTCTGCATTTCCTCAACGAGCCCCTCATTTCCTTACTATATTATTCTGCGAAAGCCTAGCGAGGGTCTCGGTTCTGGCAGCCTTGATGCCAAGGTAGCATAAGAGGGTTTCCCGCCTGTTACCCGCTTATGACAGGCTGTAGACGTTCGCGTCACGCCCCGGGGGTTGAAAAGAAGGTCCCCTTCTCCCCGTGTAGTCTGAGTGGCGCTGGCTACCACCCTCAAGCGTCAGATACACTTCTAGTAAATATAAATAGCCCAGAAAGTGAAGGAGAACACAGTCGCCCAGATAGCCGAATTGGTGAGGCATTCGACATGTAATCGAAAGGCGTGGGTTCGGTCCCCACTGTGGGCGCGTGTTTTTCTTTCTTTCTTCTGTATATTTAAAAAAAAAATGTCCACTTCATTAACCGTAGTAAAAAAGAAAAGAGCCTAACCACACCCCTATGCCTCCTTTGGCGTCGTAGAGTGCTGCCCTATCTTTCTGCATTTCCTCAACGAGCCCCTCATTTCCTTACTATATTATTCTTCGAAAGCCTAGCGAGGGTCTCGGTTCTGGCAGCCTTGATGCCAAGGTAGCATAAGAGGGTTTCCCGCCTGTTACCCGCTTATGACAGGCTGTAGACGTTCGCGTCACGCCCCGGGGGTTGAAAAGAAGGTCCCCTTCTCCCCGTGCAGTCTGAGTGGCGCTGGCTACCACCCTCAAGCGTCAGATACACTTCTAGTAAATATAAATAGCCCAGAAAGTGAAGGAGAACACAGTCGCCCAGATAGCCGAATTGGTAAGGCATTCGACATGTAATCGAAAGGCGTGGGTTCGGTCCCCACTCTGGGCGCGTGTTTTTCTTTCTTTCTTCTGTATATTTAAAAAAAAATGTTCACTTCATTAACCGTAGTAAAAAAGAAAAGAGCCTAACCACACCCCTATGCCTCCTTTGGCGTCGTAGAGTGCTGCCCTATCTTTCTGCATATATATATATATATATATATATAGACATATCATGAAAGTAGAAAAGATACGGAGGAGACCGAATGGAAAAGTCGTTATGTAAAGTGAAACGAGTACCTTTATTGTCACTGACCCAAGCGGATTTTTCTGGAAGTATTTCTTTTCCAGCTTGCCTAACTGCACCGTTTCTTGTATAATGAGCTTCGACTGAAGAAAGCTACCGTTGCTTCCACCCGTTCAACCAGAGATAACGTGCCCCTACACTGCCTCAAGGTGATCTCGCGTGCATTCTCAGCCATGTAAGTTTGATTGGCAGCCACATGCGCCATTCTGCAGGGCTTGTGTTACAGGACGAAGAACCCGCGCGCTTAGTATCATCGTTCAGCTCTCCGTGGTAGGCGCTGTGATCATAAAGTTTAGGTGCTGCTCAGGCTTATCTAGTGTCCTAATGGATTTAGGTCCTCTCTCCAGTTCCTGCGTTTAGTTTTCGTTTTATGTAGAATGGAAAACGGAGGGGGACATGACCTATAGGAAATGGCTGAACGGATCACCGCTCAAGCTGCGTAATATGTGGACATAATTACGAAAGAGTAACACGCTCGAAAAAAAAACAGCCACGGAAACTACACAAAAGCGTCACGGCATCGTTACCCTATCCATTAGGGCTGTTCTCTTTTTTTTTTTTTTGCAGGAGATACTGCAGACCCAGGTGGGCTTAGATGTTCTTTTGGGAATACGTTAAGTCGTGCCCTCGCATGATTCACCTGCGGATAAGGCACGTTGTCTCAGCGAGCAATGAGAAGTCGGCCACCACACGGTCATTTAGAATCGGGGCAACTTTGAGTGATACCCGAAGTAGTTCTCTGAGTGAAGAGCTTGATTGCGATTGCTGGCTCCCGGAACGCTACCGTGCTGTTGCTATCGCTTCAAAGACAAGCGAGGCACCTGGACCGTCATGCGATTATGATTGTATACGGTTTAACACGCCGACGCAACGCAGGCGATGAGGCACACCGTAGTAGAGGGCTCCGGATTAATTTTGACAACGTGGGGATCTTTAATGTACACCGAAATCTCGTACACACTGGCGTTTTTGCTTTTCACCTCCATCAGAAAAGCGGCCGCCGGGGCCGCGGATTGAACCCGCGACCTCGTGCTCAGCAGCGCAACGCCTTAGCCACTGAGCCACCGCGGCGGGTTTGGTCCGTCATGTGGTGTGACTTGCCCGACGCCATTTTGCCGTCCTTCCCAATGTGTCCGCGAAGTTTCCTTATTGCACTCGGGAATTCCCAATTCGAGGGGACACTCGTAAGCCATTGGGAGGCGCCATTGGGCGTGATATATTGATCCCGCTGGGCCGACCGCATTGCTGGCCTCCCTTTCTTTACTTAGAGTCTGGTCTGGGTATTCCTCCGCCCGAGGTGACTCGGAAATAAATTGCGGTCATTTTTAAAGCAAAGCTTTCTACCTCTACCCCCCAAGGGTTCTTTCGCGACCGTTGGTGTCACCAGAAAACTCCAGCGAACAAATAAAAGAATTTACTGGCACCGCCGGGAATCGAACCTGGTACTAATAGACTAACAAAGCGAGAGCCCGCTGTCTTACCGATTTAGCTACGAGCCCACGCGAAGATGGGAAAGACAGGTGGTGTACTCATCAAGCACATCTACGGGTTTACCCCCTGAATTCTCGCTGAATGCCACGTGAAAGCGTCACGCGACAACTCACGCCCGTCTAGCGGCCCTGTGCGCACCTTCCTCATGTGCTAAAAGTTACAAAAATTAAAGGAAGCTCACACCAATGCATGGAATCTCACTTCTAGTATGCCAATGTGCTAAAGTCTGTGGCCTCCAGTGTTCACGTAAAAATCACAGCTCCTTGTCGTCCGCCCTCACGCCAAACCAAGGAATACATTCAAATACTCCTTGATGGCCAGGCCATTACTCCGAGCCCCAGCATCAAGAGACTGGGCCTACATCTCGAGGCCAACACCAAGAGTGACGCCTCTTTGCAGCGCCTCAAAAACAGCATTAATCGAATCATACACATGATCAGGCGAGTTGCCACCAAGAAGCGAGGCCTAAAGGAATCCGGTACCTTTCGATTAATTGAAGCTTTTGTCCTCTCGAGAGTCACTTACGTCAACCGCCTGTCTTCTGCTCGAGAAGGAAGAAATAGAGATGCTTTATATAATGATTAGAAAGGCGGTCGAGCAGGCCATTTGTCTTCTCGTGAGTGCGTCCACACAGAGGCTGCTTAGCACGGGGCTCCACAACATGGTGGAAGAGCTCATAGAAGGCCATCTTTCTAACCAGAAGGTCCGATTCAGAACTGCGGTGGGTAATCGCATCCTTTACCAGATTGGCTGGGCAGCCAAGAATGTCACTCCGTTTGACGTACTCCTAGAGTCTTGGCGACTAAAACTAAAGATGCTCCCTTCGCTTAGAAATATGAACCCCTCACATGACGAGCGTCACGGAAAAGCATGGGCTCAAGCGCTAAACACCACCCTCGGTGGGGATCATGCAGTTATCTACACAGACGCCTCCAAACATGGTAGGGCAGCAATACGCCATCATCGTGGCTACCTCCAGAACCAACCTCTTAGCGTGTACCTCGCTTAGGACCCAATAAATGACAGCAGCAGAAGAGGCAGCCATCACCTTGGCTGTCACTCAACCAGGGGTTCGGAGGGTAGTCACCGATTCCCAGCAAGCCTACTGGAATTACCAGTCGGGTTGGGTGTCCTGACCTGCATTGCGCGTGCTAAAATACCACTCCCCAAACGGTTCCATTCAGCTCAGCTGGACACCCCCTCACGCTTCAATGGAGGGCAACAAATACGCCCCCCCCCCCCCCCCCCCCCCCCCCCCCCCCAACAAGCCTGCGCTTTTACCTCCCGTGCTATGGAGCTGCAAGAGGACAGTCACCCGCTTGTCACGTTCAGGGAAATAACCCAGCATTATCGCCTTCTGAGACAGACCGTACCTTCGCCTCCTTACCCTGACCTTTCCAGAGAACAACAAACTACCCTACGGCTCATACACTCCGGGCTCCTTCCCACAGCCTACGCGTCTTCACTTAATGTATCCGAATCGCTACGACGCTGAATGTGAAATTTTGCTCAGAAGTAGGAGCACTCCGCCCCGTAATCGGGGTGTGCGACTTCAGCTCTGAGCACCCTCCTCTCTTTCAGTCAACTATGCAACAAGAGCAATGGGAGATGCTGCCGTCCAGGCCCTCTCTACCTACCCAGCTTCAGCGGGTGGACAGAATACAGGCCGCGAGGACTCTATATGGGCCCCACAGAAGAAGGAATCACTCCCCAGGGCTGCACTCTGGGCCGTTCAGAAATCTGAACAGAAGTATTTCTTCCTCCTCCTGTCTTCCTTCTCTGCCACAAATCTCGTCGCCTCCGTATGTGGCGCAGAGATGGAGAAGTCAGATCGTCTAACACCGGGTTGGAGCTTACTTAAATTTGATAAAGAAAGTTTCCACTCTTGTGCTTCACTAATACAACTCAATCAAACACCGTTCATGCATCATACATTGATTTAATCTTACCAAGAATATCTCTTTGAAGTAATGAATGGTCTGGTTAAGTGCATTTCACTTCTCTTTGGTTTTACTAATTGTAGATCGATGTGAGTGAATTTAAGTGACGTCAGATGGGTAATCGTCATGGGTGCCGTTTACAGCTTTGCTTTCCAACCACATTCACGGGGTGGATTGGCGTGATTTTTTTTTCAGCCTGAATTCTGCTTTTATACCTCTTGCTAGGCCATCCCCTTGTGTGCTCTACTTTTTGTTCAGCCCTGCTACAGCGGTATTTTGTTGCGACCGCTGCTTGGTTAGTCTTTATCTTAGGAGTTATAATACCTCTTCCATTACATTTACTCGAGCTTCTTTAACTTGTATTTTTCACATGCTCAAGGATTCCCGAGGCGGCGCTTGTTGCTGCTTTACTAGCCCACTTTCAGTTCACGCGATCTTCCTGTTTTCCTTGGTGTGTGTAGAAACTTCGAGGCATTTTGCTGCCCCTCGAAATGATTGCTCGATGCACTCACGCGTCATATCACTGCACCGCTTGTTGGAAATACGTGCCCAACTTAGGCCACAGGCAATCCTTTTTCTAATAAAGTCAGTTCAGTTGAGTTCAGTTTTCCCGCGTTCGCGCCTGTCTGGCCCCACCTGTTTACGAGCGCAGTTTTTCTGTGGCTTGTGCTTAACGAAAGTGAAAAGTGGAAATTTGAAAAATGAAAAGTGGGAATTTTGTAAAAGCGTATTTTTTTATTCACCTAAATTCTACTTCTACAATTATCATGATCAAGTTACTCTTCTTGCCTTGGTAGATGTCCGTAACACACGCCTGTAGGTCGAAGTACATAACCCCTTGAATATATATACCATTTCCCAGCAATAGCGATGACCCACCGTGGTGTTGGGGATATGCGCTCGTGTCACGTTGCACAAGCCAGAAGTTCAATTCTACTCAATATTTTATCTAGTGTACACAAGCTTTTATTGGAAATTTCTTGCTACTCCAAGCATTATTCAACTTATGTTTTGTTTTTTGAGCCATCAAAAATTTTGTATGCCATCGGTGAGCCATTTTAGGTTCCAAGTCTTGCCCACAATAAGAAATTTCGTCCTCTCGAGTCATTGCGGAGTTGTTTTTCGTTTACTTTTTTCGCATGCATGGTCTGGTCATTCGACGGCTTCGCATATTTGGTGGCGCTGATTAGTCGTTCTAGAAGGCTGTGGCTAAGCCCGCGTGCGACGATTTCCCAGAGTGTGCATTCCTAGCTGTGTAAGAGATAGAAAGGCCGGAATATCTTTCGAACTAGTGAATAACGCAATTTTCATTTCTATTATCTTTAGTTTATTGCCCATTCCAACTTATCTTTGTTTGGCTGTTTTTTTCTTCTGTTTTCAGTATTCTTTTTTTTTTGTACTTTTCAGTTGCCAGTGAACGTTGGGTTTGTTGTTCTTGAATTAGTATTCTGTTCATTGCGTTCAACTGCTATAACACTTATCCTCTTCCTATCGGCAACCTGTCCACTGCTCTATTCGCAGCCTTCTCTACAATACTGACTAGCGATGCAGCAAAAACATGGTTACAAAAGGCACGTTCTCTTCTCCGAGACTGAATGTTCTCCGCTGACACCAAAACGGACCCACTTCTCCGGTATTCAGACGTCCTGGAACATTATAGGCTTGGCAGAAGGAAATTCCCACCACCTCATCCTCGGTTAACCAGAGAAGAAGCCACCACTCTTCGGCGATTGCAGACAAATTCCTATCCCCACAGCGCCCTCCTTCATTCCGTCTACCCGACTCAGTATCCCTCCCTTTGCAATTTCTGTACAATGCCTGGCACCCTGTACCACCAGGTACGGGAGTGCCAAAAAACTCCAAACCTACCCCAATCCCCTTCCAAACTTTTGAGCAGTGGATGGCTCGTCTGGTCGATCCGTACCTTGGACACCAGCGAGAACTGGTAAAGAGGGCCTGGACGGCAAGTCGCAGCCTGGGTATCCCGGAATAAGGATGTTCTCCAGCGGGCGAGTGCCCTGCCATCAGAACTTGCGGTCAATAAATGTTTATTTTCCTCCTCCTCTTTTCCGCTTTAACACACTCTGTATTGCCTCAGCGCAACGCTTGTCGTGCACAACAAAATCAATGAAGAGAGAGGGAAGGAGAAAAAAAAAAAGAAGACTTAGGCAAACCACAGAGGCTGTTTATCTAAACCGGACGGGGCGAAACCCATTTAGACGCTTCGTTGCAGGTTTCTAACTGCTCCTGCTTCCCGACGATGACAGAGGAAGGAGCAAGGAGAAGTCGTAGCACCACACGCTTTTGTTAGGTATGCTCCCTTTATCTCCCTCGTCTGCTTTCAATCTGCTCTGGGTTGCTTTGTCTGTAGCCAGCCCTCCTAAATGGGTTTGCGGGAACGCTTGCCCGTAGCGAGCCAAGGCGAGCCCAAAGACAGGCGGGAGAGGATCAGTCAAATGGAACGAGACGGGTGCAGGCCGGGGTAACAAGAAAGATTGCCCTGGAGAAAACGGGACCGATGTTCGCTGTTCGGAAACAAAATGAGGGTGCAATCCAGATCGGGCTGTCCGAGTGTCGGGAAAACGAGGAAAGGTTGGCCACTTGTTTCGAAGATTTGTATCGAACGCTCGTTCCAGCATCCGTAAAAGGAGGATATGTCGTTGTTTGCTTAAGGCGGAATGTTTTCTTGTGGTAGGAGGTTTACATGCCCCGCCTCACACGGCGAGTAGAGCCCTGGTCCAGAAAGGCTGGAAACGCTACCAGCGTAAATTATGGATTAGCAGGTCAAACAAGAGCCCATTCTATTTTCACGGGAAACCAACAAGTAGCAGCTCTGCCCAGATGTTTTTATTAAGTTGCCATTTGAACTGGAAGAGGATACGTTTGAGGGTTTCACACAAGTAAGCAGCCGCACCACATAACTGCAGGAAGGGGCGAAGCATGCAGTGTATAAGTGTATCCTTGGCGCCTTGGCGTTTTTTGCGAACAGTGATGAAACCGTGGGCGGTTACGTTGCTGTAAAATTCTCTTGTCTCTGAAGCGCAAAGCTCTCTAGCGTAAGGCGTAAGCGAGTGTCCCGATGTTTTTTTAGCATGCGTTACGTTCTAGCGTGAGGCGTAAACGAGTTTCCCGGTGTTTTAGTACCATGACTACATGAGACGACGATTACGACGACGACGACAGAAGACGTCAACAGCCCCAGCGCCTAAGGGGCTTCGCTCCTAACAGATGCCCCACAAGGAAAGTGTGCAGAGTAAGGATACTTTCTCAGCCACTGAGATGGTCAGGTGGCGATGAACGGAAAACACCTGGAAAATCAACCGGACCCCAACTTCGAACTGTGGCTTAGTTCCCTTCCGAGGCACGCCTATGAGGAAGATCCCAGATTTGTTTGGGTCGTCGTAAGCTTATGTGTATTCTTGTACGCATACAGCGTCTTCAAATATCTCATTGATCAGACACAACCTTCGCCAAAGGTAAATGTAACCTACAAACACGTTTGCAGTGGCAGAACACACACACAAAAAAATCTCTGCTACCACAGAAAGTAGCCCAGTAAAGGAGGAGGAATAACTTAATCGAAGTAATTTAGTAGGGAACCTTCTTCCTGATTATGCAAGGGGATCGACCCTATTTTAGGGGCCCCTACAGCTCTGGCTGACCTTCCGGTCGCTATTTTCAGGGTCAAAGCTGAGCAGCGCATCTTTACAGTGCTGAAGGGATGGCTTGAATCATCATCATAATCATCATCATCATAATAATAATAATAATAATCATCGTCATCACCAGCCTATCTACGCCCACTGCAGGGAAAAGGCCTCTCCCATTTATCTCGAATTACCCGGGTCCTGTGCTAGCTGCGATTAATTTATCCCCGCAAACTTCTTGATCTCATCTGCCCATCTAACTTTCTGCCGTCCCCTGCAACGCTTGCCTTCCCTAGGGATCCACTCTGTTACCCTTAATGACCAACGGTTATCTTGCCTTCGCATTACATTCCCTGCCCACGTCCATTTCTTCTTCTAAATTTCTTCTAATATTGTCCTTGACACGCGTTTTGTTCCCAGGACCCACTCCGCTCTCGGAGTGGCTTGGATATTGGGGGCTCGGATATTGGGGGAATAATCCTATACAGTTAAACATGGATATAATGATGTTGACAAAAGTTAGAAATTTTTCGTTACATCAAATTTTCGTTACATACAGGTTTCATGAATGAAGTACAAACGAAATCTGAATGGTAGACATCAGTGAAAATCAACTCACCTTTTAAGGATTTATTTCAGTGTAAAAAAACTGCGTGATTTTCGCCTGCTGCTTTCGCATGAGCTAAGGCACTACACCGCGCTCCAAAGAAGCGAATTCCCTCACACCCGTAATCAGAAACGTAACTTAGGTATCATGTTTTGCCTTTTCACACTTTTAGTTCAAAACGCGTTTCAAGAACGAAACTTAGGCTGAAAGACCACCTCTTCGCAAACTTGATGCTCTTTATCCCTCTCAAAATTAACGAGAGGTTGCTAGCTGCTATATTGTAACGTGAGACGACGGCAATTGAAAATGCGAGCTTGTTTTAAAAAAGAAAACTTGTCGTTTTCGGGCAGCAGTACTCATCACCGGCAAACGGACACCACAGATTGCAGTGAGGACGGCCGACTACACGCCGACAGGCAATTATAGCATTTAAAAAACCTGACTCTCGAACCGACAGCGCACTCACACGTGGAAACACAGTATTTTGCGGTACAGGCGAAAAAAAAAAGAAGTGTAGTTACTCTTGGTACCTGGTGTCACGGTACACAAGCAAAAGCTAAAGTTGGTGCTTCGTTAGCCATGACATGGCGTTAGGCGTTCTTGTCATCAATATTATTGTGACAAATTTCGTTTTGGCAATTCTAGATATTCTCATAACTGCTGGCTCCTCACACTAGGGTTAGCATTCGGTAGATTAGTGTATTTTCTCCGGACGATTTTTCAGTCAAAGAGAAAAAAACAATTGATGATCAGCTTAGCGAGTTCATTACATATAGGTTAACCACCGCAACGCCTTCGCTACATAGAGTTCGGAAACAAAGGGGTTTAATGGGACTGGCAATGGGGAATTGAAAAACGTCGTTAAATCCAGGAATTCGTTACATGCAGGTTGGTAACATCCAGGTTCAACTGTAGTCTTATTCGGGGAGAGCCTTATTCGTAACAACAAACATTTGTTCGAAGTAACGCAATGATGATAGCTCACTAGGCACACAAACAAAAGAAACAGAAGAGCAGCCAACATACCCAGTTACCGTTAAGATTAACCCGAGGCCAGACAGGCAACGTAGCGAGTTTTTGGAACCGGTCGCATTTTGGCCACCGTCATCTCACGGTATACACCCCAGGTTTCTGTTCAACCCCTCCGGGCAGCTCGCAGCTTCCCAACGCGCTGCACAAAACTGCTATTCGGGCCTCCGTTGCGCGACGAATCCCAGGAGCACGTACAGGTGCCGTCAGATGTAATTGGAGCACGGGAGCTGTGGCCCATAGAGTTTCATACTAATATACACTAGAGGGAAATCTGGCGCCACTGTCTAGGGGAGCCGCGCTTTGGCGAGCGTTCCGTCATGTAGCGGGCAGGCACGTTCAACTTGTCCTTGGCATGGGTCATGAACAGGCTAAAAGTTGGCTCTGGCTGCAAAAAAGCAACGGTGTTATTGTAGAAGGTTCATGAAATTTGTTTTGTTATTATAAAATTAAACCTACAAAAAGATTAATTTGTCAGTGATTATGCAGAAGCTTCATGCACGATGAACAAGAAAAAAATGTTACCTTTTGTTGTTAATTTTGGCTTCGAGACAGAAACGGAGCCATGTGGCTAGCTTAGCCAAGTAGGCGAGGAACGTCGCTAGCGGCAATGGCGCCGCCCACGGTGACCTGCGACTGTAGCGACAGATTTCTCTCTAGTATATATTAGTATGAAACTCTATGCTCTGGCCAAACCGCATAGGAGCGCCGTGTAGCTGCACCGGCGGCAAACTAAGGAGAAGTACAGTGCCTTCCGACGTCGAAAGCCCCCCTATACTTCTCAACCCACTTCTTTTAACGTGACTTCGAGCATTGTTCTCAGCATGCTGGTCTTGGCGATCGCGCTGATAGCAGACCAACCTAAAAATACTAGAAGATTAAAATTGTCACTTCAGATTCCTGCGATTTCGGCGCTTCTCCAGCAGCTCGGGTGCGCTGAAAATGTGAGCGACGCTGTCAGATACCGCCTCTGCTATCAGCGCCATCGCTGAGACCAGTATTCTGTGAATAATGCTCGAAGCCGCCTTAATAGAAGTGGCTTGATAAGTATAGAGAGGCTATCGGCGTCGGCAGGTGCGCATGCATGTTCTGCTCCTTTCGTTTACCGCCGGTGCAGCTACGGCGCTCCTATGCGGTTCGGCCACAGCTCCCGTGCTCTAATTACTTCTGACGGCACCTGTACGGGCGGAGGAACGGACCAAACATTCAAGTTCTTCGGCGGCGTTGCCTTGACACTTCAGCGCTCAATTTGATCTCATGGGTGCGCAGGCATCCAGCACACGGATTTCCCACAATGACCACGCGCTCGCACTCCTAGATGTTGGTTTTTGTATGCCCTTTAAAGGAGCCATGAAGAGAAAATGCAAGTTGGTTTTATTCGAAAGATTTCGTGTTTTATAGTGCCCCAGCGCTTGTCCGGATACAAACGATGCTTTATTCACTGAGAAATAAACAATTTAGGTTAAAATTTTTGATTTTTCCCGCTAAATCGTTTGTTTTCGGTGTCTGCAATGACATCACAGGAACCGACCGCCTCTGCAACCTAGAATACCTTCATTCTCCGCCGTACAGGGTAGAGACACGTATACGCTGGCGCCGCCATTTTGTGTCGCTCGCTCACGGCCGAAGCAAGTCATTGTGTCAAAACCGCGCTAAATTATCCGCCGCAAACGCGGTTTACTGAAGAAGTTTGAATCATATTGTCTGTTTCGCGTTGCTAGGTCTCGTGGGAAACGAAAAAACAACGGCGTTGAGCACGTTGGACCCAATTGCGGCGGCACGGGACCGTTCAAGGTTGTCTCCACCCTGTACAGCGGTGTTGGTTTGTTCCCACGTTCCTTTACGTTACCCGAACCTAGATGGCGCCACCATACCGTGGCAAGCGTTTGGTTTGTTTTTGCCCGTATTTAAAAAAGCCATGAAGAGAAAACACAAGTTTGGTTCATTCAAAAGATTGTCTCGTTAGAATCATACTGACACCACTCTTAACGTAAACTCGCTCAAATAAGCTACATAATTAGGAAAAACGGGAATGGTCATGCAACCCACCAGCTCATTTCCCGCAACAGAACCTATGAGTCACATGAGCTAAGCTCTGCGATTGGCGGAGGCCGGCAGAAGCAGACGCAAATTAGGTAGAGCTTACAAACTAGACGAACCAGTGATTTGCGCTTAAATTTAGGGCACATTCTTTACAAAGCAATAAGAATGATGGGACAAACAGTGGAAGTTACGAAAGCACATGTAAACATAGAAGTACTGATGCGGTTCTGCTGTTCGTACTGCGCACAGCATGCTTGGTTTAAGCTGCACAGCACTACGGGGCTTGGGGTTGTCTCAGACGACACTGGCCGATTGACGCAAGCAACGGTGTCCTTACGTGACCCAATTTGTCGAGCGAGCACTGTTTCAGGGAACGAATATTTTCTCCCAGAACAAAAACAAGCCAGGTTTAAATGCGGGCAAAAACAAACCAAACGCTTGCCACGGTATGGTGGCGCCATCTAGGTTACGGAACGTAAAGAAAGCGGGAACAACCAACACACGCTGTACAGGGTGGAGACAAACCTTTGAACGGTCCCGTGCCGCCGGCAATTGGGCCAACGGGCTCAACGCGTTATTCTTTTCGTTTCCCACGAGACCTAGCAACGCGAAAACAGACAATATGATTCAAACTTCTTCAGTAAAACCGCGTTGCGGCGATAATTTTAGCGCGGTTTTGACACAATGACTTGCTTCGGCCGTGAGCGAGCGACCCAAAATGGCGGCGCCAGCGTATACGTGTCTCTACCCTGTACGGCGGATGCGTGAATGAAGGTACTCTAGGCTGCAGAGCGGTTCGGTTCCGGTGATGTCATTTGGGACCACGAAAACGCACGATTGAGCGGGGAAAATCAAAATTTTAACCTAAATGTTTATTTCTCAGTGAATAAAGCACCGTTGTATCCGGACAAGCGCTGGGGGCACTATAATAACACGAAACCTTTCGAATAAACCAACTTGCATTTTCTCTTCATGGCTCCTTTAAACCTGGCTTGTTTTTGTTCTGGGAGAAAATATTCGTTCCCTGAAACAGTGCTCGCTCGACAAATGTGGTCACGTAAGACACCGTTGCTTGCATCAATCGGCCAGTGTCGTCTGAGACAACCCCAAGCCCAGTAGTGCCGTGCAGCTAAACCAAGCATGCTGTGCGCAGTACGAACAGCAGTACGCTTAAGTACTTCTATGTTTACATGTGCTTTCGTAACTTCCACTGTTTGTCCCATCATTCTTATTGTTTTGTAAAGAATGTGCCCTAAATTTAAGCGCAAATCGCTCGTTCGGCCAGTTTGTAAGCTCTACCTAATTTGCGTCTGCTTGTGCCGGCATCCGCCAATCGCAGAGCATTCTCGTGTGACATCATAGGTTCTGTTGCGGGAAATGAGCTGGTGGGTCGCATGGTCATTCTCTTTTTTCCTAATTATGTAGCTTATTTGAGCGAAGTTTACGTTAAAAGTGGTGTCAGTATGATTCTAACGAGGCAATCTTTTGAATGAACCAAACTTCTGTTTTCTCTTCATGGCTGCTTTAAAACGAACTATTAGCAGCTATTCGCTGCAAAAGGTAGGCAGAATTTTGTGGGTACACATGTGTCCAAGGAAGCCGAAACGTGCCGGGGGCTCCAACCCTGCGTGCTTTGTGCTTACGAAATTCTGTGTTTTCTGGAAGAATACTTCACAAGCATTGACAAACATCTGTAGCTCTAGAAAAGCAGTGTGGGAAAACCGCGCCACGGCTTTTCGTGGCGCCGAAGAAAAGAGACGCAAAACCCGGCATCCATTTCAACGAGCGTCGTGTTCCTTTATGAAAGACAAAGTAATAGGCACTGCACGCGCTTCATGCTGCACGTACATATCATCTTCATCGTCCTTTTCCTTGCGTGGCTCATTCCAACGACATGACGGTTCAGCGCGATGTTCAAATACAATTTACAACAGGCAGTCCAGTCGAAAAGCTGTCCGCCCAGATTTTATTTTCGCGACCGACAATGGTTTCCCGCTTTGGCAGCAAAATGAAGGAGCCACAAAGAACGGTAAGCCAGGACGACAGTGCTAAGTTCACGGTACCCTGGAAAGCTTCAAAGCATTGCAGATGAAAAGGCGCATGTGGCAATGCCTTCGCCTTCTGCCTCCGGCTTGTCGTAATCTCGCATATTTCTGCAGTCGCAAGGGATTTCGCTATCGCTGGTAGCCACTTGCAAATTACGAACGCAATGCTACCCTCGACTTAAACGAAATGGCTACGCAAGCACGCACGCAGGGTGAATATCACGCAAAAAAAAAATGCGTTCGTAGACAGAGATTTTGCTGAGCACTAGACGTCCCTGAGTCAGATCGGCAACGCGCAGCCATTCTCGCATATTCATTGCAACCCGAACAAGGCTCCGAACCTGACTCCTATTGGTATGTATGGGCGTACGGGCGGTACATTCTGGGTCTGCAAGCGTGGGAGCCCTTCCAGTCGGTATACGACCCCTTTTGCAGCTACGTAGATATACGCATTAGCTTTTACACAATGTTAATGCATAAAAATTCCCTGCCCAGTAGCCCACAGCACCAGCAGTGTAAAGCCCTTCATCTGAAAAACAAATCACAATTGACGAAGTAACAAATGAAACGACTGAATGCGCAATATTTGTCGAAGGAAAAACAACTTTAAATGAAAAGAAACGGCGTAGGAAGGCTTGTGCATTACTAGAGAATGCTCAAGAACACAGTTCGCAGAGGGATGTTTTTATAAAAAGGGTAAAAAGAAACATGCATGTTCTGCCGAATAAATGTTGAACTGTGTAAGCTATAAATTCCCAGAAGGTCTGCATGCTTTGTAGGAGCTACCGCTCGGTGTAAACAAAACAGTGGCTTAATTATTCACTGAACTTTGTGAGCTAGAAGCTGATTTTCAGCGCAAACGCAAATCAACAAGTGTGCAGTTTACATTCCAAAATGGTGAAAGTCGACCAATATGAAGGGGTACTTTATCAATCACTAAATCCCAGCTTCTTAAAGCAGCTTTGATAATTCATCTCCGCGTTGAAACTATGGCTTATTGGCAGTTCATTCCCCGAATCCATTAGGCCAAAAGGTGTCTCTGTAACTGCTGGAAGTTAACATGTTGCGAAGGAGCACTTTATACACCAAAATATGTTCGTACCGGTGTTCGAATTATAAAACCGGCATGTCAGTATGTCTATACTCGAGTGACCCGAAAGCCGAAACATGGTTTAAAAATATATGTGGGTTTTGTGAGGGCCTCTCAGGGAGTACGCAGCGTATGATTAACCAATCGCGTACAAATATTTGCCGAGATAAATAGTTAGCCTAGTTTTACAAAACAACTCTCTGTGATATCGGTAGTGTGGGTTTATCTCATCGGCGTCAACTCAGATCAAGGCTTGGCAGCCTGTTCCCGTTTCTCTTACGTTTCACTTTCAGATCAGAGCTGCGTGACAAGGTCTCCAAACACTGTCTGCTTTGCATTGGCTGCCAGACACCTGAGAGTCAACGTTATCATAACAGAAGACCCCTATTGACTTTATCTCTATCAGCTAAAGCTGCCTTCTTCAATTCGTCTATTTAAACTCGTAATACTTTGGTGACATGAAGATCCCTGTGTGATCCTGCGGCTAGTTCGCCTATTGAGCTTCCAGCGTGCCGACGACGCCATAAACAAATAGTTAGCTCCCTGGTTCGCTTTTTTGCTCGGAAAGCACCTTAGGACAACGATGAAGATACTTCAAACTAGGGCGACGCAGGACACCCTAAAACAGATACTGTGGCGAGTTTTGTTGGAAGAGCCCTTGTTACAATTACAGAGACTTTCACGTCGTAACCCAGGAGTGCAAAAGCAACAAGGAGCCGAGGATAGGCACACGCATCCGCCACAACACAGGCATGCAGTGTTCATATGCCGTTTTACGAAAGACTGCAAAATCCTGGCGGCAAATGCGGGAAAGCCGTTACGAGAAGCCACTCAGACGCTCTGAAACTTAGGTCAAACTTGCAGACAAAAAAAAATGGCCGCGTATCTGCTCCTTTCGTTGCAAATGTCGACTGAAGACGGTAGTCGACCGGCGCTTCTGTACGTAAATACCTCCCTTCTCTTTCCCGCTCACCTCTCATGCTGTTCCTCTCCCGACTCGTTCCTCCCAACATTACACGCGGGAGGTTTGCTCAAGGCACTTTAAATTTACCGCGTTCCACTGCTCCAAGTCGGGTGCCTCGATTCCAGCGCTGCGGTACGGTGGAGACGCGCGTGAATCAAGGGCGCGTGAATCGAGGCACCCGACTACAACTTTCATAGAACCACGTTGCCCTACTCCACGAGCGTTCCAAGAGGAACGCGGAACCTATATAGTGGAGCCTTTCGTTGCTGTTGCCGTTTGATTTTTTAAATGCCGCCAGGTAGCGCGGGCAACAGCAGGCGGCGGTTTTCTGCAGGTGATGTAGTATTTTATTTGCTTTCGCAAAAACCAAGCATCCGTAATTTTTTAAATAAGGGAACACTGTAAATATCACTCATGCATTGATTTTCTGCCTTATAGTTGCGTAATGACTTGTTATTTTTCAACAATGTTGACAAGTAGGAACATTAACACCGGACTTAGACGTTTAGATTTGGCTGTGGTTATATAAGACTATTGCGCAGTGTCTGTTTCACTTTGGCCGGTTGGCAGACAGATAGACATCCAGACAGACCAAAACTTTCTCCGTTTAAGTAGCACAAAAGACTATCGTCTTTAGAAAACACGCGATCATAATGGGGCCTTCCCAGGAACATCTTTGACGGTACCGGGTAGCGCGTTGATGGTACCAGGTAGCGCACCCGAAAGACTTTGGTTGTGCCATGTCAGACGCCGTTTTCAATTTCAACGACAGCAACCTTTTGCACCCATTTCACCAAGCAAGAGTAGATCCCACCTTCATAAATTATATAGCTGACTACCGCTGGTTTCCTGGAGGAAACGTCTTTCTCCCGGCGAAGAGTATGTATGACAAAGGCAAAGCTCGGTGCACCGCGACAGATATATAGCCTACATTACAGAATATAAACGCGCAAAAAGCCAGTCTCAAAGCCTTTCAGAAGTCAAATAACGCAAAGGCAGCCATACAAAGGGTGCCGCAGGAACAAACAATAAAACGTTATGAGACTTGCCTTATTTCTACTAACGAAATTAAGAGCACGCAGAAATTGAATTCAGCGAGGGACCAGAAACGCAACCAAGAATACACAAAAAATGAAAAAAAGATAAAGAGGCAATGCAAAACAAAACGAGTACGGAGAACAAACAGAAGCTGTCCCATCAGCAACGCGTTCAACGCCTGCACAAGTCAGGAGCAACATTCTTTCAGCAGGGATTAAGTTCTACACGTACTATCACCATTATTTGCTGCTTGTGAAGTACATGGCACTTCTTGCCTTTGTTTCATACCCAATCCTCTCTTCTTTCCCGCTGTGTTTCTCCCTAATCGTTCCCGAGTTTCTTTTAATTACCCGCTCTCTAGCTTTGAGCGTTATGTTTTCTTGAAGCTGTCACAGCGCTTTATCTTTTCGACTGACAGAAGTGCCGGACTTTAGCTTCGAGTGAAAGCACTAATTAACCCGAGCGGACCCATATGCCAGCCACGCGTGGTGGTGGCTTAATTCCGAACTTTCTGGGGAGGGCGCTTTAGGAAAAAGAAATGCGCATCATACTGTGTACCTCGATCCCCGTCACTCTCAGAACCACTGCCACGCTTCCCTGCGTTCGTGCTGCAGCAATTCACTTTTATGTATTTGTGTCTTGTCTGTGACTGCTGCAGGGAAACATATTTGCATGCCGCGCTTACCTGACACTCTGGTTCGCTGCTACGCCATCCCGTTTAGGGTGCCTCGATGTCAGTGCCTCTCCGCAGGCGGAGACGTGCGTGCATCGAGGCACTAGTCCGCCTTTATTACCCGTATAGTCACGGACAAACGGCATGCGACTGCAAAAATATGAACCGGAGCACCCAAAACTCAGAAAAACGTTTCCCGGAGGTTCAATAATGGTGCGCTATTGACATATTTGGAAAGCCAGATTTCTAAACTTTGTTGCACTAATTAAGCCACGCGTCAATTTGATTTGAATGAAAATAAATCGCGCTATTTGGGTGTTTTGGTTCATATTTTCATAATGTCGTTTCATTTGTCCATGGCTGTACCTCGCGAGCTACTTCACTGTATTTTGGCGCACATTTCGTCTTGCTTTTTTTGTAGAGAGGCTTTTTCGCCTTTGTGAAAGCAAATTAAGCAGCCCAGCTGATGCCGTTGCTTAGGGTTCCTGAGAGGCGGGCTGTTGGATAGCATGCTTGTTCGGTTTCAGTTACTCCCTCTTGTGTCCCCCTAATTTGTCGTGGCCGTTGTGCATAATGGGACAGTAAGGGAAGGCGCTCAAAGGGTGCAGATAAAGTGAAACGAGTCACGAATTATTTCAGGCTGCATAAGAGGGCATTGCAAAGTTAGCCAGTACAAAACCCTCCTAAACTCTTGCAGAAACGACAGGGCGGGTGGTAGTTCCTCAAGCCTTGGTTTGGCATTGTCGGCGAGTGCCCCGAAAACCGTATTTCTGTAGGATTTCAAGAGACTACAAAGTACTTGGGCAATGACTTGCATAATCTGATGCTGGGGTACCAACAATTCACGAAAAATATAAGTAAGAAAAGCAACCAACATCCCTTCTAACCACCAAAGAAACAAGGAGGTCAGAGGACACATAAGAACACCTTATGAGTTGTAAATGCCCAAGATTTGTTGTCCCATTTAATGACGCTGCATGCTTGTTGAAGTTGGTAATGTTGACGTCGCAGTCCATAGGGATTGGTGAATCGGCTGTGAGCATGTGACAACCGCCGTCATGGCCATTGAACAATCGCCTTGAGTAGATATACGAGATTGTTTGGCCCAAATATTGACGTTGCAACAAATGAAAATTTGTGAAGCAGCCATGAGCTTTTCACTGCAGTGATAACCAACATTGTCTAGTGCGCCTGAGTGGGTGTGTTGGTATGCCTGAATTCGGCTTTAAAATTTGGTTACCCAAATGCTAAGCAAACGGCTTTCCATGCAACGTTAAACTCCTTGTAAATCGAGAGGAGTGTACAGGTGGTCGACGTTCTTCAAGTCGAAAGTCACAGCGCATTCCCTAGGTCGATGAATCCGTAGTCGTATCGATCTCAGAAGGGTTTTACACTTTAGTTGGCAGGTACATAACTTAGGAAGAAAACGGCAGTACAAACAGACGGGACGCAACGCGTGAAGTAGACAAACGAGAGCGCAACTGTTTGCCTTCTTCTCGTTCCTTTTCGTCTGTTGCGCTGCCTTCTTTCTTCGGGAGGTGTCGATGACACGGGTTTTACACGAACGGAAAGGTTCTTAGATAGATTCTCATCCAGAGTCAAATTTTCCTAATTTTTTTCCTACTCAAGTATAGTTGAGTAGAGTGCACACTACTTCTTACTCCCTTTGCGCCCGTCGCCCGTTTAGGGAGCAGTTTCACTGCTACACACGCGGAAGCCGGACTGAGGCTCTTATGTCGCTTTCGCATTAAAGAAAAAAACCAGCGTGTTTGATTTCCCTTTTCAAGTGTCGGTAATAAGAAAATACAATCGTCGTTTTATTTACGATGCTGGCGTTAAAAGGCCACCAATAATTTGTTACTCCCTATTCTGCATTCCTTGTCATTGATAATCGTGGAGATACACTACCATGTTTGAAAGCAGTAGGCCTGGGGAAGCACATTTAAGACTGACATTGACATTCAAAAACATTTACAGTAGAATCTTGATAAACGGAAATCGCTTAAACGGAATTGCTGCCTAAACGTAACTGTAGCCTGTAAGTTGGTTGGTTTTGTATTTCAGATAAAGTAAAAAAACTCGGTAATCGGAACTAAAATTTCCGCCTCACCGTGAAAACTGAACCGGAAATGGAACTTCTTGTCAAACCCATGGCCAATAGCATCAGCTTTTTCGGGTTCCGGCTGTTTAGTTTTTGTTTTCGTTTTTTTTAGAGCCTCGTTGGGCTCGTATGCTTTGTTTCTTTAGTAGTCAGCCGTGTTAGCCCGATGAATGCAACATCACAGTTCTTGTTCTAGTAGTTCGGTCTCGATTCAAGACGCCGAGGTTACATGGCTCAGCTCCTGCCGCCTTGTTTGTGCCATCGTGGATGCTATTCGTGCTTCATTACCGTACTGTTGCCGTCTTCTAAATTCGGTGGCTCGTAAGCACTGGCGAAGGCGAGGCCTGAGGCATGCACACCATGCGCTTACGTTAGAAAAGAAAGGACATCATTCTTGACTTCAAAATCGGCTCGTTGATGCATTTTCACGCAGTTTTTAGGACACAGTGACTAATTGTTGCCGAATATACTTTGTGAAGGCTGCGCCTAAACGTCTCCTACTTTTCTTGCTTTCTGAAACAATTATCAGCTGAATTCACCTTCCAGCGCTCAGAGTTCCATGAAATGCCCTTAGAAATGTGCACGCACCTAAATTTGCACTTTTGCACATCTCTCTCAGTAAACGCAACTCCTGTTAAATTGAACTAATTTTTTCGATCCCTCGAAGTTTCGTTTATTGAGAGTCTACTGTTTTTCTTGTCTGAGCGAGAGCAGCTCACTACTCGATTCTAAAGGAGGGGGTTGGGGGTGCATAAAAGCGTGCCCTCGGTACTGCAAAAAAAATTTCAGAAAAGCTTGAACTCACGCGGAAGACTAGAATGGCGAAGCTGTTGTAGGTGATCATTGACGGACACGAAGTTGACTTTTAGTATCGTTGTGGTGTCGTGGTAGACGTCAGTGGCATGACCTTTTAATGACTGTATGTTGACCAAGGCCAGAGTAAGCTCATCGTTTTTCCCGACGTTTTCGTACATCACTCTGAAAGCGCGACTTTTCGTCTCTTGCGGATGCACTGCACGCCGAGATTTTCGAAACCCGGCATCTTCCTCGGCCATGCGAGCTGTCCGCGGCCGGGCCATGTGGAGTGAACGATCACCTACAGGAGCTTCGACATTCAAATCGCAACTCTTCTACGAACAGAGCGCATGCGCACGACAGCACGATGGACGAGTGAACGAGAGACGTACGCTATGACGCGTCATTCTCGTTCCAGCAAGTGTTTCCACGATACAGCGAACGCTGGAGTGTTTTTGTGGCCAATATTCGCCAATTTTCCTAAGTGGGCATGCTTGGCTTGACGAACGTGCGCTGGAAGCATGCGGAAAACGCTGGAGTTTGTTGGTTTTGTTTGCCAATATTGGCCAGTCTCCCTAAGCAGGTTTGCTCAGCTTGTCGAATGTGCGCTGGAGGCACGCGGCATGAGTGCTAGGCATTTTCTTTCTATTTTTAGCAGCGGACACCATGCACAAATGATTTTCTCGATAGCTTCGTTGTAAATAAAACAGGATAAATAAAATGCAGTGTTTCCCGAAGTACCGGAGCCACATATGCGTGCCCGTATGCGAAACACGCCCCGGCCTCGTCCAAACGACCGGCCCGTCAATGCGCGCGTTTGCCGTCGCTGCACGATGATTAATGGCGCAATTCGTAAATTCCGGGGTTCAGTTGGCACATGCGCGTTTATATCGCCTGACGCATCTCGACGATCAGCACAGCCTTCGCACGCGAGAAAAATTTCTGGGGCGTGTATGCTTCCTCAAAAAAAAAGGAGGGTATAGGGGAAGTGGAGATCATATATAAAGGCAGGCAACGGTTGAACAATTCTCGTATCGACTTTTCACGCTTGCTTTGCACGGGTGAAGGCAAAAAAAAATTTCCCAGCAAGCAGCTTATGTTTTCAATTCGGGACATGTGACTTGCCTTAGAAGTATAGGCAGCTTTCTCCATTTTAACGCAATTCATATCGTTTCGCCACAACTTGACTGTTCTCGGCTTGTTAACGGCAATGCAGCTCATTTGTCATCGATGATTAGGCGTTTGATGGGCTGCCCGATAGTGCGCATTTTTTTTTTCTGAACGCTTCAAAATTGCAAACCCGCCAGAACAAACAAAAAAATCCCGAAAGAACAACTTTCTCTAAGCATGAAAATGAAGGGACTGCTCACCCCCCCCCCCCCCCCCTTTTTTTTTTTTTGCCTGGACATTTGCTACCGCAATGTAGTTCGGCCCTGCTGCAAGCGGGAAGAACGCCATTCTGATTAGTTTATGCTCTTGTGTGCTCTCTTGCTGAAAACGTAATCGCTGATTAGTTCATAATTTAATTGTAGTTTTATATTTGCCTATGCAAGTTCACTTTCGGCTTTGTTCTGCTGCAATTTTTGCTGGGAATTCTCTAAGAATTCGAATACAATCCGCAGTTATATTGATTGTATAGATAGTATCGGAAAACATACTGACAGTTAAATACTGATGGACCCCCATCCGTAGTGTTGTCGAAAGGTTTATGCCGACGACGTAGTCTTCGTCTTTGAATTTCGGCGCAGTCTGTACAAAGACCGCTTCCATGTGGGTGCAACTAAGGTATTTCTCGCATAACCTAACGCCACCTGCTGGTTCCCTTCGCACACTCCCACTATTCCCCTGAGCAACTGCTAAAATGAGCCCGCTGTTCCACCTCTGGCCTTTAGATGGAGCCGCTGTTGTTCTTACGCGAGCGGTTACAGCAATTTTTACAGTGAATCTTTTTATAGCTACGGTTTGATGCATTTTTGTTCTACGTCCTCGAAAAGAAAAATTGGCTCCAGTCCAAGCTGTGAAAGTGGTTGGAAAGCAAAGCTGTAGACGATACCCGCAACGATTGCCCATGCGACGTCACTTGAATGCACACACGTGGCTCTACAAAGAGTGAAACAAGAGACTCTGGCAGCCGTTACCTGGAATTCGCGGGGGTGGCGTCCCGAACGCAGCAGCGTCGGTCACGGCCGGGCTAGAGCGGCGGACGCCGCCGCTGTAGCTCGGCCTTGCGTCGGCAGAAAGAAAACGGAGAGGAACGTCTTTCGAAGGGTGAGACAGTGGAACCTAGTCATATATCTTCATTGGCTAGCTTCACGCTAGCGCGAGGCGTTCATGTGTGTGCATTCGTTGGTTGTTTGCGCATGCCTGCTTGCTTGATTGTAGGCGGTTGCTGCTGCCTAAGGAGCCATTCGCCGGGAGACAAACTTTACCTATAACGACTGAGCACGTAGAAAACCACAAAGGCACCGTTCTTTTGGAATTGCGCTTCTTTCGCTTCTTCATAATGGGCAGGTAGAACAGTCTTGGCTCCCTGAAAACGGGAACGTAGAACGATTCCCAAGTTCGGGGCGGGTAATGACTCTCTGCTTAAAGGTTCCGTGCCTCGACTCTCCAACACGAACGGATACATCTATCCCATATCTTACATTGTCTACCGAGATTAAATGGCGTCTAGGAGCGGCTGGTCGCTTCACAACGCCAATCAATTGCTCATACCTTTGTTCAAAATTGTGTATAATTTGAGCTTCTCCTGTCACCCACTTTTACATTAGGCAATGGCTCACGATTTTTTTTGCCTATTTTTATTATTAAAATGCTTACTGACGTTAATTATATGCGTTGTTGTTTTTGCGAATAAATGTTTCTTGTATTCTTCAACTTGGTTCACGTGCGGGGCGCGGCCTATTTGCATGAGCCTCGCACCCGAAGTACAGGGCTTGTATCTTCATGGTAATTAAATGATTGTATCCAGCCTGTGTGCTGTTCTCCCGTTCACAATGCAGCGTTGTGTTGTCATCTGCGCATCTAATGGAGTGGCCGCTGCGCCCTCTGGCACCAGGCAAAAGTGCGGGAGCCTTAGCACTTGTGCATCAGTTTATTGAATGTTTCCTCAATGATTTTGCAGAAACCCAGAACCTAACAAAAGTATCAAAGCCCCTTTCTTAAAGAGAGAGAGAGAGAGAGAGAGATAGAGAGAGAGAGAGAGAGAGAGAGATAGATAGAGAGAGAGAAGAGAGAGAGAGAGAGAGAGAGGAGAGGGGGGGGGGGGGGGGCTCTTAATGTGAACTGGTGAGGTCAAGCCCTGCTAGGGACAAGGCTTGCATACACCAGATGGGGGTGACTACGTTGATGAGTGGTGAATATTTCACATTAGGGTTACAGCAGGAAGAAGACAAACAAGAAACGTTGAAAAAAAAGAAAGTAAAAACAAGAGAATGCTGCCAGCAGAGTCCGGAAATAAAAATACAATTGAAAAGGGAATTGTTAATGTAAACACTGAAACAAAATAAAAGTAAACGACGCGAAACAAAAGAGTAACAACCCCAACCCAAGAAAAATAAGTAGCTGAACGCCAGTGACACCAACACAAGCAAAGTAAATAGACGAACGCCACAGTGCGAAAGAGTAGATATCGCGACACACTTGCTCTGTCTGGGATCTAGAGAAAGATCGTCAAAACACGAACTTTCCCAAATGCAACCTGAGTGAAAGTGAAAGTCGAAAATCCAAACTGGTTCGATCTTCTTGGAATGGAGCAATCGGATGGACGTCGTTTTCATAACACGAGGCACCCATGCTCGATTCCGGACACGGGAAGCGTTTTTTTTTTCTTTTGGGGAGCTTGATGGGCCTTTGTGGAAACCCATCATCACCTGTTCCCTCCCATTCGGCGAAGTTAACTTTGCTGCGCTGCGTTTTTTTTTTATGTTTGCATTGTGGCACAGAAAGCTTCGCTTTAATATAAGATCACTTGTAATAGAAATAACATCAGTTGGCCGTTCCGTGACACAGCCATTCCATGCATGAAATTCCAAAACAAAAGGATCTTCCCGAATTCCACGAGCCATCAAGCAACCAAACGAACCAACAAACAAAGAATCCATCAAGCCAGCGGAAAGCCTGCTGGAGAAGGTGGAATTCATCATTGACAGGACGCAGAGTGACCAAGCCGGCAAGCAAACGCCAGACGGCAAGCAAGCTAGCGTGTGTATGGAAAGATGTTTCCTGGGACACCCAGTCAAAGTGGCAGTCCAAACAAAGCAAGCACTTTCAAGCTTGCGTGACGACGTCAAATTCTGCCGTTATGGCGCCGCATACAGGCACGGCGGTGCAGGTCTCCGAGCAACCGGCATACGCAGCACGCGGAACACAGCTTCTATCCATTCTGGTCCGGAATACCCCAGTCCGCTCGTATTTTGCTTTCACCAGAAGAGACTCCACATTCATCTCCTGGCGTCCATATTAGTACCGTAGTAGTGTTATCGCTACTCCTCAGCTATGGTCAGAATATGTGCGTCAGGAGCTTGGTTGTTGGCTCTGCATTGCAGAAAGTCGACGATAACGCTTCATGCATGACTGAACGGTTGCCGGTCGGTATGTGACGAGAAGGCAGTTAACATCAAGCATTCCTGTGGTGTTTCATTTTATTATAGGTTCCCTTTCCTTCGACAAATCATATAAACTAATTTTATTGGAACAATTAGCCTGTTAACTTGTTACTTATGCCTTGTTGTAGCTACTTACCCACCAATCATGTAATGTAGGGCGTTGCACAATTGTTGGGTTTTGACGATTTTTCGGCTGCTGTTTCGGGGCTTTTTCTCATTTTTTCTTCATCATGCGTAGTGTGATGGAAGTTTATAACAGAGACATTTTACATTTCGTCAGTGCTCTCTTGTTATTTTCATTTTTTTTATTGCTTGGTTTCAAGGAGTCTCTATAACCGTTATATTACTTCAATTTCCATTTTTGTAACGAATAAATGCACTAACTCCGACAACTATACATTTTTGTTCAGATGCAGGCCGTACGGTTGGTGCTGGGGGTACTCGGCAAAGAATACCTGACGAATAGGATCGTCACACGGCTTCTTCGCGCACGCCGCACACTGCCAGGAATTTTAAATGCGAATGCATTTATTAGCCGGGGGTTGTCTTGCTCCGTTGGCCGGCGTGCGCCTGCATTCCTCCAGCGCGAGCGCACGTGAGCGCGCGCCTCGTAGTTCTGCCTTCGTCGTCGTCGTCGTCGTAAATGCGAAATGCATTTCTTAGTCGGGGGTGTCGTGCTCCGTCGGCGTGCGCCCGCAGGTGTTATCTCTCTCCGCGCTCCTCCTCGCCCCTAGCAACAGCTGTGGCGCGCCTAGCAACCGGAGCAGGTGGTAGCTCGGGCGGGAGTAGCGGAGGGCAATGGGAGAGGAGGAGCGCGCTCGGGCGTGTGAGGGCGCTCGCATCGCGGAACTCGGGCGGAGTAGCGGAGAGTGAGTGGAGAGGAGGAGCGCGCTCGGGCGTGTGAGGGCGTTTTGATCTGGTCTTTACGCGAAACTGTGACGCGCGTATGCTTCTCAAAGACCCTTGGACCGTGCACTTTAGCGATCACAAGGCAGTGATTGTGGTCGTCAGGTACAACGATAACACAAACAGGTGCTGATGATAAATGATTACGTTCACACTCTCGTCATTAATTACGCCATTACTCGCAACACACTCATCGGTGCACCCAATGCATTCGCATTTCTGCACGATTCCCTTCGGGGAGGTGGGGGGAGTTTTTTTTCCGCTCGCTTGTTTTCCCGCGTAAAGCGTTGCGGATGCTAGTTGCAAAAGAAATGAATCGCGGCCGCCAAAATCTACAAACTTTAAACACCTTTATCAGCAAACCATTAGCATGCGTACTCAGCTATCTTGACAGCCGGCGTTGCCTGGAGATGTCGCGCCGATAGTTCTTGCGCAACGCTCGCTTGGTCCGCTTTACTTTGTGGCCGCGTGTACTTACATCTTGCGACGAGTTGACTTTCGGTCCTTCATTTCCAGACGTGCTACCTTCGGCGTGCCGTACTGCGTTCTGTAAAATAGTAAGGTTAGGTGTGTGGGGTCACAAAATGGGCACAACGCCTTCAAGAAAAAAAAAAAAAGGCCGCGTATCTGCTCCTTTCGTTGCAAATGTCGACGAAAGACGTAAGTCGATTGGCACCCCTGGCAAGTAAATGCCTGCCTTTTCTTTCCGCTCACCTCTCATGCTGTCCCTCTCCTGTATCGTTCCTTCCACGATAACACACTAGAAGTATGCTCAAGTCAATTTAAACTTATCGCATTCCGCTGCCTGCTCAAACTCCGGTGCTTCGATGCCAGCGCTGCCGTACGGCGGAGACGCGCGTGAATCGAGTCACCCTACTACAGTGTTTATAGAACCAAGCTACCCTGCTCCACGAGCGTTTCAAACGGACCGCGGAACCTATCAAGTGGAACCTTTCGTTGCTGTTGTCGTTTGATTTCTTCAATGCCGCCAGGAGCTAAAGTAGCGCTGGCAACAGCAGGCGATGGTTTCCTGCAGTTGATGTAGTATTTCAGAACGTATCGCAAAAAACAAGTATCCATTCATTTTTAAAAGAACACTGCAAATATCACTTATGTGTTGGTTTTATGCCTTATATTTGCGTAATGTCCAGTTCTTGTTCAACAATGTTGACAAGTATGAACTTTGACACCGGACTGAGACGCTTAGATTTGCCTATGGGCATATATGAGACTATTGCGCAGCATTCGTTTCACTTTGGCTGGGTGGCTGAATCGATTCACAGACAGACAGACAGACAGACCAAAATTTCTGCATTTAAGTAGCCCGAGAAAGACTACCGTCTTAAAAAAACACCATCAGGAACAGAATACAACACAGTCTCCAGCAACCACTTTCGTTATTAGCCTATTCGCCCCAAGATGTAAATTATTGATATTCGGTTTCAAGAGCCAAATTTGGTTTCATCACCACTTCGAAGCTTAGCTTAAATAGATCAAATGTCCGCCAGTGTCCTGCTCTGCTTTTGTGTAGTTTCCGTACGTCATTCCCCTTCAGGGAAATAGAGAATAAATAGAGATACAAACATGTGTCCCTGCGCACAAGCAAAAAAAAATTAAAAATCCCCGGCCATCTTCACCAAAGTGAAACCTGGTGAGGGGCGAAGCATGCAGTGTATAAGGGTATTCTTGGCGCCTTGGCATTTTTGCCCACGGAGATGAAACCGTAGGAGGCGGGGGGGGGGGGGGTGTACAGGTATACAGCTTTGCTGTAAAAGGCTCCTGTCTTTCACGCACGAAACTGTCTGGCACGAGGCGTAAACTAGTGCCCCGGTGTTTTTTTTAGTACGCGTTACGAAGCGCTGCAAGGCGAGGCGTAAAGGCGCAACCACATGCGACGTTTTGGTCGCGTTTGGAGACCGTCCGCGGAGACCAAATACACAGCAGCGCGCTCGGAGCGCCGGTGTCTGCGCATCCCAGATTTTCCGTCCGTTTTCGGCGTCTGCGCCGGATGTTGCTATCCTCGATTTCCGGTCCCCCTCCGCACGCAACATGGCGGCTCTCGGATGCGCGACGGCCTAGCGACGACACGCGAAATAGATAATGAAAAATTGATTGGCGCAACGGGGGCGCGGCCAGACCTTTAGCTCCATTTGATTCAGAAGGGGTGCACGGCAACGTTGCAGAAAAAGGCCTGTGGTGCCGGTGCAGTGGAGCAGCTTGGTTCCGCGGTGCCGTGCATCACGGCTGCACCGTCAGTAGCGCCCCTGCGTGTTTACAATCGAGCGAGGTGCAGGCATAGTCGTCTGCTAATCATCCTCGCCTGTCGTCCTCTACAACTGATGTTTACGGCCATCTGGGTTGTGTCGTACGCATCAGCGGCGACGCTAAGTTCGTCCCGCGTATCTCCGAGCCTCCGAGCTCGACGGACATTTTCACGCGGTTGCCGCAACTGCCGGTAGGCGCCTGCCAACCCGCAACGCCCCAACGCTTACGGCACCGAATCGCTGCACCTCCTCCGTAGCAGGTGCAGCGGTTCTCTGCACCGCGGCGGCACCGCTGCTGGACCATAAGCAATCGAGCGACGCGGTGCACGGCACCATTCCTGCAGCGGCGAATCGAGCGCTTTGGTGCAGCGCACTGTGCAACGGTGCAGGCGTTGCAGAGAATCGCGTCTGAATCGAATGGAGCTTTTGGCAGTCGAAACACGCGGAGCATCGCAACCGGTTTAAGAAGGGGTGCTTTGAGACGAGATTGCGGCTGCAGTGCTGCCCGGTGCACCCGCCGCCGATGCAGGTAAACAGACCTAGCCTTTCGATTGTTGACGTTCAGCTGCAGGCATAGCTGCTGGAAGCACTCGTCAAGATACGAGGAAACACGGCGAGCACAGCTAGCCAACACAGTGACACAGTCGCGAAACGCCAGACACCGATACGAGCAGGCTAGCGGTGAGTCAGCTCAGTGAGCCGTAGGAGCCAGCCGATTCGATTTTATGTCGATGCGGCTACTTGCACTATTGCGCAAGAAATAAGCGCAATAAGTTTGACACTCCAATTGCAACACAACATAGCACTTTATTTAATAGAACATCAATTTAACGTGTTTTGTTTGTTGAAGTTTTGATTATTCTTCAGTGTATTAGGAATGACCTAAACAGAACGATGCTGCCTTTACCAAAGTAAGTCTGGCAACTTGGATCGGAGAAGCGCTCTTCGCGCATCTCATGTGGTTGCTCGCCCTCTCCAACGCCCATTCCGCGTCGGCGCCAGGCGCCGCAGACGGCCGCAAGACGCGACCGAAACGTTGCACGTGGTTGCGGCTTAAACGATTGTACCGGTGTTTTTTTTTAGTACGCGTTACGTTCTAGCGCGAGGCGTAAACGAGTTTCCGGGTTTTTAGTACCGTGTCTTTATGAGAGGAACGACGATAACGACGACGACGACGACGACAGGAGACGCCAACAGCCCCAGCCCATAAGGGGCTTCGCACCTAAAAACCCTAGGCAAGCGACAAAGAAAACATTCACGTGTGTGGCGACATCTGGCTGCGAAGAGCAGCGAAAATGAAAGAAAATTGCTCTGTTCACCCATATTTTATTTTGCCTTTTCTTTTCGGCAGAACCGATTTTTTCCTGATCTTTCTCAGCATCACTTCCTTCCATTTCCTGCAAAAAAAAAAACAATAACAACGCGGCGCAATATCGTGTGAATAAGGGAAGCAAGGTACGGAAGAAGTAGAAGGCTCGTGTTTTTTTTTATTATTTGCCTGACAATGCGCGCACTACGTCCGTAGCGTCTTTGTTTGTGTTTTTTTTTTTTTTGCGGATACTGCAACCTTAGTTTCTGCTGATATTGCTGCAAGGCTGGCTTAGAGCCTTTGAAAAAGAAAAGAACCTCTCAAGGGAATCATAAGGAAACGCTTTGTTCGCGCCATCACTTATTGTCTACATACAGAAAAAGCGAACAATAGGAAAATATGTATTGAGAGAAAACTGGAGCGAAATCAGCTGCCACGCTGGCGCCGCATAAACGACGGTCGCAGGGGCGAAGTTTCCTTGGAGATGTATGGGTCACAGCTGACGACAAGTGCTCCCGCGGCTTTTCTGTCCACCGCTGAGCGCCTTAAGCGTCGCATCTGACGCGAGAATGAAACGGCCTCTGGCGGCTGCGCGCCCTATGCTACTCTCATCTGTTGCACACGACACGCAAAATGTGTTTTCCCATACGCAGCCGAGCCGACATTTTGCAGGAACTTGCTTCGCGAGAAAGAAGAGGGGGGTATCGGAAGTGTTTGGGCAGAGGCAGAAGCGGACACAGCCAGGGGGAGAATACAATAAGGGCACGGGAAAACAATGGTGAGCGTTGACGGCTTGGAAACACAGGGGCAGATAAAGGCACAATGTGTTGGGGCTGACGTCCACACTGTACCACGGCTATTCTAAAGCTTCCCGCACAGGAATCCACCGACGGGGCATCTTTGTCATTGTAGTAAGCGGCTCTTTTAGTTTGCTAGCACTGGAAGGGTCAGCCACAAGACATCTGTGAACGTGTCTTAAGCTGTGAAACCTGCGCAGGAGCGAATGAATCCTGGAGGAGGAACGATAGTACAACAGGGGCGCCACGGAAAAAAGGAAGCGTAAGGGGAGGCCCTGGTAACACCTTTTGTGAAGCCGAAGGTCTTCCTCCATTTTGTATTTTGCGCATACCGCCACCTCATCCGCCTAATTAGTCGCTTCTAAAGCGATGTCCTCCGTTTGGGCCTGTCAACATTGTATATGGGCTGGGCCACCCAGGGTCGTAAGGCCTTGGCTGGTTGGCCGTTCGCCACCGTTGCTACGACGTTGCTGCTGGGGAAGTTTGAAGACCGTAAAAGGAGGCGCGGCTTCCGCCCCATATTTCGAACGCGCCGAATGGCTAGGCGGTTTTCTTTCCTCTATGGAAAGCACCGAAGGGGGGGGGGGGGGTGTAAAAGGAACAACAGTGGCGAGTGAAAAAAGAACTAACAGGCCGCGGTATGATAGCACGCGGGAAAAGTCTAGCGTAGCTCCAGCACACCATGTGGCTTTTATTTTTTTTTTTGTGCATGACCTCCGCGATCAGCCACGGTGTGACATAAGGTACGCCGCCGGTAAAGGGGCAAGGTTGGATAAGCGCAGAAAGAAAACAATCACATGCACACACATTATACTTAAAGAAAACAAGCAAGACGGAATTCGACTCCAGTCTAAAATCACAACAGGAATACCGCAAAACCCTAACAAGAATTCCTGTTGCACGACAAAAAATGTTGTTGTGACAACAGAAGTCATGTTGTTACGACAAAGCCATCTGTGGTTACGACACACATTTCTGTCGTAATGACAAAGTCGATTTTCTCAACGACAAACATACCTGTAGTCACAACAGAACTGCCATTTACGCTTCTCTTCACAAAGGGCAATAACATTCAACCCTTGCGCAACTACTGATGGAACATCAGGATGGCGACAAGACAGTAATTCGGCACGACTGAACATCAAAATCAGAACAGGAATACGGCACAAGACAGAACATACGACAAGACGACAGTACGACACGCGAAAATACGACAAACCACAGAAATTTTTCTTGTTGTCTTTTTCGGATGGGTACCCACCTAATTACGAAAGCGAAACCAATCAGGGCTGCCTCCGCCCAAAGAATAAATCTGTATCGCACCGTTCCTGAATTTTTCGACAAATTCCGACTCGAAACGACGTCTAAAACAGCTGCGTTTTTTGTTCTCACCGAGCGAAGACAATAAAATGATTTTGCTTTCTCTCCGCCGGTGGCAACAGCGCGACGAGTTAAAGTAAACGCCTTTCCTTAAAAAACAAACGCAAATAAGTAGTCTACGCCCTGCTTCACCGCCTACTGGACCTCTGTAACTGCTTTTTTGCACTGGAACGCGTTTTCAAAACTGTAACAGTCAATTTGCACTGACCCTGACCTGCTACTCTGAATCGTCACAGGCGGTCATATAAGGTGGTATGCGGAAACAGCACCCGTGCATTCTGGCTTCAATCGAGAGGTCGCCCACCTGTATTTATATTCGATCCTCTTCTGCCATGGCGCCCTTAAAGTTATTTTAAGTCACCGCGAAAAGACATGTTTGTCGTCAACTATACGTTCTTCTAGCCTCAAACAGCGTGCATAAAACGACGTCTAGAGCGCCTTCACTGCACTCTCTCCGCCACGCTTCCTATGTCCATTCGGCTGGACTACAGCAACTGTCACACCATTCTTTTTTTCGTTACGGTCACTTACAATACTGCTCTCCCACGTAATGCTGACTACCCACAATTTAGCCGAGCCGAATTGAACCTTGGAACAAGTTTCGCCCTCTACTCACCCAGTGATTTGAGCCAGAACAATTTGTGTCCCGTGTGAATATCTTGTCGACAAGCCTCACACTTGTACTCAAGCTTTCTAACAATGCCGCAAGCATCACTACCATACTTCCCACCCCTAGGTTTGTTTTTCTCTGTGGGGATGAGGTCCTGCCCGAGACTCACGCTCGAGTTCCGTGACTCTGTGAAAAATTTATTTATTGTATTGCTGTACCGTACACCGTTATTGTACAAACCTTACATGCCAACTACCTCCTCCACGGACGGCCGTTGCCTTGGAACTGAAATTGTGGCGTTGCTTGTTTGAAACCGTCTGGTTGTCGCATTACGGAGTTGTTTAAGGAGTGCGCAGCCAGGCAGTGGCGTTCACCCAGAGGCACAGAGGAGCTTCCAGCACCACCCAGATTCCACTGTGGCAACCCATAAAACCACACAGCTCCTACTCTTCCGACATAAATTCGCAACCTCCTCTCTTCTTCGGAAGGCTACTTAATTTTCATTCTGCCTCAGAGCGCTCACAGAAGTTTGCTTTTCTTTTTTTCTTGCCTTAAATTGACTATGTCTGAAAAAAAAGCCGCAATTTTTCCCTCTGAACCAAACCTCTCTACCGCAATATTCAGTCTTTATTTAGTAGTGACCTCGCAAGCGCCGAGCAAAGCTTGAACTGCCCTGGGCGTTAGGCGTTATCTTTTCTTTTCTTCGTCCATTGGAACAGCCGTCAAAACCACTGAAATAAGATTTCACTCAACGACGTGTGGACACTTCGCTTTCGACGTTCGCTTGGGCATCGCTCATTTCGCTTAGTATTTTGAACACCCCGGAAATGTCGTAGAACAGGGTTAGGAACAAGCTGCTTTTGAGGCAGGAGATATGAGTAAAGAAACAAGCCCGGAGACCTTCAGGCGTTCTCGCGCCTTTTCAAGATTTTGTTGTCGGCGTTGTCAAGACTACTTTGTTTCGCCTCCAAAGTTAGGTAGGGCGCGTCGACCGTAAAGGGGGACGGTTAGTTCGTTCTCCAGGTCGGTCACGTCCTGCGGCAATTCTCGGTGAGGTCTGTTTTGTTTTTCTTTTGATTTCACCCTCAAGGCTATGCTTTCATGCTTTGGCGACTTCGTCATGTTCCATTTTCTACGCCTTCTCCCACGTCCCTTCCCGTCTCCTTAAAGCCCGCGCCGGACACCGGGAGCGTCGGTGGCGGCGGCGGCGGCAGTGGCGGTTGCAGAAATCTTGTTTCACAGGCGCTGATGCCGCGGTCGAGTCATGTAGGATCTTTCTCGCATGTACGCTGGAGCCTGTATGATGTGGCAACCAAATATTAGGTTACACCAGGGCTCCTACGCACACTCGCATGTCTTTGTGCGCTCAGATATAGATTAACTTTTAAAACTGAGCTTTAGTTCTCTCACTGATGTGTCTGTATCGCGAAAACGCCCTGCAGGAAAGTCATCTTTCATTGGTGATGATGTTGAATGATGGTGGGTAAAGTGAAAGAAAAAAACGCTCGCGGTGGCCGAAATCAAACTAGATGCCTTGCGTTGTAAAGCCGGCGTCTATCCGATTGCTTCATTTTTTTTTCTTTATTGCGTGGAAGAATACGCTCAAACATGAAAGTAGGAGGAGACTACATAGTCAAGCAAACAAAGAATACGCTAAAGTTAGGAAAACCCCAAATACATCAAAATTCAGCCAAACACACACAAGCGTTCAAAAGAGAGAACCAGTCAGGTGGTTGGTCAAATGAATTACCATACAGAATGTGTACAAACGCCATAGTTTCTCGAAAATATGACTTGGTTGATCTTGGTGGCGCAGCATGCCTATCACATAAGCGACATCACCACAGACTGTACAAACCAATCAAAACAAACATGCACAGGGTGGCTCACCAGGATAGCCGACTGGCAAAAATGGGATTGATCGAGGAGTGATATCCTTATCTTTTATGAGTGTTCGCTGCAAAATTTCCCAGAAAAAAAACAGCATCTTTGAAATCTACAAAGCAGTGATCATATTGTCTCTGGGGGAGGACTGAGGCGACAGTCTGTCCACCAAGCTATATACAGACCCCGGTCTTTCATGCAAGTTTTAACAAGGAGCGTACCAGCGTGTAATTTAAAGAAAAATGTTTTAACAACTGGCCGAACACACATTTTACACATTCTATTCAGGACGTCCTGCTATGGACACTGAAGGTACGGAACACCAATATAAAGGCATGGGAAAATGCCCAGAAACCAGGGCACGGGAATAGACTCGCCCGATGCACTAAATATGTACTCGAGGCTAAACCAAGCCTGTAAGAAGCGAAACGTGTCAACCACTTCTTTGAGAAAACTCCGTGGACTTGGGACTACTTCCACAGGTACCGAAGGCACAACAATATCAGGGAGAAAATGTGCAAGAAGTGTTTGCAATTTAGCTTTCAAGACACATCTTGAACATCACGCAAGTAGAATAAGCGAGAAACAAGCTGCCAAACAAAAGATGAACAAGCCCCAGTTTCGATGCCCTGTGTTCGCATAATCCGTGAAGACCATCATGATCGCATCAGTGTCATCAGCAATTTTTTCCGTGTACTCAACCTCAAGTACTTGTTTAGACAGGGAACGACGGTTCTCATCGTGTTGAGACCAGCGACGCAGTTGCACTTCAGCAAAGCGCTGCGATCTCGTTCGCACTAGTGCTCCTTGGTATTTCTGAATATATGAATGACATTCCGAATGTCATCCATATATGGACCAGGATATCGGCTTTCAAGTTCATATAGTTGTCTCGACAATTCATTTGTGATTGATGTTTTTTAACGCCATTACGGCATCTTCAATAGCAGTGATTCTCACTTCTTGATTAAATGATACCCACCGTGCGAGTATAGGCAGATCATTCGACATGGTCGAAGCGGTTTGGAAAACTCAGACGACAACCAGAGAATCCGTTATGAGAAAACTTCGCGTTCAACCATCGTCGTCGTTAGACGGAAGGGTGCATGATTTGTCTTTCGGGCTTGGAACTTCGCCATAAATAATAGGCCGTATTCTGCACTCCGTAAATTCACCGTGAACTGTGAATTCACCGGAAGCTTTGTCTGATTGTCTTTCAGTTTCCGTCACGTGCTTCCGGTTTATGAAGCAGCTATGTGTGCTTTCGCATTTTGACGTTTCCTGACGTTTGCTGGCACTAGTTCTAAAGTTTGTCTTATTTCTCTCTACTGAAAGCGCATATTCTTGTCCGGCAATGAAAAACTAACCTAAGTGCAGCAGACATTACAACATAGGCTTGTCTTTGCTATTCAGCAATACGACTTGTATATTGTCACGCCCCCTGTGATTGGCTAAGAAGACGTGACGTAATACAAACAGCTGGCGGGAACGTTTACGTCATACATTGACAAATTCCGCCTGCTTAAAAGTAAAATGATTTTACGTAACAGCTGGCAAATGGCGGCCGCCGTGGCCGTGAAATAGGGCAAAAAATTTCACCCACTTTCGGCGCCGTGAAATCCCCGTGAATTTGCAGCAGGCGCAGTTTCGCACGACGCGTGGTTTAAAAGTGTTTTCTAGCAAAAAACAAGTAGTTTTGTCTGGTTCAAAGTTAACGATAACAGAGCATAAAAGTGACGTCCCGTATTTCGTTTTTATGTGTGGCAATAAAATAAAAATTATTTACTTTGACGAGCAGCAACATAATAGGGCAGTACAAGCCTCTCCCTTACAAAGAACCCAACGTATGGCATTAGTCCACACTCCTCCTAGTGAACTGGTGGGTAACATTTTCGAATGCAAGAGAAGAAGAACAAAGAAATATGAGTGTTTTATTCATTACTGCTCTGAATGAGGCCGAGATTAACGAAAAAGTGAATCGGCGGCATCGGTACATTCCGCCGTTATCAGGCGTAGCGTTTCGGCGTCCTTAACGCGTCACACAACCGATGCTCAGGGCCGTCGTTTTCTGTGGTCATGCCATGAACTTATAGCATAGCAGCAGACGATAGCGTGGCGGCGGTGACGGCCGGGAAGGTCATAACGCAACGAACTTTGCATTGAAGCAGTGAGGTCAACTATATTCCTAAAAGCGTTGGAAAGAAATAAATACATCAAGGCGGCAAAAAAGACTGTGTGATGTTTTTAAACCCTCATCCGCCTTCCGCTTGCTTTTGGATCAACGTTTCCAGATGGCCTTGTGGTGTTGACGCCAACTTTAACCTGAAGAAATGTGTTAAGTGCGGCGCACCTTAGGACCGCACAATGTCCATCCGCGTCCATGCGCATAGCATTTACAATCGCAAAAAAATCACACAGGCACAGGCAGGATTAGGGCCTGCGTTTGATAAACACAAAGTTGTGTCAGTCGTCTTACCCATTGGGCTACGACCGTGAGTTAGTACCCGAGTGTCAAACGGCTTACTCCCTCGCCTGTAACTGTGCGGAGTACCTTAGGACCTCCCAACGTCCGTCCGCGTTCATCCGTGGGCCCACCACCATCAAGCGGAAATCAAGCGAAATTCGACTTGAGCCGTGAGTTGCAGTTTCATTTAGGGAATAAACAAGGTGCAACTCATGGCTGAAATCGAACGACGGTCGAGGCGCAAATCGGATGTCACTCGGGGCGCAACTTGGCTGTCATTTCGAATCCCCGTACTCCGCACCCTCGCCATCATCCACGGAGTGGAGATGCTGCCATTTTTCTCTTGCCACCTGAGCTGCCATCCGTATTTCAAGGCGAAGCAGTATACCTCAAACCAGCCAAGAAAATATTCGTGTCTGCGTCAGCAGAAAACTCCCAAGCTACTACTGGCTACTAGCTACACAAATAAACTGCTGGCACCATCGGGAATCGAACCTAGGCGCTCGTAGAGAAAAGAAGCGAGAGCCCGTCGTGTGGCCGACTAAGCTACACCCAGACGTGTAGAAGGAGGAGACCGACGTGGATTGAGCGTCTGGGGATGAGGAGGGCGACGGATGAAATCAGAGTGAGGGGGAAGCAGTGAGAGAGATGACGCCAAAGACGCGGGGCTGCCCTTCTGCTCACCCTTCTAAAGACGGTCAAAAAGTACGCCAGAAACAGCGCGTTCCAAACTGCGCAATAAGGCGCCGGCGCGTCCGACATGAAAACAAGAAAAGAAAAAAAAAACACAATTCCCGCTCGCGCTGTTCAGGCAGGCGGCTGCGCGAGCACTGCGAAGGGGGAAATTGAATTGCACTCTAGAGACCGCCGTTAAATTCATCAAGAGAGGAGTGAGACAGGGAGGAGGAGAACGTGATGGGTGGTAGCAGTGAGCGGATGCCACGTGTGTGAATTCAAGTGACGCCGCATGCGCAATCGTTGTGGGTGTCGTTTACAGCTAGGCAGTTCAACCACCTTCACAGCGTAGATTGGAGCCAATTTTTTTATTATGCGTGCGAAGTGTTTTATATATTTATGCGCAATATTTGATAGCTCGGTTGCTATCTTTGTAAGCTAAGCGTCAAATTACACTGCATGTCGTCATAGCTATACGTTCATCACGTCACTGATTGCTTACGTTTTGCTTACGCAATAAGCATTGCAAATTCACCATGAATTTATGAAGTCAATAACAGAGCCCCATGTTGCACAAACGCGCGACTGTCGTGGATACACGCATACTCAGCGTCAATCCACAAGAAGGAGGTAACTCGCCCTGTCTTTTTTTTGTTGTTTTCATGAAGCAGCACAGCTGTGAAGCTCGAAAACTACTCCTAAGATGTGGGTACTACTCCATAGCAGAAAAAGTTGTCCAAATAACTGCGCGTTTTCGAAAACGAGCTTCTGAAGATAGAAAATTTGAAATAATAGCCACATTGCCTTTGCTTCACAAACACAGCATAGAAAGTTTGCAGAGGACGCGCACAGGAGAATGCAGTGTAAGCTGACGCCAGCTAAAAAAAAATCATTCCTGAGAGATATCTTTGTTAAAATCAGCTTCAAAGAAACTAAAAAAACAGTTAAAAAGAAGCCTAACTCAATGTCGTAGAATTTTTGCGTTATATTCAAGCCCACCGACCGCCATATCAAGATGGTCATCCGTACAATTTACTCTAAGCTTGGCCACCCAAGCATATAGCTTCTAATATCGCGTGAAAACCGGCCCGGAAAGCATTCCTTGCATCACAGGCCGCCTAGAAGTACTGTTAGTCGCCCCTTGTGATGAACTGTTCTAGAATTCCCCTGGAAGGCAAGCTGCCAATCTATCGTCTCTCAGACACAATGCAGACTCCGACCCCTCCGTCAGGGCTATGCGTCCCTAATTATTCAGTAACGGTGTAGTTTCGTCCAGATAATATACTTTCTGCGCAAGTTCACGAAGTTTTAGTGTCTGGAGTCAAACTGAGTCGTACGCGTGGTAACACCAAAACTAAAAGCCTCTCTTCAAATAAGAAGAATTGATAGACGGGTCAACTGGTTGGAGGATACCGCCATTAGGTGCGTGGTCACGATGACCTGTTTTGCCGGTTAAGCAACGGGTTAGCTTTCTACTACGCTGGGTCAAAGTGCACGGACTTTGCTTATTCCGCAATTCTACATCGCCAGTGACCAACGGGGTTGCTTGCGTGCGCAAGAACGAAAGGTCGTACAGCGAGATTCCCGCTCAGGAACTATTAGCGGAGGCCAGATCTCTCACTCCCATAGCGGCAAGCACCAGAGCACGGCAGCGGCTCCGTTCTGTACGCACACAAACGCACAAACTGAAACAAGTCGGCGCCGCTCAAGGTGCTGCCGTAGTGTCGCATGAATAAAAAATACAGGCAATGTATATGCGCTGTGCGGTCATCAATCTTGCTTTGCGTCACTCGCCACCGCACCGCCCAAACGGGTGTGTGCGAAAACCCGCGGAGAAAGCATAAAAATTTGTAGCTCTGGACCCCCACCCGCTCACTCTTCACCGGGATTTCTACATCTCTTGGCAACGGCAATGGTCACGTTCCCGGGAACCCATGATCCCTGCCTATCTTTCTAAGTGTTTTTTTGCCGCTGCGCTTTGACAGGTTGTAGAAAGGGAAGTTAATAAAAGTTCTCCTTTCATTCCGCCTCTGATCGATAGGTTGCGTTTGTTGACTGTTTATTGATACCGTACACGATGGAAGGCTGCTCGCGCGTGAGTCTTCACCTACGACTGGGTTAAATCACAGGGCTTGCTTTGTCAATTCAATTATTGTTCAGGTTAAAGGGACCCCGCAACACTTTTTTCAACTTTTTTTTTTAAATCTTAAATTCTTGCAGAACGTAGTCACCCAACACTGTTACCCAGTACTTACATTAGGGGTCGAAAAGTACCTCCGCCACAAATCTACTGCTCTATGCCCATCAGATAACGTGTAAACTCGCTCAAAAGATTTTTCTCTCTTTCCCGGTCTTGACGTTCTTCGACGGCTTGAATTACGTCACTAAGGCCATGTAGCGGCTGATGGCCGGTTTTTCTTCAGTTGCAGCAATGAACGCTTTTCGATAGCAACATAAAAAAAAAAGACAGAAGAACAAAGCAGAAATGGAAGGCGTATCTGGTGCGACGAGCAAATCACGCAGTGCTGCTCTGTGCTGGCGATAACTATAGCTTTCGCATTGGTTCCAGACGCGAAGGAAAGAGTGAACGCACTTATCGAAAGTGTTGCAGGGTCCCTTTAACGTGAAGTCACTCGCTTCGTGGGCGGCGCCACAAGAAAATTAAATCGCAAAACTGAACTGCAATCGGGTAAACAACCTTCCTATCGTCGACGCCCCCACAGAAGGTTGTATATGTAACCTGAGGAAGGCGAAGTACCAAAACCCTCGCGAGTAGCCAGATTTTACTGCACCTGAATATACCATGGCTGTCCTAATATAATCGTAGCCCTCCCCAGTGCGCTCCCTACCGCCAGAAAGTATGTCTTCGGGATGTTAAGCACCTAAGGCCCAGATGGCCCAGATGGCTGTGAAGGCCCAGATGGGGGCTGACCACCTGGCTGATCATTGCACCAGGTGTAAGGGTTGCACTCCAGATTTCTTGCAGACGCGCATCCTGTACAGGTCTTCCGCGCAAACAGAACGAGAACTTTTTGAGGCCTTCATGATAGGCAGCGAAGGAAAAAGATGCGTCAGTTCACCGTCCTTGGCGCTGTCCGCAAAGAAAATCGTTCTTTTTTTTTTTTTTGGAGAGGGGGAGAAGTTTGTGCACGGGTGAGGGGTGGCAGCCGCACAGACGTGTAGCTTTAATTTACGCAGTGTAATATTGGCGGGCACTGTGATGTAACTTTGTGATATGAGCAAGTGTTACGAGTAGGATACTATTTATTTATTTATTTATTTATTTATTTATTTATTTATTTATTTATTTATTTATTTATTTATTTATTTATTTATTTATTTATTTATTTATGTTCACTACTTCTTCATCCTTTCCCCGTTCCATGTACATATAGGCTTTTTCCGTGTTTCTGTTGTATAAACTGAGCTGAAGTTCTACCGTGTGTTTCGTCTCCTCTTTACCTTTGTCTCTGTTTAATGTTCGCTAGTGCGATGAATTCCCATGTTAAGCACCGACATGAGCTTTAGATGGCCCCTCAAACACTTTTCCGAATATTTACAGTATGAATAAGTAAATACAGCCTTAAATCAGGTAATCACAAAATATTGGAGCCAAATGTAGCTGATTTACACACATCATGAAACCCTGAGACGCGCCCACGAGTTTTTCCCTCTTTCCCGCGTTCTTAAAAGTGCGTCCATTCTATATCTGCTTATGGGATGTCACAGAAGCCATATCACTGCAATTGGTCGGCTGATTTTCAGTAGCACCAACAATAAGCATTCGTTTGCAGTAAAAGCAACGCAGCAATTGATGTTCAAAAGGTGCCCGTTAGAGACAGCATATCACGTGAGTTCCGTTCTCTATTTGGTATAGCTACGGTTTTCCCTATGTGGCACAGACATAAACACGGCCCCTTCAGAACGACAGGCATCAGTTTTTGTTTTCGCTATATTAACCTTTCACCAATTAACTCGCAACGTCTTGGTTTTCCATAGTGACGGGAATTTACGTTAGCTCACTGAGAGAGCTAGAGAGAGACTGGCATTTCTTTAATGCAGCCTTGCAAAAACAAAAAAAAAAGGCTGAAGTTATTTGTCATAACCAAATTACACGTTTTTTTTCCCCTATGCAATAGACAGACTGCGAACAGGTAGTTACTCGTGATTACCGCACCCACCCCACCCCCTACCCTTCATGATACACACTTTGAGTCCCGCGCGTGTTTCTGCAGGCGTGTGCGTGCTTTGGTGCTCCTGCAATTGGGTCGGAAAACCGAAGATCTCGTATTACACTTGAAAGAAAGGCGGAAGAATACAAACAAGCATCTCAAAGACGCGAGAAAACGAGAAGCGCAGGGGCATGTGATCGAAAAGTTTGCCTCTAACGAACCGTGCCGAAATGCGATGGGTTTTGTTTGTTTGCTCTCGGGACGACGACGGACGGAATATAAAGACGAGAGGACAAACGAGATTTGCTAAGCGGATCCCCCCGGGGTACTGACCATCAACGACAGCAGAGCTAAAAGCGCTGGCTGGTTTTCCGACGAAGCTCGGCTGGGAAATCTCCTTTCTCTTCACGGCAACACGCGATATGCATGCGCAAAATGAAGTGGCTGGTGGGGCTCTTAGAGGTTCTTAAGACGTGTGAGTGGTTCTGAAAGGGACGCAGAGAGCATGGTAAGTTTCTTGTTCGTGTACGTCGAACTGGAGGCAATGTTTGTAATTAATCAAATATAAATACGTTGAGAGGGAAGGGGGGGGGGGGGCTGTATTCAAACTCAGGAGCTAATTACTGATTGATTCGAAACCCCAGTCCCAACGTGCCCTTTAGAAAACTAAGAAGAATACTTTTCATCACCTCGGGAACGAAGCAGATTTATTGTGCCATAGAAAGCGAAGAAAAGGGGACGAAGGAACCAGAAAAACAGCAACGAAAAGGATCGACGTCGAAGAAAGGGGAAGTGTGGGGATGAAATTGAGGAAGAGCTTTGCTTACTCCAACTTGCCTCGAGTACCCCGGAAAGTTCACGAGAAGTTTTCACTTGAATTAATCCCCGCTTCGAAAGACGCCGGTTGTCACGTTCGTTTGGAGTGAATGCGTTCGAGTCGAGACCTTGTCTGGTTGCCTCCATCTCAATTTAGACCATTAATAATTCCCCTCTCACTTTTCTCCTTCGTGTTAAAAGTCGATTCTTGCTTTGTTGGCATACAAAATTTCCAGCCTCGCTTTGATTTCTTCCTTTCGTAACAATGAAATCCTTCCGGTGTGTATAGTCGCTTTTTTATGCCACCTGTCTGCTCGGTTCCCGTAACTTTACTGCAATGAAAAGAAATGCTGCGGCCCTTTAGGCTTTTCGCTTTACCATGTGGATGATAACATTGCAGAGTGCACGTTCGGGCTATTTTGTTATGGTTTTTCAACGGCTTCACAAGCGCACCGTTTTACAGGGATGATGAAAATAGAGACAACAGACACAACAGCCGCGAGGTAGGTAAAGTTCAGTCCCAGTTCGATTTAAAAAATAACTTTGGAATCCATCTTGGTTTGTTTCTTGAGCAGAAAGCGGGCGTAAAACTCGCTTAATTCTTGAGAAACTTCGTAGTTCACCCTCTGAATAGCTAGTAAATACCAGCTGTTCAGATGCGGAGAATTGAGCGCAGGATCTGTTCAGTAGAAGCATGGGAAGATGACGGAAAGGAGCGTGCTGCCTCAAAACAACGAAGCCTGTGAACGCGAAAAAGGAGATATCGTCTCTGTCCATAGTCATTATTTCCCCCCTCCTTCCCACCTACTACGCAATTTTATGAGGTTTTACACTTCTTTTTGAGGAGTTAACGAAACATCATGCTTTGTTGTCTCAAACATGAATGGAGGGGTGTCAGCTTGATCCAGCGGGTTGCATCGTTATTAATCAGGCCCAAGACTTGATATTATTCGGTATAGGCAAAGGGGAAGTTTATTGCAGATGGGAAGGAGGAATAAGAAGGCAAGGCGGACAGGTCGATTCAAACTACATTCAGCTTTAGGGTTGATCAATAACACCTCGCACTCAGGACCCCTTCGAAAAGTCTTTGCAAGGCGGGTACTGAAGGCCTCTTGCACCAAACACTAACGTTGTATATTTTTCCATGTAATGCAGAGAGTTTTGATCACAATGGGAACAAATAATGATTGGCGTTTCGGGCGTTCTTTAGGCACCGTGGCTACTAGACGTCCACTTTCAATCTTGATTAAAATACTGGGGTCTAGTATGGATCTTTTGCTACAAAAAACGAACTTTAGTGGTCTGTGTTGGGAAACGCTACGTAGCCGTATTCGGTATCTGCCACGTACCAGCTGAATACGCAGCCGTGTCATGGCGTGCGCTCTAGAATACACCATTTCATCCAGGGCGCCGCCATTATGCGTACGCAGCGCCCTGTCTATCTGGCCGATTTGCTGTGTGCGTTCACTTTAAGGCATATTGGCACAAGATGCTGCGGCAAGAAGTTGTATGTCTAGGAATGTTTTGCCTAGTACCCTAACGCGATGAGCGTAACGTCTTGCGTACGCACAAAAATGCGTAATTGGCGAAGGTGAGGCATGTATTCGTTACATCAGTGCAAATGCGGAACATTGTGCAAACCAAGAAAAACAACACAAATAAAGGAGCAGAACAAAAAAAAAACGAAAGGCGCATAATTTGGCTTTTAATAGCCAAATCTGGCAATCATGTTCTGTCGCAGCAAAAAAACAAGAAATAAAAAAATGAACTAAGTACATTGCAAAGATCTACCTAATCTAGCTCCTTACGCGATGAATAAAAAAAAAAAAAACATAAAGACGCAAACTGCCTAAGGCGGAATATAAATAAGGTGTTTCCGACTATTAACTGAAAAACAAAAAGTGCGAAAATAACTGAATTAAGACCGAGAATTCATCCACGTAATTCCAAGCGTATTTCTAGCCCCGTACCTTCGTGCGATTTACTCAACAAACAAAATAAACAAAGAAAGGGGCGTTTTTTCGAGCGAAGGGTTCTTTCAATACTACCAAAGATATATAAGGATTGTTAAACGGAGAGGCAGTGTAAGAATTAATAGACGATTCTTAGTTTTCGTAGCGTGTTTGCACATATCTATTCTGCTTATGTGTGGTAGATTTTATGCGTTGTTACTTTCGGTAATGTGAATTGTTTGTTGTATGTTTCTGTACAATGATAACACAAACCCTCCCCCCCCCCCCCCTCTTGCCCTAACGCCACTCTCCTTCATCCTATGTAATGTTGAGAAGGGTCCTCCAGGTATGCCCATAAAACGTGAAAACCTAATCCTTCCCTTTAAAACTTGCTTTTTTGCAGTACTACTCTTTATGAGGCGGTGCACCCTTTACAGGGGACCTGGGCTCGGCGCGGGTGGCTGAAGTGATTTCGTGAAAAAACTTCCGCCTTTTGCTCTACAAAAGGCGTCCATCACTACATTTGCCACAACACCCCCAGTCACGTGTCCGAAATTATACCACAGTTTGATACAATCACAATGTATACATTTTTTGAGGGGGGGAAATAGTATCGGTGTTTTTGGATTTCGGCGCCTCGGTTGTTTTCCACCAGGGGAACTACGCCGAGGTTACAAACTGTGACGCCATTTTGAATAAAAGCGTCTCTTGTCCTACTTCCTTTCAACGAGCGCACGTCTCTCTGCAACGCCCTTCGGGGTCGTCGCCAGTGGCGACACTGCAATGGCGCAGCCGACGCTAGAACCACCCGAAAACGAAGCGTTCGTAATCCTTCAAATCTTTTGGGGAGTTCCTATGCTCCGTTTTTTTTTTTTTTCCGTGGAGGTACTTGATAAAATAATAGTAGGAGTCCCAGCACTGACAACTTGCTTTTAGCTGATGTACAACGCCGAGAATTGCTATGAATACAGTTTTGTGCCCAGTGGAATGTCCTTGAACTGTATGCAGCCATGCTCAAAAAAGTCCCCATCTCCTCGTGTTTCGCTGCAAACAACATCGAAAGGCGATATCGAGCAATGACCACCCTATTTTTGCGTGGATGCGGTGACGCTCAACATTAAACATTAGCGGTAAGCCCCATCACCCCGACCACGGCCAGTCGCCAAAACGCTTGCACAAGCTTTTTTTTTTTTTCTTTAGCCTGACACCAACCATCTGCCATTAATTTCTACCCAAAGATTGGAACCACGTATATTCAAACACACAAATGAAGCCAACCCAAACCGTAGGGCTATTTTTAAGCCTCGTTTAGTAGCAATGGCACTCGCATATTTTCAAGTCCAACATCAAAAAAGCAAGAAAGTGCTACAACGCTTTAAACCTTTCTATAAAAAAGGTACACACGAAATTAATAAACGAATGGTGGGAGAGGTATTTATCTAAACGTATGCCGCAAATATAGAAGTGCGGCCTATAAACGTAGAAACACGTACTCCCATGCATGACAATGCGGTAATGTCGCAATGACAGCTCCTGTCTGACCTTGATGTTCCTACATTGATTGTACCAGTCACTACACTGCGAAAGAGTAATTTATAAGGAATGAGAGTTGTTTGAACTGCGGTACAAACTTCGCCAAGGGCAAAAGAGCTTTCAACCGCTTTGAACTACGCTTTTAGAGGAGTGTTCTTTGACAGCATCCTGCGACGGGCGCAAGCCTGTGGATGGCTCAAAGGGGTGCGAGTAACTCACGCCGTCGTCGACGCCCTTAATAAAGCCGTCGAATTGATTGCCGCCGACGACCGGAAGGTAAAGGATCGCAGCTGGCAACACCGTGGTCCAGCACGTGCCGCGGCCAGTGCTGATTAAAGTTTAACCTTCCGAAGTAATTTGCCACGAGTCCAATTACCCTGTTAGAATGACGGATAAAATTACGCTTTCCCGCGTCCCGCCGACCTTCTTTAATTGGGTCGGGGCGCCAACGGCGGTGAGTGGGTCAACAATTCAACCGCCCCAGGCGAGTCCGGCCCGGCATAAACCAGAATCCGGTCAGCGATGTTCTCACACATCCTTTTTTTTTTTTTTTTTTTGCAATGCAAGCTTACTTTGTTCGGCAGGTCAGCCAAAGCAGCCGCACCCATATACTCAATGCCTAAATGGGAAGTGTGATGGTGCGAAAAGTCACGTAGTAACCCGCCCGCCAGCACGCATAGGGCTCGTTTAAGCCTTCTCCAAGGTCCCTGGTGGAGAACAATAGCCAGGGGCATCCTCTCCCTTAAGGCAGACTTTAATATTGGACCACTGTGTGGTTGTGCATGATGGCCAGCTTAAACGGCTCGCTTCTGTCATCGGGCTACTGTAGCGTGCTAACTCGCACGGGAAAAAAAATATTCAGGGAAAGTTTTCGCAGCTGCTCTTTAAGGTCGCTGAGGAAAGCATGACTTGGGAGCCGTGGTCGCGACCAGCAAATCACACGTAACACGTACACGTCATTCGTGTCTTAAATTGCGGGTCCCTTTTGAGGATTGACTGTTTCCGATTCATTACGGGTACGGTTCCAAAACAAAATTTACACATCTCGATTAAACATACATCTAAACAGGAACAATAATGGTGACGTCGTCGTTTGTAAACGCAGGTTCCTCGCTAACACGTTGAATATTTCGCGAATGCTTTGTGTAAGTAAGGCTGTTTTAATGGCTTTTTTGTGCAATTTACGCGCAACATTCAAAGTTACAAAGCGGGAAGTACAATTAATAGCGTAAATGGAGATAATTGGTCAGATGAAAATTTGATAAACTAAGCAATTAGAAAAAAAAATGTGGTTGTTCCCTCTTTCATAGGAACCGGTAAAACACGAAAGTGAAATGAGCCTTCACAGAAGCATTTGAATGTTTTTTGTACATCGATGCGAACTTTCACGTTGCTGTTTATAGTTCGTCGGTATGGCACCGTTAAACCAGAGTCCGTCAAAGCATTGACGGACTCTAGTTAGACGCATCAACGTTAGACACTGGATTGCACTCGTCGGAGCATTGCGTAAATCCGACTGAAACCACAGGCGCTCGCAAACCGTCCGTGCGAACGAAACCAAACGGGTTGTCAGCGAATCGTTTGGTTAACACACGGTCTGCTGCAGCGGACCGTGTCAGGAGCGCGATATCCGCAAGTCGGCTTCTCCGCACCTTACGCTGCGCGTCCCCCGTACACGTAGCTGCTGGCATCGAGGCGCCACCTGTCGGCGCTCATTAGCGTCATGATGCATTACTCGCTTTGCCTCTCCTAGATGGCAGCCAAGGAGGTTAAAAAAAATTGCAATTTTTTTTAATCTCCTTGATGGCAGCACCATCTGAAAGTAAGGCTATAAGGTGCGTTTGTTGTCCTATTCACGCGACTCTTTATCGCGCAGTCGGTAGCGCGTTTCGTACCTCCTGTTGCGGCGAATGAGTTTGTGGCTCGAATCCCGGCGGCACCGCCTCAATCGACGTTTTTCTGGTGATGTCATTTCCGTGACGGATGTGGCGTCAATTACACCTTGGTGGACAACGGCATAAAACACTTTCGTGTTAAACATAAAACAAAATTACGGAACATGGCAAACCGTACAACGCCCTGCACTTCCAGAATAATGCAGATTTTGCAGAACTTCCACGTGTAATCGTTGTAATAGCGTAAATTGAGATAACTGGTCGAACGGAATTGTGAAAACTAAAAAAAAAATTGTCTGTAAAAAAAACTCACACTAAGAATAAGCGGTAAAACAACGCTACGACAATGCTCCGAATTTTTGCAGATTTATTTTTCTTTTTGCGAGCTTTTTTTTTTCTTTTTCACGGGCGTTAAACGGTTACTTTTAGTGCATGCCCACGCGCATGCCTGGACGACGCCGGTCGTTCTCATGAGACGAACGCTCATGTGCGATCGTCATTTTCTTGGTATTTCTTTTTCTGTTCATTGATCGGCGCAACCAAGAGGGTAAGCAGGTCTGCTGTTGAAAAGGGTGATGGGGAGGGGCGATACGGAGAGGCGCCGCTCCACAAAGTCAACACCTAAAAGGTGACGCAAAAAAACCGGCAAAATCTGTCAGCGTTCGTAGCGAATGGCTTCACAAATAAATAATTAATAAATAAATAAATAATTAAATAAATAAATAAATAAATAAATAAATAATTAAATAAATAAATAAATAAATAAATAAATACATGCGGAAAAGAAACAGAAACTATGCGGCACATAGTGTTAGAATGTGAGGATATCCATCCAAATCTACATGAAGGGAATATTCGGCTTCCAGAAGCGCTAGGATTTAAGGGTATCACAGAGGAAGTTAACTTTAAGGCTGTCGAGGGGACGAAAAGAAGATTAGAATGCTGGTGGACGAAAAGCAGACAGGGGAATATTTATTGCCTAGGACAGTTACCACCTGTAACAGAAAAAAAATAAGTGTTTTGTGCCTAATAAGCTTTTTGTGGCTGCCCTAAGCAGCGCTAGTATTAAACCAAGAGTGTAAAACATGGGTATATTAGTCCTTTTTGGTAAGATGACATGTCATCACCCCGCTTCAAAGGGGAAACCAATAGTAATAATAATAATAATCATCATCATCATCAAGTGAATAAAATGAATAATTAAAAATTACAATGAAAATTATTCCACGTTCCCGATACAGCCGCAGTCATCCATGTTGTTGCATTCTTTATGGGTACTCTCGTCACGCCAGATCAATACACCCGTCGAATGCCTCAGCCACACTCCTACGCCCAACGTTGCAGCGAAGTTTTCAGATGGGACAAATATTTGCCTGCTTCACAAAAAAGATCCCCAGAAATTCAGAGAAGCGTCTACTAATGCGTAGCATTCTGATGCCGCTTGTCTTGAGTGTGAGTTCTTTACAGCCAATTTTTTTTGCTCCTTTTTCTAAATTCTGTCCGACCAATTATCCCCATTCACGCTTTTGTAACGATTACTGCTGTTTCTTGCGCCATATCTGCATTATTGCGGAAGTGCAGGGTGTTTTACGGTTCGTTAATTCCGTAATTTTAATATATTATTCTTATTTCTAATTTTTCAGAATTCTGTTCGACCAATTATCACTATTTACTGTACGATACCGATTTCAGGTGGAACTCCTGCGATACGTACATTTTTTTGGAAATGCAGGGCGTTACATGGTCCATTTGTACTCGGAAAAGAATGCTACGCAATAAAAACATGAAATCGGCCATGTTTTATTTATCTTTAAGTCAATTCATGTGATGGTCCTGACCTGACACAAACTCAAATTTAGTCAAACAAACGTTATTATTACGAAGGCACGTGGCTGCAGTGGGGGTGAACGGCAAATGATTAACGACGACCGATATAGGAACCTGTGACGACAAGGGTTAGAACAAATGTATACGCAGGGATCGGAATCCCAGCGCAGTCCGTAAATCACGTCGTAGGAGGTAACTCATCGCCTCACAAATGTCCTCATTGTATTTGCAATTGTCGTATTCAGTGCGGGAACCCCTGAAAGTCAGGAACCAAAAGGCCGGAGGAGACATTTTAATAAGCCAGGCACCCAATGGTTTGAGTGACCTTGTTTGAAGCGATAGCAGGCAGAGTGCGCGCGAGAGTAATCGTCCCGCTTTTTCTGGAAACAAGCTCCGAAGGCATTCGAAGGGAGGGGAGTTCAATCAGTACTAAGCGTATTGTAGCACACTCACTGTGCTCAAGATATACATCATTATGAATGCTCCACTTTTCGTGACAAATACATGGCGGGGGAGTGACAGCGGTGTGGAAGCGACAGTAGCGCAGGGTACGGCCGCCATCGCTGGCGAGTTGTGCAAGAACGGAAATGGGGTGGTGTTCTGCCACGTTTCCTCTACGATCGTTTCACGCCGCCGCGCCGCTCGTGTATAATTTATGGCTCCGGCTCGCAGCCGCTCTATTGAACAACGATATTGAGCGGAACAAAATGGCGCTGAATATGATTCCCGTGATTCCGACTGTATCCAAGTCAGCGTAGTGTCAAGCATGCTAGGGAGTGCAGCGCTGTAAATCACACACTCTGTTGTTGCCGAAATGTACACACGTCATTCTTTGAGAACCAATGCGACATGCTAATGCTTCCGGGACAATGCAAAATAAATGGATGAACAGGTTTGTTGTGCTTCATTGATTCAGCGGTGCTAATGCTGATGCTAATTCATTGTTGCTAATTCATTGATGCTAATTCATTGATAAGGATTCTGGGACAATGCAAAATAAATGGATGAACAGGATTGTTGTACTTCAGTGATTCAAAGGACATTTGTCCTTTGTTTTACGAGCCTCGCAAGCTAACCAAGTCATTTAGACGACGACTCATTGCCGTAACACGCCAAGAGTTGGCTGCGGCCACAGAATGTACTATTCGTTATTTTTCTTTTTGTAGTTGCTCCAGGAACGCGCGCGCACGCCCACACACGCACACGCACGCACGTACACACGCACGCACGCGCACAAACAACACACACACACACACAAACACACGCACACACACACACGCACGCACGCAGACATGCAAATGCCCCCATGTTCCCATTACCCTGTTCAACGCCTGTGTTTGGACTAGTTGCTTCTGCGTTTTATAGTATGCGGAAACGGAGTGTATTGAAGGATCAACAGTGTAGCGCGAAGTAACATCTGATTTCATTCCTGCGCACAGGCCTGCTTAAGCGCAGTTTCGAAGGAAAAAGCTACAAAAGACTTTGTCATTATGCCGAAGTAATGACATGGTGAAAGTATCATTAGTGATCAAAAAGGCTATTCAATTGCAAATATTTGAAGATTTTTAAATGAACAACGCTGTTTCAAGAACATTGTGCTGGTGCGTATTACGAACGCAGACGCACGGAAAAAACATCACTCTTACGGGCACACGCAGCACGTCAAAGGGTCTTCACGTAAACTGCACGCTTCTTTTTTAGGAGCGAAATCCCTTAAGTGCTCGGGCTATCGGCTTCTCCAATCGTCTTCCTTGTTTCATGTAGTCAGGGTACTAAAACACCAGCGCGCTCCTTTTTTAACGCCTCGCGCTAGAACGTAATGCGTACTAAAAGAACGACCGGGACACTCGTTTGCAACGCCTCGCGCTAGAACGCTTCGTGCTTCAAAGACACGAGACTTTTACAGCAAAGCTGCATATCTCTACCCCCAATGGTTTCATCTCCGTGGGCAAAAACGCCAAAGCGCCAAGGCACTCATACGCTGCATGCCTCGCCGCTCCCCAGGTTTTACGTTAGTGGAGATGGCGCGGGATTTTTTTGTGTCTGTCCCCATAACTTCCAGCACAATTAACCTTTGCACGCCCCACCCCCTACCACCGCCGCCCCCATTGATGCTTTATTATCAGGTTTTAGTGGTAGCCTTAAGTATACCGGAGGTTCGACCGGATATGAGGTTGCACAAAATTCTCATCGCACTTTCAAAAAATGATGCTGGGAGATATCGAGGACCTATAAAAACCCAATACTTTCTGGTTTTAACGGGGTAGACAGCGACGTGTTCTACAATTCCGACCTGGAGATCCTTTACACTGTTTTGTCTAATTCTATGATAAATTCACAGAATTCATAAACATTGCTGAGCGGGTGTGTGTCCGTCGCGAATGTCAGGTTATTCATCCTGACGTATATAACCCCAGTTCCAAGAGATAGTTTTTACGAGACATTTTTCTGCGAGAAACGCTTTTGGCTTGGTTTAGTGAGCCCAGCAAGCTGCAGCTGCTTTTTTGCTTTGCTCTTTATAGTTACTTCTCTGTCTGGACGTATTTTGTACACACATACAAAAAAAAAACTGGCGTGCACACGCAGATGACCGGTTTCTAATAACTTAAGACGCTTCCACACCAGCAAATGAAATGTGCAGTGCAAGAGACTTCGGAAATTTACAATTTTCATTGGCTTTTATTATTCTTTACACTCTTTAACCTCTGGTTAACGCTTCAGCTGGCAGGTCGTGTCAATTTCGACACGTTTTAATCCTAGCGCGCACCTCGCGTCGGAGTACACGTGTCAAGTCGACTTTGCCTTGGTCGGTGTGCTAAAGAAATGAGCTTTAGGAAAGAAGCTATAAAACGTTAATAAGAAGTAGGAACACAGATCTGAGCGACACTTTCGATAGCCTCGCGCAAGCTTCCAGGATTAAAAAGATGAGGCACAAAAGAACACAATAAAAGCAAGATACCAGATCGTAAGATCGTCGATTTGAAGGTAACTTCTCTTTGTAACGTAACCTTTGGTTATTTCCCCTTGCGGTCGCCTTCCTTTTTGTTTGGGATAACTTCGAGGGTCTCAACCTGAACATTTGTGTGGATTAAGAAGGTTCCTCTTCTAGGGTTTGTTTTCCTTTGTACTTCTGCACTTTCTAAGTCTCTACGTAAGTTTACTCAGAAAAGGTTCACTCAGCTAATAAAATAGTTCGTGTGCACCGTTTTCCAAGATAGAAAACGACGGGGATTGATGATGGCCTTGAAAAATGGATAATTCAAATCGCTCGTTCATTTCCTCCATTTGCATGGGAAAACCATTTAAGAGGTATTCGTCACCGACGTTCTCGGTGCCACCACAAAAAACATGTTCTATCTTGGATGCAAATGGTTTCGCACTTGATTAATAAGCGTATCCATAGCAGCACCTGAAGTGTGCGCATATATCTTAGGTATTTATTACCGCGACCAAAAACCATCTTTTTTTTTTTTTACTTTTTACGAACTTACAAAACAGTACTCTCTCGAACTCCGAAAGCCGAATAAAAGCTTAGGGTGCACAAGACTAGAACAATGGGTATTCCTTAGCGCCCCTTCTCGCCGGAAGACCAAGAAATAGAGCTATGCACACTTCACCTGCACACTAAATTAGCCTGAATGCATAGAGGCATTTCACTTGCCCTGTCGGAGAGGATAAATACGGAACTTCAACAATTTAAGCAATTTATTCGCACAAAAATCATATTAAGATTCACGCACCGAGGCTAAATCTGGGCTACCTGACGAGTCGCATCGGAGGGCTGCAGGTTAACTTCGACTACTTCGGTATCTCAGACCAGCTCCGAAATTTCTTACAAGCGTTGTTGTTTGCCACGGTGAACAAAATAGGCACCCCGGCCGGCAATAGAGCTTGTGACCTCATGCTTAGAAGGCAGCCGCTGAGCGCGGGTTAAAACTAAGTTATAAAGTTCAGAAATAACCTTGTCAATAACGTCTACTTCACTCGAAATACAACTGTTCACGAATACCCATTCATGCTTAAATCATAGGTGCGCCAGTGCATGGATTTCTTTAAAGGGGCCCTGAAACAGGTTTCACCGATACATGGGTGTTCACATTTTCAGGTAAATCAATTGTCCTAGTAATCACCTCCTCCAAAAATTTTGTTGAAGCGACGAGTATTAGTGGTGTTATTGCAAATCAAAATTTACTCTACTCTATTGCTCTATTGCTTTATTTACTCTACTCTATTGCTCTACTCTGTTACTCTACTCTATTTTACTCTATTACGAATTAATAGAGTAAAAAATATAAATATGGAGAAACACTATACGGTTAAGCGTGCTGCAGAAAGCGCTAATTAACCAAAGGCGCCGCCGCGACCCGTCGACGCTGAGCAGACAGTCCACGCTTCTCTTCGCCGGAAGTGAGAGAAAAAGCCATCCAATTCCGAGATTTCTGCCTCATAACGCGCATGGTAGAATCGATGACGTACACAGAAAAAGACGGTGGAGCCCAAAAACGTACAGAAAAGGGTGAGAACGGGGCAACAAACTTTGCAACGAGTGTGAGCTTTCCGTTGCACGTGAAAATGTTATACTTGGCACAGCTGAGTTTTACCACCAAACCTAACGATTGCGCTAGTTCATTTAGTGTGCTCAAAACGCCTTTCAGGGCCCCTTTAAGCGTTTCAGCTAAGGTAGAAGTCCCTCTTCCCACCCCAGCTTTGTGGTCCAATCCTATAGAGCTACAGACGAGTTGTATGGCGTAAGTACCGCCAATGTATTACAATCTAAGATCAACACTCGTATGCCACTTAGCACCAAAATAACCAACCCTATGCCAAGACCTATACATGTAGACGACTTGGCGCCAGATGGAGAAGTTTGTATTTTACTGCTAACATTGCTGAAAAGGGTATTGCAAACCTAGGGAGTTCATCGATGCTCAACGCCCTTGTGAACTTTTCGGTATTTCATCGCGGCGTCTGGGGGCGAGATACAAGGGCGTGAAAAAAAAGAGAGAGCTGTTTGTCTTTGGACACGTACGCAACACGGGCACGGGAATATTGAAACATGAATGAACTGAGCATTGAAAAAACAAATTCCTGAAACAATCAAAACAAATGAATGAAATGAAACAAGAGAATAAAAAGTTGGATAGAGAGAAAATGTCAAACGATGCATCCCAATAAAATTGTACGATCGCGAAAATTTCTCTCCTCCAAATTAGTTAAGCTTTCTTCAAGAACTGCTTATTCAGTTACCTCCGCCCCACTGCCCCTGTGTCCCGCAGCTTCTGATCGCTGCCCATTCCACAATTCATCTCTCTTGTTCAGACAGCAAGTTAGGACTCACAAATAACTGCACCCTTTACGCAGGCAACCGCTACCGCGTTGGCCAAATATTGCGGATGCGCCCACTCTCGTTTTGTTGCGGCTAGAAATAGTTGTGTGTTTTAAGCCCCAATGCGAGTATGACGCATGCCTAGCTCGAAACAAACATTTGTCCGAACGTTTGCAAGAACGCCGACACCTGTGTACTTCTCGATGCATCGCTATCATGACTGTCATAGCTATATCATCGCTATCATGCATCGCTATCAGTGGCTCACGAAGGGAGGGAAAATCCACTTCCCGCTGTATGGACGAACGGAACGAATCGTTCCCGTGAGGGTAGAATGGAAGGTCACGTCTCTTGCGTAGAACGTATGCGCTCTGTATGTTCTTATGCGTTCAGCTGCAGCCCTGCAGCGACACACGAAAGAACAGCCTGATAAGAAAGCGTGACGGTGACGATCAGCTATAAATGCGACGCACTACATGGCAATTCCCCAATAGGGATTATCCCCCCCCCCCTTTTTTTTTGCGTTGGTGCATCCATTCTCCACAAGCGTGAGCACATCCTTTCTCCCAGGCTGTTCCAAAAATATAACAGCTAAGCTGCTGAAGAAGTCATTTGTGTATGGTGTCCGCAGTTAAAAATGCCAAGAAAATCCGAGCTCTCGTTCAGGCTTGCCTCGAGCACACGTTCGTAAAGCTAAGCATAACCACTTTATTTTGGACAACAGTAGGGAGTTTTACTATAGCGTTTTCAGCCATACGCAAAGTGTTACCGAACGCTATACCCTTGCGTCGGTGGCACTGCGCATGCGCAATACGCAGGGTTGTTTTGCGTTTAGCCGCCGTAAAACGAACGCACGCTATTTCAGCTCAGTAGCGTGCGTACGCTACGGCCCTTGCGAGTCCCTGCGTTAGAACATGGCGGCAGGTATAGAGTGGACCAACTCAACGTTTTCGTTCTTCTGTGAGCAGTAATTTGCACCTTATCGAAGACGTTTTTTGTAAGATAGACCCCGTGGTTTGCATGTTGCTCCCGCCGTGAGCGAAACTAATGTGGAATCGCTCACTGCCCCGAACAATGCTCCCGCAGGCCGGCGTCGGATGCTGTGTGTGTGCTGTTGACGCGTTCTCTTCACAGTGGAAGGCGATGATGTTCTCCTGTGGGTGGACTGCGCGCTTCCTATGTACGGAATTAGTTGTCACTAGCGACGACTCAACCGAGCTTGTGTTGTTAAAAGCCTTCTCGGCTTGCGCCAGAGTGAAGTGACTCGATGTTTGATCCCGCGAAGTGCGTGAGTGCGATGTTTACGGCGGGATGGAGGCAAAAGATAGCATTTTATTCTTGTGCTTCCGCATCGCAGTGCAAACAGTTACGCTGTTACGTCCGCGTTTCTTCGAACCACATTTATGGAATTGTTTTCCAGCCGGATAAAATGTATACGTGATACCCGGTCCTTTGCTTCTGCGCCTTGTGTGCGATCGCCAAAACAAGTAGCTTCGGGGCTTAAATGCTTCCGCTATAGATTGCGCTTTTATAGGAGAATATTTGCATCATGCTGTGCACGTTTTGAATTCAGTAGTAATGGGAAAGCGTGTGGTTCTGCTTGTCGGGTAGTCATGCAAAACTCTAGGTGCTCGTTCGGACAGAGTGTCGCTTCTCATTCGGTTCAACATATGGCGCCATAAGTGCTAGCGTGCCGCAAAACAAAACCGACAAAAAACTTTACTGAAACTCTCCACGTGTTACCGACATACCTTCCCGCTAAAGTTTCACGTTGAGAGTACGCAAAGGCAGAAAATGCTATACTAAAACTCTCTATTAGCCACAAGAAGGAAAAGTTCCAGCGTTTGCCGTATTGTGGCAACACTTTGGAACGAGAAAGACACGTCATAGCTGTTCAATCGTCTCCTCTCGTCGTGCACATGCACTCTGTAACGTAAAAGAGTCGCCACTTGAATGTCGAAGCTGCTGTAGGTGATCATTGACTCCACATGGCCCGCCCGCGCATAGTTCGCACGGCCACAGAAGAGGCCGCGCTTAGAGAGAGAGAGAGAGAGAGAGAGAGAGAGAGAGAGAGAGAGACGAGAGAGGAGAGAGAGAGAGAGAGAGAGAGAGAGAGAGAGAGAGAGAGAGCAAACTTTGTTCGGCAGCTCAAGTCCGAGCAGCGGAGATGCTCGGCGTGCAAAGCATCCGCTAGAGACAAGTCTCGCTTGCAGAGTGGAGTACGAAAACGCCGACCAAAAACAACGAGCTCACTCTGGGCGTGACTCTGGCCTTGCTCAACATAAGGCCATTGAAACGCTATGCGGCCGATGTCAACCACGATACCACAACGATCCCAAAACTCAACTTTGTGTCCGTCAATGACCACCTAGAACAGCTTCGTCATTCAAGCCTTGCTCGTTAGTGCAAGTTTCCCTAATTTTGTTTTATTTTATTCCAGATTTTACTTTTTTGGGGGGGCATTTCAAGTAAGTTGGTTCTAAAATTACTTGTTCTCACTACAGTAAAGCCGTCGAAGATACAGAGTATTTGTTTGAACGACGCTTTCTCTGACCGCTCGGCGACTCCGGCCTTGCTTCCAGGAACCCATTCGGAAACGCTACACTGTTATTCCGCGATCGATTCTCGAACCGCATAATTTTTCGGACAACTGCGGGCGCACTTCGCGTGACAAAAATCGTTCGCCCATTGTGTATAGTCTGTCCGCTCACCCAGAGAAACCTGTAAGGGATAGGCCGTCATTAACGAAGGTCGCCCATCTCATAGAGTCGTTGGTGCGTTTTCAATCAAGCTTATCTTTTCCTGGTGGCGCATTACAAGAAGGCGCGACAGAACCAGAGAAATACAAGAGTGCGTGAGGCAATACATATCTCATGGTGCAGACGAACTGTCTTCTTCGCTAAGCGTGATCTGCGCCACCGAATGGGCGGAATGACATCATTAGTTGGACAGACGCCCCGAATTATGTCTCCGTTGCTATCGCCTAGGCAAATTGATTGCTTGCTCAGCATGATTTATTCAGAATATGTTACTTGGGTGCCATACTATCAGCCGCCATTTATTTGTGAGAATTCTCGGAGTCCCCCAGGCCTGAACCCATTAACTGGGCGATTGTATGGACGCCGTTTGCGGAAGCACAAATAGGACGCCTGTAATATATTCGAGCGCACGTCCCGTTTCCTGAGTACGCCTGGTCAGAATCATTCAGGGCACTACAGGCTATTTCGGCCCGATGTAAACTAGCGCGAACAATTTCGGCGTAACTTGCGCATCCCACCCGTAACACTGTTTCCTCTACACTTGAATAAAAATAAAATTAATTTGGGACGAGGCATCCTTGAAATTACTGCCAGTTCTTCAAAAATCCTCTGTGGAAACCATGGCCCGCCTCCCCATTTTAACTCCCACAAATGGGGATTATATAAAGTGTTTGTTGCGTGCAAAGGGCGTAAGTACGACCCTGATATTCATTTTACTCAAAGTGGAGGGGCGTCTCTGGGAAACAAACCGCAGAGCCGAAAGAGGGTTCTGAGAGACAGCGATGGACCGTGGAAGTTTCTCGTGGCGCCTTCTATACATCACCACGTGGACACGGAACTTCGTTCCGCATCGCGATCGGTTAAAAGCGCAACAGGTCCTACGCAGGCGTCTGCCACGCAGGCGGAAGGACCGAGAAAGTACGCCCCGGCGGGGTAGCTGGAAATGCCGCTCGTCGTAACAGCCGTCGAGAAGAAGCGGCTGTAGATGAAGGTACGGCAGCGGGCCGGCGAGATCAACATGGACATTGAACAGGAATTTCAACAGAATATCAACCGAAGCTCTAAATAGGCTTTTGCTGTCACTTGTTTAGAAACTTGCCGGTACCCCCGACATTTTTCTGGTGGCTGCCATAGAGCTCTTTGTATGTGCACACCTGTTGCATCAAGTCAATCAATCAATCAAGCATCAAGGCAATCAAGCAATGCAAGCAGAGTCAATCAAGCAGCAATCAAGCAATAATGCAATCAATCAATCAATCAATCCAGTCAATGCAATGCCATGCAATCAAGCAATCAATCAATCAATTCAATCAATCAATTGCAATCAATCAATAAAGTAAAGAAATTAATACAGCAATAGATATTCAATAATTCAATTTAATCAATAAATCAATCAATCAATCAATCAATCGGTCAGTCAATCAATCAATCAGTCAGTCAGTCAGTCAGGCAATCAATCTATCAGTCAAGCAAGAAAGCAATCAACTATTATTTATTTATTTATTTTATTTATTTATTTATTTTATTTATTTATTTTATTATTATTTATTTATTTATAATATTAATTAGTTCATCAATTCAATCACTACCTATGAGTTTATTGTTCACCAAACCTGTGTCTATTGGTATTGCCGACGCTCCTATTTCCTCCGGTGGGCAAGGGTAGGAGCCACCCTTGTTGCCAGCGCATGTGCTTTTACACAAATGGGCTGGCTCAATGCAACTCTCAAAGGTGTGGTTTTGACAGCAGAGGTTTTTAAGCGTTAAGTTCCGCCGTGGAGCGTTACCAGAAAACTCATCCCAGCCGCGCGCACGTGAGCGTACGCCTCGTGAGGAGCGCCCGGCGTCGTCCAGGCTTGCGCGTGGGTTGCGCCATGTGAGGAGCTCGCCAAAATTACCAAAAAATACCGACTGCACGCGAGCCTGCTCCCGGTGAGGAGCGCCCGGCATCGGCAAGCTCGACCTTCGGGAACACTCTGCCTAGCGCTCCTGGCGTGATATCTCGCGTGCTGTTCTTCTCACCAGTTCACGTGCGTTCGCACCTGAAGTGGGAAGTACAGACGCCGAGTTCGCGGTACAGACGCCGAGTTCGCAAAGCCAGTTGCCGCAAGTTCTAGCGCGTGCTGACGTGGTCCACTTTGGGAGAGACGTGGAAGCCTGCGGACAAAACGATCCGGGCCTGCCCGTCATGCAGAACTTTCAACGGCAAGTTCGGAAATACATGTGAGGTGCAACAGCCGGGTCTCCGGTGAAGGGTGAGGGGTCGCCAGCTCCGCTGTTTCTCCATTCTTACACCACTACTGAAGCTGCGCCAATTTTTTAGCTCATTGGATTCTTCATGATGGTGGAACACCGAAAGGACGTTGTCGCCAGCTGTAACACCAGTAGACGCACAGCATCAAGCCCATAGCGAACAAAATGTTGTTATAGCTTAACGAACGCGATGTACACTCGTGAGCAAAAGCTTGTGGACCACAATAGGATCAATTAAAGGAATCTTGTTTGTTTTGCATAGCAGCCGCAAAGTTGATATATGTTGGCATGCTCTAGGGGTTAAAATAGCGCTCACAAATGGCCGCTGTCATGAGCCATGAACTCTAGCTGAATAATGTACCTATACGCACTTCGGATAGACACAAGTGCGGTGTGCTCTGTTGTGAGCAAACCATGTGACCAAAACTCAAATTCCCAGCAGTGAACTTCCGTAATTCAGCACACATTACCGCAGCAGGACATTACCCCCATAACGCCGATTCGAAGGGGCCAGGTAACCTTGCTAACCCGGAAATAAAGAACAAAATTCACTTCTTTCCCGAAACCTGGCCTTCCGCAATATCCTAGTTGCAAATGAGTGTGTAAACGGCAACTTAATTATCCTATGTCTCGGCAAATTTGTCAACCAGCTTTCCTGAAAAGCACATCCCAGTCTCATAAAAATGTGAACGCACACTGACCCATTTCTTCTCGGGCTGCATATGGGCTTAGGGATAACTGCGTTTGCTTGCGAAATATCACCTTATCGTTCAGAAAGCGAAGGTAAGAAAGTAAGGCAAGGGGTAAGTTAATTCTCACCCCTTTTCCTGACTGCCTATATTTAGGCCGACTCAATACTGGTTTCCTGTAAATGTTGAAAAAAAGATCCCTGGTGTGGGACTATGGTATGCTGCTCCTACTACGAACTAACCTTTGACAAGACTAGCGCTGCGCAATGGCAAAAACTGAAGCAATGTTTTTGCATCGTAAATTACAAAAACCAGCGAATGATTCCCTGAGAGTCGATGAAAGCTTGTAAACTTTACCGCCGTGCTGCATAAAAAAACAGAAAAAATTGGCGCGTACCCGCTCCTTTTGTTGCAAATGTCGACGGAAGGCGATAGTTGACTGGCGCCCCTGGCAAGTAAATGCCTCCCTTCTCTTTCCCGCTCACCTCTCATGATGTTACTCTCTCGTCTCGCTCCTCCCAAGATAACACGCTAGAGGTTTGCTCAAGGCCCCTGCCTCAAGTCGGGTGCCTCGATGCCAGCGCTGCCGTACGGCAGAGACACGCGTAAATCGAGGCGCCCTACTACAACGTTTATAGAACCACGTTGCCCTACTCCACGAGCGTTACAAGCGGAGCGTGGAACCTATCTAGAGAAACCTTTTGTTGCTATTGCCGTTTGATTGTTTTAAAAGCCGCCAGGTAGCGCGGGCAACAGCATGCGCCGGTTTTCTGCAGTTCATATAGTATTTTATTTGCTATCGCAATAACCAAGCATCCGTGAATTGTTTAATAAAGTAAAACTTTATATATCACCCATGTATTGATATTTTGCCGCATATTTGCGTAATGTCTTGTTCTTGTTTCACTATCTTGACAAGAATAAACATCAACACCGCACTTAGACGTTTACATTTGGATTTTATGTAAGGCTATTGCACAGTTTTTGTTTCACTTTGGCCGGGTGGGTGAATCGAGTCACAGACAGACAGACAGATAGACAGACATACATACAGACAAACGAAAATTTCTGCTTTTAATTAGCCCAAGAAAGACTATCGTCTTTAAAATATGCATCAACAAGAACTTCGCCGTTTCTTTTACAGCAGACAAAACGCTTCACATGGTTTATGTTAGGCACGCGGACAGCATACGTCGTTAATCACTCGCAAACACAATAGGTTTGGACAGATGCGCACTCATTATCGCAGAGTACGTTCCCCAGGGACAGGTATATTAGCCCCATCTAGTTGTATAGACTATGCCTTTTTCCCGCTGGTGCTTAGCCCTGCTTTGCGTTTTGTTGACGGCGTTTGCGACCTGGGGAAGCTGAATTGATACCCCTTCGGGAGCCGTTTTTCCACCATCCCGAGCGTCGAGATCATAATTGCTCCGTTATCTCGAAATCATATCTGCTGAAAATAACGCAAGAAAAAACTATTTGATCTCAACTGCACCGCGACAGAACTGCACGGGTCAAGAGGCAAGAGGTCGGGTCACTCGAACAGGATGCCCATCAATCGTAGTACCACCAAAATAGCCCAAGCCTGTAAACACGTACCTTGGTGATTCCTAGTGTGCGGCAGTGGTCAGTTCGACGCTTGTATCAACACTGTGTTGCGTCTGTAAAACACGAGTCCCCTCTTCTGTTTTCTTTCCCGCATTGCAACTTCGAAATTCAGTTCTTGTCGCCTTCAAATAACGTTCTTTGTGCCTCTATTTACCTTTAATTTGGGTACGTAATTCATAAAGATCAATAGGGTCATTCTTGCAAATTTTTTCCTAAGGTTGTTGTAGTTATGCCGAGAAAAATATTAAGCAGGCCACCTCAGAGTTCTTATGTGCGGAGGTGTGAAAGAAGAGGTCTACTAACGGTGCTTGCGAGATTCATTTGGGATTGGACCACACATATTCGGCTGAAGCAGCCACCTCCGCTGCAGTGGAAGGCAGATTCGCCGCAGACGTGAATCAGAAGATGTCGAGCCACAGAGGAGCAGGGGCGGCAGGAGCGCAAAGCTTGGCTCGGCGCGTTTAATAATCACGTATCCTCTCTTCACCAAAGAGGAACGCTACGCCTAGCCTAATAGCGGGATATATTCGAGTCTTTCAATGCGGCTGCTCCGCCAGCGAGAGTGAGGTACATGCAAGCCCAACTTCGCCCAACGTGTGACCCCAAAGCCCAATTCACGTAAGCCCAGGCCTCGAATACGCCAAGCAAAGTGGAAATATTTGTAATTTTAAAAAAGGAAACTACGCGTTGAAAGAAACAGAAATTAACAGGGAAACGTGCCAGCGGAGTGAAAAAACAATGGTGAGGGAAAGCGGTCCTTGCGAATCAAAGCCACACCGGCTCGTCAGGACGAATGAAACTATGCCCGTAACACGACCGTGACACCGCTGCGAGTTCATTCATTCATTCATTCATTCATTCATTCATTCATTCATTCCTACATACATGCATGATGCATACATACATACATACGCACATACATACATACATACATACATACATACTTGCATACATACATACATACATACATACATACATACATACATACATACATACATACATACATACATACATACATACATACATACATACATACATACATACATACATACATACATACATACATACATACATACATACATACATACATACATACATACATACACCTGAAAACAAACACGTGCAACACACACGTATCTCAGATATCCAAGGACACTGTCCCCGGGCATGAACTGGCTGCTTGCCGCGTGACGCACGCGCGGCTGCAGAGCGGAGCAGTGTTCTCACGCCAGCGGAGAGCCGATATCCTGCGAGGCTACGGTCCGCACCCGGGCCCGGTCTTCGGGATCTGAATCTCGCGAGCCCCGCGCCATCGGCCTCTTTCGTGCCCCGCGAGGTGGCACTAGCGCCTTTCTGACGTCACGGGAGACCCGCCGGACCACGTGTACCCGCGCGGAGTCTCAAAAGAAGCCCCCATCGACTGGCTAGCGGGAATACATCCCAGACCGCGGTCGAAGATGCGACGTCGAGTTGACGCTCCCGTCTCTTCCTCGGTCCGGGCGGACCACCGTGAGAAGAAACCGCGTTGTGCCGCGGCCTACGAAGGCGTCAAGGTGTGCTACACTGTGCCACGGGCCGCCGCCTACGTCCTCCTTGGATTCTCTCGGCACGAACCCCGCCGCTCCGCAGATACTGCAGTCCCGCTAAAATGTGCGCCGAATCACTGCTGGCGCTGTGACCCGATGGTGGACGGTGTGTGCCGTCGGTGGTTCCCTCTGCGGTAGCAGTCGCGAACGGCCTCCAAGCGCTGCGGGAAACTTACTGCAACTGTTACTGCCCGCTGCAACCGATACCATGAACTGTCATCCGGAAACACTACTTCTCCTCGTTCTTTTGTCATTACGAGGTAAGTTCTCTCATATTGATGCCTATTTCGGTTGACGGTTGGAGATACTCCACTTGGCGCCTGCATTGTAAATTGTATGCCGAGTGTGCATGCGCCCCTAATGGTAGTGTCAGAGGCTTTCATTCGATTTAAAGTCACGCTCTCATAGCACTATTCCAGCGCTGGACACGCTCCCTGCGGCATCATAAATCCGCATATTTTGCAATCTTGCGTTCGAATTCAACGAAGTGGAGCGGCAGCAGTACACCTTGAAATTTTCTGCTTCGTAGGCGTTAGAGCTAATATCCAGCGAGCATGAGTCAAGTCAACCAGACACGATATGAAAGCCAGTGGAAAACATAATGATCGTCTTTAGAACGTCTTGAAGAAACTGGAATTAGTCCCGGCTCAGTAACAAAGAAGGAAACAAAGAAGGGAAGGGAAATTAAAGATATGAGAGGGCATATGGGTACCGTAAAAGCTCATTAATTCGAACTCGAAGAGAACCATAAAATTGTTCGAATTAAGCGGAGTTCGAATTAGAGGGCAGACGCTAAAATGAATGAACATCGCGCCACACTGCGCGGACAGAACACAAAGAAACCACTCTGTACTCGTTATCGTGAATTTGGATATACTACACGTTTTTGGCATGTTTATGGCTCGTTTGTGGCAGGAGCACTGACGCCGACGGTACGGCGCCCGCTGCGGAAGCAAAATAAGCTGTTGCATCAGCGTAGCGCACGCGCTACACTGTTTTTGTTGTTGTTGTTGTTTTGTTGTTTTGCATCTCTAGTAAATTTGGTTTGGTCTGGATTTGCAACATATTGCAATCACACTGGGCCGACTTGTTCTACGAGGAGCGATGCAAACTAGGGGATCTCAGTTCGAAGTAGGCCATTCTGGATACCGAGGCGTTCGAATTATCGTGTGTCTTCGCCTATTGAAATATACAGGTCTGTCTGTGGGGGGACCAGGGCGTCAGTTCGAAATAACTAAGTTCGAATTAACCGAGTTCGAATTAACGAGATTTTACTGTAATAAGTTCTTGGATCTGCCCATTCAATTCTCATCGAATTCAAAAGAAACACTTGAATGATTCGGCTTGTGGACTTCCGCAATTCCCTAATAATGCCCGAAAATAGCAGCTGATATGATCTTGTATTTTATATTGGTTTAATATGAAACACAGGACTGAATGTTACTCTTTACTATAAAATTTTACGTTTCAGTAGCCAGGTGCTTTTATTTGTTCTAAAGAGTTGCTGCTGAAAGAGCAATTATCTTCCGGACTATCTAAGCGGGAGACGGTAACTGCGCAGGTTTTACTGTAAGTCCACTCGTTACCCGGATGTCATGTGCATGCTCAGTGTGAATGGTCAGCATTGTGTCTGCGAGCAGAGTTCAACAGTCTTTCCGCCTACCGCAGAGATTCTGCCATGCACGAATGTGCGAAAAGCCGCCTCAGGGTCTGCTAGGATGGTTCCCCGATCTCGGTCTGCATACGATGTTCCCTTTCGGTTGACGAGTATTTTTTGCATGGCTTCGGCGGTGGCTGTTTCTTTCTTTGGCAAATCCGCTGGCGGCGTGTCCAGCGATGGCTATACTCGTCACAAACCGAAGATATATCGTTCCACAATAACTAACACGAGTTCCGTTATGAGGAGCTGAAACTATGATAACTCTAGAATAGAGGGACGGCGATGTGCGATTCAGGGAAGAGAAGAGCAGAATCATTTTGGCGCGACTGAAGAGGAAATTTGGAGGGTCCTATTTTTACCTTTTCTTTTATTTTAATCTTTGAAGTGAAATACCGCCGTGTGTGTCGAATTCCTGTAGCTAGCAGGTCACCGTTGTTATCAAAGAGACCACGGGCCACGGCATTACTGTGGAGATGAGGGTAGAGGGGCGCTGTACTGAGTGACATCGGCGTACACGTCCTGAAATCTTGCTCCGGGAATTTCGGGAGGACTTTGAGCCATGCCTACCTTCTTCGAGCACGTGGTTTTTGTGTCGATTCTTGATTTGCAATGCGTATTGTGTGTCCCCGATCTGCACCCCGAACCATAGAGGCTATAGTTCCTGTATCTGTGCGTGCGTGTGCGGGTGCGTGCCTGCGTGCGTCCGTCCATCCGTATAGCTCTGTAAGCGGTTTCAAAGAGCTGTACGCTGTTTAGAACATTCAATTGTGAGGCTTGATGGCAGGCTATATAACCAACGGAGGATTTTGCTGGGCCTTTGTTTGTTTCAAAAATTTCATCGCATCGCTTTCTTATTCAAGTCAACCTTCCCGCATAATAACACAGTCCACAGCTACCACTACCACGCCTACATTCAGCATTATACTTCCATTAAATAACCAATATTTTTTATGAGAGTCATTCTGCCAGAGAGAAGTATCTTCGAAACCAAGGCTAGACTTGCCTTCGTCGCTTGGAGACAAGATAAAGTAAACAGAAGGGCGCAAGAGAGCAAGTAAACCGAAGGGCGAAATAAAGCGGATAAAGAAAAAGAACACCCCGGGTTAGAGAAAAGGCGGCCGCGGTCCCGGGGTGGCCTTATATTATAGCTGGATGTGGGCTTTCTTGCGGTATTCGCACCTGCCCCGAACCGAGCTCTCTTTGCCCTCTTTCCTGCCCCGGATTAACCCTCCGTACACACGACCCCCGCTGGTCCGACACCGAGTCCCCTCCTCTTCCCTAGCTGGGCGGAGGAGGCTTCCCTAAACCATGTTCTGTTCCCTTTGCGTGTGGGATCTGGGCGGAGTTTGCCTTACCTCTGCTGTCTTTCTTCCCTCGCAGCTCACGCATTCTCTCCGCATGGAGTCGAGCCCAGGCGCGAAAAAACACAGTACAATCGAATGGATAGGAAAGCCCTCTAAGAAGCTCTGAATTCCGCTTCTTTTTTACAGCTCGCCAGTTTCCTTCAGACCGGTTCTTTTTCATCCCTGTCGCCCGTTTTTCATTTTGAATTGGATTCCAAGCGCAAGACTTCGGCTTTTTATTCGTTCCGTTTTGAGCTTGTCCATCTCTCCAGCTACATTTTTGTGTATGTTGCTAGCGGACTTTTTTTACGCCGAGCCTCGGGGCAAGAAATATTATACAGACCTCGGTTTTCGTTTGCCTTTGAGGATAGACGCAGAAAACCAGAGAATTTTCGGCTATGTTTGTTGTTGTTGGTGTGGTGGCGTATGGCGTATTTTTTACTTTGAAGCACTGGTTGGAAGTAATAAATCAGAAGAAGCTTCAGGAACCGGTCTTTGCAGATAAAATTGTACGCTGACTACTGCGGTAGCATCATTCAGGTTGTCGCCGGCATGCCCTGTTAACCCTGCCTCATAAATCCTACATGGCGATAAGGATAGATGCAGCTGCATAAGAAAATTACAGCTTCACGCCGTTTTTTTTTTTTTTTTTGTACCGCATTTTCGCGCACTATCCCAGAGATGGCGAAGGGCATCTAGTTTAATGCTAGTCCCGGGCTGGTTTAGAGAAGACAAATTTCCATGTGGAAGCGAAATACCCAAAACTCCGTCGGACGTCACCAAAGCATTTCTTATTAGTTGTGAATGCAACGCCATCAATGTCCAATTAACAGCTCTATGTGCTCCTTCCAGTTCCACGCTGAGCGTAATGCTTTTGCGTTCTTTTTTTATTCGTGATAGAATGCCCGTTGGCATGCTTCACGGTATCTCCGGTGTACTGGCGTTTACGGCCACCTTTCGCTACTGCCAAGATTGCGTCGCCTAGGATGCGGAAGCTTCGCACTCTATACTAGTACGGTGCGTACCTCCGGAGCCAAGGCTGCTACAGAAGCGCCGCAGCCAATAGGAGGTCGAGGTGTCGTTTTTCTGCTATAGACGCCGGACGGCCGCTGTTTCGCTGAATGAGTATGTAATGTTTTGGCAAGCGCTGGCCACTGTATCTGCGGGTATGTCATGCCTAAATGTTGCCCAATACACATTCGGGTATGCGCTGCTAACAGCAGCCGAAGGGAAGTGTAGTAGCCGGCTCGCCGCACAGATGTCGGGCGAAGGCTTTTGTGCTCACTTTAACTATTTTGCAATAAAACTCCCCCTTGCCCTTCTTTTTTCAATGCCTTGTGAAATTCTCACGTCGCTATAGGTGGTCTAAATTAACATGGACCTTCTGCCAGTGCATCAGTTCTCGTAGCGTCGATGCAGCTTTGTTTCATAGCGGTGAAGTCTAGGTGCCTCTTCGAAACTGTCAGTAAACTTTTATCACTTTGTCTGCGACCCAGAGACGGTAATTTTTAAATGTAGAAAAAAAAAGCTTTCCGTCGAAATATTTTCATGAAACATAAGTAAGGGATTACGGGCTGTTTTCGCTCAGAATCACTTGCAAATCTAGCGAATAAGAAATTGAAAGCCGTTCCACAGGTGAATGCGGAGGAGAGTTATAGGCGACATCTGTAGACTCCCATTGCTCCTGCAGCCGTTTTCACTGCTGTGTCCGCTCCCTCAGCGCGGCGTTCTGCCGAACAGTATTAAAGGGACCCCGCAACACTTGTTTCAACTTTTTTTCAAATCTGAAATGCTTGCAGAGCGTAGTTACCCAACACACCCAGTACTTACATCAGGGGTCAAAAAGTACCTCCGCCACAAATCACTGCTCTATGCCCATTTGGATAACTTGGGAACTGACTCAAAAAATTTTTCTCTCTTTCCCGGTCTTGACGTTCTTCGACGGCTCGAATTACGTCACTGAGGCCATGTAGCGGCTGTTGGCTGGTTTTCATTGAGTTGCAGCAATGAACGCTTTTTTATATCAACTTAAAAAAGCTACAAAAACAAAGCAGAAATGGAAGGCGTATCTGGTGCGACGAGTGAATCACGCAGTGCCGCTCCGTGCTGGCGATAACGATAGCTTTCGCAGTGGTTCCAGACGCGAAGGAAAGAGTTAAAGAACGTATCGAAAATGTTGCAGGGTCCCATTAAGTGCCGATGGATCAGGTATGTCCCTGTTTTAAAGGGATGCTATAGTGCTCTGCGCACAGCTGGTATACACGGCTTCGGCGCAAGCTTCGGAGCGCCGACATCGACGCGGCTAGTCACCCAAGGACGGAAGACCGACGCAACTTCCACACTTAACGCAGGTGCCCGCCAGCGGGAAGTAAGGATCGTCAACCAGAAGGAATTGGGAGGAAAGAACAAACAAGAAACAGGAGAATGAACAGAGAGAAAGAGGAGAGCGTGCCTCCGTTGGCGCCTGGCGAACAGCCCGCCGCTCCTGGGCATTGTTTAGCAATGGGAACGCGCGCCCTCCTCTTTCTTGCTGGCTCGCCACTCTTTAGCTCAAGAGGCTTTGCAAGCTTCGGAACCATGGCTTCTTCAGGAACAGCACATCTACACCCCTCCTGCACTAAAAAGACCTTTTGCGTACACTGTTAACAACGCCCCAGAAAGGAACGGTAGGGTTTTAAAGACGATCCATGAGATGACCAAATATTTCGCGTTCACATTTCGCTCTCAACTCAACTATAGTTTCAGTTCTTAAAATTTGAATGTCCCCTTCAGAAACACATCGGTGTAGGCGGGAGCAGCGACGCGTGGTGAGCGCGATTCCACTCCGGAAACGAAAAACCTCTTGCCGAAAAAGGCCAGCTCATGGATGACCGAGCCCTCTCTTTCCCACAACAGAACAAGAACTACCGGGGTGCAGGGGAGGCAAAAAAAAGAACACACAGAGTCAAGATAGAGCAGGAGAAATGTGCTGCTTCCAACGAAGGTCTTTGCTGTTGAACCTTGGTGTTAGCGGCAGCGTTGGCGACTCGCTGCAGCAAACGACCTGTTTTAAAATCGCTCTCGTTTGCTGCCAGGGCAAGCAGAGCAAGGGAACGTTATCGGCCCACGGTCCTGGTCCAAAACGTAGCTCTGATAGCGCGCCCGCAAATGGGAGCGTTTATAACCGACCTGTGGCCGCTGCAGGCGATTGGCGGGTACGCGCGCCCTGCCCAGCGCCGCAACAGAAGTCTGCTTGTCACCATAGAGTTTCTCACTAACTCACCTAGAGTGGAATCTGGCGCTAGCGTCAACGTGATTCGGCGAATGCGCTCTACGCCTCCATGAGTGCCGCCATAGTTGTAGTTCAGCCGGAAGTTCGGCGTGGCATGGCCGGCAACGACTTTGTGGCTACGCAAATTGAGTTTTTGTTTAAGAAATAGCTGCCAAAAGTGCCGCTGTTAACAAATGTTATTTTGTATAAGACACCGTGTTAGAGGGCTTATGTTTCAAAACAAATTTGTGTTACAAAGGGGAAAAAAGCAGAAATACTGCCTTTGGCTCACACCACCAGATACAGCGGGCTGTCCCGGATTCATTAGATGCAACGCATCTCATGCTCGCCCCTCTGTCCTTCCTGCGTCTGTCCGGCGTTGTCCGCACAGCTGCACCTCTCCTCCTCTCCTCTCTCCGATAGCGAACACTCTCTCCCAAACAGCTGCGGGTTGACGCAGCGCGCCCTCACTTCGTTGCTAGGCGCCGGTGGGCGGCGCTGCGCTCGTCCCTGAGCGCGCTGCGCATGTGCAGTACTCTCTCTCTCCGCGCTCTCCTCTCCTTCGGGCGCTGTGAATATAAAGCGGCATGCCGCGCTACCGGCGGCTCTAGTCGGCGGTCGTCCGCCCACCTCCCCTTCGCGTGAGCATCCCTGCTATAAGCGTAATCCAATACGATGGAAAACGCCAATGGCAACCCTCCCCCCATGAGATGCGTTGCATCACACCAGGGTTCCCGCGAGGGGAGGTGGGCGTAATTTTTTTTTAAATATTACATACTCCAAACTGGGTGAGGTTTTCTTTGATTTTTTGTAATATTTAACTGAAAAAAATTGTTTAGATTGTCTGAAACTGTGCTCTTGCTTCCTCTCAATACAGTATTATTATCGTATGCTACGCGTTTCGGCAGGCGAAACAGATCCAACCGAGATGCAAGAATCATGCAATCGCGTCGTATTTATTTGCTTTGTCCAAGCAGATTTAAATAAACTTAGAGGCGAAGTCTATTACCGCAAGTAAGTTTTCAAGCACGCGCGATGAAATTGCATGAATGCGTTAAATGGCAAATAAATACTGGCTTGTCGAGTAGTTGTTGCGCTTGGCCAAGGCAGTGAATGCTTCAAGGGGTAAGTAAACGCAGCGGCGGCGACGAGCGATGCGAAAATCGTAACTGAATGGGTGCAGAAAACGGATAGTGTGGGCTAGCGTAGCTTATTTAGTGGCTGTAGTGTGGGCGGCGGCGGCAAGCGGTATGAACAGGCCGCTGGGACCTTCGCTCGGTTTTTGCTGTCCAGAAGCAGCCCACAAGCGAGCGGCAGCGGCGATACAGTGAACTGTAGCGACGAGCGACGACGACAGAGGACATTGGCGGCAGTGTATTAATTTTTTTTCGCTTGTCGCTGTCACCCAGTACACTCTGCTGTTGTACCTTTTGAGTTACGTTTTCGGCGTCGCTTGTCGCTGTCACTGCATGTGGTCACCCCTTCATCTTAAGAAACTCGCCGCTAACGCGAGCACATGCGCTAAGTGCTAATCACGCTGTTATGTAGACATATCTGTGATAGCCATTGAATTCTAGAAATTGGCATCCCGAAAATGGAAAACCCCACCGAAAACAGAACTAACAAGTACTTCAGAGCCGAGAAGCCTAATCCATAGCCCTTTGTACTAGCCACTTGCTGCCAATCCTATTCTCACACTACCCACAATTCCCATGTCGGCGTGCGATCGCAGCGACACTTTCCACTCTAGGTAATATTGAGAAACTCTATGCTTGTCACGGGCTCTGTCGACGTCGCTGCCCCCAGGCGGCAGTTAAGCGCGGACGCCTTAAGTTTCAGAGCAATTTCTTTTTTTTTTTTTTTTGTAATTCGAAAGTTTGCCCTGCTATTTACAAATTACATTTACCGGTTCGCTATTTACAAATGACATGGCAAACAAGGAAGCAAGTGACCAAAAACTGATTTTGTACGAAATAAAAGGGCGCGTTTAAATAAAAAGCAGACGAGCGGTCGATGAAGTTTGCGGAATACGTTTGCCATTTGCCGCCAACTACAGCGGGATGCGGACTTCTTTAAAAAATATTTGCAAAAGTTTCAGCGCTTGTAGTTTTTTTATATTAGGAAACGTTTTGTGCTCCTAAAAAAAGAAATCGATCATCTTTGGAGAAGTTATTCCAACCTGAATTAGTTACATTCATCAAGCTGCGTTCCTATCAGCCGCCGGTACTGCTGGTCTACGCCGTAGAAGCCAACGTTAGCACGAAAAGTGTGGCTGTTCCAAGCAGCTCGCAACTATCGACAGCTTCGAAAGTACACTGCTTTGCCGAATGAGCAGCGCCGCAACTCCTAATTCGCAGGCAACTTCACCGCACACAGCGCCGTCATTTGTGTTTTAGTGCTCGCTGTGCCGGCAATGAATTGATAACCAACCGGATTCCCAACTCTGCAGGATATAAAACATTACTACTCAGGGCGGCATCAGTGCGCGTGCATGCGGCATTCAGTTCAAAGAGGAACGTATTCTTAAACGCTTCTTCCACGATAGGCAATACGTTCATGCAAGTGCAAAACGAAACGATACTGGCTGCCACGACTGGATCCCATAACTACTTCCCAAGCCATTGAGTTCCAATCTGAATCCAGAACTACCCATCACGCCCATCGCGGCGGACGATCACAGCGCCAGATTCCTCTCTAGTTGTATTATTGTTGAAACTCCATGGCGCACACCACGCATTGCACGCCACCGTAAGTGCTCTCCAGAAGTTTGTCAAGAGCGGCCTCATCACAATCCCAACCGAACACCTACGCTCAATGCCCGTGGTCACCGCTTGCGACCTGTAGAGAAAACCACTACGAGGAAGCGTAGCGGAGCAACCAGTGTACAGCAGCCATCTTTGGCGAAGTTTCTGAAAACATGACATCCCATCCGGCCAACAAAAGCCACTGTCTTTGTTTTTCAGGGCGAAGCCCTTTAGGACCTCGCAATGTCCCGGCCTGATGTCTGGAGTTGTCCCCGGGCGCAAGGCGCTTTACGTACGCACAGCATTGTACGCCATCTATAGAGAGCTGCCGCACACTGGTAGTACCACCCGCTCGTCATCTGGGGAGAGCGGCCGGTACTGCAGTAGCAACGAACGCGAACTTCAAAGGGGTGCAAAGCGCAAAATAAAGCAAAAACCTTAACTATCTAACGATAATTCGCGGGAAAAGAATGACGCCGTGAAGCTATGCCGAGGGTGCGAAATACTGGGACGCAAATTGTCTTTCGTGTGGCGCTTGTCATTTACAGTGCATTTACTGCGCCTCAAAATCATTAAACAAAACTCAGAGTGCATCAGCACACACGGACGATGACGCTCATCACACAGCAATACACAACTTGCGTCCCAGTGCTTCGCACCCTCGTCATCGTTCACGGCGTGGAGATGTGTGATTTTTTGTTTACTAGTTCGCGCATGCGCAGTTTGGCTCGTCTACCGTTCCTGAACGTCAGGTGCTTTGTGTTACCTGCCTTCGCACTCGCCGCACTCTGTTTCTTCCCACGCTCGGCGTCCGCGGATGGTAGGCGCAAATTTTTGCCAAGATGGACCAGCTACTGCTCATACATTAATGCAAAGAATGCGACTGTGTTCGGCTTGTTTTAAAAAACCGCACAGATCCGGGTCACTCCATCTCCGGTCGGCCGAAAAGAAATCAAGACGGAGCCGATTCAATGTCTTAAGCTATGCTGCCTATGCACTATATGACAAAGCTCCATTGGGGAGGTTCTGCCCAAATTTTTGAACTCGAAATGTGCCTATCATGATGGCGCAAATTTTTTTTCCACGGAAACGACCAGGCGAGAATATTAACACTAAGAACATCACAAGGAAGGTAACATCCTTTACTTTTCAGTTGTCCTCTTTGTTTACTATTTCTTTTATATCGCTCTTCCTACTATAAATTCTTTTCTTTTTTCCTTCCTTTATCCCTCCATCCCCTCTTTCGCGTTAATCTACCGCGGTCCATGCATAACAACCACGAACTGCTGATGGCGCTCTCTCCGGACGGCGGCAGATCTCGCTAAGGGGCTGCCAGATTAAAAGCGCACCACGATCAGCGGACACATACAGTGCAACGTTTGTAATAACACTTCGTGGGGCCGAGTGCCCCAATGTGTGTTTCGTGACGGCAAAACGGACATTAATTCCCTACTTTTCGTAACATAAGAAACTGAAAGCCGTAACGAACTCCGCGAAAAATCTACTGATAAAAAAACAATGTTAGCAGAAACTTTCTGCTGACGTTGAAGCATTCGTAATGACCCTCGCGGCGCGACTGAGTCGTTGCAAAAAGCGACTTTCGAGAAGGACGTGGCGTACCTAATCTTAATGGTCGCCAGTCGGGCGGTTCGCAAGCAAAGACACTGGCTCGCGAAAAAAGCTTAGCCAGATAAGCCCCCTCCCTGTAAAAAGGAACAAGGTTTGCCTGGCTTTGCATTTTTAAAGCTCGGAGCGGTACACGTGTTTTATAAATGAGTTCTTTAAATTCGCCAGGTTAACTCCGTGTGTTTGGTTTTTCGGTAAGATGAGGAGTAGCCACGGCCGGTTACTTATGCGTTGGGAAAAAAAGGCGGAGGGCTCGCGTCGTTCATTATGTCGGAGGGACACCTAATCCATGGTTTGCTAATTAGTGAATATTCTGCGTCACGCAGTTAAAGAAAGGGCTCATATTTTTTATCCAAAAAAGCAACACAAAAATGTTCTCTCCTGTATACTTCGTTTTCTTTTTAATTTTGTCCTTACCGATAACAGCGTTGTATATGGTTATTGAGATATAAAAATGGCCACTGCTTGTCAACTTAAAATAACTCTGTGCACATAGTTTAAGGGGCTCCAGTGACATTTAAAAAACACGGAGAGACTGAACCTGCTGGATACAGCGATTCTGGAAGGCTGTTGCTGCTTGTGCTTAGCAAATTTTTCTTGCTTGACGCGTGATGGAAAAGGAAAAAAATCTGCCCCGGAAAGTTTTCATAAATTAGGGGCATTTTCAGAGTACCGCAAACGCAGCAGTGCTATTCGGGCAGTCTATTACTGCTCGTGTCACCAGATATGGCAGGAATAAAGGTTGTGAAGTTAAATACGCACCTTTAATGCATTGTTTGCAGGCTTCAAGTCACGTGTAAAATGCTGTGGACGGGGATAAAAAGAGAGGGACGGAGAAGCTTTAATAAGAAGCAGATGACATCAGCTCCACTAGCGGCAGGCTTGTTTCTTCAAGTATGGTAAAAAAATTAAGTGTATTTTAAGTGTATTTATAGCGCGGGAAGAATGCTGATGGGAAGAATTGAGTAATGTGTACACCAATACGGTACACGCATCACAATATTGTAAAGTACGATGTACAACACCAAACCATACCTCTACACAACATGGTGGTACCAGTTGCTTATATGTGGTCCTGCCGTGTTATAACCCGTATATTTATTGTTTTCGTTGCACCAGCAACCTGTAATTAGCGGAACCACGCTATTACAATGAATTGCTCTAAGGCGGCATGGTACGCAGTGTAAAAAGAAGAGAGAGAAACCGCAGCAATGGCAAAAAAAAAATATTCGAGGAGGGTAGGGCATTCAAGTCCAAAACAACCCATTCGTTACAGGAGGCTGACCATTCAAGCTGTCATAAAATGACCCACGAATCAAAGCAAACAGGTTCCCATGAAGCTTACAATCTAGTTTACGCATTCAGGTGAGTCAAAAGCTGTCGGAGAATCACCCGGTTAGGTGGTTTCGCAAACACCGAGGACGGAAACTTAGTTTCGGGTGTTGGGGAGGGACGCTCCGTGCGCAGGAACTCTCGAGGGGCGTATGGCAAGCCTGTGGAGCCGACGAAATGAGTGACTGGCGACGGGAATAACAAAGGAGCCAATCTTGACGGCTAGAAGCGGCATTCCTGACTGGCCATTGTGACTGACACCAATTTTATTCCTGATTAGTGTTTTATGCCGACATATTCTCAAGAACGGACGGGCCGCCACTCATGTACCGCAGCTTGAGTGCATGGCTGCCACTCTGGGATTGGGTGCGGAAAGGCTAGCTCCGGGGCCTGGCTGGTCGCTGATAAGCTGCGCCGCCACTCATGGTCAGTACGGAAAGATCATAGAAAGGACGTAACGAGAAGCCAGGTGATATCAGCAGAACTGAGAAGCCGGCTTCTTAGGCCGTTCAGAAAAATAACAGCCTCCAGTCTGGCTCGACATTTGGACGGGAGGTAAGGAAAGCCGTGGGAGACGCCAATACCGATTTCTGCTGGACGTCTCGGAAGGTCACAAAGGCACCGAGTTCTTCAGAGCCTTTATCCAAATTCCTTACTCGCTTTCAGATAAGTTACGAACTTAGCTGTTGAAGTAATGTACTTTTGTTTACACCAATCAAGAGGGCCAAGTGTTCTATTGCCTTGCCGAGGCTTCAATGTATGAGATAAACACAAGAAAAGGAAGGGTGCACAGCCGCACGTCTATTCTAAACTAGAAGGTTTAAAACTGCTTATATCCCTAGGGATTTTTGTAGTTTTGTGTTTCTGTTTTTGCTACTACGCTGATTTTATCCATTTCTTTTACGTTTCTTCGCTCAACACGGATTATATCCGTCACATGCACATGCAGTTTTCCCAATCACACAGACGAAAACGAGGAATTTTCTGCAACAGCAGATTTCGACATTTCCGGTGACCGTAAAGACCCGCAGCTGTTCTTAATTACTTTTCACTTTCTCCTCTTCGGTTAGAAAATGCAGAGCGCCATAATGAGGATTCAGAGAACATAATTAGCTTTCTATCTTGCTGGAGGACTTTGGTGAAGGAAGAGACATCGACGTCATCCACTACGTTTTACTTTCTTTCAATTAATCCTGGGAGCGAAGAAAAACCGGAGTATTTATCCCTGTTTTTCTTTCCTGTATGTGCAGCATGCATGCAAAATACGGCTTCTCTGGCTGATAAAGTAACACAGACAAAGGCCTTGAGAATTCAACTTCGATAATGACTTGTTTTTGCCATTCTGCGGAAGCTAGTTGGCTGAGAAATGAAACGAACTTCGTTTCCATTATACACTCGCGTTCAATGCACATTACCTAGTTTTAAAGAGCCCGCATTTTTAAGAGTTTCTCAGTGAAATGTAACGACGTCATGACGATTGGATTCGTGGTACTCTTCCGGCTAACGTAGGGTTATCTCGCCGGTTGACCGTCAACCGCTTCAACGGCCAGAGTACCAAGATTGATTCACATAACCAAGTGTTCACGGCAGAGGTCTACCGAAAGCAGACTGCCGGCTACCCCTGCCATAGGATTAGCAGTCCAACATAGTTATTTCTATTCTACTGGTCAACTATACTTTTGCAAATAGCACTAAGGTTCAGACCGCAGTCAACGAAAACGCTTAAAAAATCTCAGATAACCTTCAAACAAGCGCTTTCCTAAAACCCTTCGGTGTATCCTAAATGCATGTTTTGATACAAAGCCGTGCTTTTTTTTCAGCATAGTGCTTCTACCCGACGCTGCCGACTGTGAAATAGTTAGAAGGATACCACGCGATCTCCATCATCATTACCAAAGCAAAAAATTAGTTACGCTTGATATATTCCTTTACACGAGATAAATTCTAACGATCCAAGCCGAAATTTAAACAACACGATACCGACGAGCTGTGGTAGCTTGGTCCGACTTTCGTCAGCGTTTCTTCTGCCTGTTAGCTTGGTCCGACTTTCATCAGCGTTTCTTCTGCCTTACGAAAAACTAATCGGAGAGTGGAAACTACGTCTTGATCTTAATGATACAGATATTTGAGGAACCTAGGAGAAGTGAGAAAAATAATAGAAAGAAAAAAGACCTGCCTAGAGTCATTGCTTTTTTGCGCCAGAAAAGAACATTCAGAAGTTCCCGACGAAGCACATGGGACCCATAAAAGGCATTGCAAGAAAGAAAACAGGTAGTCTGGGAATATGCCAGGTGCGCTAATACAGGTAATAATATTCAATAGCACCCTGAAATAATAATGGCCATCTGCGATAGCTGAAAAAAATCTTAAGAAAAACCGTTGACGCGAATAACGAACGTAATGGCCGAAGACATATCCTGCCCAAACGTAATGTCCGTTAAACCCGTGCCCTCTCCTGTGGCAAAGCTGAGTGTAATTGGCCTTCGGCGTGTGGAGGATGTTGGTTAAGGGCCTGGATTTGGGGTGCGCATTACGGGCCCATCGGAGTAGGTCGCATTAAGAAATATGGCCCGCAATAGGTCTGAAGCCTTCGGAAAGAGTGAACGAACGCAGGAGGACTAACGATAGTACAATGAACACTGTCCAGTCTTGTGGTCCTACTGCGAGAGCACACAGTTTACTAAGTAGACTGTGGCCAAATATGCACCGTTCACGCGCGTAACATTGAAGGTGAATGGAGTATGCTCAGTGCCAGAAACACTCGGGGAGACCAGATGCATCAGTTTGTGGAGGCCGTTTTTCAAAGGCATACGTATGCGTAACTCTAGAGTTGCGGGAATCGTCGTGGACCCGACTAGTATGTTCTGATGCAGTTGGGGGAGCGGGACCAAAGCTAAAGGCTGATGGCGGTTACAGGGGAATTCAGGCAAAGCCAAATAAGCTGTGTGTGTACTGCGCGTATGTGCCCCGCGTACACAATGAGTAATTGCGCAAGAGAAGAAAGAGATTGCCGCCGAATATAGGAGGAAAGTGCGACAGGCGCATGAAAGAAATGCCTGAAACACACATGTCGAATAGATCAAGCAAGGTACACTTGAGCCTCATTGCGCCGCAAATGAACCAAACTAGACGCGTGGTGCGTCTTCAATAAGTGCGCATGCGATCGACCCGTAATTCTTAAAATCTGGCGGGGGTGTCTCTATCGCTAACCGGGAGACCACTGCCCTCTCATTAAAAGGCAGCTCATTATAAGGCTACAGGGCACCTCATTACAGTTGCTACAACTTCTCATAGAATTATCTGTTTTTACAGCGACACTTTTAGCCTCTCGTTGGGCGGAAAATTTGTGGGTCCGTACACAAAAACCCGGCAGGATCCAGGAGTTCCCGCCCAAGACTCCGAGCACATGCGCCACGCTAGGCACGACCCAGCATTTGCCGCCAGAGAAGAGCAGCGCAATCTTTCTTTGCAATCAGGCGTACAACATAGAGTTCGGTATTCGTTAAAAACGCTAACAAAACAAGCATTGCAACCGCACGATAAATGATAAGGCCCCTGTGAACAATGGAACCCCCCTATGTGTTCCTGGTAAAGACTAGGTTGGCAGCTGCTCGCAGGAAGAGGGGTTGACGTCAGTCTAGGGCGAGCGCATGCGTCAGTCGCTGCCGCCGGAGAAGCCGAGCGCGAGTGACAAGCCCGCGGAGACGACGAGGAACATTTCATACCCTCCCACGCCAGCATCTGTAGGTTTACAAAAGCTTCACTGGACACCCACTTTCGCAGGGAGGGATGGCAGCCATTTTTTTGTGTTACTACACGTTGCCTATTTGATTTCTGGGGAAGTGGAGTTAACAGCTACGAGACAATCCGCAGTCTTCGTAACTCATATTTATCCCTCATTAGCGCAGGGCGACGGCCTTTCACTGTCTGTTGTTGCTCCGTACGTGTGCAGGATGACTTTCTATTTGTTGGTCGTGTTCTCATTTTTCTGCACGTCCTAGCTTGTGAAGCCGCTCAAGTGGCGTGTTTGGGAAGAATGAAGGTCAGAGCGAATGTCGCGAAGATCACGCGGTTTTCTTACCGAAGCTTTATTGCCTATCCGTGAGTAACCCCGCAAACACCGCTATATGACCTTTAAGCGTAAAAACCTGAATTTTTGGGCGCATAAAATCAATAAGGGGGTAGGCTGCATCGAAGCCGGCGACTTCGGCAAAACCTGACCCCTCCAAGTAGGGGGCCGGCCGCATGGTGTTATTAAAAAGCACGCGCCTTTAGCGCAAGGTATTGGCATGTCACGTCAGGGGCTACAGCGGAGGAGGGGGAGCTCGGGGACGGGTCAACGCGGCGTTGTGCCGTTGATGTATGGCTTCGTTGACGGCTACAAGGCCTGTAGAGGGCAAAGTAATCACGGCCGCTCAGGCTGCAGTGTGGCTGTCTACGCACGTTATTGAAAGTTTTCCGCCGTGTTCCTACCCGGGCTGTGACCACACGGCACTTTCCATGTCTCCTCGATGTCTCCCAAGACTCAGCGACTGTGGATGAACGCTCCGTGCACTTAGAGCTGTTGACACTTCGAAGCACGTAAAAATGGCGGGTTTGTTTCAGCCTCTTATCGACTTCTCGATCTTCGAAGATACTCTCTTTCATACAAAGCGGGAAGAAGAAATAAAAAGTTGGTGTTTTTAGGCGGAATTTAGCTTTCGTTGTTGTTTTTATTATCTGAGACATACTGATGTACTAATGAACACGACGAAGGAAGGCGCACACAATACGCTACCTGTACTCTAGATGGCCTTCCCAGGCCCGGGTATAACATCAGACGCTGAAGCACATCCCCGAATACATTGGGGGGGGGGTGACATCAAGGGGTAGGGCTGAAAATCTGCGGATGAGAGGCCATGCGAAAGCTGCGTAATACATGGAGACGCTCACCCACGACGCGAGAAAGGTTGTGGTAAGGCCAGTCCTATGTTCTTTTGAGCGCTTTCACTGATACAGAATGATCAACGCTCCTGCGCATGCTCGCAACAAAAAGAATCTGTCATCACGAGGCACACAGCAACAATTTCCCAAGATAGATCACCAGAAAAACGGCACTCTTCTACTGTGGGAAGGCAAGAGAAGCGCAAAACATTTGAAACGCGCTTGCGACTTCACGGGGCAAAATGAAAGAGTAACGTGCAGTGAACGTGGAGTTCAACGTGCGTGAAGAACTGAAGACAACCGAGACCGACATGCCTTGAATGTGGGAAGAAAGGAAGACAAATGCAGGCGACTGGGGAGTTTGTAAAGACCACTACAGCTCGTATGACGGCTGCAGTTGACAGCGGGCTTCCAAAAAGCAGCGGAAATATTACGAAACAAGGGAAAGAAAAGAAAAACTGGGGTGCCGGTAGATGAGGAAAGCGCCAAAAAAAGCAGACTTCGTGCTACAATCTATGTAGACACACCATTAGCGACAATAGTCTTTTTTAAAATGAAATATGGATGCATACGGGGAGTAGTTATAAGCAGCACCATGACCTTGGTAGCTGCCGGGACGAACTTGCCGACATGAAAACCAGGTAGTCCTCCGACAACAAGAATATCAAGAAGATACGAAAAGCACCTTTATTAGACACGTTTATCAGTTCAAAATCAGTAGACACCCTGCTCCTCTACACTTACAGCGCTAGTTTATTTTTGCATTAATTGCCTCTTCATTTTTTGATTGAAAGAACTTAATTTTGAGCGTGAAGTTAACTAACTAACGATCTCCTAATTCTGGTGAACGGCCTGCCTGCTGTGACAGCGAGCCTGCTGTCTTTTTGCACGTGAGTTAAAAATGTGTTAATTTTTCCAACTTATATTTTGTTTTAATACAGGGTGTGGTTTGCCTGGAAGAAAAGGAGTGTAGACGAGGGAAGAGACCAAAACTGCAAGTGTGTTTTTTTATATGTGTGCATTCTAGTCAATTGTGCGACCACCTTAGCATAATGTCTCCCCAGACAAATGGCTATGAATTTGCGTTTCCTGACGGCCCACTTTAAACTTAATGACAAGCCAGCAGTATTCTAATGGAAAATATAGGAGTGAGAAGCCGCCATAAATTAATAAACGCCAAAAGCAGTTTGCTAATAAAAGTAATTTTGGTACGTGCAGAAGAACAGAACTGCCGAACTGTTTTTCTAAAGTAGCGAAATTTCCCAAAAGAATTCTAGATGAGTTGCTATTACGTACCGAACGATAAGAGCGCGGTGAAAAATTGTGTGATATTCGCGTGCAACAAATGTCTCTTTTCTTACACACGAAAAGGAGCACGGCATCTTAGCTGCGCCAATAGCTACCAAATGAAGAGCGACGCATTTATCGTAATTGGGGCTGTCGCATTGTACCCACTCTTGTAATAGGTCTAACCCACTCTTGTACCCACTCTTGTGCCCGCTCTTGTAATAGGTCTAATAAAGAAATTACTATCATGATTGAAAAACAGAGCGCAACTTCGACAACGACACAAGGAAGAACGACGCGACAAGCGCTCTTCCTTGTGTCGTTGTCGAAGTCCCGCTGTATTTTTCAATCACAATGTACCAAATTTCCCAACAGCTTTTTTTAATCAAATTACCAGTGTCGTCGCAACGTGACAGTAAATCTCCAGTGCACCAGGGAAGAGGAGGGGGAGTAGAAGGAGGAGAGAAACGTTTAAATGGAGCGGAAAGTGCTGTTGTGGGTGGCCTTCCTAGTCGGATAGCCGCGAGTCGTGGCAGCTGCTCTTGCCCGAGACACGAGGTTAACCTGCGTCTCTAGCAGGCAGCTGGTCAGCTCGCACTCCCACTGCTGCAGGAAGGGAGAAGGGATGGGATTTGGGTGGTAGTGGCCAGACCAGACAAGATGGTATGTGGTGTTGGGGGCTTTACAGGAGGGCATTCATAGGGGCACATGGTTGGTGATATGTTGTGTAGAATTGTTGTGTTGTAGTATGTCTGGACTTGTAGTCGTCGCCAAAGGCGCGCGTCGTTGGTGTTGAGAGATGGATGAGGAGAAGGGGAGATGAGGTGATTTCGGCGGTAGTGGTACAAGAGGTCTGTGTAACGACTCGGGACTGCGGTGATTGAGGATTCCGGTGGGTCTTCTCTGCCTTCAGGGAATGCCCGGGTAGTTAATTCGCGGGCAGCGGCATGTGCCGCCTCATTCCCTGGAAGGTTGGCGTGGCCTGGTGTCCACACGACGTAGATGGAGGGCAGCTTGTGTATGCGTCGTAGTATGTTGATGGCTTGAGGCGAGATACATCCTTTTTGATAGTGGCGTCATGCTTCCTTGGAGTCTGTGATGATGACAATGTAATCTGTCGTGGCTGTGGTTGCACCTAGAGCTATGGCAGTTTCTTCTGCTGTTGTGGAGGTGAGCAAGAAAAAAGAGGAGTTAAAAAAAATAGCAGCATCTCCACTCCGTGGATGATGGCGAGGGTGCGGAGTTCGGGACTCGAAATGACATCCAAGTTGCGTCCTGAGTGACATCCGATTGGCGCCCCAACCGGCATTCGATTTTAGTCGCTTTGCCTCCGCTTGCCGCGCTTTCGTATTCGGGGAAGCTCGTTGTCTTCGTAGACGTTGAGCAGCAGCGTGACGCTTCTTACGTTAGTTTCCGTACATGGCGGGAAGAGGGTGTGTGAGTTCCGGAACCCGCTTATATACGTGGTGCACCGCGGCACCATCTCGTGTTTACGCGTAGCGCCATCTAGCGTAGTTCGATGCAGTCGCTGTGTATTACAACTTGATCACAACCTGACTAAACCGGTATTTTTGCGCGTTTTCTCGTTGCTAGGTTATGTTTGTGCCTGTGTTCGAGTGTTTTGGATTGTTCTTGCACCCTTTTAGGAAGTTTCCGCACAGATTTTCGCTTGATGGTGGTGTGCACACGGATGGACGCAGACGGACATGGCGAGGTCCTAATGTACTCCGCACCGTTACAGGCGAGGGAGTAAGGCGTTTGACTCTTCATGGTATTAAATCATGGTCGTAGACCAGTAAGTAAGACGACTGACACTTACTCTGTCTGGTCTACGAGACACAGGCTCGAATCCTGCCGGTGCCTGTGTGATTTTTTGCGATTGTAAATGCTATGCGCACGGACGCGGACGGACATTGTGAGGTCATAAGGTGCTCCGCACCTAAAAACCAGACGAGGATAACCAGAGAAGTCCCCGATCGGGTATACCATACACATAGCGGATACGTTGACAACTGCGTGCAAAGCACCTTATAACCTGGTAACGTTCACGTGTCAGAGATGCCTTTTGGTATCCCGCGCATACTAATGAACCGTCATCCTGCAAAATAGTTTGTTCTCGATTCCACCCCACAACAAGGTTTATCCTGAGATGTGTAACAGGGTGCCTGCACTCGCCAAGCATCCCATAGTTTTTTATTGCGGAAGCTTGCTATTCACCATAAGAAAAAAAAAAGCAAAATGGACAGATACACTCCGGACTCTCGAAGGAATCGGAGCAGGGGGCCATGATGTGGACCTTGTATCCACGTCATGAAATCTGGCAAATGTCCGGGACGCAGGCCGCAGGAAGCGATGTGGACAAGGCGTCTATAGGCTTCGCTGGGAAGGGAAGCCTCACACCAAATGCTCTGATTTACCCTGTTCAACAGGAGCGGGGCGAAAGGAGCACGGGGAGCCAAACGGAGCATGGTTACTGAGGTGGCCAGGTCCTCGTGACAGCCGGCGTGAGGGCGACCCCCAGGCGAAGACGTCGGAGCAGGAACCTTCATCTTGGCGAGAAAACCCGCCAGGGAGATTCGTAATGCGCGGGGGTATGACAGCGCACGCGGTGTGCCGTAGGCGTTCTTTCGCACTGGCAAGGCGAAGAGCGTTTGACGATGGTGCAATAGTTGCTATATGTGTTTGTGTAGCAAGCCTGATGTCAAACATCATGTCGGAAGCGATAACCCGTCTTGCAACACCGAGCTTCAAGCTACGTCCCTAAGACGTACAGCAGGATACGCCAGCGCTCAAAGGACGTTTTCCCGGGCGCACGCAGCTACTTTCCGTCCAGTTTTATACTATCCGAGCTCTCCCAGTCTCCATGTCTTCTTCCCTTTCCGCGGAAATAAAAAGTTAAACAAGGCTGCATAATTATGATTTTGATGACGACGACGATTATGATGATGATGATGATGCCTGTGAGAAGACTTGCCGCCATGTGCTCGCCATCCCCGGTACCGTCCACATTGTTGCGGAGAAGAAAACTGAGCAGAAGTTCTTAAAAACATAGCGCATCTCATCTGCGAGTTTTTCTCTGGTGTGTCGTCCCGACGAGTGTCTCCCTTGTGATACACAAAAGTGAGCAAGAAAGCTAAGAGGGACGAATAGGTGCCCAACGAAGAACAGAGCGTTTATCATAACTCGTGCTGCCGGGATCATTAAAAAACTCAAAAGAAGCGTATAAACTAAGAGGTTATTTAAGGTTCAGAACATGTTTTCTAGCTTCCACACGACACGCAAGAGTTGGGCCCTAATACAAAAAAAAAAAATACACCATTTCCCAATGTTCTGCGATCCCAGAAGTTGAAATAAAACATGACGCAGGGAGCTTTTCTTGGTGTTCGATGGTGGCATTTCAAACTGATTGTAGTGGCCTTCTGAGCAAGTTGGTATTGCATGGCTGACGAGTAAAGCGCAAGAATTACTCGTCAGCCATGTATTTTAAGTAGTGCATTTTTTTTTTGTAGCCCCACTTTTGGTTACATATAATTTATTCTCCAACGCTGCACCAGTCATGAATAAGTAAAGGGAATGATTTCCTAGGAGTTGACCACCTACGTTTCCTTTCGCTTCATTAAGCCTCAAAAGCGTGGAAGTTGGTTCTTCCTATAATGAACGCTATCACTTGCTTATATTTCCGTGCTTAGGTTTTAAGCACTAGCTCGCACCAGGGGCTTATTTTCAACGCGTATTCTGTTAATGACTTCGAGAAAGGCCATTATGAGAACGCGAATTTCGCCGAAAAGCTAAAGCCTTTGCTGCAGCGTACGCGTTTGCGTTGCTTCTACGAGTTCTGTTGCGTTAATTTTCTCTCATAATTTCGCCAGGCTATAATCACGCACAAGTACCAAAAATAAAATTGGATTATTGGAGGTTGAGCTATTCCACAGACAGTGGAGCACGTTGTATTTCGCTTCGGACAAGCCGAGAGTGAAAAGGGAGATCTGGAGAACAAGAAAAGAAAAATTCCTGGAAGGAAATCAATGTCACATTGAAAGTAATAACTTCTGTGTGTCGTAGGCGTACACCAGGCGGCCTTCTGATTGTTTTGTTCGTTGTTTTTCTTCAGGGGGAGTTTAGAGCGGCTGATCGTCGTGGTGAGAGCAGACATAAAACTAGCGTAACGTTGTCCCGTAGCTAGCGACAGAAACCTAATCATCGGAAGTCGTTATTAATGATCAGCAAAGTTAGCGGTCTCCTCTACCCTCTCTCCCCCAGCTGAACAATCTCGAGGAGGGCGCGTCCTGATTTCCTCCCCCTGCCCTACGCCATTGCCCCAGAATTACTATCTGGCACATACGCTCACTTATGAATTTTCAAGAGAAAAAAAATCCCATGGAAGATTATGCAGTGTATTCCTCTTTCCATCCTTCGTTTTTACGTTCAAACTGAAATCACATATGATCATGAACGAAATCGCCATATTTCAATCTGTTTCCCATGAACATACGACATCGATATTCTTTATTGCAAAGTGTATCTTTTCTTGTCTTTTCTAGAAATTGTGGTTTTAAGCTTGTCATTCTCCAAAATGGTAAGCTAAAACTAGCACTTTATTGGAATTTAGGGGGGCGGGGGTAGTTAGCATTACACACATTCAAACCACACCCATGATAATACAAACAAGGAGTATTTCTTAGACAAACAACAAGAGTTAGACGAGTGTGCAGCTATTACAGTGACTATGCAAAGTACCGTAACGAACTAAAATTCTCAATCGCCATCAGAAATAACCTTGTAACCTTTCTTGATCAAGCTCGCAGGTAAGATCGAAAGGGACGTACGGCTTAATAGCGCCGGACGGTATGCATCTCTACTTCATCTTCAATAGCAAAATTTTCAAACGTCCAACAGCTAATTGAACTCCCGTGTGTACTAGATTTTGGCGCACGTAAAAGATCTCCAGTTGGTACAAATTCATCCGGAGCCTTCCATTACGGCGCGCCTCATAGCCAAAGTGTGGCTTCGGCGGGTCAAACCCACAATTATCCAACGGCTAACTGAAAATATCGAACGGAATCAGTCTCGTATTCTAAATGCGCAGCTTCTCGAAGAATTGAAGTGGAGCGTGATTCTTACTAACGAACCGCGGTTATCTTCCCAAGTCCTCTATCTGCCCTCGTTTTAACAGCAAGGTCTCATAATAACAGCTATGCCTTCAACAGGATTGATCAGTACGAGCCAGTAATAATAGGCCATCATTCTCAGCATAGAACAGCCGTTATCATAATGGTCCAGTAACGGAAGGTAATCCCAGTGCGAATCAGGCCCGTCGTTCTTGGCCCTTGTTGCAACGCAGTTAACTCTACGGCTTTACGTATTCATATTTTGTATCAGTCGCAGCGATGAACTTCGCAGTGTACATAACCTTGTCTGTCTCTCTACAATGTAATGGCGTCTGGCAGCGAATATTACCAATGACTGTGGGAGCTTGTAAGCGTTTAACCCTCCTCTGATGGGCTTCCTGGCCTGAAATCTTTGTATCACCCTTTTTCTTTAACAAGCAATAACCGATCAAATTTGTTGTAACGGTCAACAAAGTTATTCTATGCAGATTTCCGACCTGTAAACGGAGTTCATTCAGCTCTGCAGGCATCTAAAAATGCAAATGGGCGGCGATCGATGTAGTTCCCTGAGGCCAGTAATGCGTGCTGCGGGCTAATCAAGAATATCGAGCGAGATTCGTCTTGCGACCCAACTGCGCCGCTTTTAATAGAAAAGGAACCAGACTACACGCTTACTAGCGAGCGGGGTCGCGTTGGCAATTCCCTTTCATGCCTGCGCTTTCTTAACGATGTCACCTAATAATTATCGGAAGAAAACGAAGAATTAGAATGACTACTGACCCCCAATGTCCGCCTGCTTTATTTGGCAATGACACAGACCATCACATGCATTCATTTCCAACCCAGTTGACTCTATACTCCAAAATACAGGTTTCTTTTCAAACAATCAATAAATGATGCGGTGAGAATTATTTGGTTATCCCATCTGCAGCACCAGATGAGAAGCGAAGGCCGTTGATTTTCAGCGGCGCAGCCTACTAATTGCTCCCGACCTCCTTGCACAGACATCCGATGGCCTCTTCTTACAACATGGAATTCACTATACCATCACCGAAATTGTAAAAGCTCACCGCAATAAGTAAACCCGCTCGCCTCTCGTTGACTCCTACTGGACGGCACGCTGTCCAAACTCTGAGCTACTCAACACCTCCGGCCTCTCAAGGCTTTCAACGCCTCCCATCCCACATCCGTTAACACGTTCCAGTATCTCCGATCCCACATCGTATGCACCTTCCTTTCAACAAAGGCAGAAGATTATCTCGTGTCAGCCAGCTACACCTCAGATACCACAACGGCTACTCCTCCAGATTCCCTTTGCTAGGGGCCACCCTATACGCCTCGACATAGCGATACGTCAGCTGCCCGGTAGGCGACTATTTTAGGACTTTCGCTGTCTTCAATATTCGAGAATCGTATCTGGCATGCACCCCTTCGTACATCAGTGGATGTCGCCATAGTAGCTTCTAGGTACAGAGGTGTCGAGCGGAATTCCATGACGGAAAGGCACTGGCTTACAACTTAAAAAAATACATGTGCAGTGCGCCGTGCAAGCAATTTAAATCATGTGCATGCCGGTTCTCATCGTCGGGATATTTAGGCCTACAGACCACACAAACTACCATTCAGGAGCGTCGCGGTGAGGCAAACCCAGGCGTGTTTCAAAGGCTGTAAGCAGGGCCTCAGCAAGACCTCAACAAGGCAGCTTCCGGTCTAGTACACCCCGCCTGGTAACCTAGAGCTTCCCTAATTTTTTTTTTCGCTTAGATCCTCATTGGGTATAACTCAGTAAAAGAAATTCCACAACCACAATACCTGCAAAACATGCAACAATGGGAATTTAAAATTTGGCTACTTACATTTCGAAGTCCGCATCGCATCGCAGCTATTAGGTCAGCAAAGAATACATCACTCGTGTTTCGCACCATTTCGTGTCTTTACGAAAAGTTTGTTGCAGAACCTTATGCATGCATTTCTACCAGATTAGTGCTAGCAATATTTTTAACGTGTTCAATTCTTGTTGAATCGTAACAAAGAGACATGTACGAACAAAAAAATATTTTAAAACGAAAATATTCCTGTCGTTTCATCATCCTTTATGAGAAGCAAAAGCATCTGGGAAGAAAAAGTGTCTTTAGATATGAATCCGGCAGCCGATGTCGGTTTTACGTCAGCTAAAACAAAACAGAAAAAAGAGAAGATCGGACGGGTGAATCCCAATCTCCGACTCGCGTCGTATCTTCGCAAGAGGTAGTTCTGCGAGCCGTCCGCTCGCACGATTTTCCAGTGAGCGGCGTTTTAATATTGCCGCCTCTTGAATATTTGAAGAGAAATTGGTTCGAGAGCAGAAAAGTTATGAAAAGAGGCGTCAACCGAATCACGATGCGTCTGCTAAGATTGGAAGAGCAAATATTAGGAAATCATGAATATTTGAAGAGAAGAAAATGCAAATGGACATAAAAAGAGACTGGCTGGGTTTTTCAACATACTGCTTTCATTGAAATTTATCGATTGCCTCCAAGCCTTTGCAGCCGTTCTGCCATCTATCGCTTCATCGCCAACCTTCCATCTCCAATCCTTCATCTCCAACGGGGTGAAAGATTGAACGATATAAATTCCTGCAGAAATGTGTCCCAAAGCCAAAAAAATATATCGTCTTCCACTGTGTAAACGTAGATGACCAACGAAGATTTTTAGCAACTGACGTAGGGAAGCCAGGTGACACAAAATTTGGTTGAAAGGTTGAAAATTGGTCAAATTATTTCTTGTCTCTTGGGCGTTGACGGCAGTCTTCCCAACGAATGACACATGCATACATACACGCATGCATACATACACGAATACATACACGCATACATACACGCATCATACACGCCCTACATAACATATGCATACATACACGCACACACGTTTATTTTGGCTCTACTGATCTTCAAAATGTGGCCTATTAATAACTAATACACTGAAGATGCATATCAAAATGATAAGGCGTATAAGCTTGAGGTCCCAAATCATGTTTTGAACAGTGTACGACTTTAGTGATCACCAGGTGCTGATATCACACCTACCGGGGTGTTCGTTTACCAACGCATCGCGCTCTAGAACGCCTTGCGCTTAAAAGACAAGTCGAGCCTCGGGTGTTTTTCGTTTCGGACATGAAAAGTACATAAATCCCATGGAAGTTTAGCTTAAAACACACTCGAGACAACTTATTGGTGTGGAGATAATATGTTTTTTTCCCTATTTCGTGCATTTTTTTACCTTTATGCGCATGTTCAACCCGGAAGCAACGCCTCTGAGCTAACAGCAATAATAAAATGTCTTTCTAGGAAAGCAGCGCCGGTATTTCGGTTGTTATCAACCTCGTATGCAAAGATCACTCGTTTTAATTTTTTTTGTTTATGTAATCACCTTCCTTTCATTTAATGGTAGGCATTATTGTAACCAATTTTGTAGCCAGTAAACAAAAATGAATCGTTCGCATCGCCATGTTCCCCCTCGGAGAAAAATAGGAACAATTTTTGCTCCCAAGCATTGCCCGGGCAACTTGAGACATCGTGACGGCTTAACTTTTTCTTGGTTCAGATTGTGTTAGACCGAATTTTATTTTATCTCTGGGTGTAAGGTAATGCTGCGTGATTTTGCCGAGTCGTTTTCATTCCACTCGCTTTCCAAATTTTCAAATTCGAAATAAGCATCTCTGACACACTATATATATAAGCAAGAGCATTTGATATCGTACGAATCATTTCCATTGGGGTGAAAGACTACAGCTCGCGATACCGATAGTTTGGTGAGCACACCATTTTACCAATAAGCAGCCGTCTTCATTGTAATGCGTTCCAACGCATATTCACGCTGCATAAATCGCTGGTCAGCAATACCTGTATCGGTACAACCATTGCTACCAATTTCTGGGAAAAGCAGAATTTGAAACTGCTCACCGATCAACGTAGTGTGTGGGTTCGTTTATTCGTTTTCGAGGATGCTATGAATCGATTTATTTGCACTAATATTGTAGAATGTCGGATAACGTTATTGGTCCGGCATGTCAACGTTTCTCACTCAAACAGCCAGAAAAGAGTGGCAAGACGTGTAAGACTCTGTATAGACTTTGCCAAAATTTTTAAAGCCGCGACTAGAGCTCCTGGGCAACAAAAAATCTATGCAAAGCTGCTTAATATCAAAGATACCATGCAACGCTTTTTCTCAACTTTTTCTTGATATCTTAAATGCTCACAGAACGTAGTCAGGCAACACGTCCCAGTACTCAGAGTAGGGGGTCGCAAAGTACCTCAGCCAAAAATTACTGCTCTTTGCTCATCAGAGAACTGAGAATCTTGTTCAAATTAATTTTCATCTATTTGCCAGTCTTGGCGTTCTTCGACTGCTGGAATTACGTCAGTGCAGGGGTGTAGCGCGGCTATTGGCCGGCTTTCATTCAGCTGCAGCAATGAACGCATTCGATAGCACTTTTAAAAAATGGCGCAGCTTGCACTAATGGTGCAAGGCTGGAGAAACAGGAGAGCTAGGGGTCGGCCCAGCTTCACCCCACACTGACAACGGATCCCAGGAAAGAGGGAACAGCCGGACCCCAGCAGTGCAAAAGCCGCTTTACACGGCACTGTAAAGCAAAGACCATTAAAGTATTTACAGCGTTTTATTCAGTAGCAGTCGTCGTCATCCATTTCTTCGCCGTCTTTCGACGGCACATCCGAGTAAGGCAAGCCCTCGTGTGGCGCGTCCTCGCTTCGGTACCCCTCCACTTCTTCGTCAGCTGGTCCGGTGGCCGTCTCCATGTGTGAATGATGATGACGATACTGATGCCCTCAAATTTTTGCCCCGTACCCACAAGGGGGGATTGGCCTGGGCTAAATCGGTTGTTGAAATACATGAGGATTGTGAAGGTATAGCTCGACAGATTCGTCGTCATCGCCTTCTGGGCGGCCGAACCGTGGCGCCGGTCGCTACACGACGACGACAACGAAGGCGGGAGCTCGCCATGTGGCGTAAGCCCACGCGCAAGCCTGGACGACGCCGGGCGATTGCCGCAAGGCACTGCGCTCACGCGCGCTCGGTATGTGTTTCTTTTTTTTTTTTTTTTGCTAAAGTTAGGGCGCGAAGGTTGTTCCCGGCGCGTCGCTCCGGGGACGCCGGCCGGTCACCGCGAGGTGTGCGCTCACGTGCGCTCGGGGTTTTTCGCCTCAGACGGACAGATTTGTGTCGGCCTAAACAGCTCTGCTGTTAAAAGAAAGCCACAAAATCAAAGCAGAAACGTAACGTGTATCTGCTCTGACGAAAAAATCACGCAGTGTCGCTCCGTGCTGGCGTTAACTATACCTCTCGCAGTGCTTCCTGACGTGAAGGAACGGGTGAAAGCGTTTATCGGAAGTGTTGCAGAGTCCCTTTAATGTGGGACCAGATTAGTTTATGATGTAACTTAAAAGGTGTCTTCGCCAACTTTCTGGCCTACATTTCGGCCTCATTGAAGAGGTAAGCTGGTATCTTCAATTCTCTTCGGCTTAAGAACTTGTGGCGTAACCGAGCAATTTTTGATAGCGGCTGGAGCTGTAGACATGTGATAGCCTGACGCTGCTAAAAAATGACATCATTAATGCACCTGTGAAATATTTCTAATGAATGGTTAGAAGGTACCAACTCTTGGTGGTGGCAGCCTTAAAGGAGTCATGAAGAGAAAACACAAGTTTGGTTCATTCAAAAGATTGCCTCGTTAGAATCATACTGACACCACTTTTAACGTAACTTCGCTTCAAATAGGCTACATAATTAGGAAAAATGGAATGGCCATGCGACCCACTAGCTCATTTCCCGCAACAGAACCTATGATGTCATACCAGACAGCTCTGCGATCGGCGGAGGGCGGCAAAAGCAAACGCAAATTAGGCAGAGCTTATAAGCTTTCCGAACGAGCTATTTGCGCTTAAATTTAGGGCACATTCTTTTGAAAGCCGTAAGAATGGTGGGACAAACAGTGTAAGTTACGAAAGCACATGTAAACAAGAAGTACCGATGCGTACTGCTGTTGGTACTGCGCGCACTATGCTTGTTTAGCTGCACAGAACTGCGGGGCTTTGGGGTTGTCTCAGGCGACACTGGCCGATTGATTGACGCAACGGCAGCAACGGTGACTTACGTGACCATATTTGTCGAGCGAGCACTATGTTTCACGAAACGATTTTGTCCCAGAACAAGAACAAGCCAGGTTTAAATACGGTCAAAAACAAACCAAAGGCAGAAAACGGCTTGCCACGGTATGGTGGCGCCATCTAGGTTCAGTAACGTAAACAAACGCGCGAGTACGTCGATTCCAGCGTCGCCGTACAGGGTGGAGAGGAGACACCCTTTGAACGGTCCCGTGCCGCTGCAATTGGGTCAACGTGCTCAACGCGTTGTTCTTTTCGGTTCCCACGAGACCCAACTACGCGAAACAGATAAATTGATTCAAACTTCGCCAGTTAACCGCGTTGCGGCGATAATTATAGCGCGGTTTTTATACAATGACTTGCTTCGGCGTCGAGAGAGTGATCCAAAATGGCGGCGCCAGCGTATGCGTGTCTCCACCCTGTACGGCGGACGCATGAATGAAGGGACCCTAGGCTGCAGAGCGGTCGGTTCCTGTGATGTCATTGCAGACCACGAAAACACACGATTTAGTGGGAACCTCAAAATTTCAACTGAAATTGATTAATTTATCATTGAATAAAGCGTCGTTTGCATTCGGACAAGCGCTGGGGCACTATAAAACACGAAATCTTTCGAATAACACAAACTTGTATTTGTATTTAAATACGACGGGTCACTGTTTCTACGGCCGTGCCCCCGCCAGCGTTCCCCCTTAATAATTTGGCCTGCCACACAACGAACCCGCCCGCTGGTGTTTAGTATAGGTTTCATACAGCTTCTATTCCATCTCTCGGGTTCGCAACTGTCACCGTAAGCTCGAAATAATTCACGACGGAACAGGGTACGGCGATGCCACGGTTTCAAAAAAAAAAAAACACACATCAAGAGAAAGATGGCTAAAACGCAAAACATCATCCCAGGCAACCTCAGTCAAAGTCCAAAATCCAAACTGCTTCAACTGTGTAAAAATTACTCAATCGGGTAGACATAGGCTTTATAACGCGAGAGACCCGGGTCCTATATTCTGACCACTTGACCCGTTTTTTCTTCTCTTGAGGCGCTTGATGGTCTTTCGATTGAGATTATCATGGTTTTGTGAAACCCATTGTGTAACGTTGGCTCTCCTGCAGTGCGTTTTACTTGGACGAACGATGCCATCAGTGAGGCATAGACAGCTTCGCTTTAAAGACTCTGTGGAGGGCACGGGATAACCTACGACTGCTGATGGACTAAATGGGACAACACATCGGTCAACGCAACGCGCCACCCACAGAGGGCAACCTTAGGGAAACACGAATGCTCTCCCAGCTGTCGCCATGCTTGCATTACCGCAAATGTAATCGTGTGGTGGTTATTATTGCGTTGAATTCTTTAGTTAGAGCATGGGGTTTGGTGGCTCTCGGCCCAATTACCAATTTTCCATGCGCGCTTTTTCGTGTTGCGGAAAACTACCAGCGCCATCTCTGTGCCTTTCATGATGAAGAGCTTGAAGACGAAGTACATCTTACTAAAACCGTTCCGAAACTACTACTACTGTGGGCACGGCACTGTCACGTTCTCTGTTATCAAAGGCTGGTCGTTGCAAATAAAACCAGGATTCCCGCTGTCTTAATGGCTATTTAATGAAAAAAAAATGCATAGAACAGCCGACGAATTGTCATACTGTTTACGTCTAGTGACTTATACGTTGCTTGGTCTCCAGGACCGGTATCCTTGCCACGCAGGGGCTGCGACTGTAATGCGCGTAAAGCGTTTCTCTGGGTTCCGTTTATGGTACTAGGGGCGCATGTCGCGCTCCGACGGTGGCATCTAAGGCGTGACGATGTCGAACAGTAAAGAGAGATTACAAGTTCTGGGACTTGTTCCTTTGAAGCAGTGGCTAATACCCTATTCCCCACCCCATCCTCTTATAGGCGTTGTCCGTCACAGGCCGACAAGGCTATAAAAGCCTTACTGCTCTTTTTGAAGGACACGGGCCTGTCTGAACGGTTGTAGGGACATTACTATAGTGCAGTGCCCTTAGTTCGCCAATTTTATCAGTGGACCGTATTAGTTTTGTGCATTTTCTGGTTGTGTGCGTTGTTTGTACCGCCTTTCTAGTTGCCTGGTCACGCCTTGTGTTTTTTCTACTTTTCTTTCTCTCATTTTCTCCTTAAATATGTACCGCTGTCCTTTCTTTGCCTTTCATTTCCCGTATCCCCTACCCTCTGAGTAGGGTAGCCAACCGGACAGTATTCTGGTTAACCTCCCTGCCTTTCCTGTACTATTCCTTCCTTCGTCCCATTAGGCAGTGTTACCCCTTTTCCGAGAAACGAACGCTGAGGTTAATTTAGGTTCTCGACGCGAAGAGGAAGTCAATGCGGTCCTCGCGGCATTGTGTTGTTTTCATTTTCGGCCGCTTACGTTTCCTCATGCTTTAGAGTTCTTGTTCAAATACCGTCTCTTCCAGGGCGGGTCGTCTGCGATCGATCTGAAATCAGCCGCCTCGCGAGACTTTCTTCATTTATAGCAAATCGATAAGACCCCAATTGCTGAAAGCGTGCGTGCTCTTGTTTATACGCCCGCCTTGACCACCGGGGCATGGCCATGCTGGACGTTAACAGGGCGCGGAAGGAACCGAAAATAAACAAGGCGCTACGTACTTTACTGTGGAAAGTAGTTATGATGACCTGGACGTTTTAAAACCTGGTAGCTGGCACTCTGAACGCCATGGCCTAACTAACGCACATTCTAACTCCAACTGGAAATGCGTTATGATATGACGTGCGCTGCCGTCAAAAGCCAAGGATTACGTTTTTAATTGTGGTCCATTGGGGTGCCTAAATGCCCAATACACGCCATGTGCCGACCCTTCCTTAGAAGTACGGTCACCGTGGCCAGGAATCAAACCCGTAATTTTGATTTATTCTCGGAAGCAGAATGATTCCTTATCGGAGCAACCCCGGCGGCTTATATTCTCAAATAGTCCCTGTTTATTATAATATGGGATATCGCTTTATATAGCAAAATGGTAAGTTCACAGCAAAATTCTGGTTAAAAAAAATGAGCTGCACCAACGATAATATATGTACCCCCATGGCTACCCGCCGCGGTGGCTCGGTGGCTAAGACGTTGTGCTGCTGAGCACGAGGTCGCGGGTTCGATTTGCGGTTGCGGCGACAGCTTTTCTGATGGAGGCGAAAAGCAAGAACGCCCGTGTGTACGAGATTTCGGCCCACGTTAAAGATCCCCAGGTGGTCAAAATTAATCCGGAGCCCTCCACTACGGCGCCCCTCATCGCCTGCGTTGCGTCGGCGCGTTCAACCCTACAATCAATCAAACCCTCATGGCTGAGAAGCTTTTGTCGGAGTGGGTTTGTACCGCGCGCCTCGCGCTGAAGTATATTAATTAGGCAGTTTTATGGTTCTTCTTCACATAACGGCGAACAAAAATATCAATAAAGAAATTACAATAAATCCCATTTGGGTCTTCGGAAAAAAAGAAGAAAATCACGAGACATTTTGCTACACGGACTACACGCGGCATTCATATTACGACGACAGAAGAGGAGTGAGATTAAAAACGAAGAACGACAACTTGCCTCGATTACGGGACCGTGCACTCGAGGAGCCGCACTAAACATTCAAGCGCACGGAACGCCAACTAAGAGAAGGCCCACAAGGCCGACGCGGGTCGCACAGCGGCAAACATTTGAGAAACCTTTATTATCTAGCGGATACTCTATTAATTTTAAAAATGGTGCCTATTGATACCTAATGCACTCAAAGCGCATATCCAAGGGATGGAACGTCCAGGCTTGAGATCTAAATCATGATTTGATCTTGCAAATGGGGCCTATTACTCACTAATATGCTCAAGATGCATATACAAGTAATGAGACGTATAGATTTGGGGGACAAATCGGGTTATGAATGGCATGCATCTCTGGTGGTGACCGCGTACCACTAGCACACTCAACAGGACACTCGTTTTGTACCACCTCGCGCTATAGAACGCCTCGCGCTTCAAAGGCACGTGGCTTCTTGTTCACAGACATATAAAATACCTGAAACCCTGACCATAAAAGCTTCTCCTAAGGCAAATATACGTTCTTGACTACATCGAATTGAGGGGCATATGAGACGACTTTAAGTAGTCCAATAACTCAGCCCCATCTAGAAATCCAAGCCTTGGTGCTTTCTCAAACTTCCTGTCTCAATTACGGTGATTCCCGGTGATGCTTCCTTATCTGTTACTAAACTACAAATGGGCCTCTAAAAATATAACATTGTTACTCAGCCAAATTTTGATGGCGTCGACCGAGAAGCGCATAAATGGCAGCCATTTATAAGAGCATCGGTGGTTATAGGGACGATATCCAACGTTGCAGCCAAACACTCTGAATAAAAATTTAAGTGACGCCCCCCTCCTCAATTCGCTCGTTGTCCTCGGTAGAATGTGGGCAGATGGGGCAGTCAGCTCATTATGTCCTACGGGACCTTTGATTAGATAAAGCGAGGACAGGAGCGGTAGGAAGTCAATGGGAGACTCCTTGTCCTGCAGATGGACCTAATTAGGATGTTTTTGATGATAGTAATAACTCGATGATAATGACGAGAATGAGTGAATGAATAAATATATAATAAACCATGACAACGCCTTGCGGCACATAGTAAGGTGACGTCTCAGCCTCGGAACCGCGTTTTTAAAAACTAGCTTCACGAACACAGAACCGGAGATTACACGACGGGCGCTGCCTGCGTAAGCCACCTGATAACCGAAGGCGCATTCGTCACAAGAGAGGTGACGGTGGGAGGCTGCCAGGAACCCGAAGAAAGACAAGACCAAAAGAGGATCACATTACCTGCAGCTTCCTTTTCTACGCAGCCGGCTTCCTTTTCTACGCAGTGCTTTCGAACTCCTCCCTATTCTTCTTGTCCGTTCTTGTAACACCGCTTATACAACCGGGTTCACGTGTTTTCTAGCCTTCTCACTCCGGATCTACATTTATGACAGAGAAACGGGATTGTCCGGGCATTTTCTCCCCTCATGCCAGATACGGCCCCACCTATACCTGACAGGGGCGGAGGATGTCTCGATAGAAGCGGCTAGCATCGGTGATGCGAAAAAGCTGTTTTTGTAGACAGCTATTTATTTCCGATGCCGCTGCGCGGGTATAGGACCGCTGCTGTCGACACCCATGTTTCGTACCTGGTTGACGGCGGTGGGCTGAAGTTACGTAAGCGTCGGGCCTTTTGTGAGGACTGCTCACTGGTTCGCTTTCCTTTACTACATTCAGGAATGCACCAGCCTCATATATACATGTTTTAGTTGCATGGATGATGGTGTAGTTGTATAAATACAAGAAGGGAAGCCAGGCCACAAGGTCTCGCTCGTGAAATATATTAGCACTCTGTTCGTGTTTCGTAACATTTTGTAGCGTGCAGAACCTCCCTGGCTGCAAATGTTTAATAGAAAGTACGCAGCCTTCACCTTCTCTACTTTCAATTTTTACCATCCTTTCCTTACAAAAAGAACAAGACATTTTTGTCAACTCAATAAATTTTCGAAAATTTTGCATTGCTGAGTATGTTGACATTATTCCACCTTTTTTAAAGCTTATTTTTTTTCGCACCCCACCGCAGTGGCTCAGTGGCTACTGGCGTCGTGCTGCTGAGGCCCAAGGACGCGGGTTCAATCCCGGCCGCGGCGGCCCGCTTTCCGATGGAGGCGAAAAGTCAAAAGTCCCGTGTGTCGAGATTTGGGCGGACGTTAGGTCCCCAGGTGATCGAAATTAAACCGTACGAGCCCTCCCCCACAGCGCGCCTCATACCCCCAGGTGTAATTTCGGCGCTTTAAACACCACAATCAATAAAACCATTGTTTTGAGCGAACGCCTTATCCAGCCAAGCGTTTTATAAAATGTTTACATATTGGCACCGACAGGGGATGACCTCGCCGATTTTGTCTACTAGCGCCACTCTAGTTACATTGGTCTGTATTGGATAGTTCCACGGAATGTGAGACGCCGGCACAAACGTGGGTTCAGATTGCGCTGAAACTGGCCCTACTGTGCACGGCTTTTACACTTTTACACAAAACACTTGTGGGTTCTTCACAGCTTTTGCGGCAGGACAGTGGGTGTCGCAGCCTAGACTATTCTATACCACGCTAGATGTGAGCGTAACTTGGCACATCCGTGTGGTTATTTCCACATTCTGAGCTGAAAGCATTCAGCAGTGGGAAAGTTGGGCACCATTCTCACTTTAGAATGCTAAGCCTATTTCGAATGTGTTGTCGTTGTACTTGATTGCTAGAGCGGATCTCAGCTTTGAAATTTCGTGTCAGTACTCCTTTAAGCGGGTGCATTAGCCCTTCTCACGCCCGATTCTTGGCCAATCCCCCACGTGGGTATGTGCCATGTCAGCGGCCAGGCAGCGCGCGCCCATCTCCCCCCGTTGCCAAGGAAGACGAGGAGCGCGCGCACCCGCAGCTGTTGCTATGCGGACGGCGGCGGACGCTTCAGGCTCGCTTAAGAAGTGCATTCGCACTTAATACGGGACAGGTCCGCCACCATCATCTCCGATGTAACGGTTACTGACAGAGCCATTGCGAATGTTAAATTTTTGTCGGACATAACACATGATGTTCCTGGATACTTTGTGCTTAAAGAACTTCCAAACGTTCTGAGCGGAAAACGTTGATATTGCAGATGGAATTAGATCAACGCTCCGCCAACATTAGTGGCCGTTGAATTCTTTTTTTTTGTACGCAGACATCGACCGAGAGACGGGACTAGAAGAAGGGGAAGGTCATTAACTCGATGGAGGGAAGAAATAAGAAAATTCGGAGGCAAATAGTGGACTCGGGCAGTGCAGTACAGGAGTGGGTTTAAGTCAATTGGCGAGGCCTTGGTTCCTGCAGGGGACTTGATTAGGCTGTTTGACATGGCTATTTATCGATGCTAATGATGATGATGGAATGTAGAATAAAATAGGCACCACTTCATGCCGTAAAACATTGTGACGGCTGCACTTTGCACGGCTTTTCAGCCGCTCTTTTAGTGGCCGAATCACCCAAAATTCAGTCGAACCTCTCAAAAAGGCGACCCTTGTACTGCGCATTTTCACGAAGAAAATAATATTACTTTCTCACAACAGGAGATTGTCCGCTGTTTTCCACTGCTACTGAAGAATTTGTCCTAAAGTCCGCTGCTGAAGTAATATGAATACGGGGTATATATGCCTTAAACTGGAGTTTTTGATGTCTATATATGCCTTAGTGAAACTTTTCAGTTGCCATTCAAAGCCTTTATTTTTTCTTCCCTAGAGTTTCAGGTCTCTAATAGTAAGAATAAATAAACGGCATTAAAGATTGTTTTCGAAGGCTACAAAGTTACTCCCACTGGTTGTAGAATTGTTAGGTGGCGGCACGACAGTAGACATGAACGATGGGATAGGCGAATGACGTATTTAGAGTGTATTTACAAGATGCCCATTACAGAAACCCGCGCAGCTGGGCGCACACACAGAGCTTCTTCGTCGTCCGCGGCTGGGACTACCGAGCTATGCTTTGCTGCCCTCTTCATCGGCTTCTCTTGACAATATGAAGGTGTATTACTTCTACTGAGCACTCGCGAAACTTCATGTAAGTTAAGGAGAGGTTCCTGAGATGTAGAATTTTGTGGGGACCTCCTAAAAACTATTGCAACTTGTGTTATGGTATTAGCGGCGTTGAAAGGTCACTCTCACGTATTCTGATAAGTCGCAATCCGGATCAGTCCGAGCATCCCTCTCGGTTTGCGAACATACTGCCTCCATCTTGTCTCGCATTACGTCAATGAAATCACAATACCTTTTTTTCTATTTCACGGCCGCTATGCTTTTAGTACGGACGATCCGCTTGCGCGTGTTTTCTGTAAAAGCGCCAGGCATAATGCATAAAGTCAAGTGTGCGTATCCTAAACTGCCAGGCGCAACAAATCCTGACAGCACGCTTGACACGAAACTCACCTGATGTTGAGCCCGAAAAAGATAGACCTTAACTTTACGCATCAGTATAATGAGAAATAATATAACCGAGGCGCGCAAAAGGAAACAAACAAGCGGTTGCGGCCTCGCCCACGCGCGCACGTGATGGAAAAAAAACGATATGCCTGTTTTCAAAGTGTATACTATGCTCGCGCTGGCAGCTGTAAGCGCTGTGTGATCGAAGTTTGCTTTTACCTTCCTCGACTTCTATTTTTCATTGTAACTGGCAGCAGTAGAGCCCGCTAAGGCGTGTTGGCTCAGACGCAGCGCAGGCTCCCTGTTCCTTCCATCCATTACAGCCACAATGGTCGAGGGCCCCAGCCTATCGCTCAGAGCCGCGTTCCCGCAATGCCAGCCCCAACGAAGGTATTTTATGCTGCTGTTTCTTCCTATTTGGACACCTTTCCTCTCTTTCTTAAACCCGTGTTTACTTCTCTACTTCCTGGAGGCCTTTATTGTTCGCTTAGCCCTCGTGGGTCCACTGTCTTCTTTTCTGTAGCTTCAGTCTGTGCCTGAGTGCGGGGTCTTCTCCCTCCAGAAAAGCCGGCGAACACACCTTGAGGTTTAGCCTCCCACTCTTCAGCTTGCAGCACATCTTCGCAAGCGCAAAAACTGGAAAGAACAAAGGGAAAAGAAAACGCAGAAAAAGCGAATACGAACCTTACCAACTCGCCGGTTTTTCAACGTTACTACCCGAGAGGAAGCACGGTGGCCTCAAATGAGCCAAGCTTCATCTCATAATCATCTCGCGGGCCACTGTCTTTTTTACGGTAACGGACGATTGCGGCAAGATGTTATATTTCGTGAAGAGGTGGCCATATTCCTCGGCAAATTCCTGTGCACGATGGCTTGTACTCGTTTCACCGGCTCACCGTGAACATAAAATTGGTTTGCTGGTCACTGACAAAGTCAAAAAATACAAATGACGTTTCGGGACGCTACGGCTCCCTTGTTCCACAGTTTGAACAGGGGAGCCGTAGCGTTCCCGAAACGTCATTTGTATTTTCTTGACCTTGGTCAGAGACCAGTGCACCATTTCAAGCATGTTTCGTGACAGACGGTATTTCGCCAAACCCTCGACTTCATCGCGAACATCTTGGACGCACATGTCTTGACTAACAGTTCACAGAAGTGTTTGGAAAGTGTTAATAAAAACCCCGTCAAGATATCTTAAAATAGTGTTTCCTTGATCAGTGGTTATTACAATCGCTCCTCGCATTTTGTGCAGAGTGCACTTTTTTGCTTTCCTTAAGCTGATTGCTACAGCTAATCAATTGCTGTTCCAAACTTGGCACCTTTATTTAGTGAAGCAAGTTCTTTTTATAGGTTAGAAAGCGTGTGTGAAGTGTGTCAATCAGCTTGCTGGTTCGTCACAAATGTTATGGTCCTTGTATGGTAAGATTAGGTCGAGTACGTGGTATGATTAGGTAGAGTAATTCCTATGGCCCGTTCCAGCTTCAGTCATCGCTATTAGCAGGGCAGGAAAAGCTATGCGGGTTCATACACCATAGGTCTTTCCAAATAGTCACATACGTAAACAAATAAAAACCAAAAGAAAACACTGCAGAGAACGTGACGCATCGCCGAAGAATAAAAAGGCAATGTGAAAAAATAGCACGTCTTCAAAACAACGTGACTAGCTTCGGAGCGGTCAATATATCGAACTTCTTGCTGGTTAAAACGCAGCAGTCCTCTGGCAACTGACATATCTGTTCAATTACACGGGTGTGTGTGCTGTTTATGCGCAGAATACAGAAGGCCACAGAACAAGAGCGCCGGAGATCTGTTCCACTGAGTTTGCGTGACAGCTCGTGAGAAGAGCTGTATCAGAAGTCACGCAAGTAATATTCACTTGGAAATGCCACACACGCATGCGCAAAAAAAAAGCATAGCGTGCAAGGTGACGAAAATAAGATAGGCCTGGGTAAGCCAATTAAACGGGATAGTGCGCATTTCTTTTTTTTTCTTATTATGGACTTTTACGGAGCTTTCACGTCTAAGGGATTATAATTAAAAAGAAACTTTTGCCTACAACAATAAAATTACGTTTATTAAAGGGTGAGCCTATAAAAGAGAGAAGGTGTTGTGCTATGAAGACGCTCAGACAGACAAGCCGTGGAAATGTCAGGCTCTTGAACTGTTTCCCAGTACCGGCCCGGCACGCTCGCGAGCGGCGTAAGATCAATAAGGCGGGTGGCATGCGTAGAGTTTCTACTAATATATACTAGAGGGAAATCTGGTGCTGCAATCGCCGCCGTCGTGGGCGCCGCCATTGCGGCTAGCGACGTTCCTCGCATTCTTGGCTTGGCTAGCCACAGGGATTCTTTTTTATCTCGAAGCTAAAATCAACAAAAAAGGGTAACATATTTTTCTTGTTTACCTTACATGAAGCTTCTAAATAACCCTCACAATAAATCTTGTCGGAGCTTCAATTTTATAATAACCAAGCAAATTTGAGTAATCTTCTGCAGTAATATTGTTGCTTTTTTGCAGCCAGAGACAACTTTTCAGCCTGTTTATCAGCCATGTCAAGGAGAAGTGGAACATGCCTGCCTATTACATGACGGAACGCTCGCTTAGGGGCGGCTTGCCTAGACAGTGGCGCCAGATTTCCTCTAGTATATATTAGTGTGAAACTCTATGGTGGCATGCACTCTAATGAAGATTAGGAGCTGACGCCATCGTTTTTGCCCTTGTTTTTCTTAGTGTTCGGGTGGGGCGTTCTGAGAAGCAATGTAAGGCGGATAGAAATAACAAAAGACGTTTTATTTTTTCGTTCTTTGCGCACGCAATGACAATAAATGAAACGATTTAAAAAATAAAACAAACATGGTAAGAAGCAGGCGGCCAGACGACGTCAAAAAATAGAAGGAAACAAACGCCTATTTGAATTCAATTTACATGAGCTGAAACCGTCGAGATTTGCCCCAGGATAATCCACATGCTGCAGGAACCTCAGGACAAGGAGCTCCACAGGCCAGGACGCGCGCAGGTGAAAAAGCAGCCTCGATGACGCTCGTACAAGCTTTCGCGCGTAGGCCGGTGAAGCTGGTACGGGCGTTTTGTTTGTGAGGAACGCTAAGGGCTCGGAAAAGAAGATACGAAGAGGGGACCTGCAGGATTGGGGTAGGAGGATTTAGCGCGTTGTTTGTTTGTGTCGTCGGCGTTTTCGTCACCGACGTGGCCCTCGAACGAGAAGCGCACGGTTTCGACGAAGCAATGTCAGGTAATAAGCGAGGAAGAAAAGTTGAAAGTTGTGCAGATAGGTGCAGCCCAGGGCAGGGAAAATGGAGTCCGGAAGCATGAGTGCTGCGCGACATGCCCCCAGCAGACCAAACAAAAGTAGAATTTTGAATTGTTTCAATTTTTTGTCCGTTGTTTGTATTTGTGACTTCTTTCTCTGCCTACGTTCTGACATATATCGGTGTTCGTTTCAGTTGATATGGTGTTGGTGATCCGCGTTCGACCTGTTGGCTGTGTTCCCTTCTCTGTGATGCATTTGGAATGAACAGTCTTTTATTTTACTAGAACTTTTCGCTGAGTGTAGAGGCATATAGATTTTTCCTGCTATGTTGTTTTACAGTTACTTTTTATAAGAATGCGCCAGAGTTGACAGCCCACTTCATGCTTCCAGAATAACTTGACGTAGAAATCTAAGCAGCGAACTGTCTATGTCTCATCATAGGAGAGAGAAAGAGAGAACCCATTTATTAGAAAAGGATGACCACTGGTCACGATGGACGAAAGGAACAGGGAAGGACGCTAAGAGAAAATAAACAAATGCTGGTACTTCTCACTTCTCAGTAGACTCAATAACTGGGCCAGTTCTTGGAACCTGCAATTCATGGGCCAGTTCGTGGTGATCGCAGTAGGGTTAGTGCACGTTCACCAGTTCGTTCGGGGAGGACCCGCTCAAACAACCCGTGCTAGACCGCTTTTAATTGAATAAACTGCTATTTCATATAATAGTTGTGCATCAGTTTGTTGTGGATCGGGATGGGGTTGGGGCGATTTGAATGTAAGGTGGCTTGCGAAAGCTGGGCACCACCAAACTAGGTGTGTGAGGTCTGATGGAGTGGTGGCATGGCAGTAAGGACATCAAGGGGGCAGATGAGGGGTATACCACTTGCGAAGTGTTTCGGTTCACACTTCGCAAGTGGTATACCCCTCATCTGCCCCCTTGATGTCCTTACTGCCATGCCACCACTCCATCAGACCTCACACACCTAGTTTGGTGGTGCCCAGCTTTCGCAAGCCACCTTACATTCAAATCGCCCCAACCCCATCCCGATTCACAACAAACTGATGCACAACTATTATATGAAATAGCAGTTTATTCAATTCAAAGCGGTCTAGCACGGGTATAGGCTGAAGTAGTAATACATTTGTTAATAAAGATTTCTCCTGAGCGGGGAATAGGAGGTAGGCGGCTAAGGTAGCCAGCTGGAGTTAGTGCTTTTAGACGGGCGCATCGGTCCTTCTTCTGCTGTTGAATGTGCATCGCTGGGGACGGCGAGGACGACCGCGACAGCCTTACCCCAGGCCCCAGTGGAGGATGGGAGGGGGAACTCTCCTGCGCAGCCTCATGGGCCCCCTGGTTGCGCGAAGAAAATGGTTTGTGGCCAGGTACACAGTCGACGCGGATGTTGGTGTTGTTCCGTTGGAGGAGTTGAATTTGAAACGAAATTTCGTGAACGACAGGGTGGGTGGAATCATACGATCGCAAAGCTCTGAGGTCCTCGTAGGAATCTGTGAGGATGCGTATGGAGGGCGGTAGAGGTGGGTGACACCATAGGACAGAAATTTTCTCTATGGAAAGTTAGTCCCTGTATATCAAGGCTGAACATAGCAGATATAAACGCGGACATTATAGGTCTTGAATATCATTCCGTCAACGTGTTCTTAACACGTCTGTCCCTGATAATTTCCGCAAAAGAATAGCACGAGCTGGAAGAACGATCTCATAACATCAGCGCTCGGTGCGTGTCGGCCGCCGCTGAAGGTAACCGAAGCGCCGACGTGTCCTTGGTTGAGACCTTCAGTGATGTTTTCATATCTCGTTAGTTCCACTCGTTGCTCATCAAGTAGCTGCTTCTAATTTAAAACTTCGCTAGTTTCATGGATAAGCTCCCATATGGCCGCCGCTTAGCAACTTATTGGGCGCACCTGAGGAACGGTTCGGGTCATTACGATTCGCTAACGTGGTGATCGCGGACCATCAGCCGCCTGTTACCGTTACTATCTCCCGATCTCAGGCTACACATGTGGTCCCTGTTTGACGTCATTGTCCGCGCTTTTGTTTCCTCTGGTCACTTTTTATACAACATGGGCACGCTTCTTAGGCCCATGGCGCATGGAGGAACGCCGGATGCTTGAATTCTCCCTACCCTGCTTGAGTGGAGCTGGTCGTTTCCTTTTCATTTTTACGAGACGTCTCCGACCGTGGCCGTAAAAACCTACCTACAAACAGCTAACATTGTAAAAATGCCCATCAGATGGTCTTAAAATGTAGAGGTGCACGGAACGCATTGAGCGAATATAAAACGTGGACGTTTTAGTGTTTCAGCCGTATTCTTCTGCTACCGGCCATACTGTAGCTGCCTCTCGATAACGTTACTTCGGGAAATTAAATTTTATGGCTTTTTCGATCAAATTTAAGGCCTCCTGAGATATCAAGGTACGCCTTTCTACTTCGTGCTAGTGGATTCAGCGTTTGATTCGGCCATGTTGCAGTGGTCATGACTGGAACAAATTAACAGGAGTCGACTTTATTAACTGTGATATGCTTTTAGTTGCGTCCAACGCATAAATCTTTTGAGCATTCGCGGACACACCATGTATACTGTTGTTCAAATGTTTGCTTCAGCAAGAATATCTGCACCTCTAAAGAGAAGAAAATCATGGTAACTAACGCGTTTATCCCTTTTTATAGGACAGCCCAATATTTGTACCAACTTGCATCTCAAACAAAAAAGTTATATTAACTAAGGCGTTCATTCCTGTTGATAGGAGAGCCGAATATTTCTGCCACACTTGTGTGAATTTCTGGTTCTTCCGGCCGCCTAGGTGAGATAATACCCACGTGATTGCCTTTCTCTGCCTATAAAGAATAAAAAAGAAACTGCCACGCGACGTTCACACGAGCCGCACAATCGTTGGCGGCACCTGCCCGTGTACCCCATTTCCAAATGCTGCTTTCGTTCGTCTAGCTCCGGTCGTTTCCCGTTTCACTTTTTTCTATTCACCCGTGCGCCTTCGTTCGCACAGTCAAAGGATGCTTCGAAGTGAGTTGAAGCACATTCAAATTAGCTCATGCTAATGATATCACACATACTCATTTTAAGAAACAAGAGTGACGTCCTTCACGGCGCGTATCGTTTGAGATTGAACAACTATATATGCTTCGCAAACGCTGTGCGATAGTTGGAGTGACTTCTTGTATGTTATTTTTATTCTGATACAGTTTTTATGCTTTTTACGGAATAAATGGCAAGGCAAGCCATGGTGTCTTCGCGGCACCCAAATATGGTTGGCAGGCCACATTGCAAAGGCGGGCTCGGAAATCTCTTGGCGTATATTTATCCTGTTCTGCGAATATACTGGAATAGACACTTCATCATACACTGGAATTCTCCTCGCAAAATAGATCGCGCAAGCCCGCGTGAGAAAAAAAAGGAAGAAAATCCGCCAGTTTTTATTTCAGGCGTACGACTTTGCAACTGCATCGACTCAATTGTGGCTGGTTCTATCTAAATATAAAAAACTGAGAAAATGTGAACAGTCTTACCAATTCAACACACCTGGCTTGTCAAAGCAAAACAAAAAAATCGAAGTTCTCTGGAGTGTGAGTGTAGCTAAACAAAGAAAGAAATTGCCATTTCAAGCACGTCGCCTCCCGCAGTACGCACTGAGTTTGCGAGCGTGTGTTGCCGTGCAAAGTTCAATACAGGACTTTTCTCAGAAGGGACAGCTGAGCGCGCACGAACGAAACGCGAAACATCTTCACTTAGCGACGTGTTCTTTACGCGTCCGTTTTAAATTTTGAGTAAACTCGTACCAAGTCTCCAGAAGGTAGAACTTTTCGCGTGCAGTCTCTTCGTAACGGTGCCCGTGTGTGCCGAATTCCTTACCTCAAGTTTAAGCAGCGTCGGCGAAAACTTCGAACCACGGAAGCAGCGTATGGGAGAATTTCTGTAGGTAACTGAATTAGGCGTAATGCATGTCAATATTTCCGGTTGTCGACAGCGCCGTTAAACTTGCGGTACTTGGAGCCACGGTTTACGCCGCATACAGAACACGACATCGACGGGGCGCGCACTTTGCATATCCCCTAAGCTGCTTCGCCAACGCGTTTGCCTGCCTTAGCGCTGAGGCGTTCCTTAAAACTTTGTAGAGCGCGTATTCGGGGTGCAGCTGTGGTCTGCACTACGCCTTCTCTTCGCTTTTTTTTTTCCTCGTAGAACGAGTTTGGCTGGCAGCTTTGACGTGCGAAAGCAGTTAATTGGGCGGTCGGGAACTCTCGGAGTAGAACGGGTGAAATGTCGCGTGCAGCCGGTGTTAATCTGCGATTATCCCAAATTTTGCTTAATCGGCGTTCGAAAACTTTTCATGAACTTTTTTTGTGAAGGTGAAATAGCAATTTATTTATTCTAGAGGAAACACGGTTTCATGAACGCGATTACTTTACTGGTCTGAACTAATTCACAGAAAATCATCTCTGCGCCGTTTTCTACGCCTTCAAATTAAGCACCTAAAAATAATTCAGCACTTGCGGAAAGCAGTGACATATTTGTATGAAGGTAAAACAAAATGATTTCGCTGTTGTTTTCTGTCCCAATTTTAGCGCGAACGAAGGGAAAATATTGGCTCGAAAAGAATTCTCGTGCTTACGTGAATAGATTACAACGCAATTACATTACAGCGCAACCATACAAATTTCCGAACTCAGCATCCAAAATAAAAAAATGGATTAGGAGCTTGTCAATAGCACGTCGTTAATGCGATATGTCAGACAATCCGAACTGACCCCTTCGGTTCAGTCACACAATAGGGCTCCATGCGGTGGAACATTGTTCCTTCACTTTAGATGCAAATTGCGCAGCTGCGGATGGTTGTATCCCAATGACATCAACACGGTTACCCTTATCTGGCCAAGAAACGTCACGGCCATGTGCAAAAATTGCGTACTCTAAAGAAGGAGTATAATTAAAGGTACCTTCAACGGCAGTGTCATTCCCCTCACCAAAAGAATACTACGGTGCGACTGCAAGCAATTAAAAGCTTCAGCGGTTAGGCTGAGGCATCAGACGCGATTGCAGAAGTAGGGGGAAAAAGGCTTGTTTTCAAAAGCGGGAGAGGTGCAAGCTAACAACAGGAAAAATTAACGAGGCGACCATCTGCATTTTTATTCTTGGAGACCATAGAAAATGATGTACCCTTTAATGCTTGCTCGATCAGATCTCGTAAGTTCAAACTTCATTTTATTGTATTAATTCGAATTCGTTTGGCAGCCTAGTTAAGAGGGTTTTACTGTACCGATTTCCTACACCGCGTAAACTAAAATGGCCTCCTGGTTGCAATACCACAAACAAACGCACGACAGCTGGGTAAAGACTGGTAACAGTTTGTTAACTTGAATTTGCTAGTGCTTGAATTGTAAGTACTCCTACAGACCAACGTGTAGCCGAACCAAGCGCCCTGCAGCTGGTTTTGTCCAGGAGTCGTGCAGAATTACGTAAATTGCGCAAAAGAGAGCTGACCTTCCTCGGACGTTGCGGGCTTGTCCCCAGCCGGCGAACCCATCAGGAGCCGGCTGGTCGAGGGGGCCGCCGAGACACAGACCGTTTCGGCCGTCTCTTAGGCGGCAGAATGGGAGTGGCTGCGTCCGCAAACCCTCTGTGTAAAACAGGAGCCAAATACAATTGCCTTTCTATCTCTAAGTGCGTAGGTGAATTTTTAGATGCAGAGCATCTCATTCACTCGCCTTGTCCCTTCCGGCGTCGTCGTCGTCGTCGGCGGCGTTGTCCGCCCCTCCCCCATTCTCCTCGCCGCGCCAGCTGCGCTCTCCGCCGCTCACCCCTCTTCTCTCCGATAGCGAACACTCTCTCGCGAGGGGCATTGGATTGGATTCGATTGGATTGGCTTGGATTGGATTGGCTTGGCTTGGCTTGGCTTGGCTTGGATTGGATTCGATTGGATTTGGATTGGATTGGATTAAAGTGGATTGTGTTGGATTGTGTTGCGTCATAGCCGCGGCACGTTGCGTCATAGCGGCGGCAGACGCGCTGGGGCCGCGCATGTGCAGGTACTCTCTCCTCCGCGGTTTCCTCTCCTTCGGGCGCGCTGCGCATATAACGGTGTGCCGTTCTCCGGCGAAGCAACATTCACGCTTGGCTCAAACACCTAGAGTCCACGCCCCGCTTTACAAGTACGCCAACGTCGTCATCGACTGGGACCGGCTTACGCAATCCCCTCAACGTTATGCGCGCTATAAAACGTGGTCCCTTCCCCGCAACGCATATGCGTCGCATCTACACAGGGGTTCCGCGAGGGGAGGTGGGGAGTTTTTTACCCCGGAGGAGCAAAACTTCAATTAAAGGTATCCGTGCATGCAATATTTGTAATAAAAAGCTGGTTGAGAGTTCTCCCTTTTATGTAGCCAACAACAGTGCTGATTTCGCGTTTGGGTTCACGCCCTCTGCACGGCGATGTCACGTTCTTGTGAAAGTTCACACGCAGTGTGAAATAATGAGACCTCCATTTCTTTGCCCGATCTCTTGCGAGGACTCGTCACTTCTGATATCAATAAGACATTTTTTCTCTTCTGGGTCAATCTCCTGCCTTGATACGTCCCATAGCTGATACTGATAGTTCAGCGGCGAGATTTGGTTCGCTTACCACCATCACTAGTGCCGCTTCAAAGTCGTAAGCGTGAGCGTGAGCGTGAGTGTGAGTTGGCCTTCACTATTACGATGGCGAGGTTTTCCGAGTGGACAGCCTAACCGTGTAACTCAGTCATGCTGTATTTCAGACTTCAGAGCCCGTCATACTTCTGTGACGTTCTGTGATAGTTTCCATTACGAATTCCGGCTTTTAAGACACATTCTGTCTCAACATTTTCATAGATTCTTTGAACAAACTTTAGGCGTGTTGTAGACCGCTGCAGTAAACTGACGCGTTCGAAGTCTCAGAACAAGTTGTAGCCTGTATATATGGCAGGGATGAGGATGCCGATAACGGCACTGATGTGTAGAGGACAAAAAATGTTTCCCCATAAAGAGTTATTTAATGAGCGTAATATCGGCTGTAAGGGCGGAAGTAACTGGCGACGAGTATTTTTGAAATAAATTACCAAGCACAAAGTAGGTATGCCATTGCCAGTTTTGAGGGTAAATAACCGTTGTTCAATGAATGACGGCTTAGCCGCAAAATACACACTTTCGCTCGAGTACAGACGCCTGTAACTGATACCAAGCGAGAAAGAAAACAGAAAATGCAAGGAAATAAAAACGAAAACTGCGACGTTTTTAGTGCAAATCGTAAGCTCCTAAGCTCCTTGTTGGCTGGGCACACCTCTACCACTGTCGTTTAATTTTTGCGATAGCAGATATTTGAATTCATATTTGTTTTTAAGGGGATGGATGTAGACTTCACAACATTGTTGCGAGAGTTTTCGCACCATCCAGGAATAAGCCGTGTGTCGAGTAGTCTTCTGGGAACGATCTCAACCATCGTTATTACGGTGTCTGTTGTAATGTAATTACCCTTCGTGCAATTCGACTTGCTCAAATTGAGGCACGAATAAAGGTGACTACACCATGACAGTTCTTAAAGCGCCACTTCCTTGAAATAGTGGCATCATGTCGAAGAATCTGAACGTGCTGTTCAGTTCCCTTCATCTTTTGTCTTTGGTTTGCAGGCAGCCAGGGTGTGATGATCCGTCGACTTAGTGTGCCACGCTGGGTGCGCAACGGGACAGACACCCCCGTGGTGCTGGACTGCGAGTACGTGTACAACGAGAACGATCTCAAGTTGGTGGTCAAGTGGTTCTTCAACGACGGACTCGAACCCGTGTACCAGTGGATACCCGAGATGAAGGTGCGCGAGGCGTTCGGAGTGCTTCAGGGACGCCTGGACGACACGTACTCGGTGAACTCTAGGGACGACTACTCGCAGTACCGCGCCATCCGTATACTCAGGCCCACCAAGGAGCTTAGCGGGAAGTACACCTGTGTTGTGGCATCGCTGGCCGGCCAGGACGCCCGGTACCAGGACATGACGGTCTTCGGTGAGCCGCTTGTTCTGTGATTAAGGTGATAGTGGAGAAATTTCCCCTCAACACCCCACAGCCTGAGTACTTCACATCCCACACCCGGCGAAGACTTCAGACACAGATATTTTGCAATTATGTTTACCTTCCCAATATCTCTGGCACGAAATATTCAAACTTCTGGTCCCACCACCCAGGCACACCCAACACCACCACCTGAATTGTATGGCTATGCCCCAAACACCGCACCCCAGCCTACACCCTAATATCGAGAGATTGGAATGCTTGCTGCGCAGCGGTAGGATTGAAGACCAGGTTTTACTGATCAGGGATGTTCCGTGCGGGTAATTTTCCCTTTTCTCGGGAATTTTCGGCTGTACATTTGGCCAAAAGGGAAAAAAGGAATCTTTATTAGATTCAGGGAATTTTAGGAGTTATGCACTAAAAAGGAAAAACAAAGTCAGTAAACCGGACCTCGCATCATTTATTACTTCTTTTCTTTAAAAAAAAGTTCTCAACCCTTCGTCGAATTTGTTTTCCCATATCCGTGGTCGTGTTCCCACAAGCCAAAAACATTCCAGACCACTTTCCAATCCGGTTCATAAAAGAGGCCGGAGAATACAGAAAAGAATAATCCATGAGAAAGAGCTAGTAAAGCGTTAAGCGGCGCGGGCTGAAGGAGTGAAGCCTGTTCGCATGTACTCCTACGTTTCGGGTGCGCCAATTTCGGGTGCGCCTTAGTCCGTGTGCTGTCAACAAGAGATGGCGCCAGCAGTCTCGGCGCTGAGTTAAAATTACCTCCAATTACCCAACAATGTCTCGTGTTTTTTCATACGGGTAGTTTTAACTTCGAGCTTTAAATGCAATATAAGCATGCTGTTTGGTAGAAAACAAGAAATGTATAGTCAAAGGCTGCGGAGCAACAGATGTAGTAGAATTTAATGCCCGCTGAAACTGATTCTCGGGACGGGCGTCTGCGCCCGAAGGCGACGTAGACAAAAGTGCACCGCTAACGCCGAAAACTGAACAAGAATCCACGTAAAGATCTGTCAGCTGCAAAAGAGAACGCAGGGAATTTTGCAGGGAAATATTGACAAACCTGCGGGGGAGAAGCACTAAAAACAGGGAATTTCTGAACCTAGAAAAGGGAATTTCTCCCCGAGTGCGGAACCTAACTGCTTCTGCTCACCCGAGCCATGGCCACGGTGGTAGCTCTTGGCCTGCAGGGATGGGATGGACCACAACCTTCATCCCCCCCCCCCCCCCCCCAGCTTCTTATTTTCCCCTTCACCCTCTTCTTCCACTTAACAAACGTTTTTACGAACGACGACGAACGAACAAAACGCTACCCTTGCAAGCCCCCAATGGCACATCTTGTCCTTCCGGTTTCTTTGGTCCCATGGCCTGCCTAGCCTGCCTAGAGGCGCTCCTTCGAGAGCGGAGCCAGCGGAGTGCCGCAGCTGAGTCAGCAGTTGCCGGCAGGCCAGAAAATCTCCGCCGCGCGAGACCCGAGCTCGTGACGCCCCAAGAGCTGGGGCTAATGGCAGGTCCGTGTCAGCGCTGTGCGTCGCCGCGCGGCAGCCCCCTCCCCTTCCAAACCCAGGCCGTGGCAATGCGGTTCAAAGCAGAGCTGGCGTGTACGGCTCAATTATCGGCCTGCTCCTAATTATCGCGCTAATGTCTTCTCGCACACCTTCCCCTGTCCTGCTTCCCCGTCCTCCACCTCATCGTTGTCTCTCCCTCATGCCACCTCCAGGGCGCAAAAAATCACACTTCCCCTCTTCTTTCTCATTTGCTTTTTTTGTGTGTGTGGTCATTTAGATAAGCTTGCGCCAGTACACGGGGTCGCTTACCTGCCCAGTCGGTGAGGTAGTTGTGTGGTGTCTGTATCTGAACTAATGCGTGTTTCCGAAATGAGAAACCGGGCGGGGCGGGCTGTAAGCGGTCAGAGGTCGACCTTTGACTTCTTTCCCCGTTTTGCTGTATCAATTTGTCTTCCCCTTTGCCGCTCTCAACCCTCCTTCTCGCCTCGGTCTTTACAGTTTGCCCCTCTATTCGTGTACACTTTTCTTTGCAAATATTTTTGCTTCAGCGGGCGGGGATTATGTCGCCGCCGCATGAAGCGTGCGGCACGTTCCGCTATTGTTTGGGAACAACCGCAATGGACAACGGCGCTGTTTATTTGCGCATATGCTCTGCGCAACCAAATTCCTCTCCTCGCTCTCTTTTTGAACACGGGTTCTTATGTCGGCACGTACAGGATTCACCATTAGCGGAAAGGGGCGGCCTTTTCGTGAGTGTTTCGTCTGAAACGGGCACTTCGCATCATTGGTATTCGGGGTGCGGTGTACTGGCCTAGGTAGAATAAGAAAAGAAGCCAAGTTTATTGTTGCAATTGAGCTTTTAATCGATATTTTTAGGCTGTCCTATTAAGAGACTTGGGGACCATAACCTAAGCATCGATTTTTGCCAGTGGGGTGGGGACAGAGCGTGATATTGGCCAATGCGTGCTTCCCTATGGAAAGCATACGCAAACTAGCTTAAGACGCCATTACCATGAGTAACCACTCTTTGGTCATTAAAATAGCTTTGCTTCAAAGCTAAACTATTAACGTCACATTTCACTGATATTTTCATGTTTTTGGACAATAAAAAGTGGAATATCAAGCTTGTGGTAGCAGTGGTGGAGACGGTGACACGCCTGTTAATTTGCAGAGAGGGGTGCAAAAGGACATGTGACACTTTGGTGGTGTTTGGTTTCTGGGGGAAATGGGGAGGTTTCAGGGGCTGGGAAAAAGGCTACAACAGGGTCGTTAGATTCAAGTAAGCGGCGGAGGCCAGTGGCCTCAAGGAAGTTTCGTAGACCAGAGAGCAGACACCCTTCGCAACATTAATTCGGTGAGGTTGGATATAGCTAATCAGAGTCGGGTAATTTTGGCTTCAATTCGTGACTGCGTCATGACGGCGCACCTGTGATCGTTGACTCTGAAAGCTGCACCTGCCTAACCGGAAGTTGTCAATGAGGGTTAACCAATGAGTGAACCAGTGTTGTACACCGTGCACGCGTCTAATGCAAAGTATGCATAATTCCCGTAAAACCATCACCACCAGAAAAGGAGAGGCCTTTCCTGCATGATAATGGGAGACTTGCATACAGAACAACATTTGTAAGTTTAGCGGTAATTCTAGACATTTTAAAGGAGCCATGCAGACAAAATACAAGTTTGTTTTAATCGAAAGATTTGGGTGAATTATGGTTCCCCCAGTGCTTGTCCAGTGTGAAACGATGCTTTGTTCACTGAGAAATTAATCAATTTAAGTTAAAATTTTTATTCTGTGTGTGTGTCTTAAACTTTTTCGTCATTCCTTCCGCATTTTATTTTTGCCCCTTGTGACCCACCCTCCCCTGCAGTTTCTCAAATCAACTGTTTGTCAAGTCTTTGTTTCAAGTGATTTTTCCTTTGAGCTCACCCCTCATTTCATGACTGTTGTCCAGGCCTTTGAGGTACTGAAATAAATAAATAAATAAATAAATAAATAAATAAATAAATAAATAAATAAATAAAAAATAAATAAATAAATACCCTGGCTCATCCACACGAACATCTAACTGGGCGCTCTGTGATTGTACCCTTCCTCCCCGGCCTCCACCCGTTCCAGTTCCGGCCAAGTCGTTCTCCTTCAACTACAGTGGCCCTTCGAATGCGGACCAGCTGCCACAGCCCCGCACCGTGGGCCTTCTGTGCACGGGCCGGGGCCTGTATCCGAAGCCCGAGCTGAAGCTGTTCCTCATCAAGGGAGGCAGGCGGAAACCCGTGGGAGAAGCCGGGGTCCGGACCTTCACGCGGGCCTCGTCCGAAGGGTTGTTCGACGTGGTGCTGCACGCGGACATGGCCGAGAGCCAGCTGCCCTCGCTGGCCGACGTCTTCGAGTGCGTGCTCGAGATACCCTACAGCAACTACGTGCTCACACGTCGGATGAGCCTCACGCATGGTGAGTGGTGACGTTAATGCGGCGTTGGCTCGTTTGTGCATGGACGAGTGACGGTTGCTTGTAAGGCATATGTTTCAATGCGAGCTGACCACCCCCCTCTCTCTCCGTGATTCCTCTTGTCTGTGCGGGTGCAGAATGGGTGATCAGCCCAGAGGACGCCGTCTGTTTATGCGAAGAATGTGTCATTCGCATTCTTACGCACATAAATCGCTGAACATTATATAAGGCGTCTTTTTTTTTTTTTCGAAATGAGCCTGACCCACCTAGCGCGAATTTGGGAAACAAGCGGATGTTTGTTACCGGACCTAAATGCAGCGCCGTCAAAACTTTTATATGATATATTTTACATTCAGCGAGGGGAAGTTTATGGCCGCAAGTAATTAAAAATTATGCCGTAAATATGAGCAATATTGCTTGGGTTTGGCTCATATTGAATTGAAACATCCAAGTTGAGCGGACGTTCTTATGAAAACTTTATTTTCAATTGACTTGAAAGCATGGTGCGATTGAGCTTTGGTGGAAAAGGCATTAAAAAATGCAACAGGGCATTAAGGAGTGTAGGTGAGTACCTCTTTGCACCGTTAGCCGCTCTTTTCGAATTCTTCCCTAGGATAATTATCTTGGGAACTCTTCCAGGCACTAACGAAGTGCGCAGGCTCTTCATTGCTTTGCCATGAATTTCCAGAACGCTTCACAAGAAGGCTGCTCATATCTTTTTCTTCACCTTGATGAAGTGGTTCGTACTATCAGAGCAGAGGAGGGGGCGGGGGAGGGGGGAAGAGAGGGGGGGATTGGCCAGGGCTTGTAGGTGGCGGTATTTTGGAAGTATTGAAATGGTAAATAATATGGGAGTAAAAAATAAATATAACCATAGTTATTTCGTGGGAACAAGAAAGACGAAATGACATTATTGTTTCACATTTCTGTTCCATTTCGTTCCCTTCGCCGTTGACATCTGGGGACAGATCTTTCACCGATCTCCCAACTGCCTTCTGAATCCGAAACGCAAAACAAAACAAAACAAAAAAGAACTTCCGCGAACAGTCTCTACCTTCAAGCCAAAAGCAAATTCCCATTGGGCAAATGCATTTGGCTCATTTTGGTCCGTGAGACCGCAAGATCTGGGGCGGTATTCTCGTAACTGTCCCTTTTGAAAACGTCCATTTTGAGTCCCTTTCATCGTGACGTACTTCCGGTTAAGCAGTGGGCGTTGGCAGTAGGTTTGCCGCGCTTGCGTTACGTCACTTCCGGTTGTTTGATTTTAGCCAATCAGGGCTCGCCAAAAGGGACACTTTTGAAAGGGACGCAAAAGGGACACAACTCGAGAATACCGCCCCTGGCTCATTTTCGATACGAACTACGATCTGCGTACACGTTTTGAGGGCGTCATCTCAACTATTTTCTAGCCACCCCTTTTTAGGGGGAAAGTTGCTGAGTTTTTCTTCTCACTGCAGCTTTATCAGGGTCACTTTCGGTTTCTGCATTCTGGCTCATTTCTGAAAAAAAAAAAAAAAAAAAAAACGCCTCATATGTAGTTTGACATCTAAGGCAATCTCATTACTGCGTTGATGCACGCGCACCTAATGCAAACGTTTGCGAGTTAGTTACGGCAGATATTGGCAGCTGTCGGTATTTATGTGCCCTAACGAGAGGAGTACAGTCACGAAAAATGCTACAACTTGTTTTCAGCTACATACATTTTAAAACAAGCTATACCATAGTTGACTGCTAAAAGTACAGCATACCGCTGAGTACTTTTATCTCAAGTGTCACCATCAGGCTTCATATCGATAGACACTCAGCGTTTCTTCATCGGACACCCCCCCATCTTCAAGCGATTCATGTGGCCGAAGCGATGCAAACAAATGTACGGTTGCACAGCTATTGCCGTTCTTAACTTGTAATAAACTACACTACCACTACTAGTACTGGGTAGTGGTCCGGTGCGAGATCTCATCCAATCTGATACGACCAGTGGCTGAAGATTAAGTTTTATAAATGGTTTAAGACGCACTCATTGAGGTCAGCGCGATTTGCGCGCGCCCCTTGGCACAAATGTTTAGGCATTGTTTTGTAGCCTGGGAGGAATGTGACGACGTGCGTATTGCTGTTTCTCCCTGCATATGGGCGCGGGCCTCAGATATTTGCGCCGCAGTGTGCGACAACCGACGCCCCGTGCAGTTACGGTGCTGGTAAACCTCTTTGCACCGAAGCCAGTCTGGTGTAGCTCCGAGTGCTCATGCGCTCTATGCCCCTTGAAGAAAGTGCAAATGTGAACGAGTTGGTACTGCCAATCCTTCATGCGTGATCCGTGAGGACGTAGCTCCTTCTATCGTTATGAGGCCATATGTATGCGTGAAGGCGTATCGCGATGGAGATGGCCAAAAGATGTCCCTCATAAAAGTATGGCTTATGATAATCATGTTTTATAGCAAACAGACAAGACTGACATGCAAAGAAAAGTAACGAGCTGGCTTGCATCCAGGTTCAGGTGACGCAACGTGCGTATTCTCCGTCAGATTCCGGCCCGGTAAGTCAGGTTCACTGGTCGAGTACGACTATTGAAGATCCTAAACGATTGCGAAACTTACCAAAACAAAAACGGCATTAAAAGACGGCCGTTCATTTTTAATTTGTACTCGACGTCCCTCTCCATTTTTTAATATACCACAGTCGAATATCTCAGCGGAATAAGTTCATCAGAGTCTATATCACTTCTTGGCCTACGCCCTTATTTTTCATCGAGGTCATCGCGTCCTCTTTAATAATTACGAAAGAATAAATGAGATTCCCGAACTGGCCCCATTCTCTTGGGCAATCCTAAATGCTCAGCCAACCGACTTAATTAAACACCAGCTCGCCCTGCAGCACTGAAACCCTGAAAAAGAAGAAGATTAAGCCCGACAGGGCCCGCTAAAAGAGTTCGTTGTCTGTTGCATTCGCTATCGTTCTTTGGCCTTAATTGCGGTTAAACTAGGTGAGCTATCCGCCATCTCACCTCTATTGTCTCCTATGACAAGGTAACCCTTGTTTCTATCGCCTCTGCGGTGAACTACGCCCGGGAATATACTTGTCTCGTCCTGCAAAAAAGAACGTTGCTCTTCAATCTTCTTTAATCTGATCCAGCATCTGCGCTACTAGACAAAAAATTCGTGAAACGCGCATCCACAGAAGAGGCTTCCGTAGGTATGCACCTGAAGGAAAGGGCTTATATGCGGCAATAAAGGACGTGAACTTTACAAAAATTGGCTTGCTTTTAGTTCTCCAAAAGATGCAACTTATGAACAAGTCCAATAACAACGCTGTTAGAATGAGAAAAAAAACCGTAGTTGTTCATGAAGCTTAACGCGCCGTTTTTGAACTCATTTCGATCTGCAGTAAGGGTCGGGCTCGGATTAATTTTGAAGGGGATTAAGGGCGCCAAAATCGTAAAGGTATTTTTGCTTTTCGCCTCCATCAGAAAAGGGGCCGCGCCGATGAATGAAAAACGAAACCTCGTTGCAGCGAAGTTAAGGCCCCCACGGCGGGTGGACGTGAGCAAATCATCAAGGCAATTGCAAGCAGCACGTTAAATGCACGTAGGAGAGCTTGTAGTAGCATGCATTATTTTAATACGAGACTGTTTTGGTACGAGCACACAAAACAAGGTATTTTCAACCTTCCATTTATATTTGTATTGGAATCCATTGGATTGCTGAAGGAAATATGTGGCTGCTTGGCCGAAATGAGTGCATCTATATGCAAGCCTTGTCAGCAAAACTGCTTCCACGATACAACAACTTTTCGAGCTGCCTTGCGACCGGCAGCGAAAAGAACGTACCAAAGCAACATGCGGATAGCTTTGAGCGAACCTTTATAATTACGCGTAAGGAATCCCAAAGGAAATGCCGGGCTTTCAAAAAAACTGAACCGTCTCAAATTTCTCTGAGGAAATAAAATTCGGTGCTGCGGCTTTCATTCACCGGATTTCGCTGACGAGAGAGCTGCAGAAAGAGGCCGCAAAACTGCGAGCTCTTCGAAGAACGTGCCCTGCTCTCATTACCAAATTCAGCCACGGCCGTCTTCTCTTTCATGTGGTCTCCATCAAAGCGAGACGTGATCCCAGCGCCGATGTCGTGTTTCGCATGACCACTTGACGAGGAAGCCTCTTTCCTCCATCATGTCACGTTTGTTTTTTCTTTGTTTTTTTTGTTTTTTGCCCTTCTATCCACTGATTCTGCGTATTTCGCTCGATACTTACAAGAACGCAATGCTCCCTATCCGATTTCTCCTTGATATGCCGTGCGCTCCGCTCCGTGCATTGACGTCATCTTTGTTTCTACCCTTCGTTTCTTTTTCTTGATAGTATTTGTACTAACGCACGCGATTTAATGATGATCAACGTTTTTGGTTCTTGAAGACTTCTGTTAACAAGAATTCCGCCTTCAATATGGAAATGAACTCCCTGAGGTACGCAGTCATTGGAAAAAGGCCATTTTTGTTTCATATCGATTGGAGAGCTACCAGGGGACGAAACGTGCTTGTTTCCGCGCCTCATCTACAGCCGCAATCAAAAGTTTACGGACCAGGGAAATGGCAATTTTAGGTTTTTTCTCTTCCTATAGCAGCCCGACAAATTGTCGAATGCATGCGAGATGTCGTAAAAGTACTGAACTAACAAAAACTGCAGCAAATAGTACTCCGGGCTGTCGTGCGGCAGAGAAGCTCAAAATCGCTGTTTTCGTGACTATGTGGGTGTACATAGTCAAGTGGACGTCATTGCTATGCGCCAGGAACTTATTTCTCTGCTATCGCCACTCACTCCATCGAAAACTTGGAATGACGTGTACGGCACTGCCCCCTGTAAGAGATAATTGTTTGAAACTATCAAAGCTGCGATATTTTATGGCACATTAGTGTCACTGCATAAGGTACAATTATCTAGTGCACTCGGCACCTTTTCTATAATCAAATGCCCGGTGTTCCTTTTGAAAAGGGTAAAAGGAATACGTTTGCATTTTGTGCCCACATGTTCCATTTCGCGTTCTAGTGCACTTAGCAGAAACAAAAAAAAACTATTCTCAGCGATCTTGCAGCGACGCTGACTCTGCTTGCCTGGTTTCCTAACGTTCTGTGTTCATTCTTCCTCTCTCCTTTCCAGAGCTTACTTGGGGAGCCTACGGTGAGTGCGCATTCAGCGGCATTTTACGAGCTCGTACGCAATCGGCGTCGTACCACGAGCGCAACATTTATGGCCTGACCATGCGAGCGCGTCTGGTTGGCGTGAACAAATCCTGCCGCCTTCGCACCGGTGTCCTAGTTGTGGGGTTTGCTGGCCGAAAATTCGCATTTATAACGAGAAAATAAGGGAGTTCTCAAGTATCATTGCCCTCGCACCAATCACCGTGTTGATTTTACAGATGTCGGCAATGACGACACGGTGACCAGTCCTGGGCCAAACTTAAAAGATTGGCAGCGTGTTGAAGCCTGTACGATCACTGCACGAGGAAACACAAGGTCCGCCTTAACCATAAAATAAAGGAAAATCAAGATTACTGAAGGCTTCGACAGCATGACGTCACATTGAAAGAAAGGGGGTGGGACGTCTTTAAATGTAGTGTGTACAGCAGCCACGAACGATGCATAGGGATTCCGTTTGTGTAACCCGTACACATATGTTGCTAATTTTGTGTACTTCCGCTAAATTTTCAAAGAAATAATTACATCATTTCAACTGTAAAAAAGCCGACGCAGGCTTAAACAAGCTTACTTCAGTCCCTGCTTCTTGTGGGAACAATGCTAATTGTACTGACGCATTGCTATCAGGCATACGCATCGTCGATGCTTCCATAAATCATGAAAGGCTCTTTATGGTTTCACTGTTTCCATTTTTATATCGATACAGGTTCCTCGAAAGCATCGTCAATATCAATCTTGTGGATGTCCTGCGTCATCTCCGCCATCAGCATCTATAAAGTGTTTGTACACCAATAGCCGGTAAGTGAGATGAACGAATTAGTTTGTGAGTTGAGAATTGAGTCCAGTTGTGTTTCTCGCATACCTGTTTGAGTGGCCTGAGCAGAATTATATATATTTTTTGAAACCGCGACAACTCCTTCACAGCCAGTTATGTGGCTCAAATAATTCCTTTGGTGTGTTCTTTTATAGATGCTACACCAAACTTGGAAATTCAATAAATATCAGTACCTCCTTTCGCCAAAATTTAGAAGTGCGTCGAAAAAATCATCTGCTTTAATAAGACGTCATAAGCATCTAACAATTATAGCATAAGCTCGGGTTTATCAGGCCTTTTTTTTCATTTCGCTTGGTTGCCCAAGCTCCCCTAACCAATCCCTGAAGTCTCCATCCCCAAAGACATTTATCAAGTTGGTTTCGCATAGCGTTTACCGAAACTAATTCGCCAACTAAAGGGTTTCTTAATCCCAGTCTAATCTGAGGCTGCCTGGGAAAGATAATCCTACTATAGACGTCCTAATTAGGCCACCATACGAAGCTCGCTCTACTTGAATGGCAACGACTCTCTCTACCGAACCACGAAAGGTTCGGCGGACGGACTTCGCAGGAGGCTTAGAAGCTTATAGAGAGTCAAATCAGAACGGAGCGTTACTTGGCGGGGAAATTAATCGTCCCGCATTTGCAGAACCTTTCGGATTGGAGCCCATTTCGAGCTCTGGTGCCGCTGCGATCTCGTTTCCGGCCACACTGATTTTCACATACGCTTTTAGCGCGTCGTCCGCAGAGACGGCTTTCCGATCGCCGCTGAATCTTTTCGACGTCCGAGTGTTCTTAAAATTTTTGGAGAGGCTCTGACGCTGAAAGGGCTCAAATGCATGGTTGAAGTGCTGCTCGAACACTTCATGCCTCTGAGGAGATTGCTCTGGAGGTACCCGACCGCTAACGTATATTGGAGTTATATTCGATTACAGGACGCCGTTGAGATGTATTGCATGTAGTTATATTATTAACGTGACGTGAAATAACACCTTGTTAGGTTCAGCAATTTTGCCACGACTCGAGACTGGCATCTTAGCCAGCGCAAAAGAAAGGACACTCGAATAGCAAGGGCGCAGAATTTATTACGAGCTTTCAAAACCGAGGATTGATCAACTACCCTGTTAAATGATCACCGGCATTTATACAAACTCGAACAAGAAAAGCAAAGAAAGTTGACGGAATAAAACGAACTAACAAGAATGTACCACCGGAATAACCTTAAAAAAACAATACCGCCTAAACGACGAATCAGTATAGTTCTACCATGCTACAGTTCAAACCGTTTGAAATAATAGTTGAATCCTAAATACTAGGGTTTTGAGACAAAATACCAAACGCCATTTCGTATAACGACAAAGACGGTTGAAATGCTCAGCTTTCTCCTGATAGGCTCGTTTGCTGTCGGTGCAATCAGTGACACCACAAACGCTTCACTTTAAATCCAAACTGCTCGGATCGACTTCGTCTTCATAACGCGATGACCCCGGGTTCGATTCCGACCACGGGAAGCGTGTTTTCTTGAGGCGCTTGATATGCCTTCGCTTATCATCATCGTCACCATCGTTTTGTGAAAACCTTTTTCTAAAGTTGGCTTCTCTGCAGTGCTTTTCGTGATGGGGCGGTCGTTATCGGTGAGGCGAATAAGCTTCGCATTAAAAAGAAAGGAACATACTCACGCGTGTAAAAGTCCGCGACCCCCACGAATGCTTCCGCAGTCAAAGCTCAAAGATGACCAGCGCCGCACATAAATGTCTTTTCCAGACATGCGATACGAAGTGTTTCCTAGGAGTCAACGGGATATGTAGTGATAGGAACAAGGGAGAAGCAGATAAAAATATTGCTCTTTAAATTCAAATCATTTTAGGTGTGGAGAAGGCCGGTCTTTATTATGCCCTTAATCTCTTCTTAGTCAGATAAGAATAAAAAAATCAGACATAAGTACGCAAACATCTATATGTTGCGTGGAAAAGTAAAAGTCAGTCACGAACACGCTTCCTTGTTGTGTTCAGTGTTTGCTGCTTTCCTTCGCATCCGTTTTTCTGTTCACAGTCTTTCTTTACCCTTTGGCTTACAGGAAGCAACGGCCAAGGGATCAACACAACGCAAGATATTTTCCAACGGACGCTATGATGGCGCCCGTGTAGTGTGAACGTTCATGGAATGTGGTTGCTACATCAGAGTCGCCTGAGAAGACAAAGTGGCTGTCAAGGAAACACACAGTGTGTGCGGCTTGTTCTGTGAGTGGCCGGATAAGAAACAGTGACTGAAGAACCGTGAATGAAAAAAAAAGACAGTTTGGTCGGACTATCCAATGCGATTGCCTTGTGGTATCGCCCGAAATGACGTCATCGCTGGAAGTGACATTACTTCATGTCTATTCATCTGTTCAAGTGGTCGTCCTTCAAGTCAGTGGTCTAGCCGGCGACTTGCTGAGAACGTTTATTTGTGCGGGCTCAGCCATAATGCTGCCGCGGTAAAGAATTCATCCTTATTCCCAGGAGGTGACTTCCAGCGGTTACCAGCAGCAAAAAAGGTGAACCTGGCGAATGGTTCCTTCGGCTGCGTTCCGATGTCGTCTCCTTCGTCCAAGAGATGGCGCTTGTGCGCTTATTTTACTTCGCGTGGAAGAAGATCGAAGTAAGTATTGCCAAGGTGGTTAGAAATCCGTGAAAGCGGCCTGACAATGTCGACCTGCGTAGCCGCTCCTTATTGTTGGAAGATTTATTCAATTCACTTGTTCTATAAGGTGTTCACTGAGCAGTTTGCTTTTGATTCGAAGGTGACTGGGGTCAGTATACCGGGTGTGTGTATATATGGCCTGCAGAGAGTTGTGTAGACATTCACAAATACATTTCTTACGTCAGTGGTGTTCTGCAATGGTATACTCTAAAACAACATCTCCATATGTCCACCTATTCGGACTGAAAGTAAATGCATACATTAAAGTGATATTTTTTTGGACTACCGGGTAAGACGGAAACAGATATTGTAATCTACGGCAGTGCGAAGTAACATAAGCGCTCATAATTACAATCAATGGAAATTGTTGTGAGACTTGTCTATCTGTGACACCTGAGAGTTCGAGAAGTTGACTCGCAAAATACGGCAGCGCTTTCAGTCATGCTTCCAGGCATGCATTTATGGTTAGGCCAGACGGAAAGCAATATCTTAAGCAGTAATCAGCAAAATTTAACCCTAAGAGTACTGTCGCAGCTTTATATTGTACGTCGCTTAACAAATACCATTGAAACACAAATATCTAACTTGAAATTCAAGCATTAAATCTAGATAAAATGTAGGATATGTTGTTTGTTAACCATGGTTCCCCGAAACGATAGTTACGTTGTGGTGTTTCTTCCAAATACGTGTGTTATGATAAACTAAACAAGCATCTGCGCGATGGACTGTCCGGAAGCGAATAAGAGGCCACGATTTTCGAAAAAGAATCAGTGAGTGTAGAATGACCGCTACGCTGAAACTGAAAGGTACAGCTGGAATCGAACACCTTCCGGTCAAGCCTGCGAGATGACTCTGAAACAGCCATCATAAGGTCTGCTTGCAGGACCGACAAAACAGTCTGCAGGACCGCGAAACACGTCTGTTGAACTGAAAAATTTGCGTGTGTGACTTTTGTGAATGTGTGACTTGATTTTACTCGATTCAGAGCCTATTCATGGCGCATTGAAGTGAGCGAGCTCAGTGACAAACAATGAAATTTATCACGAATTTCTGGCAAAATGTACAAATTGTGATATTCAGCGTGGTCCACTGCTGTTTCCGAACACAGGGAAATGGGCAGAAAAAGCTTGCGCTCCATTGGTGCTATTGTATGTAAAAAAAGAATAAGAAAATGACAGAAAATTGAATGCATAAAAACATGTGGCTGGTACCCAGATTTCAGTAAAACTGTTTCTTTAGAGAGCGCTGAAAGTAACTTTCCTTTTTTCACCCCTTGAACAACTGACCAGCCAAGCATAGATACTTTTGCAGTAAAATAATGTACATGCAGCGTACTTGTGTTTACGTGTGTGCTGCACAAATACACGTTCATGACCTTCTGTTTGCAGCGTGCCCGAAATAAATCAGGTTATGTTGTCCAGCTATGCGTATGTGTCTTAGTCCACATTTGAACGAATACTTTTCTTGTTTAAAACACCTAGTGCAGCGAAGGTAAGAAATAATGTTTATGAGTAAAATGTCGAAAATACCCAGCTGTGAGCTTTTTAAACAAATGTAAGTCTGCGGAAAAGGTTTTCTTTTTTTTTTTCATTTTTCGTTAGCAACCCTTGAAGCACCTTTGAGAGGCACTACAATCAAAACCAACCATGTCAAGCTATCTAAATATTCGCGAGTGTGCCTGCAGCTGTATCATGCTTTTGCAAGGAGCTTTATTTGATGTAAACTTTCTTTGATGTAAACTGTAATTCCATAACGCCCTTGGCAGTGTATGAGTGCCAGCGTTTTCTTGTACAAAGTGGGAGAAGTGCAGTAATAGTTTAGGCAGTTGGATTCCTCTGATTACCGATAAAATGCGAGATACAGACGCGGGAGTGTGGCGTCTGCCTTATGGCTCCCCTTCCCTCACTACTGGGAAACAGAAGGCACAAAACTTCGGGTTGCCGAAAAGAGTTGTAAACTGCCAGTATTTCCACCAGCACACAGTAATCAACTCGTACGCAGGCCCCTCGCTCTTCGAGCCAAGCGTATCGAGGTGTCGCACCATTCATGCTGATACGAAAACTGTTGTGGTGAAAGCCAATTTGGACATTAATCGGTTTAGAAGCGCTTGACGAGTTTCCGTAGCTCTTAGTGCAGCCGACAACACAAAACATCTGACTAGACTACGCTTTCTCTCATATGTTGAGTCAGAACAGGACCTAAACATTAAAGGCAACTAGAAAAGCTCGACAAAGTCAGTGACGGGCTAGAGGCGGCGCCACCCGTCCAGCTGCCCGGTCCCTATGGCCCCGTTCGTAACGTAGCCCGACGTAACTGTGCCTATTAAGCCGCAACCCTCCAGGTTACCGTAAATCTCTGGCCAACCACTTATCGAAAAAGTGTCCGTAAAGGGCGAAAAGGGGGATTCAATTGTTTAGTGACAGAATTGATGCCATGACAGGAGTTAACGTTGTCAGTGGTTTGAGTATGTAATCGATACTGCTTCTTTTTGTGACATCCCATCAACGTCAAATGAAGTGAAAGCTTGTTATGTCAATGACGCTTGGTGCAGTCAAGGAGACGTGAGTGCAGAACTAGTGAATCTTCGGTGCAAGAGACATAAACAACATAAGAAGGCTTGTGACGGTGCTAGCACGGCGCTAATCAAAACTAGACACACTTTGTTGTGCGCGCTTTGCTTTCCGTACGGAAGTACCTAGAATGTTTTGTCGTTGCATTACAGAAAAAACGTAGCTATCGATGTCATTGCAGAACAAATGGGTCCTAGTTTCGACTTGTACCAACCAGGTTTACACCTGAAAGTAGCATCGTAAACCGACACATTTCAGTTATACAAAGCTACGAAGCGTCGAAGACATCGCGCAGATGTTCAGGAGTGTTTCCAGGTAAGTCGAAAAGACGATGATCAACGAGTAGTATGCACCAGCTTCGGTGCACGTGTTTCCGAGTGGCAACTTCACTCTTTGTTTCGATTTGCGCTACTCAAACGGCTGCTCCAAAAACATCGTCTTACACACTTACACACAAAGCATACCCACACAAATAAACTACCGGTCTGTTCATTGACTTTTTGGGCTTACCCCGGTAACGATATTTCACACCACTTTCGCCTAATGGGTGGCCTCGTCGGCTTTTGTGATCAAAACCTTCTGAGGTGACTAACTAGCAGTGACCTCCTTTTATATAGAAAATACGTTTACTTCGTCATACCTCGGCAAACCTGCGTGCCACTCACTCGAAATCACTAAAAATATATATTTTTTTCTTAAACACTCACCCGCGCCCACGCTCATCACTCGCCCTCACAACTCGCACTAACAACTCGCACTCTAACGCGCTCACGGTCACTATTCGCTCTCACTAGTCGCCCTTACTTGCGCAAACAGACAGGCAGGACTGGAAAAGCAAAATTTTCGGTTGCAGAGAGACGGACGGATGGAGGAACGGACGGACGGTCGGACAGACAGACAGACAGACAGACAGACAGACAGACAGACAGACAGACAGGTTTAAGTAGCCCAAGAAAGACTCGAAGCTGTCGTGCGGGAGCGCTCGCGTTCGCGAAGCGGTGCTGCTAAGAAAGGAGCAGCCTGCACCAAGGTCGATGGAGGAGCGGCGAGCGCTCGCCGCTCCTCCGGTTTGGCCGTGCCTGCAAGAGCAGGCACGCAAAACGGCCGAGTGTCCAGACATCAGTGAAGAAGCGTCTACGCACCGCTCACGAAGCACCTCACTCGGCACCATGACGTTGCACTCAAAGCTCAACTAGCCATGTCCCGGCGCATTAGGTGTTATCGGTAGCCGTGCGTGAGGTACAAATGTTTCTTATATCTATCCGTATATGTACAAGTTTCGGCGAAAGTTTGTAATAGCCATTTTCGACCGCAGTAACCGGTTTTTTCGAATCGCGACAAATACACAGGGCTCAACCGCCGTTACAAAACCTTACAAAGTGCAGCCGCTGCTGTTTGTTGCTATATGTTTGAGTAATTCATTAACTCGTACCGCAACACTAAGCGTAACCAGGTAGACAAGGTGCAGCCAAGAATATTAATTTACCCTTAGTGGATGATACGCTGTTTGCATTCATGGGAAAATGACGATTTAAATGATAAGCTTACCGGCAACCTTGGTTCCATGCTGATCCATCCTCTCAGCCGGTCGGAGGCACAAAACATGCGCAGGGAAACTCCTCGTATCATCATCGTCATTAGTCAACGAACAAGTATCACTCTCAGTTGCTTTCTCACCTGCAGTCTCCTCCATCACCACTGTGACTAACACAAGACCAGACCTTACGCGCACTGCAGCCTCGGACACGGAAACTTTTGCAGTGACCAACTTTCGCACGAATGTTTGACTCGAAAATCGCAAACCTAACCCGTTGTCACCCTTTGAATGCTCCAGGCACCACGAAAGTTCTTTTCCCCGCATTTCAGAGGGCAGCGAATACCGACGGTTGGGTTGCCTCTATGCCAGCGCTGCGCCTCACAAAGACGCGCGTGCATCGAGGCACCCTACCGACGGAAACTGCAGCAGTGTCGCCGGCGGATACAGTCGTCATTAGTCCACAGAAAGAGGCCTGTCGCTGCCACACATATCCGCATAAGTCGCACACTTCCAGAAACGTGTTCCCAACTATTCACATGATGCTTCCATGCAGGCAACTACATAAAACGGCCGTAAATCCAAGCACGGGAACAATCGTTCTACGAGCGTTCCAGAAGCGCTGCAACCGAAGCATAGACTGCGAACGAGGGCAACCGCCTGTCTGAACAGACGTGACGAGGCGTTTTGGCGCGGCGGGCGGCGCACCACCGGCGCCGGCCAGAAAACGCAACTTCACCTCGTCATGGCATCGCCGACGTTGTCGCAGGCAGCTAGCCAGCGCTTGCATCTTAAAAGCATTGCAGGCGATTGCAACTCATTACAATTACCGGCCACGCAGCCATCTTTTCGGTGGATGAAGAACAAATGGACGGCTCTTGGCCCGCGTTTGGGGAAACCCTGAATGCCGTGAAGGAGGAAACAAACAAAAACGGCGTCTCTGAATGCCGATGAAAGCCGCCGTGCACCGATTCGTTACCGATAGAAAATCGTCGCTAAACAGCTTCTATGGCTGTCGAATAATTGTAACTGAACTGTGCTAACGGTTTCGGTGGCTAACCCGCAGCAGTAGCTCAGTGGTAAGGCGTTGTGCTGCTGATCCGAAGACGCCGATTTGATCCCGGCCGCTGCGACAGTTTTCTGATGCCCGCAAGGAACGCAAACGCCTACGTGTCGAGATGCGGCGAAATTTCGCTTTGACAAAAAGCGTATTCTGCTGAAAAAATCCTGCTGGCGGACCATGACAAGCATGAATGCATAAGAACGAGCGATATGCCACTTCGCTGTAAAAAAAATGGCTACTAGTAGCAACAATTTATAAAATAAAAATTGGGATATCGAATCGCTGAATAAAGAAAACATCCAAAATCTACGAAACGTAAGGAAAGAATAACACGCGGTTAAAACAGACCTTCGGTGCGGGGACGTACAAACACGCGGAAGGCTAGGCGCGCGGACATTTCACTGGAGGACAATTTAGGTGCAAAGAGAGACTCGGGCATTTCGAATGATTGACAAATTAAAAAAAAAACAAAGAGAACAATTAAAATGAATTACAGTTTTGTCGATGTTCATGTTATTGTTTTTATAACGCATAATTATAGCGGACTCAATTTCTTGAAAACAATTTCTCCTGTAATTATGTAATTTAGGATGGTTCGTCGGTCCTGTGCTACTGGTTACTTTTCTTCCAGATTTCTAAAACAATTTTTCTAAAGAATTTGTCTGTGTGCTTATTATGATTATCTTACGCATAATTATTATTCCGCATTACTTTAAACGATTTCTCCAGTAAGCATTTCTTAGGGATCGTTCCTCGATCCCCTTTATTTTATTTACTTTTCTCCCTGATTTGCAATAAGCATTGTTTTAAATATATTAGCAGTAGCAACGTACTTTTTACAAACGGAGTAAAATGTCAGTCTTCAAGTTACATCAATGAGCCTCGATCAGCGCCAGCCAGTGCCACTCACGAGTGGCCTGTACCACTCACAAGCACCACTCACCACTAACGAGTTGCGCTCGCAGTCGTGACTAATGACTCGCGAGTGGTGAGTGTTGAATGGGTGGTGTGTGAGAGCACTCGTGAGTAAGCCTGCCCACGTGAAATTCTTCTCCACCCTTGGAGACACAAGCGTGCACTCGTTACTTTTCCGACTCATTAAACATCAGAAGCAAATGTTACTGCTCTTTCTACAGCAGAAACCTTTCCCTAAAGGGATTAATCCACATTTCGTGAGTCCTTCAAATTTAAGCGTTCTTCTTGCGATTATTTTGCCACTCACAAAATTGCAGCAGCGATCGGTGCGCTTTCTGCTGTCAGCAAAAAGTACATCTGCAATCATCTTCGGCGACAGCATGTGCGCATCGTAAGCGCGCGCGTGAGCCCACGCACGCACGCATGCACGTACAAACGAGCACACATACACACACATAAATACACGCACACGCACACACGCACGCACGAGCGCACACACATGCACACGCACGCACACAGACACGCACGCACGCGCACAAACACACACGCGCGCACGCATACAGGCACGCACACACACGCAGGCCGGCGCACGCACGCACGCACCACCACGCACGCACGCACACACACACACCACACACACACACACACACACACACACACACACACCACACACACCACACACACACCCACACACACACACACACACCACACACACACACAAAGAATGAAGAAGAGTAATGATGGAAAAGAGGCGCAAGTATTTAGGAACCCCAGCATCGCTTTTCGAGAAGAAGCAAGTTTTGAAGCACGTGGAATGTAATGGCAAAAATAATGTGAAATAAAGATTAGGTGGAACCCACACCTCTTTGTGCGGAGAATGAGACCACCCCGCGCAAAACCAACGCCTTGGTGCTCCTATCTAAAGGCGAGCAAGGAATGCATTTGAAGAATCCTGTGTTAAAAGAAACCGGACCTCCTTTCAGCAAAGTTCGGAATTTGCTGCACAATATAGGGCGGCTTCTGCTCGACGAACCATATCTGTCATGTCCCAAATTCTGAAAGGAACTTTGCGCTGCCCAGAATGGCACGCCAAAAAGAAACAAAAAAACCTAACTAAAAGTACAGGACAGAAAGAGAAGCCGGCAGAAATTCGACAACCTTAGTGCCCATCTACGCTTACTAACATCACTTGGTAGTCACTAGCGTCCACTGGAAGAGAAAAAAAAATATCAAGGCGGGGTTGACAATTCAGAACCAGGGTGAAGATAGGGAGAATGTGCGGTGATGCTTTTATGCACCGCCCGCTTCAAACCCTGCCTCAGGCCGGAAGAACTAACGCGCCCGCGCGCATGCACAAAAGCTCACGCCCGCGCGCTGCCGCCGATATTCTCGCGTTTGCCGGCCAGGGAATAAATGCATCGACTGCACCGTCGAGCTCCCGACTGCCGGGTTTTCTAAGGAGCCGTAGCGAGGCCGGCCTATATTAGCGCGAATGCGCCTATTCAGTGGACGCTGATGGAAACGCTCATTGATTCATTCCCGAATGCTCCCGGCTGCCATTCAAAGCGGGTAGCGGCGCGAGTTCCTGAAAGCGGGCTGAGCTGGCGAAAGAAATGTTTCGCTTTTGCGATGCAGCGGGCGCCTCAAGCGCGGGTTAATTGCGCTCAAGGCGCCCCCGGAAGAAGGATTCGTGGTTTGTGCTATTTTAGTTGCAGAATATGGACTTAGCCTAATTACAATACCCGGGTAATCAGGCTCGGGGAATAAACACTTGGATGAAGTCGTGAATGGAACAGATCAGATGGAACAGACAAGGTGGTGCCGCAGTTAAAGGCAATACTCAACCCATCATTATTAGTTATTTGCTCTATCCGGTGATCCGCTTAGGCGCTGCTCTGATTGTCTTCTTCGGAAGAACTAAATGCAAAAAATAATGATGTCCATGGTTGTACGATATTTAAACACACGGGAAAAATTCAACGCGGTTTAAATAATCTGTAGTCCTCCTTCCACACTGCCTCCTACCTCTGCGCTCCTGGTAACTCAGGTGTACGTTAGAGACGTTTGGACTCATTATAAGTTTAAAACAGACTTATAAGAGCAATTCATGCGGGTTAAAACCGTACTTGGGTCATTTTTTTACAAAACAGATTCCATGCTCCTGGTGCTCCTGGATGTAATGCAGCATAGAATCTAAACAGTCATAAAAAATATGGCTTTTTTTTAAACCAGTGCCAGCAAGTAATCACGAAAAAATAAAAGCAATATTTAGGTAATAAGGAGCCTAGGAAAAAACCTTTAGCATGGCCAGACTGCCTTTTCATCTAATCAGGCTGCTTGCAAGAGTGGAAGATAAGTTATTGAATAGTTAATTATTAATTGCTGCCTGCGTTCCTTGATATGTCTATTTGTTTCCTAAAGGTATTGTTGTAACATTTGTGCGTTCAGAATTTGGTTATATGAAGATGTGAAAAAAATGTTTTACGCCAGCACTTCATTCATTCATTCATTTCATTCATTTTTCATTCATTCATTCATTCTGTTCGGGATTCAGCACGTACTCCTCAAGCAGTAAGACAAGCCCAGGGCAGTCTTATGTGCGGGATAAGCCTGAAATTATTTTTGCAGAGGGGGGACATCTCTTCTAGGCTTTTGGAGAAATCACACCTGCTGTGTACAGCCGCCTCTGCGCGTGTAACGCAATACCCCGCTGAGATTGGTTGAAGGAAACACCACGCGTTATGGTACGGGCCTTCAACAGTACGCGAGAAATTTTAAAAGTGGCCAGCAACTATTTTTTGGTTGATTTTGTTACGTTTGCAGTGAGCGTGCCTGTTTTTTAGCAAATGTTCTGCACTTTTTTCTACGGATGAATTCTATAGAATGTACAGAGCATCACACCGGTCGGTTACGTCTTTCTGTGTGGCTTCGAAACTAGTTTTAAAGTGAGAGCCCAGCTCAAATGCGTGCAAACTTTTCTCCTTGCAAAAAAAAAAAAAAATAAAAAGGCAAAGTAATGCAAAACTGAACAATCGGCTCAACAACGCTACCCACGTCTTGTGACAAAGCATGACTGGTAAACCTTCTGAAGAAATATCTTCACAACTATGAACGAACGAACTGCGAAAGAACGGACGAGAAGGCGCCACATATGCAAATAATTTTGATGTAAAACGTTTGAGTGGGTATCCTTCTCTCGTTTTTAGTTTAGAAACACGTTACCTTTCTGTAGGGCTGTAGAATGGTATTTAATAATAATTTATACCTGGGCGACACGGCAGCTTCCAATTTACAGTTGAACGCTTATTTACACGAATGCCTAATATAGATAACCAATGCGCCACCCTATTACGCTACAGATAAGTGGTTCGAAAGCCTTCGGAAGGTCGTTAGTGGTGTAGTTGCAGCCTATATAGCCAAAAGTCTCTCACAAACAAAAAAGAGTATCCCTGGTGCGCTTTTAGACAACGACTTCCCGTCCTCGCAAAGTATAGGCCATATTACCCAACTATTACCCGACTTCACTCGTTCTCGCGTATGCTAAATGGACGACATGTGCTCCACTAAAGCTATCATATTGGATCCCGAATAACACCGACGTAGTCATAGCCTTGAGCAAAGGAAAGGCTCCCGCGAACGGAATCTCCTTCAGAGCCACTCTCTTATAAGGGCACAAGACATCCAAAAAACTGACACTCTCGTATAGCCTATATAAGAACAAGAGGCGTGATTATCTTTCAGCGTGCTATGCCCATTTCTGAGACAAGAGTTGTAACAACAGCAGAGACAGTCGACACACCATCAGTCGTCCTGGACAAAACGTTGTCCGACTGAGAAAGCGTAGAGCAACAACTCGTTACGCTCTTCCGTTTTCCCCTTTCAGGCAAAAACAAAAGGCAACACGGCAACGACAATGCCAGCACATTGCCAGTGGGCGGCGAGCGTGTACAACGTTCTTATGTGCCGCCAAGCTCCGCCACTCGGATCAACCCGAGCGCAAGCGGCCATAGGTAACCCTCCAGATTGTTCCGCGAGTGCAAGCGACGGCCACGAATAGAGCAAGGAGCCCCTCCTGGAGCTACGGGGTGTAGCAGTTAGCATTAATCATAAAGATACGCAGTCAGAGCATGAGAGAGAGGCGGAAAAAAAATTCCGGTTCTGAGCTTCCGTTCGGGACCGTAATCCATCCACGGTAAGAAAGACGCAGCGCTAAATTACTGCAGAACCAGGAGGCGCCCCTCCCTCACGTCGACGTCTTTCACGCCCCATACCTGCATTTCTTTCTTCATCTGTCTCTCTCGTTCCTGTAGTTCAGCGTTCACACTTGGGACCACATGCCCAGCTACAGTGCCAAGCAAGCGAGAAAACGCGATACCGCCTAGGGTGTTGGGGAAAATTGGACGCAACACTTTCGTAACACCCACACCTTTCGTAACACCCACACCTATGGACTTCTCGAACATGAAGTCGCAGTTGGCACTACGCCACATGGAAGCACTGTTGAAGCGTTGCTTCTTGTCGTCGTTTTGATGATCACAATCCTTTCAGTTTTCCCACCACTCCGCACCGGTACCGCCAATGCCCGCCGTTGTCGCTTTAGCTGTGGTTCACAGAGTAGCTCGCTGAACGCTTTCTGTTGCAGCACTATTTTTGGTTCTCTCCCATGCGGCATTCCCACTTACCGGTGTCGGTAGATGAGAAAGTGTGGCTGCTTCACATAGAAACCCAGCCAATCTCTCCTCTTCCTCTTAGTTCTAAATTCTCTCCAAACTGGTTTTTTGCAGCGAAGCTGTTTAGCAAATCGTAGTTTTTTTGTGTCATCAGTTAATAATACCAAGAAATTCCGAGCGCACGCACGTGAGCGCGGGCATCGCGGTGATCGCCCGGCAGTTAGCAAAACCAAGAAAATGCCTAGCACTAGTGTGTGCATGCCTCGCACGACCGCCCGGTGTCCGCTGCGCACGTTTGTCAAGCCAAGAATACACACTAAAGGAGACTTTCCAATATTGCGGCAACCATTAGGCAGTTTAAAAAAAAAAACAGGAAAATTGCGAGCGCTCGTGTGTGTGCGTGCCTTGCAGTGACCGTACAGTCGCGCGCGATTTGAAGGTAATCGCGCGAGCGTCGACCGACCACGACGATAACTCCCCTGCGTGGCTTGTTTTACTCTGCGTGGTTCCTGGTTTACGCATTCTTCTCTCCCTCGGTTGGTGTTGATTCATACAGCCATAATTCCAGCAGCAAAACCAATAACCCCTTCCTGTTTTTTTATCGCGCACGCAGCGACTACGTCCCACTTGTCGTATTTTACAGCAGTTCTCGAAAAGGAGCGCAGAAACGCATGCTCGGGAAATACTGGACATTTTATAACAATTGGCGCTATCGTTGCTCAGGATAACCAATTAAAAAAAACGCACACGTGATTACAATCACACAAAATCATCCCAAAGTGGAAAGGGTGGTTTACTAGCCACGGGAGTGATCACTGGTTGATGGAACAGCGACCGAGAAAGAGGAGAATGCATAAACTAAGTCCCAGTCGCGCCGACAATTGCCGCGCGGGGGCGTTATCGTCTGTATCGGTCGAACCTCGCGCGATTACCTTCAAATCGCACGCGACTGTACAGCATCCCCAGCGCACATTTGTCAAGCCAGGCATACCATACTTAGGGAGATTGACCAATATTTGCCAAAAAAACCCTCCGGAGTTCGCCATAATTGTGGCAATACTTGCTTGGAACGAGAAAGACTCTGAAGCGTTCGCCGTAATCGTAGCAGCAGTTGCTCGGAACTAGATAGGCATGTCAAAGCGTACGCCCCTCCAAAGGTGGTGTCCAATGATAATCACTTCAAAAAAAAAAAAAAAAAAAAGTGAAAGAAGCTCACACTTATAGCAACAATGATGGAGTAAAGGTAATTTCGGCAGCTTGGTAATTTTGGTAAAGGTAATTTTGGTAATTTCGGTGTTGTCGTTTTTCTGTGCTGGTGGCTTGCCATTTTGCTTCTTAGGAGCCACGTGCTCCGGGCTAGAAGGGGAAGAGGACTCGTTGTCGCTCCCTCTACTTCTACGGAACTGCTGCTCCCGGAGTTTTCGGGGTGGGACTCGGTGGCAGCAGCTGATGCTGTGTTCGTGGACATCCTGCAGCCGGAATGGGCACTTTGTTGGCATTCACTGGACAAACGCAGCGGCGACCTTGACGACTATGGTTCGGACTGGTTGTTTTCCGCGAACTCGTTTGGAAGTGCTTGCAAGTTGCGCTGAAGACACGCCCGATTGCACTAAAGCTCAGAGCGTCCACACTCTGCTGCTCACCCGCGAACTTTGTTCAAACTGCCGAAATTAGCGAAATTACCTTTACTGAAATTTTAGCCTTGCATAAAAAAAAAGAAGCAAATCGCCTGCAATTGTGTACTTAAACAGTCGTGATAGTGGTAAAGTTTGAGTACAGCTTCACTTGAAATGAAAGTGTGAAGACTTGAAAACTGTGGTATAAAAGCCGACTGCATATTTTTAACCTTTTAACCCTGCGCTCTGGTTTTTTTCATAAGTTTTAATCCACGCAGAGCATTAACCGCGAACTTACAGTTAAAAGCTTCCGCAGTAAGCCACATGGAAGCATATGCAATTAACGAAAAAACGTTAACAGCATTGTTTACTGCAGGAAAGCAATCGAACTGCGGGATGGCGGGAGTCGGCGGCGCGCTGTATCACTGCTTCTCGCTAGTTAATTTTGTGCTTGAAGAGTACAAGACGGGTTGGTGTTTTAAATTTTCCCACTGTTCATGTAGTGAATTCCCTTTTTAAGCTTTCAATCATTTAGAGGCTACGTGAGACACGTCAGCAAGCTTGAGCAAGAATGCCGGCTGGCAGAACGACAGTTTCGACTAGTGCTAAACAGCCTAAACAGCTTCACAAATACTCAGTTTACTTTAAACGTGCACGTCTTCCCGGTCGTGCTTCTGCCTTCGCCAGTCGCCCGCGCTGTTGACTGAGTGTTCGGCCATATGGATCAGTCGTATGAGAGATCAGACATCTCCCGTCCAATTGTAGGCGAATTTCACCGTGGCGCCGATGCTGTAGCTTTATCGGACCTTTTGCGAGCCCGCTCTATGCGGACACGTTGGGCAGAAAAGGGGAACCTATGATTGGCTTCTTAACATGACGTAACTTTACGATTTGAGAAGGAAAGCCTCGCTGAGACCGTAACTGCATGTTTTTACCTATTTGCCGATATCGTCCAGTGAAACGGACATGCATAGCTTGTTTATCAAGACTCCACCGTTCCAAAAACTCACACAACACATTTTTTTTTAATTTCTTCCCGACCTTTCTAAAGGATTTACAGTAATGCTAACGCGTCATGGCAGCCTAGCACACGACGCGCCACACCTGCCAAACGAAGCCAAACCGACACCACCACCGGTTACAGACCCCCCCCCCCCCCACACACACACACACACACGCACACACACAAAAAGAAACGAAAAAAAAACACGAGACTCAACTTAAGAAGGCCGGCCCTCTCCTTCCTTTTATGGGCGAAGCACCTTAGGACCTCGCTTCGTCCGTGGCTTGTCCCTTGGCGTCCGTGTACACAGTGTTGCGCATGCACGAGGACCATTGGATTGAATTCGATTGCATTGGATTGGATTGGATTTGGATTAAATTGGATAGGATTGGAATCGATTGAATGGTATCGGATTGGATTGGATTGGAATTGTAGATATCGTACACACGCGTTGTCCCTCATTTACATGCGCGAGTGGGCAATGCCACGGATGATTTACTGTAAGAATTATCCCCAGTGCTCCGCCCACTCGTCATGGTTCCCTTCGTGGAGAAGCGTGAATTTTTCTCTCGTTTTCTTTGTTGCATCCTTAATCAACCTGGCTGAAAATCGACAAACCATTTCTCTCATGCTGTGTTCCATAGAGAGCAGAGGCTTTCCTTGCGGGCACTCTTTATTTGCTTAAAGTGCCCGGAGAGCGTGTCTGACCCCAACCTAGCTAATGAGTGCACGAATGGGCCCCAAAATGTAACACGTCGTTAAAAAATTACAATTAAATTAGCTTCTACGTACATTTGGCTGCTGCACTTTGTGCTTTACGGGAGGGTAGCGAGCCTGCATTCAAAAAGTCAATTGAATTTCTGGGCTAAATTGTGAAGGCCGCAGAACTTCCAGAGACCAGAGTTACGTAGGAAGGTTACCACAGTTGGTTGGGGGGCGGGGGGGAGGGGGGAGGGGGGGGAGGGGGTTCCTGGCAGGCAAAGCTTAAAGTTGTGTCCTCACATGAATACCTTCTCTCCTGCTCAACCCGTGGTTCCTCACGAAATGTACCGACACTAATGTCCCACAGAAAAAAACAAAAACTTTGCGTGGTTACGCAACTCGGTATGAACCATAAGGTAATTCATTTATTCAGAATAATTGTAGGTCCTTTGACTGCAAGCTGGTCGCCGTATACCTAACAATGAGGTTCGGAATTTGGAAGAACTTTCACTCGACATACTTCACAAGTTGCGCGATGAGAAATAGTGGCCAACAACGCGAACTTCTCCGACCTGTGAGGCGACCCGCCGAAACAGGGCCGTGCCGAAAACACTACACATCGCGTCTACTGAAAGGAGTCGGTCTCTCTGTACGCGCATGCTGAAGAAACTCTCGGTTACCCTCTACGTGCTCCAGAGCTTCAAACTAGTTTAGACTCTGGAATCCCTGTCGAGGCAGGTTCAGGAGGGCAGCTACAATCAATTACGTTCGCCTCCATTCCAGGCACGTCGGCATTTCGACCGCTAACAGCCGTAAGAGCTCTCCCCTCTCTTCTCCACTGCGTGAAAGGACCCTGGAAACGGCGCCTCCGCAACTGCCGCCCAGTTTCAATCTCCGGGCGAGTATAGAACTCGTCAGCCTGCGCCAGCGTTAATTGCGTCAAAGAAGTGGCACGACCTGTTCCCCGTAATGCGTTCTTGCCACGCTCCATATGTCGCAGCTTAATCGCATGACTATGCGGCGCGCAGTACCCGTGGCTTTCCGCGAGGTCTCGTGACGACGCGACTCGGAGCTACAGCTGCTGCCTGCGCCGCATTGCGCGGCGTGCAGGCACAGGGTACTTAACCCCTCCCTTCTGTTGCCCTATGGTCGCCAACCTTTCTGTGTTACCCCTCAGGGCCCATATTTGAGTCCCCTTCTGTTGCTCCCTCACTCAGGGCCGCATGCAGAGCGATTATATAAAACAAACATGCCCATTTCCACCATCCCCTTTTGGTTTTATATTAACTTACGCGATAACAGTTATGTACAATACCAAGACATAAGAAGCAGACTCCTATTCGCCACACTCAAACACAGATTTTATCGCAAACAAAATCCCAAGCCATTTCCACTAACGTGAAACCAGGGGATGGGCGAAGCACGCAGTGTATAAGTGTATTCTTGGAGCCTGGGTGTTTGCCAACGGAATGAAACCATTGGGGGGTAGAGGTATACAGCTTAGCTGTTAAAAGTTTTTTTTTTGTTTTTAATCCACGCAGAGCATTAACCGCGAACTTACAGTTAAAAGCTTCCGCAGTAAGCCACATGGAAGCATATGCAATTAACGAAACAACGTTAACAGCATTGTTTACTGCAGGAAAGCAATCGAACTGCGGGATGGCGGGAGTCGGCGACGCGCTGTATCACTGCTTCTCGCTAGTTAATTTTGTGCTTGAAGAGTACAAGACGGGTTGGTTTTAATTTCCGACTGTTCATGTAGTGAATTCCCTTTTTAAGCTTTCAATCATTTAGAGGCTACGTGAGACACGTCAGCAAGCTTGAGCAAGAATGCCGGCTGGCAGAACGACAGTTTCGACTAGTGCTAAACAGCCTAAACAGCTTCACAAATACTCAGTTTACTTTAAACGTGCACGTCTTCCCGGTCGTGCTTCTGCCTTCGCCAGTCGCCCGCGCTGTTGACTGAGTGTTCGGCCATATGGATCAGTCGTATGAGAGATCAGACATCTCCCGTCCAATTGTAGGCGAATTTCATCGTGGCGCCGATGCTGTAGCTTTATCGGACCTTTTGCGAGCCCGCTCTATGCGGACACGTTGGGCAGAAAAGGGGAACCTATGATTGGCTTCTTAACATGACGTAACTTTACGATTTGAGAAGGAAAGCCTCGCTGAGACCGTAACTGCATGTTTTTACCTATTTGCCGATATCGTCCAGTGAAACGGACATGCATAGCTTTGTTTATCAAGACTCCACCGTTCCAAAAACTCACACAACACATTTTTTTTTAATTTCTTCCCGACCTTTTAAAGGATTTACAGTAATGCTAACGCGTCATGGCAGCCTAGCACACGACGCGCCACACCTGCCAAACGAAGCCAAACCGACACCACCACCGGTTACAGACCCCCCCCCCCCCCCACACACCACACCGCACACACACAAAAAGAAACGAAAAAAAAAACGAGACTCAACTTAAGAAGGCCGGCCCTCTTCTCCTTTTAGTGGGCGAAGCACCTTAGGACCTCGCTTCGTCCGTGGCTTGTCCCTTGGCGTCCGTGTACACAGTGTTGCGCATGCACGAGGACCATTGGATTGAATTCGATTGCATTGGATTGCGATTGGATTTGGATTAAATTGGATAGGATTGGAATCGATTGAATGGTATCGGATTGGATTGGATTGGAATTGTTAGATATCGTACACACGCGTTGTCCCTCATTTACATGCGCGAGTGGGCAATGCCACGGATGATTTACTGTAAGAATTATCCCCAGTGCTCCGCCCACTCGTCATGGTTCCCTTCGTGGAGAAGCGTGAATTTTTCTCTCGTTTTCTTTGTTGCATCCTTAATCAACCTGGCTGAAAATCGACAAACCATTTCTCTCATGCTGTGTTCCATAGAGAGCAGAGGCTTTCCTTGCGGGCACTCTTTATTTGCTTAAAGTGCCCGGAGAGCGTGTCTGACCCCAACCTAGCTAATGAGTGCACGAATGGGCCCCAAAATGTAACACGTCGTTAAAAAATCACAATTAAATTAGATTCCACGTACATTTGGCTGCTGCACTTTGTGCTTTACGGGAGGGTAGCGAGCCTGCATTCAAAAAGTCAATTGAATTTCTGGGCTAAATTGTGAAGGCCGCAGAACTTCCAGAGACCAGAGTTACGTAGGAAGGTTACCACAGTTGGTTGGCGGGGGGGGGGGGGGGGGGGGGTTCCTGGCAGGCAAAGCCTAAAGTTGTGTCCTTGTATGAATAACTTCTCTCCTGCTCAACCCCTGGTTCCTCACGAAATGTACCGACACTAATGTCCCACAGAAAAAAACAAAAACTTTGCGTGGTTACGCAACTCGGTATGAACCATAAGGTAATTCATTTATTCAGAATAATTGTAGGTCCTATGACTGCAAGCTGGTCGCCGTATACCTAACAATGAGGTTCGGAATTTGGAAGAACTTTCACTCGACATACTTCACAAGTTGCGCGATGAGAAATAGTGGCCAACAACGCGAACTTCTCCGACCTGTGAGGCGACCCGCCGAAACAGGGCCGTGCCGAAAACACTACACATCGCGACTACTGAAAGGAGTCGGTCTCTCTGTACGCGCATGCTGAAGAAACTCTCGGTTACCCTCTACGTGCTCGAGAGCTTCAAACTAGTTTAGACTGGAATCCCTGTCGAGGCAGGTTCAGGAGGGCAGCTACAATCAATTACGTTCGCCTCCATTCCAGGCACGTCAGCATTTCGACCGGTAACAGCCGTAAGAGCTCTCCCCTCTCTTCTCACTGCGTGAAAGGACCCTGGTAACGGCGCCTCCGCAACTGCCGCCCAGTTTCAATCTCCGGGCGAGTATAGAACTCGTCAGCCTGCGCCAGCGTTAATTGCGTCAAAGAAGTGGCACGACCGTTCCCCGTAATGCGTTCTTGCCACGCTCCATATGTCGCAGCTTAATCGCATGACTATGCGGCGCGCAGTACCCGTGGCTTTCCGCGAGGTCTCGTGACGACGCGACTCGAAGCTACAGCTGCTGCCTGCGCCGCATTGCGCGGCGTGCAGGCACAGGGTACTTAACCCCTCCCTTCTGTTGCCCTATGGTCGCCAACCTTTCTGTGTTACCCCTCAGGGCCCATATTTGAGTCCCCTTCTGTTGCTCCCTCACTCAGGGCCGCATGCAGAGCGATTATATAAAACAAACATGCCCATTTCCACCATCCCCTTTTGGTTTTATATTAACTTACGCGATAACAGTTATGTAAAATACCAAGACATAAGAAGCAGACTCCTATTCGCCACACTCAAACACAGATTTTATCGCAAACAAAATCCCAAGCCATTTCCACTAACGTGAAACCAGGGGATGGGCGAAGCACGCAGTGTATAAGTGTATTCTTGGAGCCTGGGTGTGTTTGCCAACGGAGATGAAACCATTGGGGGGTAGAGGTATACAGCTTAGCTGTTAAAAGTTTTTTTTTTGTTTTTGAAGCACGAAGCTCTCTAGCGCGGGGTGTAAACCAGTGTCCGGTGTTATTTTTAGTGCGCGTTACGAAGCGCCCCAGTGCGAGGCGTAAACGAGTGTCCCGGTGTTTTTTAGTCCGCATTACGTTCTAGCGCGAGGCGTAAGCGAGTTTCCTGGTGTTTTAGTACCGTGACTACATGAGACGAACGACGATCACGACGACGACGACGACGACGACAGGAGACGCCAACAGCCCCAGCCCCGATGGTGCTTGGAATTACCCCCGCACCACACGAAAAGGCCGTCTCCTCTGGGAAGACATTCACACCACCCGCCTCGCCCTAGAGAACGAACCACACATACACACGCGCCTTGGCAACAGTGTACAACGCGACAGCACACCGGACATAACGCTCACACACAACATCAAACGAACTTGACGACACCCTCAATAGCGACCACTAAATCATAAAAATTCTTCTTCCGCTCCCCTCACCACGACCATGCTGACCAACCTCATGCACCCTTGTTAATTGGCCCAAATTCCGCACCTTACGCAGTGCGACTGTCCAACTAACTTCCCTTTCGCAGACATTTGACATTAGTTCTTGGATTAAGACCCTCAAAGGGCCGACATGAATGCATGCACCACACACGCTCACATTACAGAAACTTCACCGAACCCAGACGTGCACATGGTTCACCTCCTGGAAGCTCTAGCTAGTCTAACCCGGCGCTGGAAAAAACAGCGTTACAACCGCCGCCTACACCTCCGAATCGCACAACTCAAACAAGATGTAGAGAAATACACTCAGCACCTCCAGAATGCACGCTGGCAAACCATCTGCGATTCATTACACAATAGAACCAGCCTGAAACGCACCTGGAACCTCCTTCGCCACCTCCTCGACCCCACGACGACCAAAGCAGAAACTGCATCTCGGCTAGTTACGCTAGCACACAACCTATCCAACTCCCTCCCGAATCCCCTCGACACCCTGCGCGATATCTACATTGGCCAACCACAACCCCTTTCTGCCCCTCACCCGCAATACCACGCACCCCCAATCGATAGATTGGGTCGTCAACGTCATCTGTGCCAAGTATTACTCTTTTACGCGCAGCGGAAAGCTCACACTTTTGTAGCAAAGTTTGTCGTTTTTTTCTCACCCTTTCCTTCGTGTTTTTGGACGCCGCCATCTTCACATGTCTACATCATCGATTCCCAGATGTTCGTCATGAGCTAGACATCCTGCTATTGGGCGGCTTTTTCACGCACTTCCGGCAAAGAGATGAGTCGTCTGCTCAGCGTCGGCTCGCCGGCTGATCTGCCGGCGGAGTGCCGAAGTGCTTGGACATTTTACGACAAACGAAACAAGTGTAAACAAACGTTTAACCGTTTGTATAAATGCAGCCGGCCATAACACGACATGGATATTCCCTTACCTGAGTACGTTCCGTAAAGAAAGCGTTTGAAGCCCCAGTGGCACTTCTTTCGTGCATCGCAGAGAACGCTCTGAGCCGAATTGCCCCGGGTTTGACGCATACATTTTATTCTACTTCAAAACAATCCAGAGATGGGTTTCGAACGAACACAACGTCACAACATGCGTTGCAAGTATGAACCGCGATTGAAAGACGATGGTTGCCTCCATCCTGCCCGTCGTAACTTCGGCACTCACCTCGCGCGCGGTTTGCGGGGACGAACAGCAAGTCACTTAACTCCGGCGCACAAGCCGAGATGGCTTTTAGCCACGCACACTGCACATACCCCATGCGAAGTTGAGTCGTACGTCGCTCGGAAAGATAACCCAGACCATGGGAAGCACTATCCACCCGCAGAAGCACAACGTCGCATTGCATCGCGAAACAAAGACGTCCACAACACACTCACACCATCGCCCTCCTGTAATGTCAAACGCATCTCGCACTTCCCAATGGGAGTGGGTGGTACGCCTGCAGTGCCCACATGTCGCGAGGTGGGGCCCCGAGCTGAACCGGGAACACGGCAACTGTAACTGAGTTCTACAGTGGTTTGTGCCTTGTTGCCAAGGCAACCGATTGTTTGAGATTGTCAAAGAAGTGGCGCTCGCTCCAGCGCTAGAAAGCTCAGAGCCGCGGTGGAGCATGCTTTGCCAACGTTGCCGCTCTTCACCACGCGTCGCCCCAAGCTGAACTGGTCACATGATTGAAGGTTTGTGCATGGGTTCTGTTATCGATTTAAAATGTCTTTTTCACATGCCGCCGGCCAGGAAATTACGAACCGCCGCAAAGGTAAGACCCGGCACCAGCGGGGCCACATCTGATACGGCACTTTTTGGATAAAACAGTGTCGGTGCATCAAAGGGAACGAGCGCACGATCTTCCCCGTACGGCTGCGAGTTCGCCGCCGATAAAAAGTCCGTGCCACCGATAGCAACTTGCACCACCGAACACCGCGAAAAGGGCAAGGCCAGGCCGCGCGCACATGCGGCCAGATTTTTCGTTCGGTTTTCCAGCCTTGAGCGAAGTGCGGAATTCATGGTGTCAACAAAGCTTGCCCGTAGCAGACGACGTAGCAGCGCAATAGCGGAAGTACGTCACCGCTGCGGAGCGCAGCATCATGGGAGGCAAAGCTCGCGCGCCGTCAACAGCGGAGAGTAAGTCGAAAGGAGGAGGAAACGCGGAGCTACGATAATGCGTGGGTTTTGATTTACGATTTCTCAGCTAATACTCATCGCTTTAACAAAATTCTTGCGGGAGGAGATTGCAAATACATTGCTTTATTTGGGTACATGTACATCCATGCATCGGCGGAAGGTATTTCAGGACCCCTTTAAAGTGCCCGGAGAGCGTGTCTGACCCCAACCTAGAGCTAATGAGTGCACGAATGGGCCCCAAAATGTAACACGTCGTTAAAAAATTACAATTAAATTAGCTTCTACGTACATTTGGCTGCTGCACTTTGTGCTTTTACGGGAGGGTAGCGAGCCTGCATTCAAAAAGTCAATTGAATTTCTGGGCTAAATTGTGAAGGCCGCAGAACTTCCAGAGACCAGAGTTACGTAGGAAGGTTACCACAGTTGGTTGGGGGGGGCGGGGGGGGGGGGGGGGGGGGAGGAGGGGAGGGGAGGGGGTTCCTGGCAGGCAAAGCTTAAAGTTGTGTCCTCACATGAATACCTTCTCTCCTGCTCAACCCGTGGTTCCTCACGAAATTGTACCGACACTAATGTCCCACAGAAAAAAACAAAAACTTTGCGTGGTTACGCAACTCGGTATGAACCATAAGGTAATTCATTTATTCAGAATAATTGTAGGTCCTATGACTGCAAGCTGGTCGCCGTATACCTAACAATGAGGTTCGGAATTTGGAAGAACTTTCACTCGACATACTTCACAAGTTGCGCGATGAGAAATAGTGGCCAACAACGCGAACTTCTCCGACCTGTGAGCCGACCCGCCGAAACAGGGCCGTGCCGAAAACACTACACATCGCGTCTACTGAAAGGAGTCGTTCTCTCTGTACGCGCATGCTGAAGAAACTCTCGGTTACCCTCTACGTGCTCCAGAGCTTCAAACTAGTTTAGACTGGAATCCCTGTCGAGGCAGGTTCAGGAGGGCAGCTACAATCAATTACGTTCGCCTCCATTCCAGGCACGTCAGCATTTCGACCGGTAACAGCCGTAAGAGCTCTCCCCTCTCTTCTCACTGCGTGAAAGGACCCTGGTAACGGCGCCTCCGCAACTGCAGCCCAGTTTCAATCTCCGGGCGAGTATAGAACTCGTCAGCCTGCGCCAGCGTTAATTGCGTCAAAGAAGTGGCACGACCTGTTCCCCGTAATGCGTTCTTGCCACGCTCCATATGTCGCAGCTTAATCGCATGACTATGCGGCGCGCAGTACCCGTGGCTTTCCGCGAGGTCTCGTGACGACGCGACTCGGAGCTACAGCTGCTGCCTGCGCCGCATTACACGGCGTGCAGGCGCAGGGTGCCTAACCCCTCCCTTCTGTTGCCCTATGGTCGCCACCCTTTCTGTGTTACCTTTCAGGGCCCATATTTGAGTCCCCTTCTGTTGCTCCCTCACTCAGGGCCGCATGCAGAGCGATTATATAAAACAAACATGCCCATTTCCACCATCCCCTTTTGGTTTTATATTAACTTAAGCGATAACAGTTATGTAAAATGCCAACTAAACGGCCGGTGCCGCGTGTTGTGGGCGCCTGAAGACATAAGAAGCAGACTCCTATTCGCCATACTCAAACGCAGATTTTATCGCAAACAAAATCCTAAGCCATTTCCACTAACGTGAAACCAGGCAATGGGCGAAGCACGCAGTGTATAAGTGTATTCTTGGCGACTGGGTGTGTTCGCCAACGGAAATGAAACCATTGGGGGGTAGAGGTATACAGCTTAGCTGTCAAAAGTTTTTTTGTTTTTGAAGCACGAAGCTCTCTAGCGCGGGGTGTAAACCAGTGTCCCGGTGTTATGTTTTAGTGCGCGATACGAAGCGCCCAGTGCGAGGCGTAACCGAGTGTCCCGGTGTTTTTTAGTGCGCATTACGTTCTAGCGCAAGGCGTAACCGAGTTTCCCGGTGTTTTAGTACCGTGACTACATGACACGAACGACGATCACGACGACGACGACGACGACAGGAGACGCCAACAGCCTCAGCCCCGATGGCGCTTCGCCCCTAATAGTGGAACTCTCCGCTAAACGCCTATTTCCAGCGGAAACTACGCACGTTTCTAATCAGTGTGTATCAGCTTTATTTCTTGGGTGAGCCGCCTATCTCTGAAATCCCATTAAAATACGACTTCAAGTACTCGGGGAGATTCCATTGTGACAGCCCAGCCGACGCTTTCTCACTCCAGTACTTTATGTTTATAAAGCAGTGAGAACAGCAATTTCTTGTAATTACGGAGGCACCAAAGTTTTATTATGTGAGAATTTTAGGATGTGAGAACTGTTCCCTGTGGTTATGTGCGAGTTACATTGCTAAATTCAGTGTCACTGGGTTTGATGCTGTCGATTTTAGTGATACATAGTGCGGGATGTTTCTAAACACTCAAGTTTCATTGCATCTTTCCCTTTCTGTCTCCGTCATGACAAAAACTCTCTGCCAACTGCCATAACTTGACATGGCTAATTCAGGCTTAATATCACGTAACCTTGACGTTGATCTTAACGAAGTGCCAAGCAACGTCATACTAATGCTGCTTATGCTACAAGTACCGGTTCACATCGCTTAAACCTCCAAGCGTCCCGGTCGGCTCTATGTTGTCGCCGTCACATACCCACCTTGCACCCCCCACCCCCTTCACAACCCTGGCTGCGCCAGCAGTTTCGTTGGTTATAAAATGATGTATTTCCAATTATTCTTTTTATCCTCGAGCTACAACACGCGTGGCAGCCAAGGGACCGTCAGGCCGGCGTATGCGCGTGTTCGCAACCAATGTGAATGAATGGTTGGTGCATACCAGTCTTCGCTACCAGTACACACCGGCGTTTCCGAGCACCTGGCGCGACGTAGCCAATAAGGGCGTTAGGCCAGCGCATACCAAAGTTCGCAGCCAATAGGAAGTTTTATGACAGGCTCATGCGTTAACTCTATGGTCACGCGGAACTGAGTACGGCAAGATCGTCACTAACTGAACCTAGGGACGCGCGACATATGCTACCGCATGAGAAAGTTCTGCTTAAATAACAATGGCTGAGATGAGACAGCGGTAGAATATAGAGGTACACGTGTCGCCTTGAGTTGGGGCTTGCGAAAACAAACACTCGGAAATTGCCTTCTGAATGCAATGAAGGGCTTTTGATGAGTTGGTTCAAATCAGTATTTACCATAGCAACAGGGCTCAACAGGCAAAGGGGCGTAAAATCGCATGTGGTTCTTGACTCACATCTTTGGCAGTAGTCTATGTTTTAATTAGGCATAAGCAAGTTCTTAACAATTTGCTTATTTTCACCGACGAGGGTTAAATAACCCTCGGCGGTGACATTTGATGTTCGTCGTCTCGAATGCGTTGTTTGTTACGTCCTTAATTCTACAGACATGCAAAACATTTTGAGACGCGAAGTACTACTGGAAAGAAAAATTTGCTCAGGCGTTTCTCTCAGTGGAAAAAGGTGTTGGAACGGGAGTAAAATTGGGTTTGGTCATCATACCAAACACGTGCGCTGTCGGACACCGTCCATAAAGCCAGTCTGTCACCCAGAACCAAGTTTCTACCTTAGAATACCATATTTAGATCAGCTGTAGTTCATATCTTAGTAGCACGCATGAAGTTTCCTTCTAAGTTCTAAAAGATAAGGCGAAGTGCAGTAGCAAATTAAGGTCGCACTGAGCGGCGCACATTCAAAATTGACATCCTTGCATCGGTCTGTCTTTTATTGCCAAGTGTTTGGTTACTTGCCGCTTGCCTTCATAGTAAATTGGTGAAGTACTCTCCTGTCACTGCCTGCTAACGGTTGATAATTCTGTGAATGAATGTACAAAAAGCGTAGGAGCACCAACGCAGTACTCTATGATGCGCGCAAGTACCACCTTTTCTCTTCCTTTAATAAAAAAAATCACCTATCACTCGTGAAGCAGTGGCTGCCTCTAGATTTTCCTTCAAAACCAGCTCATTTCGGCTTCTAGTTTTTTCGACGCACAATTCGGAGGGAGGTAGGTTTTGGAGGATCGGCGGAAACTTACCTTCCTTGGAAAAGAGGTGCAAGGGGTACAACTACAAAGCTGCGAATACGTGTGCGTGTGTGGACCTATTTTTGTCGCTAGTGGATTCCCAGACTGAGTGGCTTGGACTAAGTGTTGGGATTAACTTCAGCTGCCAAACTCTGTGGATGTGGCCTTAAAATTCATGCGCATTCACCTCCTTTTATTTTATTTATTTATTTATTTATTAATTTATTTATTTATTTATTTATTTATTTATTTATTTATTTATTTATTTATTTCACGAAATCCTCATGTTTTTGTGTCTTAATATGGCGTAGCAAGCTCAGCGAAATGGCTTGGCTGACCTTGCTTTACCATTAGCGATGCATTCTCTATCTCTCTCTCCATCTTTTATCTCTCTGCTTTTGCTTCTATGAGGCATATATCGCCGCCCTCTTCTAGTATGTAAAAACTGTTCTAAGCAGTTCTAACGCAATCCTTTTTTCTTACTCTGTTTGTTTTGTACGAGCTGCGAGATCTGAGCAGAATTCTTTTTTAGCCCACAGGATGCTACTTCATGGTACTAGCACGCCAATTGCTAGCGTTTCAATAGGCCGCGTTGTGAGTATTTACGTGTTTCGCAGTATTTATTTGCACTTCTTCGTTTATGGGGAAGAATAATCTTCATCTAGTGCAGCGCCTGTTTGTACACCCTCGCCGAAGCACCGGAGGGTAATCTGAGTGATTGCGAGTTTCACAAAGAACTACTGGCGCACGTCTTCCTGACGACAAGCGCACCACCACAAAATTGGGCGAAGGGAGGCACGATGATACCGCTTGCAGGCGAGAAGAATGTCGCAACAAAGCAAGCATCGTGTACAGCGACACGGGCCACAAGAACGAGCTGAGCAAAACCAAAAGTAGGCAAACATGCGCCCTTTACCCTTCTGGCCGTGAGCTAATGAGCAAGCGAAATCAGAGAGAAAGTAATGAGAAATGAACGAAGGGCAAAAAGTTCAGCGCGCTTGCTAGACACGTTTATACACTACATGAGGGGAGTGGGGGGAGATCATGGCGCAATGGAAGGGGAGATTGGTTTTCCTTTAATTTATGAGATGACCTGCGCCAACCCGTTTTGGTGGTATACACTGAACGTGAAGAGCACACGCAATGGATGATCCCTGGGCGCTAATAGGACTGAGCTTGGTCGTCGTCGTCAACCAAAAGACTAAATTCTCTCCAAACGAATCCAAAATATTTTCAGATGCTTCCATTCTTCACTTTTTTCCGTCGTCGTCAACCAAACAACGAAATCGTCTCCAAAAGAACCCAAGAGATTTTCAGATGCTTCTATTCTTCATTGTTTGCCCTAGAATTTCCTAGCTCAACCCCCACCGAATAAATGGATTTCCTACATTTCGTTTACCGTTTCTTGCTAACCATTTCGTTTAACTTGTGGTCCACTTTTTGCCCTTCATCCGCATTTCCAGAGGTTGCCTAGGCTAAGCTTAGGTCTCGTCGGACTGTGGTACTACTCAGCTAATACCGAGGCAATACTTATTTGGTGGAGTTTATCGACGCAAGGGCAACCAAGAGAAAAGCGCAAGCGCTATAGTCAGTTAAAATGACCGTGGTAATACTGAGATGCTACTGAGCCGAGGTACCTATGCTGAGGCTACCTAGGGTGAGGGTATGTAGGCTGAGCTTACCCGTGGCAAGTTCTAGGCAAAAATACTTTGCTTGGAATTTAAGATCTTCAAACTGTCTTTTTTGCACACATTTTTGTGCTTTCTACTGCCTGAAGCCACTCCCCAGTATTAGTTTGCTTATAATAACGTATAACGTGTCTCTCGGCCCCTTTAGCACTCGGGAACCGCTAGCGCTAACCACCAAATACTATTGATTTGTATACCGGGTGTGTGTTCCCTCTTGCAATAATGGATCGACGCAAAGACTCGAAAACTTTCATGACCCGCCGCGGTGGCTCAGTGGCTAAGGCGTTGCGCTGCTGAGCACGAGGTCGCGGGTTCGATTCCCGGCCGCGGCGGCCGCTTTTATGATGAGGCGAAAAGCAAAACGCCCGTGTGTACGAGATTTCGGCGCACGATAAAGATCCCCAGGTGGTCAAAATCAATCCGGAGCCCTCCACTACGGCGCACCTCATCGTCTGCGTTGCGTCGGCGCGTTAAACCCTACAATCAATAACAAAATAAAAAAAACACGTTCAATGGAAAAATTAAAAGCCTTTATTCGTTTATTAATAAGGCAAATAAACATGAATAACAACTGCCGAGATATTGTTGGTGAAAAGAATCTGGCGCTTATTTTAACTAGAGACAGTATTCCGCGCATCAGCTGCGTATCTTTTGTAGCGAGCAGAAGTGGGAAGGCCGAGAATGTTCGCACCCCTCGAGGACAACGCCAGCCCATAGTCCTGTGAGGTCACATCACCGGCGGCCACTTATTACGCAAGTGAGACACAGGTTTTGACCACAGCCTTACCCGAAGCGTTTGATATTCAGTGACGTTGACATTATTTTTGAGGTTACAGTGAGGTTCAATATCAAATGGCTTCGTTCTCAGCTTGCATCCTTAGCGCTCTTAATGCGTGTCACCAGATATAATTTCCTTCAAGAAATTGCCGCCTTTAATGTTTCTGTGATAATTTAGTAAATTAATATCTAACGCCTTTTTTTCTTTTGGTTAGCTATTCACACTGCGCATGTTGGTTATCCGCGCATCATGCACTTATAACCATTGTTTGAATCCGCTACGCGTAGCAACTTGTTGTATTTGACGATAATTTCTCGTGGTTAAACCGTTCAATCAACATACATTTACTAATGAAACAATCTGGCGCACTTTTATTAAGAATGAGGCAGTCATGAAATAAGCCAGAAACCTTCTATATCGTTAACTCGATTTGCGCAGACTTCGAATTCCAAGGAGCCACTCTTGCATATTACCTTTTGTCGCTCATTTTGGGCAAAATATTTAGCGATGTTTCTTCCCTCTAAAATTCGATTCATGTCCCTGCCTTGTTTATCGATCTATACGCCTTGCAGGGACATGACCTGACCAGGGACATGACCAGGGACATGACCAGGGACATGACCAGGGACAGGGACCTGCCATATGTTACCCAGAATATGTGCAATATAAACCGTTCTGTAAAAAAGCTAACCTGGGACAAACATCTGAAAACACGCGTTTACGTGAAAACCCTAAGTTTGCCTTCCAGAAAACGTGCTGGATATAGTGCAATGCAATGTGTCTATAGTTCTGGAATAATCCTCTGCACCAACTCCCACACCAGCAGGCGTTCCGGTGTCCACCCCTAGGTGTGACAATTTACGGCTGCTGCTGGTCTTTCTTTCCTTTTCCTTGACAATAATTCATTCATTCGTTCATTCTGCTTGTCTTTGTCCTGTTCTGCGCATTCAACGAAGGCATGAAGAACGGAGAGCCCTCCTTCATAGATTTCACACATTGGTCCCTGTGTGACCTTAGGTCTATCAAAGATGAGTCAAACTCGAATATTAAAGGCTTGCAGAAAATATATTACCTAATAAGAAACACAATCAGGAAAGAGCTACTCCGCAGCAGTTCCAATTCCACCGACTTCGGATGCAAATATGGCTTTGCAAGTTTCAGTGCTATCTGCCCTACCCAGCCGGAAACATTATCTGGCTGTGGGGATTGTTGTTCTAGACGCTATAGACAATCCCCCGCTCATCGCATCGTAGCCGGCATTAACTGACGCAAAACTGATTAATACACTGATAACTATATTGCTTTATAATTAACTTATGACTTATGAAAAGCCGATTAATACACCCTCCATACATTGCGCCGCGCCTGTTAGCCGTAGATACGCGTCTTTATTGTCTACTCATTATTGGGATAGTTCTAAGCGGTTGACTTTTCCGTGAAGCCCCTAATTACCAAGTTGGAAAACAAACCTGTGGTTAGCGTAGGTGGACCACCGCAGTAACGATGTCAAATGTAATAAGCTGGTCAATACGCAAGGGTTGCAACACACTCACAAGGATGCCGGCCTTAGTCGCTTAGTTTTACAACCATCTAGGCGGTATGAGCGACATTGAGCAAAAAAATACCTATTTGTTTCCGGGAATACGTCGACTTATTTTCCTCCGCGGGAATATGAGTCCCGGTTCAATTGCTGTGCGATTAAGGAATCTTTGGATTATTTCTACAAAGCACTGTGACATGTATCTTCCGTTCCAGTGGGCAGGTGTCTCCTTACGTAGGACGTGGGTTCGGTTTCCGGCCGCGGCGGCCGCTTTTCTGATGGAGACGAAAAGCGAAAAACGCCCGCGAGTTTGAAATTTCGGAGAATGTTAAAGATCACCAGGTGGTCAAAATTAATCTGGAGCCCTCCACTACGGCGCGCGTCATCGCCTCCGTTGCGTCGGCGCGCTAAACCCCACAATCAATCTCTCCTTACGTAACCAGCGGGTTCATAAAAACACCCGGCCAAATGTCTCAAAGGAGGCTACAGTGCACGATAAGAGGAATGAAACATGCAAAATGCGAAAAAAAAGGATTGCCTGCGAGTCCCACTACGCGGTTTTATTCTAGAGCCACTAAAATTGTCCCTGTCGACGGGCAAACGACGTATTATCACTGCGCAAAAACGAATATCTAAAAACACGAATGAGTAGACACTAGTACGAGCTGGCGGAGACATGGTTCGTTTAGCGTGGTAGCAAACGGTGCATCTCTCCTCTGTTTCCTCTGCAAGCGTGTCCCCCGTGTCGTACAGGTGCGCCAGTAAAAACCCCTCATTTGGGTCGCAGGCACGCAATACCGCAAATTTCTCTGCGGTGTCCTTACGGGGCGGAAATGAGAGGCCGTGAAATTGCTACGCAAAGTGTTATAATTAAAACACTCCTCCATGGTCAAAAGAAAGAAACGGAGAAAAAAATGAGACACCGCGTACTTCGGAAATGGTTTCCTCGAATAGGCATCTGACTTCTCAACTTGTTTCTCAGCTCGACAAACAGTGACGACGGAGCTTGAAGCACAGTAGGGCAATCCACGAGAATTCCCGCACGATTGGCGCCGGTTCGGGCGCCACAGATGATAGGAGAAAGGGAGGGGGGGGCTGCGGTTTTTCGGCGGCGGTTCGCCCCCAACATTATATTACTGGGAGCCTGTTGAATGAGATTAATTAGGGTCCTCCAACCAAGCTCGCTCCAAATCCTCTGCTTTATTGCACTGACCTTCTTCGTTATCAGCTGGTTCACGCCAGCTTTGTTATTGCCACGTTTCAATGGCTCTTATACTTTCATTTTATGGGCAGCCGGACGTGGAGCCCTTTCGCAATATTCTGCGTACAAGACGATTTTTAGATTCTGGTATTTTGCTTGTTGTAATTTTTGAATAGTTGAATTCGTTCGGTTATTCCTTTGCTTGTTTACATTGTCTACAGTTGGCCCCGGGGGCATTGGGAGGAATATACGTAGAATAGACACGATACGCGCCGAAAGACAAAAGCATCGCAACTTAGATACATTTAAGTTAACCTATAGTCAAACATAAAGGCTAAATGCACGTTCAAACATGCAATACTTCTGACACGGGCTTTCAAATGTTATAAGAAATGGTCACTGCAAGCAGATTCCACGACAGTTCGAGGAAGCCGATTTCAGCACGCGAACTCTTAGGAGGGATGAATGCATAAAAACCGGACTACTCGCTGTTGTATCCCACAGATACTCCTGAGTTTAAGCTTCCTCTCTCTCGTGTTTCATTTCCGTACCTCCTGTGTCATTTTTATCAGTTTGCAATCACGAACTATTTGACGCTCTCTCCAGTTATACCCGGTGTACCGCATGAAACTGTCCCATTTCTTTCTTTATTCGCATCTGTTACCTTTCGAACAACATATCGCATGTTCGCCGACAAAAGTGTCACCAAACGTTCTAGGGCTAACGTAACCGTGCTATTTTGGTCTGAAAAATAACTTATTAAACGAAGATGCATGGTCCCATGGTACCCTAAATTCTTTGCCTACATACGCTGACAAAACTTCACTGTGGTCCTTTCGTGGGGGAAGGGGGGGGGACATGATTACCCCACGGGTATTTGCAGAATTTATGACCGTAACTGTTTTTGGCGTCTTCCACTTGCTATTTCGGCGCCATCTTACGCGATCTTGCCACGTCATTGGGCATAACCACAATTACTAACGTTGTTAACAGAACACTCGGTTATCTTTCCCGTGATTTTTCGCGGGATTTAATTGCCATCGGTGAAACTATTAGCATGGAAAGCTGTTTTAAAGCCCTAGCCGTATTGTGACAGCGCTCTGAGGGGCCCTGTTGAAGGCACTAACTGCTACAACGTAATCAATCGAAAACCGTTGTGGGCTGTTTACAAACTCTCAATATTAACATAGAGCACGAGAGCTGTGCTAAATGTTAAAGTAGATTTCTTTAGTATTCAACCACACCGTACAACTGCGGGACTTTCTATTCCACAAACTCCACCATGCCTTGCACGGTATTCCTGTCATTTACCATGCATATTGCATTGTCCTGGACCCCCTATATCACCTCCTTGTGCCTGCGGCCCCAGATAACTGAACTCGTACTTTATTAAGGGTGTCATCAACTGGAAATATCTCACGAGCACCATCTTTTCCTCCAATCATACTTCCTATTTAAGAGCTTGCATGGACCCATTGTTTGTTTCCTCTCTCCTATGTTAACTCCTGCCCCAGGGTCCTTGAGGTAATGCGAACTCTAAACCAATCGACCGTGGCCTCAGGTGCAGAACACGACATCTTGTTTGCGTCCTTATCGATAAAGAAATAGAGAGCTCCCTTGCCAGAGCAATGAATTGACCGAGCGTTTGTTTATATACACACGGTCCCTAAAAAAAACCTCCAAGATGCATCTATGCAGAATCAATGCTGTCCGCCATTGTTTAGAATGACTCGAACGGGGATTTTCGTACTTCCTTTGGGCTGTGTAGCAAGTACTCGCAGCCCTTCGATGCAACAGCTGGGGCCAGCGTGAGTGAGATCCAGAGACAGCGGTACAGTCACGAGATCGGTAACATCAGCATCATCATCATCATCACTAGCCACCAGCTCGCTAGGTCCACTGCAGGACGGGGGCCTCTCCCATCGATTTACAACCGCTCCTGTCCTGCGCTATTCGAGTCTCCTATTTGCCTCAGAAATTTCTTATTTCGTCTCTTCATTGAGTGTTTGACCTTCCCCTTCTTGTACAGCAGCCTACCGCTTTTTCGGTAGGCAAAAATTCGGACTTGCTGGATATTCCGGGCTTTCCCGAGGAAGTGCCAGGTGTACCATACGAGTTATGCATATTAACAACGGATATTTCGGACAAAATAAAGCTATACGTTCGATTTCCCAGACAAACGTTTCCGCGACAGAGCCACGGTGCGACTCCAGGACGACGCCATTTTCAATACTAAGCCACCTGACCAGCTTTTGATTGGATGGAATTGGCTTGACTCCGGCCGGGTTAACAGGTTCCCCTAAAGGTAGAAATTAAAAACAATTACAAACAAAAATATATTAATACGTAATTGTGACATAGTAGTGTAACTGATGAAAGTTCATGCGTACGAATTACTGCGTTTATGTGTACATTGTGATCCCTTTGTAAATTTCAGACCTATGCTTTGTATAATTCATTTGAAATGTAGTAATGACTTTGCTTTGTGCTATTTCTCTATTACGATTGTGCTATCATGCTTAAATTTGTGAACAGACGTGTTGTTATGTACGCTGTAAATCGGGGGGCTGAGGCCTCTGTCAGGCCACGTTCGCCTTTAGTCTCAGCCTCCCCTTGGTTTTTGCCAAGAAATAAAAAATCAAATCAAATAAAATAAAATCAAATCAAATCAAATAAAAAAAATTGACCCTGGAGGAAGTAATTTTGCATGTAGTCTGAGGCGGAAACAGTCTCGTAATCCGCAGGCGGTTCAAACGTGGCTCGACACTCCCGACCGCCCTCAACCGTCAACGCAAGAATTTCCAACCCTTTGGCGTCATTGTCCAATGTTTAGGAAGAAAACATGACGCTTGCAGAGATGCAAGCAGTCGTTCTCACACGAACAAGGAATTTAAGGCTAGGAACCATACGCAATTTTCTTAGTCCTATTGAAATGAAATAAGGTTCGTTTTTTTGTGACTAGTGGATTTTTCGGGCTGCTGTTTTGTTCGGACAATTTTTCGTTCCCCTCCAGGTACGAAAATTCGGTCGGCGACTGTGTACCCATCTCTCAGTATCCACTGTGTTGCCCTGGTGGTCTGCCGGTCGCCCTTTTGTCTGACTACATGGCCAGCCTAAGTCCATTTATTTTTATTTATTTGAAATATGATATCCTCTAAAATAGTTTGTTCTCTGATCCAGGAAGCTCGTTTCCTCTCCTGTGACGTAACTCCTATCATTCTTCGTTCCATGACCTGCTCAGCCTGCCTAAGTTTGTTTTCGAATTGTTTAGGAAGGCGGCAAGTTTCCGCTCCATATGTCATCACCGACAGGGCGCATTGGTTGCAAATTCTTCATTTCAGTGATAAGGGTAGCTTACGTTTAATCATTTGGGAGTGTTTGCCGAGCGCACCCCAGCCCATACCTATTCAGCGCCCGATTTTTTTTCTCTCGTGGTTGGGATCGTTTGCTGGTCACTGACCAAAGTCAAAATATACAAATGACGTTCTGACAGTGCTGCGGCTCCCTTGTTTAAGGGTGTGAACAATGGAGCCGTATATTTTGTATATCTTGACAGTGCGGTCAGTGACCAGCAAGCGATTTCAATCATCTTTCCTGACCAGACGGTATGCCGTCAAACCTTCGACTAAATCTCCTACTTGTTCTAGCGCTTCGTTACATATGCTGAATGGTCATCAGTACTTAACAATTATTCATATTTATTTTTAGCCCAACGACCCTCCAAATAGAATTAAGTTCCAGAAGCATTTCTGCAGGTGTTCTGCAGACTCGCTTAGACGGGCAATATCGTCTGCGAGCCTCAAATGGCTCAAGTATTCTCTGTTTATTCGTAATGCTGTGCTTTCCCAGTAAATCTTCCTGAATACCCCCTCCAGACACGCTGTGAACGGTTTTGACAAAATGGCATCACCCTGTCTTACGCCCTTTCGGATCGGAAATTCGTCGCTTGGCTTTTGAAGGATTATCCTGGCCGTACGTCCTTTACATATGTCATCTAGGAGTGTGGAAATAATGGCCTGGGAAGCTTAAAATATCCTTGCCATGGTCTTTCCGAATGACTGTTTCCGGGGTGCTAATCGGCCGGCACAAATGAATTGGTGCACCACAAAGGCCCAACGATGAAATAGAAGTTTAGAGGGCGTGAAATGGAAAACAAAATATCCGCTATTTTAGCAGCACAGCATGACTCAGAATGTACGAAAGGAGTACTGGACTGCCGGACACCTCGAGGAATACTGGGCGTTTCGGGCGATGTACGAAAGAGGCGTGGCCACAGTGGTAGGCGCTATCGTTATCGAAATAGGCCATGAAGACAAAGTACCACACGGTTCAGTTTGAAAGGACTAGTCTTTGGTTACTCAGATTCGTCACGGCCAAGAAAGACATTTTAAGTCATCATCACCATCATCACCAGCCTATCTACGCCCACTGAAGGGCAAAGGCCTCTCCTATTAATCTCTAATTATCCCGGTCCTGTGCTAACTGCGATCAATTTATCCCCGCAAACTTCTTGATCTCATCTTCCCATCTAACTTTCTGCCGCCCCCTACCACACTTGCCTTCTGTAGGGACCCACTCTGTTGCCCTTGACGACCAACGGTTATCTTGCCTTCGCATTACAGGCCTGCCCACGTCCATTTCTTCTTCTTAATCTCTACTAATATGTCCTTAACACGCGTTTGTTCACTGTCCCACTCCGCTCTCTTCTTGTCCCTTAATGTTACACCTATCATCTTCCGTTCCATTCCTCGCTGAGTCGTCCTCAATTTAACTTGAACCCTCTTAGTGAGCCTCCAAGTTTCTGCCCCGTAGGTGGAGCTGTGGAGCTGTTTAACAGAGGAGCTGTTTAAGTATTTATTTACGCCGTGGAGCGTTACCAGAAAACTATCATTATCGGCAAAGTAGAGAGGGTAAAAATGCTAGGCCAGGAAGTGGGAGGGAAAGTGGTGAGGAGGCAAGGATCCCATGAGCAAATGTTGGGAGTGCGCGCCTCTTCAACAACGTTAAAGGGCCTTTTCACGTGCACTGGATCCCTGGTCACGCAGGCGTTGCAGGGAACAAACCCGCTCATCAGCTTGCCCGCGAAGCTCTCCTCCGGGACACTCGCGACACAAATCCGTGTCCTCCCCCTCCGCTCCTCACCTTAGCAGACATTTTAAGCATACACCGCAAGTTCCCTACCCTCCATTCCGGGCTTACTCGTCGCGAGCAAGTAGACATTCGGCAGGCGCAAACATATACAATGCCCACACCCACTCGGCTCCATCTGTTCCAACGCACGCCAGGCACCCCTGTCCCACTCTGTCCGCACTGCGTTATTCCCCTTATCCAGGACCACATTCGGTGGGAGTGCCCCTACAACCCTACCAAACCACACAATTACACCGGAGAGTGGCTGGCTGTTGCGGCGAATCTCCAAGAGCAACGGGAACTGGCAGCCCACATCATCAGTGCCCTCAGCGGCTGCCTGAACCGAGGCGGCTGATTCACCCCGCCATCACTTGAACAATAAAGTTTCTATCTATCTATCTATCAAGGAAAAAATGGGGTTAGTTGAGGTCGCGGGAATCCAACCCAGGATCTTTATCCCGTAAAACCGGTAACCTAACAACGGCGCCACTGCGAAGGCCTGAGGGTCATGGAAAGCTTTCAGCGAGGAGTTCGGAAATCAATTTCAGGTACAACAGCTGGGTCTCCGACAAAGGGAAAAGAGGGGCCGCCATCTCTGCTGTTTCTCCAGCCTTGCACCACTAGTTCAAGTTGCGGCATATTTAAAACTAAGAAAAGCATAAAATATTTAAAAAAATTGGCAGCATCTCCCCTCCGTGGATGATGGCGAGGGTGCGGAGTACGGGGACTCGAAATGACATACAAGTTGCGCCCCGACTGACATTCGATTTGCGCCCCGACCGTCATTCGATTTGAGCCGTGAGTCGCACCTTGATCATTCCCTAAATGAAACTGCAACTCACGGCTCAAGTCGAATTTCGCTTGATGGACGCTGACGGACATTGGGAGGTCCTAAGGTACCCCGCACCGTTACAGGCAAGGGAGTAAGCCGTTTGAGAGAGAGAGAGAGGAAAACTTTTATTGAGCAGATATATGCGTGGGGATGGCTTCTTAGACCAGAAGTCCAAGCGTCGCCTTCGCACGTTCCGCCCACTCCGTCGGCATGACCTGGCGGGCAAGTTTCTCGCTGGACAGCGCTGTTTCCCACAGCTCGAGGTTGGGGCTAGGGAAAGGGGAGGCAAGTCCGGGTTTTGGCTACATTCCCAGACTACGTGGTATAGGGTGCCTGATTTTCCACAGAAAGTGCATTGAGGTGAATGCTGATTGGGGAATTGCATATGGAGCCGACCTGGGTGATGGGAACGTGTTTGATTTGAAGTAAGCGAAGTGTCGAGCCTTGTTTTTTACTTAATTTGGGGTGTGGTGGTGCATAGACTCTACGTTCTAGCCGGTAATGCTGGGTAATGTTACGGTAAGTCACAACAGGGGTGGGGTTAGGTTCTCCTTCCAGGGCCTGGTGAGTGAGTGCGCAGGCCGTCGCGTGGGCGAATTCGTTGCCCGCGAGGGAGCAGTGTGCCGGCGCCCAGACTATCCTGACGTGCCGTTCCGGGGGGTTTGTGCTCAGGATGCGGTATGCTGCGGGAGTCACCGATCCCAAAGTAAATCTTCTGCAGGCCTGCTGCGAGTCAGAAATTATCGTCGTTGCCTTGGTCTGGGTTATGGCAAGCGCTATGGCCACTTCTACTTCTTGAGGGGTAGCTTTGGGAATGGTTGCGCTGGTGAGGCATTTATCTCTCGATGTTACTACTGCCACCATTGCTCCCTTATGGTTACTGCTTGCTGCGTCGGTGTAAACCGACCCTTCGTCTTTACCGTAAATTTTCTCTAGAGCTTCGGCCCTGGACTGTCTTCTGCCCGCATGATGTCCCGGGTGCATATTGCGGGGAATTGGCTTAATGTGTATGCGCTGCCTCATATCTGCATGGTGTAAACGTTTGGGGTTGTAGCTTCCCTTGAGGCGTCCACTGAAAGTTTCGTCAGGAGCTTTCTGCCTGCAAGTGTGAGTTCGAGTCTTAATATTTTGCCTGGAGAGGTGTTCTTCGATTAATTCTAAAGCGGTGTTGTGAATGCCTAATTTGAGTAGTCGAGCAGTCGAAGCACTCGTGGGGATTCCCGGTGCTTGCTTGTACGCTTAGCCATTTGACTCTCGGGTGCTAACTCATGGTCGCAGCCCAATGGGTAAGACGACTGACGCTAACTCTGTCTGGTCTACCAGACACAGGCTCGAACCCTGCCGGTGCCTGTGTGATTTTCTGCCGATTGCAAATACTATGCGCACGGACGCGGACGGACATTGTGTGGTCCTAAGGTACTCCGCACCTAAAAATCAAATTTCGTGATACATCCCTCCCCCCTAATACGGGTAGAAAGGACGTATTATGCGCATGCATTAGAACAAAGTTATTAGTGGGTTAGCGGAACGTTAGCATTCAAGTGATACAGTCAACCGGAACAACAGGCCCCACCACACTAGCCCAGTCTTGTTCCTCGGTCGGCGACCGCCTATCGCGCAAGCAAGTTTCTGCGGCGTCATAGATAAATCGGTGGGAAGGAACTGGGGAGTTTTATTATTTATTATTATTTTTGTATTATTATCTCCTATTATTGGTTTGAAATTTTGCTAGAAAATTGGTATCCTTGTTATGGAAACAAAGCAGTCTTTTTATGAACTAAACTTGTGTCTGGTCTTTATAGCCCCTTCATTATACGAAATCGCGATCGCTTTCCTATAGCCTACACCGGACACATTCGATCAGCGCGATAAACTTTGTTGCTAACTTTACCTCAGCGAGAAAACAAATAGCGATTTGATCAAAAGGCAATGTTATGTTAAGTCTTGGTTTATAATATTTAGCTGAATTCAGGGCGAGCGGCGGTAGAAACGGGCTGTGGAGGTGACACCACAATGCCTTCCACTTTAAAAGCAGAATTAATAATTATGAACGACAATTAATGATATTATACTCAACATGACTGCATGCGTGCAATGGTTCGAGAGGACATTTAGTTTCAAGAAGCACGCATTAAAACGCGTAGAACAGGTACAGGGTGTAGAATGTACTATTTCTCCCGTAAAAGTAAGTTACCTGGATGAAGCATTCCAGCATCATCAAAAGAAATAAACATAGACTAAAGCAATAGGGGTCAAGTACCAAATACTACAAAGTCAATTTTTTTTGCCATTAATCCTTTTTTATTTATGAGCATTTGGTATAGAAGAGTTACTGGGTGCCAAAAGTAAAAATAAAATAAAAAGACTACCAACGAGGTACTCCGGCCCAAACTCGACTTCGCTGTCTTTACTCTATTCCTTTCATCTTCCCCTTGACTGAGCGAAGTCGTTTCGCGGTCGGCCGCAAGGTCGTTTCGTGCCAGACGCTCCGATGTTTGACCGCATCGGTTTAGCGTGCCCGCAGGACCAATCTCGAAGTCCCGTATCCAATGCACGCTCACGTGAACAGGATATTGCCACAGGCTTCCCATCATACCTACTTCTTTCCAATCTCCAGATTAGGTTTGTTTTCCGCTTACTGCAATCTCTCCGGGTGCAGCCCACCCTTTTATTTACTCTTTTCTCCTGTTAGTTCCACCACTTTCTTTTTTGTCCATGCGGCTTACCGCATCATGTTGCTCGACGCCGTACGAGGTTTTATGACTTACCAATCTAGGCCTGGTCATCCCATGCGCTGTTGAAGTGGAACACCATGTATGGTGTACAGTAGCCGACCGATTTTTGGACCTGGCAGGGAACAAAAAATAGTCCGAATAAAAGAGCAGACCGAAAAATCCTCGAGTCACAAAAACGAACTTTATTTCATTTAAATAGGACTGAAGAAGTTGCGAGTGCTCCCTTGCCTTAAATCTCTCCACGTATGATCCCGTTCCCGGCTTTTTAAATTGCTTCCGCCGCAGACTACATGCAATATTATGGCCTCTATAATCAAAGTTTGTTACCCCGGCGGGAGTCAAGCCATTGAACAGCAGTTACACCCCAACCCTGTTTTTTTCAATTTTGGGTATCCCCGTATTGAATATTGTGCGAACTTTGTATCATTCCCTAGATATGCGCTTGCCTACACTTTGCGGCACTTTCTTTATGAGAAGAACCTATCCACACCATAAGGATTCAAATCTATAGATGCAGTTATCAGGACTAAGCGAAAATGACTCTAATTACGTCCACCTTTACTGCATCCGTGGTTACGAATTTGATTGCTGACCTTCTTCCCAGTACAGCAACACCTTATAACCACGAATGGTCGAACCAGGCAAGTATCGTCGTGGTGCGAAAAAACATCCTGCATAACGGGTTTCCGCCAAAAAGGTTGCTTAATCACAAAAAAATATTATGCGTACTATGTTAGAAATTCCTTCTGTCTAAGTTTAAAAACGGCGCCCTATGCCGGCATCAGCAAGAAATTTCTGGTGACATGCACGTTAAGATTTATAGCGAGGGCCAGACGCGTCAGGGAAATGAAATACTGGGCATTGAACAGCAGTTGCATCGTGGTACCTTCATCCCCCCTCTCTGGGACTGTAAAGACTGTCATTTCCTCCGCTTGAAAGCCTGGCGCCTGAGTGAAGTGTCAAGCAACATGCCATGTACTGGAGGTAAACCTAATTTGCGGCGGCACTGCAGACGGACAGGGGTGTCGACGCTGCGAGGTCTTTTGGACATCCTGGACATCAGATGATTTGTATCCAGCACTTCCAGCAGTGCCACAACACCACTGCTGTTCAACGGAACTGAGAAAAGGCTTTTGATAACGAGAACTTGCAGTCCAAACTGTCGTATCACATAAAAACTGGTAATGTTGGTGGCCCGAAAAATGGGCATACCCACTTAGGGGGATTGGCCAAGAAGAGTTATGTTTCCATTACAATCAATCATGCGAGGCAAAATAATGGAGCAGAAGAAAGAATTTGGTCTAGGTTAATAAGAGAGAGAGAGAACACGAAAAAACAATACAGAGAAGAGTAGGAAAACTATAGCAAAAGTCAGCCTAATCGGAATGTTTTTAACACTGCAGACGAGCTGTCTCCGAAATGAAGGAGTGGATGGCGTTGCACACGTCCCTATGGCATCGGCCCAGCCTAGTCCCCCCAAACGACAAAAGCACCGGTACAGTCAAAGGCAGTCCAAGACGTAGCAGGGGAATCTCCAGCAGCCTTCTCCGATGGTTAGACAATCGGTGGCAAAAAAGAAAGAAATGCTCTTCGGATTCAATTTCTTGGCAAAAGTGGCACAAAGGGTAGGCTATCAGATTTTGCCTATATAAATACCGATTAAGTTGCGGCACTCTACAACGAAAAGAAGTAAGCAATACTTCGCACAAGCGAGTTTGGAATAAACTTCTCTTCCAGCGGTACCTGAGGTGTTCAAGTTCAGGAGAAGTGTTCAGGAAGTGTTCAGACCATGATCGGAGGCATCTTGATTGAACAGGTATTGGCGATAACGTGCCAACAATCACGCAAGAAAACGGGGGAAGAACCTCGACGATCGGTAAAGCCAAAGCTGTTTTAGCTAATATGTCAGCGGTTTCATTGAGGGTTAACCCACAGTGGCCTGGCAGCCAAACGAGCCGAATCTCCGGCACGTGAATGGGGGCGCAGGAATAAAAAGTTTTGAGAATAGGATGTAAATCTTGAGGAGAGAGCCATGCACACGGACAAGCCGTCGGTGAGTAACATCATGGAAGAATTCACCGAATCAAGTTTCAGGATTGCAAGGAGTAGAGCAAGAAATTCTGCATAAAAAATGGGCATGAAATCTGGTAATCGCAATGAAAAAGACCAGTTCAATGTCGGAAAGAAAACTTCTACACGAGCACGCGCTCCCGATGATGGTCCGTTGTCGTCTTCGCGGAATGGGTGTTGATGAGGATGATAGAGGCGCATGGAGCACACCCATTCTGGATGATAGCTGCTGCAGACCAGACGATGCCGCAGTAGCGGGAGAGTCTTTTTGCGGGTCGTTACGTCAGATCAGGTTGTTCTGAATGAAATGAAATCAAAATAAGCCTGCTAAGTTCCGGTGAAATTAAACTAGCTTAGGTTTAAATCGTTTTTAGATCGGGTTTAGGTTAGGTTAGCAAGGCTTCAGGTTTGCTTAAAATATGTTTCGTTACGTTTAAACAGCCTTTTTTACGTAGAGTGCTGATGATTTAACGACCTGCAAATAGACTCTCCTCGCATCAGCGTTGTCCATTACCTGGCGCAGGTCAAGTTCGTGACAATATCCGCTTCGCCTCTCTTGAGCAAAACTTGGTAAGGATCGGTTCTACTGCTGTGCTGCACCGTTCCCGTACCCCAAGCTGTCCCACTCCAAACAGACCCGCCGCTGAGGCTCAGTGGCTAAGCGTTGAGCTGCTGAGCTCAAGGATGCGTGTTCGATCCCGGCCGCGGTGGCTGCTTCTCTAATTAAGGCGAAAAGCGAAAACGCCCGTGCGTTGGGATTTCGGCGCACGTAAAAGATCTCCAGGGGGTCAAAATTAATCCGGAGCTTTCAACCACAGCGCACCTCATTGCCCAAGGTGTAGCTTCAGTGCGTTAAACCCCACAATTAGTCAATCAATCACTCTTAACGTAATTATTCTAGAATTATTTGTACTTGCCCACATTTCTCCGAACGTTGAAAATGTCTCCGAAATTTCTCTTTTTCTAAAGCCGCCACTGGCTACCCGGTGTCGGCAAGGGTGACACAAAATGTGTAAAGCTATTTCCACCCATTGGTGGAAATGAAGTTTTACACCGTGTGAGCTCGAATACTGGGCACTCTTGGCGTGCCGGCTTGTATGTTGTAACAGAATGCGTTTCGAAGAACTTCACTAATGTCACAGCACAGTTCTAATACAGCAAGCGGGGTGGAATAACTATGAAAGCATTTCATGTCTTGAAAAAGCGAACAGCCAGGTTAAGTGTTTTGTTACTGAATCAGACAAATTTATTTTTTATTTTTGGTTTTGTCCAATAATGGAGGTTCTTTGGTCCTATTAGTGAGACGAAGTCATCATGCACGGATGAAACTATCAACCGCCTTGCGCAGAATCCAGCCGACGTCGTGAAATAATAATTTAGAGCGAGCCCTGCCGACGGGTTTACGGATTAGCGATTTCGGTAATGGTCACGAGAAGACCGGCGAAGATACAAACACACACTCTGCCAACGACTATGTCGAGCAGATTTAGGAAAAGCGGGCTTCGTGGCGAGGGGGAGGAGGATTACACCGAGTTAAATGACACAATGGGTTCTACGACGACTGCAACGAGGATTTTATGATTACAGTGGCGAAAGTGGGAGGAGTAATTCGAGGCGAACAGGGATTTGGTGTATGCCCAGCAATCAGTGGTGCGGCAAGGGAAATCACGAGGCTTGCGAGTGAGAATGCCAGTACAGTGGGAAGAGATTAAATTTATGCCTGCTTCCTTCAAAACTCTTTTCGCTCCTGTTCCTTGAAGATATAGGGGAGACAGAGCACACGGGTTTCTAAATCTGATATAAACAAATACGTTGCTAAGGCTTGTTCTCTTCTGTATTCGTCTTTTTTAGTTTCGTGTGTCACTTCATGGTCATCCGTTACTCTTACTTTAGGCACCTTTTGCCAGTCCAGAGATCAGCCCTATTGCATGCAATTGTCATTACTCTTGTTTACTTGTCATTCATTACTCGCTGTGAATTTCGGGTGTCTAATGAGACCCTTTGTATCCATAATATATGCAAAAGTATCGCCCCCGTTCCGGAAGTGGGATAGGTTAGGCCCAGCCCATAACACAATTTTCTTGCGGATATTCAGCTTTCAAGGCCACGTTGTACAAACACATTACGCGTGTCTTTACATGCTTACAAGGTCGTATTTCATTCCTTGCCCCCGCCGAAAATCCGCCGTTGGCATTTCAGGGTCTGAGAACGTCCCCATCACACACTAATGGGGGGTACCACGCCAATCCGTCTTAAAGTCCTTTGGGCAATAAGCATCTTAAAGATCTTGTCAACACATGCGTTGCCCCGCGGCAGGGGCTGGACGTTGGAACATCTTGAAACTTTGCTGAAGTTTCCAGGCGCTAACGGATAACGGAAACGCACACATGTCCGCACACGAACACAGCGTAATCCCGCAAACACTAATCTAATTTGAATGCGAACTAATACCAAACTTTTAGGTACGACAGCATCGCGAAAGCCGGCCGTTCATCCGGAGAGCCGAGCAGATCTCTTGATGCCATAGTGCCCTGTCCACTTTTGGAGCAGCGATGTTGCCAGCCGTGGAAACATTGCCCTACACTGAGAGTTATTTTGAATTATCGGCTATGGTTAGCGCAATTTAAACAGTTTCTTCCTCATCAGTCATCTGCGAAATGGAACCGGTAAAACTACATAGATCGAAATTTACCGTGTCTTGTGGTAAAGTAGTCGATTGTTGTGGCATCTGCACGCTTCAAAGCACAGCACAAACAAGTTGTGAGAGCTAAATTTTTCTGCTCGCTGATTGACAGGGCATAAATCTCTTGGTGCCGATATATAGAGCTTTACTTTTTAATAAAGAATGCAGGTTCTTTAAAGACAAATAGTTTTCTTGGGAAAACCCACCAAAAATGATGGACATATTGAATCTGCTGACAGGAAACAAGGGTTCCGGCCCAGGTAGTTGAGTTGTGATGGTATCCGTCCAAATTCATGTGAAAGGAATGTCTGCCATTATGAAGTCATACGGTTTAAGGGTGATGCAAAAAGTAAACAACAAGCAAGAAAAGAAATCAACCTAAGACAGGGGCAGTGAGCATATACTCACGTTAACTTACATATATGGTCGCTTCCTTGTTTTTGTAGCCACCGGAGGCGAATAAATTCGTAGAGTCGGTGATCTCGTGTCATAAGTCAAACATTTTGAAGGAATTTTTTTAAATCACGTGTATGATATCAGCACACACTACTCAACAGCAAATTTTAAGAACTTTTTAGTAATAATGCGGAGTCACAAAATCGTTGCAGTTATGTTTGGTAAGCCGTATCATTACATTACCTACTACACACCTGCTACACACTTATTGAACCCACTTTCAACACCCCCAAAAGTTTTTGCCATGCGTTACCACAATTTTCTCTACCAATTGAATGCCCCGAAAGGTGTTCGAACAGCAACAAAAAAGTGGGTAACCACCTTAGAACGCTTTCTATAGCTTTTGGAGAGGGTTCTAGGATGCAAAAATTTTTGAACGTGCATTCAATGCATTCTTTTTCTGCGAACTTCAAAAATTCATTGGTATTCATACTACAAGAAAACCCCACATACAATATGCAAAAATTGCGTATCATTCTTATTGGCTCTCGGCACAATTTTTAAATCTCATCAGTAATATTAATAGAATTTTCAAGGACCACCGCCGATAGGTTTGCGGTATAATTACTCAGCAAAAACTCCTACTGGCCAACGATAATTCTATCCCGATATGACGGGGCCGTGCTGCTTCGAATTGAGAAACCCTACGGCGGTGGATTTGAACATCTTCTACGACCGGTGGTGTGGGAGGGGGGATGTTTTGTATCTCAAAGCGTTTAAAAAGACCGATATATCCTTAATTATCATCGCTGTAAATGAAACACCCATTCTACGCCCTTTCAACAGCCTGCCGAAAACCGAGGTGATTGCTGTCGGTAACCACCATTTTAGCAACACAAAACTGGAGTGAGAACCTAAAACAATGGGTGTAATGACCCCCAAACATCCTTATTCGCCTTTATACTACAGCTTTTGTAGGTAATAAGGGTGTAAAAAGTGTGTAGTGCATCACAGACACATTAGCTTTTGTCGTGGCATCACACATGCCATCACCGCGTTACAAAGTGGACACGAGATCAATAAATCAAAATTAACCAAGCCTAAAGGGCTTATAATAATGTGAAAAAAGTATTAACCGTCAGAATAAGATACAATTCCAACCTCTTAGAAAACTTCTATAGGATGAAACTGGGGGAACTAATTCAGCCTGATGAGTTAGATTGTGCTACCAACTGTAATCCACATCATCTGACACCTCCAAGCCTTGCTTTCTTTCTTGTTTCTCGTTTCGTCTGCAAGATTAGGTTTCCTTCCAAGGAATGGGAAGAGGCGTGGTGTCCGCGACCTTGGGCACTATATTCAGCCGGTTCCTGCATTAAATACATTGCGTGCCCTTCATCGATTCACATACGACAGCCGCGCCTCAGACACACCACTTCTAGGTTGCTTGCCTGTTGGCTTGAGTCTCTCAGCAGCCGTTCGATGCAGGTCACCAGAGCGCTGCGAGCTCACGTTCGCGAGAATATTCGACAGTGAAGCCTTGCGATAACGTACATACGATGGTGTAGGGACCATTGAAATTCGCGGAACAATGCTTGTGGAAAGTTTCAGCGTTTATTCATAACCCCGTGGCTGCGAGTGTTTTGTTGTTACGTAGGCTTTAGTATTGGAACATCGAAACATGACTTATTGTTGGGATAAATTTTCATGATTTGCCAAGCCAACAAAAAAATAATACAACTAGTGAGCATAAAGGTACACCCGCCTATCCTTATCCTGTTTTAATGACCGCCCTAATTTTTCTACTTATCCTACTGAAAGCCATAGCTTAAACGCAAAAACTCTAATGTTATTAGGAGAACTAGCTCCCAGCGCTTAATCTTTCGCGACCAGTCTTTTCTTATTTGGCCTCATGCCGCCAAGACGAATATGCTGCCCTGAATCGTTCCAAGTCAATTAGAGGCATCCGCTTTGAAATTCAATACCAACAGCGCACAATTTCAAAACTTCTTTCCGAATGTTGACGTTCTCCCTGCAGCTTAATTCCGCCCGAAACGTTCTCGCACCAACTAAAGCAATCAAAACGCTTAAAATGGTGAGAAACTAACATACAAACAAAAAACACATGGAGGCGTAGTGTTGCTTAACGGGCGCATAAAATGAGATTGACAGGAGCCATAAATCAGTCAACGCGATTTATTTCCGCCGGTTACGAGTAGCGATGGTCCCTTTCCAGCCCCCGCCCCACCGCCCGAACCGACCTATCGAAACGAAGTCATAAAAGAGGGAGAATACGAAATATAAATGGGCAATGCGACATACAGCCTGTGCATCTCTCCGGAAAACCGGAAAATAAAAACAAAAACAGAGAAAAAACATCGACAGCCAGATCAACTGAAAAGCAAGCATTCAGAGGACCTGAAAGCGTGTAAAACCTGCCAGCCCCACCGCATATTGCGTCTTCCCAAATAAATGCAAAAAAAAAATGAAAAGGGAGTCGCGGCCACTGTGAATTCTTCGGAAGACCGCAATATCTCTCTCACGCTTCAGTAGCAGCTGTGGTGGGGCTTTGTGATAGAGGGAAATTTTTGCTGCGTGTCTTCAGTTATGACATCCATCTTGTGTACCGAAGTGTGAAGGCGGGTGCGTGCGCAAGCTAAAATAAAGCCTGACCTAGCAGCCAAAGTAAAAAAAAAATCATATCACGTGAATTACAATGCCATGGACGACCCTAGCGAGGTTAAGAAAAGTTGACGCCAGCCCCGCCCAAGAAGCTTAAGAGAAATGGGCGGGCGAAAAGCATCTGTCATCATTCTCGATGATCGATTAATGGCGAACTCAGACAAAAAGAAACGATCAAGGCTTGCGGCTTCTCCAAGCTACGCTTTGGCTTTCCTGAAGTAATAGGCGTTGACAACCAACCCCTGAACTAGAGGCCGAGAAGGATCTTGAAGAAAACGTAGGCACGTTATGAACAGACGCTCTACAATTGGGGCATTGTCACCCTTAAATATGCGCTAATAAACGCACTAAATATGTTTCTTTTATCTATAGTCAGATGACTGTTCGTTGTCCGCACCACAAACACACCATGGGAGTGAAAACTGCAACCCCTGAAGAGCAAGGTGTAACTGTAGCAGGGGTACTGTATGCACCCCGAAATCCAGCTCCACCCGTAGACTTACAGTTATATCGGTTTTCTCAGGCAATTGCTAAGAAAAATGGGCGTAGCTCGAACTAGTGGTGCAAGTCTATAGACACAGCGGGGCTGATCGGCACCTAGCTGGCCCTGCCTTTCGTCGTTTTGCTACGTTTTGCAAGCTTTTTTGAGCCAAGTAGCCAGCCTTGCAACGCAAGGGTTTCAGCTTAGCTCGGTCGAGTAATCACGCAGTCGCGTCGGGGTTCAACCTCACTTATTTTAATATGACCCGCACTTCCTCCGCGAGAGTGCGGATATTCTTCGAACTCCCCATCGCTACGTCTTGCAGACCACCGCTATACACGAGCGTTTGTGCCATGTGTTGCGCATTGACGTCACGGCTTGACGGGCACCGGTGAGGCTCGGCGAAGCCATGCCCAGGCTAGCGAAGCGAGCGCAAAGCTATGCACATCTGCGCCAGGTGTTGCTAGGCAACGCGAGGTGCTGTCGTCGCTCTGCGAGGCTTTTTGGTGTGACGCTCGGCTTAAAGGAGCCATGAAGACAAAATACAAGTTGGGTTTATTAGAAAGACTGCTTAGTGCCAATAACAATGATACCAATATCATCGCAATCTTCGAACAAATAATGGAGATATTAAAGCAAACGTGTGAAGCAGTCGCGACCCCCTAGCCGATTTCCCGCAACTTTTCTATGACGTCCTGGAACCTTGTTTGTGCGATTGGCGGCCGCCTAACTCACCTGCCGCGACGACACATGACTGGACGTCTGTAATGGGGCCTCTAGTTCCATTTGACCGCATCACTTGAATGCTATAACGTGCAGTTAACGCACTAAAAATTATTTCTTATCTTTGTCCCATATGACGTCATTCTTTCTCATAACACGTCACTGTGGTGCAAAATTTGAAAGTTTTTAAATACTTCTTGCTTTTTTTTCGTTAAAAAACATCTTTTGTGGCTGTTATGGAGCTGAGTGAGATACTGAATCCTAGTTCTTTCAAATTAAACGAAGTTGTATTTTCTCTTCATGGCTCCTTTAAACAGCTCCGCTGTTAAAAGGATACTTGCTTGTTGATTCGGGCTCACCTCTTTAACGTCATTAAGAATTTTGGGGGCCGAAGGTAAAGGTGCACGAGTGGTCTCAGCAGCCAATGTGGCAGTAAGCTTTCACTGTAGGCGTCTCCATAATGACGAGCTGTTGAAGAAGGCGAGGATTTAAAGCGGTTCGTGAAAATTTAGATCTACTGATCCGGCGAGCCTTCTCTCTTACGCTACTGAGTTCTTAGTTTGCTGCTTTTTTACACTTTACCTATATTTACCTAGTTT